>NC_069425.1:31542410-31610117 GCF_026875155.1 Cherax quadricarinatus
CCATACTCACGGGATAGTTTGTTAGACTGCAGCAAGGGGTATAGGCACGCACACTCCCCAGCAGCTAGGTCGCGAATGTGAAATTATCAAATGCCACCAAAAGTTTACAAAAATCCATATTTGGGAAATTAAAGACTTTGCTGGCAGTGAAAGGGTTTTACAGCCCCTTAATGACCTGAAGTGATTTACAAGCTTAAACACTAATCTTGTTCAAGAGGGGTGTCATGATTTTACTGAAGGACTCTTAAATCCATGGTATTGGACCTGCCCCCCAGTTGGCCAACCTAATGCCTTCCATTTCCCCGGGCACTATATCTTATGGGTTTAGTGCTTCAGTGAAGCCCCAAACCCCCCTCAAGGGGGGTTTCCTGTGCTGGTGAGGGATCCTTGATCAAGAGCCTTCCATTCCCCCCCCCCAGTGCTGTATGACCCATACTTTTTTAGTGCTTCCCCATGATTTATCATAATAATCTGCAATGAAAACAGCTCTTGATCAGGAATTTTGAGTTTTTTTTATTTAAAATTTACACAAGCTTTTCAAGACAAACAGGCGATGCCCCTAAAAAGGTTTAGTATGTACGTGTACTTTTTTTAGGACCAATAAAGAACACGCAATGCCTACGGCCCATGCAAGGGGGGTCCAAGCCCCCTACCACCTAAGCCACTGGCCGAAGCATCGGTCTAAGCCACATCCACCCAAAGAAGGAAGGACACTGCATCAGACCCATTACCAACAGAGAGCCAACTCCCCCCCCCCACACCCACTCAGTATTTATCTAACCTTTTTTTAAAAAAACAAACCCCCAAGGTCTTAGCTTTAATGACGCTACTTGAGAGTTGTTCGACCCCTTTAAAACCATTACCAAACCATGCTTTCCTATAATTTTTCTGAAAAAATTTGGCTTTCTGCATTTACTTTCTACCTTTAGTTTTTATGTAGAAAATTTTTTGGAATTAAAGAGAAACCCTAAAATACTTTTAAATGGGCTGGACAGGTATGTAAGGGGTTTAAATCTATTAAATTGCATATGTCTTCAGAACTATAGTTTTTCACCCAGAACAGTAAAAAAAGAAAATTTCTAATAGGGTCCCTATTTTTTTTCAAGGGCACATTAAAAATGCTCAGTAGGCCTGGAAAGGGCCGGGTTTCTTCTTTTTGCAATCTAATTTCAGAGCTACTCAAAGTCTTGCTCTGTTTTAATTGATTATGTTTTGTACTGAAAATTGCCTTGGAAAAAAGTTTTGATTATTAGTAAATGACAGAATATGTATAGGAATTTTTTACTCGTGAAGAAGATGCAGGAGTACACTTTTATATTTTCCAAGTTTAATAAAGACTGTCCAATTTTTTGTTTATTCACAGCAAAATGGCGCCACGATATCAAATGGCTTTGGGCCCCAGCAAAGGCATAAACACCAAAAAACAAGAAAAGCCCAAAACCCCCCGTTCCCTAAAGGGGTAAGTGTATTTTGAGTGTGTGAATAGTCCGGTTTGCTACAAAAAAACGTAAATTTTTTCAAGCATTTTTTTTTGCATTAAAATAAAATTAGTAATAAAAAAATTTTTATAGTCCAAAATCTTTATTTTACGTGTAAATCTTTAAATAAAACTTAGACATTTTTGTCTACTTTCTGATAGCCACATACACCTAGTACAAATTTGTTTTAAGGGAAAGACTTAGATGTTCACATGTACTGTCCTCAACACATGCAGCACTGTGCATGGTGCACACACGGTCCCCTTTGGGCCACAGTAAATCCCCAAATTTACATTTTAAAAAACATCCGGAATTCGTTTTTTTCAGTTGATTGGGGATTTTTTTTTTTTTTTTTTCTCAAGAATTTTTACCCATATTACCTTGAAAGTGCCTTTTCAGTTTTATAGGTAACAAAAAAATTGTGCAATAAATATTAAAAAAAAGTTTTGCAATATTGTGCACATAAAATCCCCTTTTTTATAAGGACAGTTTTTTTTAAGGAAATAGTAGGGAGGTGATGAGGGAAAGGGGGGAGTGGGGTTTGGGGGGAAAATGTGGGGGGGGGGATTCTATGGACCCAGAAACATAGCCAGGCCCCTACACTTACCACTCCCTTTTTGGAGTTCATAGGGGTTTTAACCCGTAGCATTTTAACATTGATGTGGTGCCACCAGCTTTCCCCTTCCATTTTGTGTTACAAGACACGCACAAACATTTCCCCCTTGTCGGTGCTTTTTTAGCTATTAACCCTTAAACTGTCCAAACGTAATCTATTTTTCACATTTTTAAAATTAGAAAAAAGTAATCTTTTTTTTTTTTTTTTTTTTTTAATTTAAAACGTGTAAAAAAAACTTTGATCTCTTTTTTATTTATATTAATATATATATATATATATATTATATATATATAAATATATATATATATATATATTATATATAATATATATATATATAAATATTATTTTTAAATATATATAATATATATTATATATAAAAAATTTTAATATATATATTTTTAAAATATATTAATTTATATATATATATATATATATAATTTATATTTTTTTATTTTTTTATTTTTTTTATTTTTGAAGGGGTCAGGGAAACCGGTTATTTTCTTATAGTCGACCTTGACCGGAAATGGGAAAATACAATGCCGCACTTTTAAAAGGGGGGGTTTTGGGGAATTGGGAGTTTGGGGGGATATTTGTGTATCTTTTTTATGTGATGCTTCTAGACTGTTTAAAACTAGCACCAGGCGCTCCCAGGCGTCATTTAGGTAGAGATATTTCATTTCACATTCTCTCAAGAGCGGTACGCGCATAGTCACTGTCCAGATCTATCCAAGCTCATGATCTTCTCTCCTTTCGAAATAACGACACAAACTCCATCACTATTGAAAAACATCTTTCACTTCAATTCTTGATGAGGTACTGTCATACTGCCCCATACCATAGTCCAACAGAATTTCCAGCATTTGGCAATGACATTCTTGAACAGCTTGAACTCCAGGATCTCCAATCCTCAAAGGTAGAACTTATGTCCTTCCTGCCCGTGGGCAGAGACGTTACCCTTGCAATGTGGCTGATTAACTTTTGACAGCTGAGAAACTCCGCCTCTTATAAGGGGGTGTTCGAACACAGGGATACCTACAAAACACCGCAACAGTGTAGAAATTGCCAGGCGTTTTTGTCACCCAGCGAAATATTGCAGATCTATAGTCCGAATGCCCAGTCTGAGCCGACGACCATTCTAATACATTCTGCAGTCCAACCTCCATCATGCCTTAAATTGTAATGAAGTGCACCCTTTCGTACTCCTGCCGTTTGCCAGGTCTACTTAATGACTGTGAAATCCGTTGCCTCAAAAGAGGCAAGAAGGTCTCCCTTATGCTATGGCAGTTACTCATCTCCGCCTCCAACGGAGACTACCCACGTATTATACTCATGTTCTCAAAACATGCCCCCCCCACTTCTGGGTCCCATCATCGCAGCCAGTCCTTTGTTTGATACCCCTCCCATAGCACTCTGGCATTTAATTCCTTTGCTGTCCTTGCACTGAACATGTCCCGACTACAACCTCAATCTGTTCTCACATCTCGCGTCCTTCGCCTCACAAGCCCCAGTACGCGACAAGACTTCGTACACACCCTTACACCAACGCCCCCCCTACTTCTCAGAAGTCCAAAAAATCCCCAATTGCTCAAATCTTCTTTGCTGCCCCTTCCTTCCCTTCTACCACCTCTCACACTTTACCTTTCCGTTCCCAGTCCTCGTCTGTGCCTAGTTCATTACCCCTCTCTCTGGCTCTTTACAAAGTGTGGATATTCACTCCTCCTCCACGTAATATGCATCCACCCCCCCATCCTCCGCCCCCAAGTTTCTCCCTCTTCCGCCACCTCCCCCAGGTTTCCTGCCTCCTCTGTCCCCTCCCCACACTCATCTCCAGTCCCCCCTACACTCTTCGTCCCCTCTACTTTGGTACAGTCCATTACTGTTCCCCAATCTTTACTTCACCCCCTCCTTCTACCTCCAAAATGGTCCCTCCCATACAACCTTAGAAGCCTTTTCAGAATATATTGCAGAGATAAACCTTCAATGGACACTGATTCACCTCCTGTCCTTCCCCTCTCTCCCTCCAACTTCCCAACTCCATTCTCTTCGCACGCTCCGTTCCTTCACTACTTGAACTTCATCCAATGCCACCAGACGACGTTGGACTTTTCTAACCCCTCTATCCGAGTATTGTGCCCTTTCCGCTACGGATCCTGGTATTTTCTCTCATCGCCAATCATGCCTATTTTACAGTGGAATAATCCTCGCCTCAGGGGTAATCGGGTGAGCTTCAGATGTTGCTTTCCAGGTTTTCCCCATGTTGGTCTTGGCTTACAAGAACCAAAATTACTCTTGCTGTTTTCCAGCCTATCTCAGCTATAAATTTATTGTATTCCTTTGAACCTTTCTCAGATGGGACCTTTAATGAAAAGTGCCCTTCTTCTACAGGCAATGATATTCCGTACTGTCAACTATTTGTCCATACCTCGCTGCATTAAACACTGCAGCCCTATCCACTTGAATATGGTTTACCAATATTTCTTTATACATCTCTCCCTCGAGCATTTTTCCTATCCCAGACTTTGCCTCTTGTTTCAATCCTTACCACCACCACTTCTGTTACTTTGTGATTTTAATACGCCCACCATTTCCTCTGGGGGGGGGTCCTCATTGTGACTACATTGGCATCCAGTTGGAGGCTATCTCGCCTCTCACCCCCTCCATGTTTTAAATACGGGTACTCCCCACCCATTTTGGATCCAGTACTCATACTCCTCTCTTGCATGATCTATCATCTGCTCATTCCTCCACTGCACTAGACTTCACCTGGTTTTTCTCTTCTAACCGATTTACATGACCGGAATCATTTCCAATACATGTCTTACTTCTTCATATTCGGCACCACCTTTCCGTAAGCCCATCGTGGCAATTTGATTGGGCAAATTGGGACCTTTACTCACAACTCACGCTTTTTAGTGAGGTTCCTTCTTCATCCTCCATTGATGAAGGCTCCACAAACCTCAATCTCGACGTCAGATTATACCACAGCTTCTCATCTATACCCCAAACCTCATGCAAGAATTCTCAGAATTGCGTGCCTCGGTGGTCTCCTGCTGTGCTGGTGCAGTACGTTTGAAACGCCACTACCATGGGGTCATGTACCGATACAAATAAACATGAGAAACTGTCTTGATTTTAAGCAGAAGCGTGCGATCGCTCGACCGTGTCATTCGTGATGCAAAACGCTCTTGCTTGGCGTAGACAGTTTCCACCGCATCACCACTCTGCATCCTCTATGAGTGCAGTCTGGAAAAAATTGAGGAAATTAGCGGTAAATACTCTCCTGACCCCGGCTCAATCCTGTTTCTAACGGGTCGCCGTAATGATGTAGCAAACCCTCGACTTTGCCATTGAAATTAGCACGTCATCTGGTCCGCATTTCCCGGGGGACTCCATCTATGCCCCTCGATTTCTTTCCTCAAAGTCCCTGCCATAGAGTAGTACCTTTGGACTTTTTCTTCTCTCAGAGAAGAACAGTTATAATTGCCTTTTTAACACTTCGAGAGAACTGGAGGCAACACTCTCAGCTTGCCGAATCATCGCAGCTGGGCCCAGAACAACATTCTATTTGTATGATACAAACATTTATATCCCGTCAGCTTTTTAGTCCTTTACCACCTGCTTCAATCTATTTGGGCACAAAGGAGTTTCTTCCCCAGCTGAGGAAACTGCCATTGTTCTCCCCTTTCTGCAACGGGGTACTACAGACATGATGCTCCCACAATCGTCCCATCGCTCTTACTAGTGCAGTTTTGCAAAGTGATGGCACGTCTGGTAAATCGCCGTTTAATGTGGTATTTCGAGAGAGGCACACAACAGTCTCTCGGTTAGTCAATATGGCTTTCGTAAGGGCCGTTCTACCATAGACCCCTTACTATGCTTGGATACCTAAACGTTCGTATGCCTTTGCAAATAAACGCTCGAGTTATTGCCATATTTTTTGACACTTGAGAAAGGATATGACACAACTTGGAGGTAAATATTTTGGCCCAAGCCCACTCCTTAGGCCTTCCGAGCAATCTACCATCCTTCCTTAAGAACTTTTTAACTGACAGATCCTTGTGCCTTAGCGCTTCTTTTTTATTATAATAATAATAAATAACTGACAGATACTTCCGTGTTGAGTCAATAATGTGCTTTCCCCCCCGGACTTGTCCAAGCTGAAAGGTGTCCCTCAGTGATGTGTTTTGAGCACAAAAACTTTTTCTCTCCTTGCTATAAATGATTTGGCCTCTGTTCTTCCATCCAATATTTGGTTCATCGCTCTATGTTGATGACATAGCTATTGGCTTGTGCATGCGCTGACAGTCATCACAACTTGCAGTTCCTCTCCAGCATGCAGTCGACCGTTTTTCCACTTGGGCCACCACACATGGTTTAAATTTTCCATACCAAAACTCACCAAATTACTTCCACTAGACGCGTCTGTCATCTCCGATCATCCCTTTGTATCTCTATGGCTCTCCCCCGTATCCCCAACATGATAGTCAGGTTTCTAGGGTCCCACCCCCCCCCCCCCTCCCCCCCCCCTTCCTTTCCCCCTACCTCTTGACCCATAGGTTATCCTGGAAACCTCACATTACCTCTCTGAATGCAACTTGTCACACACCGTCTAAACCTTAAAATAAACCCTAGTACATCTTCCTGGGGAGCTGATCGTCGAACTCTTGCTTCGGCCTACATTCAGTCCGCCCTCGTTTTATCAAAACTCGATTATGGTGAACCAATTTATTCAGGCGGCCCCTCTCCTGCTACTCACTCTAGCCTTAACCCCATCCCATCACCAGGATTACGTTTATGCCTTGGTGCTTTTCACTCTTCCCCTGTTGAGATGCCCCTATCAGAAGCGAATGTTCCATCCTTGTCTATCAGTGAATGCCCATTGCCATCGCTACTATGTACACCTCTCACGATCGCCACAAGTCCTTCATTTATAGAATATGGTCACCGATATTAGTAGACAAACTTTATTTGTTCGCCGCCCTGTTTTGCTCCGTCCTTTTCTCTTCGCTTACATACCCCTCAAGGAAAGGTTCCTTTGATGTATTGAGAGGGGGCTCTTGATTTTGGGAATTGGATCTGTGCTCCAGGTTCCCCAAAATTAAGCCGAATGCCTTCGCACATCCCCCCTCCAGCGCTGTATAATCCTCCGGGTTTAGCCCTTCCCCCATTGATTTAATAATAATTCTCCTACATTTGCTCGTCTTCCCCTTCATTTACCACCTTTATTATGCCTCATGTAGCATCTTCACTTTTTTCCTTTACCACCCCTGGAAGTTTCCAGTTGTTTCGGGTAAGTTCTTTCTCACTCCCTTGCACGAAAGCCCAATTGCCTGCGGTGGCCATCCTGCTCCTTTTTTTCCTTGTTCACGAATTCCACTCTCATTCACATGCCATCGCGCTGTGTACACAGATGGCTCAAAGTCTTCAGAAGAAGACGGTGTCAGATTCGAAGGCAGTGTTTCCGGACAGCGTTTGTTGCGAGGGCATTTACTAATCTTCGCTACCATTTTATACTGCTGAATTTTTATGCCATTCTCTCCAGGCCTTATCAAATCGCATCTAGCCTGTGGTCATCATTTGTGGTAGTCTCAGACTCCCTTGTGCTCTTACAGGCTAACGATAATTTGATACATCTCACCCCCTAGTTCTCGCGTATCCAACTTTGGCTACGCCGTATCTCCTACCAGCATAAAAGTATTGTTTTTGGTTGGGGTCCCTGTCATGGTCGACGTACAGGGCAATGAACAGGCAGACATCTGCCGATGCGGCTGTCAACAGTACATGACCAACCAATTTCCTATAGAGGTTTTCCATTTCTGGACTATTTTGCTGCAAAGGCTACCCACCTTCACACCACGTTGTCAACAAACGTTGGTCAACTCTGCTTGGTAACAAACTTCATTCTATTAAAGCGAGCATAGTTTACAGGCCGTCTTCCTTGGTCATCATTGCGAGGTTGGGAGACCACTCCTCTCCCGCCTTCGTCATTGGCCACACTCGTCTTACTCGTGGGTATCATCGAAGGAGAAGACCCCCTGTTACCTCCTGTGAGCAGAGGTCAAGTTTCCATTATCAATTAGCACTTCTGTTAACTGCCACTCTCTAACAACGAGCACAACGCAGAATTTAAACCTCCAACGTTCTACTACTCTCTCTACCTATTCCCTTCTTGCTGATGGAACCCTCCTTAAATCCTGACTCTCTCATTGACTTCTTTGACAACGACAGATATTACTCCACAAACTCCTGATGAATGACTTTTTTCGCACCCCCCCTTAGCCCTTCTAGTTTCAGTTCTCATTGCTGCCCTTTACCCTTTCTCACCATCCACTTCCGCCCCGCTGTATTCCGTAACCGATTACTCATTTCCATCTCCGCTTTTGCCACCTGATGCCCTCGCTTCCTTCCTGCCCTGCAACACTGTATAGCCCTTGTGGCTTAGCCCTTTTTGATTATGATAATAATGTGACACTTACGGGCTTAACAATTCCATGTAAATTTTATATTTAAGTATGACGTGTTACTCTGGAAACTCAGGGAAATGGGCAAATCTCTTAAGTACGGTAATCTGAGTATATGTCTTTTTATTGCAATCCTAGTTTAGTAGCATAATTATTCTCATTCAATGTACACAGCTGAGGAAGCAACCTTCATAAGAATAGGTCCTACACCCTCCACTTGTTCCTTCACAAGAGTGGAATACATAAGAAAGTAAGAAAATATATGAGTTCATCAATAGTATACGATCAAGTTTCTGTTAGTTGCTGAAAAATATAGAAATCGTGGCTCTCAGCCAGTTTCTGGAACGAACCCGGCTTATTACATCAACTTTACTACATCTTTTGTAAATACCTTTCCCCAGTGCACGCCTTCCTTACCGTTGGTCGCTTTATAAGCCCTTCAAGTGTTAACTCTGTCCCGTGGGAAATATAATCAAAATTATAGTGAGCTATAAAATAAGAAGAGTAATATAGGGCTAACTTGGTATGAATACCAATCCCCCTCGCAAAATCATGCAGATGTAAAACCATGGATCGTAGAGGATTAGAGAACTTCAACCTAGAGAGAATGAGGTGAGGGCACTATGAGGAAACACTTCCAAGAAGGGTGGGAAACTCAAGACTCCTGGTCGTAGTACCTGTACACCACGAAGATGCTGTAGCCGAAGGCGTGCACTAATGGATGTAAAGGCACGTGCTTAGCCCACGGGCGCCCACGCTGAAGGCAAATGTCAGCGAATTTCATGCATACCCCTTTTCTCTCACGTTCTTGTCCATTTATCATAACCACAAACATTGTAAAGACTAGCCTTTTTATGTATATAATTTTCCCTTAAGGGAGGTTCCTTTGACGCTGGTGAGGCTCATGATCATAGGGAATTGGATCTGCCTCCGGTCCCCTGAATTGAGGCCTAATAACTTCCATCCCCCCTTGTGCGCTGGTATAACCTTGCGGTTTTAGCGCTCCCCATGATTATCATAATATATAATATGTATATAATTTAAAGATATTACTTCAAAATAACATTTTATACGTCACTAATGCCCCTCAAGAAGGCCCTTGATGATGGTGAGGGCTCTTGATTTAGGGAATTGAATCTGTGCTCCAGTTTCACCTGAATTAAGCCTGAATACCTTCCCCCCAGGCACTGTGTAATACTATGGGTTTAGTGCTTCCCCCTTGATTATAATAATAACTCACTGATGAAATTGGTGTCCCTGGACGCAAAGTCTGTGAAAAAGTAGTATGCTTGGATGATGGTCTGTGGTAACAAGCCTCCAACACTACTGCCTGAGATCCTGACGAAGGCAGCCCATTCCTCCACACACTCAGATCTCTCGCGTGCCTCCCTCACGTGTCTCCACAATCTTCGTAGAGAAATTAAACGAATCAAACCTTGAAATTAGTAAGAGTTCTGTGGAGAGACTGAGATTCAAGCCATCTTGAGATTACCAGTCTGTCGCCTAGCCCATAGCATCACAGGATATTCGCTGTATAGCCCTTGTGGCTTAGCGCTTCTTTTTGATTATAATAATAATAATAATCACAGGATATTAAATCAGTGTAAGGATTTTTATTGTTATTTTTAAAAAAGATCTATGCTGTATAGCCCTTGTGGCTTAGCGCTTCTTTTTGATTATAATAATAATAATTAAAAAAGATCTGGAAAGAGGTGGCCATTTTAATTATCATTTATTGTTTAATGTTTTTATGTGACATTATACTGGTTTAGCGCTTGGTTAAGGTAATAACAGTAATAAATAACATTACATACATAATGTGGAAAACATTGTATATTTTCCGCCCCTCATGGAAGGTTCCTTGATGTTGGTGAGGGGCTCTTGATTTAGGGAATTGGAACTGTGCTCCAGTTCCCCGAATTAAGCCTGAATGCCTTCCACATCCCCCCTCCGCGGGTCTGTATAACACCTACTGGTTTTAGGCGCATCCCTCTATGATTAAAATAATAATAATGTATATTTTTCCGAAATACGGTAATTTATATGTAAATAGATGGCTTATATTGTATTTAATAAAAATTTGTCATAAGAAAATGGGAATTTTTTCTGCAACCTGGGCAGAAGGAGTCGTCATTGTTTGTTTTTGAAATTGGAAA
Source organism: Cherax quadricarinatus (assembly GCF_026875155.1). NCBI lineage: Eukaryota > Metazoa > Arthropoda > Malacostraca > Decapoda > Parastacidae > Cherax > Cherax quadricarinatus. The sequence continues at coordinate 31,553,122 of NC_069425.1, forward strand.
CAATGTTGTAGTGTAATGGGAAGGAGATTTTCGTGCACTAGAGGTTTAAAATTGGGCTGACACCTCTGAAATAGGAGGCGAAATTGTTGGATGTGCATTCCCTGCATAACTTGAGATATCATCGCGACAGGACAAGACAACATCCAGGAACGCTCAGATGACTTTCTAATTTTGTGTTTAATTTCTGGCCATTAAGTTTATTTCATAAATGTTGGTCAAAAGGGGGTCCTTGTTACATGACACATTAATCTCCATCCAATTTGTCGTGATGTTATGATAAAGATATATTCTCCATCTGTTATATGAAATGTGTATTTATATATAATCATTTTTAATATTAATATACTGTCCCACAAATTTATATATTTACCCAGTCATCCTCGGTGATGTAATATTTCCTTTATGATTAATAGGTCCAGAGCAACTTGTGATATGACAATGGTAGGTATCGAAGGGGGACATTTATTTGTGACCCTAGGTGTCCAAATTCCTACTTGTCTAACTGATAAATAATAATTATCTTTGTTCAATTACTGTTATGTACATAATATACATACAGTTAAATGCAATTTTCACACATAACATCCAATTTTTTTGGGCAGTGGTCTTGAGAGCTCGTCTCCTGAGGATGCTTATGCATCAAGTCAACAGTAACGAGAAGATTTCTTATTTTTTTTTTTTTTTCTGTCTGAGCGTAGGTTTTGTCCCTCTAGAATAGCTAAAAGACTGGATTAATAATTTTTTTGGTGCAATAAAAAAAACTCTTCCACCATTTTTTTTTTTTTCTTTTTATTTTTTTTTTTTTTTTTTTTTTTCAATCTTCTGTATGGCTGTAGCTTACTATTCATTATTGCAGTGTTTCTGCCAGGGGCAAAACAAAAAAAAAAATCCTGCCCATACAGAAATATTCATGGGAAAGCTCTCTAAACCCGTAGGGAATCAAACAGCGCCTGGGAATGATGGTAATCAGGCAGATCAAGAGCCCTTTACCTTCCACGAGCCGCGTATGCAACCATACCTCTACACCGCCACGTGCTACAGTGACTGTCAAAATATCATGAGAACCAATTGTTATGCATTTTGGATCTATACACGTATCAGCGACAGGTTTAATGATTGTTCACGTAGTTAGTTTAACCATCGTTTCAAGCATCTGTGATTGCCATCCCGGATTCAATGCGCTAGTTAAAGGCTGGGCGAGAAACCCTAACTAGACAAATGTATAAATATCAAGCGAGAGGTATACTGCACAAAAATACTGTAGCGGCGGAAGATGTACACAAATCCATCGTAAGATACACCAATATGTCTGATTAATTATTGATTAACAACACGACATGGGTAAGGAAACATGCAGTTAATGATATTCACTTCAGCTACGTAAAATTGCACATGTGAAGATATACATCACTGAAATGTCTATCTCTCAAGTGTATATTATACACCTAAATGTCTATATCTCTCAAGAATATACATACAGATGTTTATATCTTGTATATACACCAAAATACTATCATTATAAATAACCGATACTTTTATATCAACAGTATATTATTGCAAAATTGTCTATGATAATGTATATAGGATCGATAGCTGTATATCTTACGTATATATCTTATCATTAAGCAGACAGGGAATATGCAGCCTAAAGACCTTCGCGTAGTCGACACTCCAACCAAGGTACAGTCAGGACGAGTCAGCCGGCTAGTGAGGAGGTGAGAGACGACGGTATTAGGAAAATCAAGCCAAGGACCACGAAGACGTGATTCCTGTGCCTCGTTGCGCTGACATACAATGTCGGTGAGAATAATGCCCTAGGAAGTGATGTGTATGAAATAAGTGAAACACACCCACGTGACAGCCAATGCAGTGAAGTGTTATGACAATGATACCGACGTCTGTGCCTGGGTAGTGATGCGGTTCAACAAGTATGATGTGACTAAAGTGTAACGATGGTTTATACCTTTCGCTAAACATACGAACACTTCCAAGGTGGGTCTTAAGTTTTCTCACGTTGGTATTTTGCCCAGGATATGATTTAGCATGTCTGGTGTTTCAAACATATTTGTATACAATTTTTTTTCTCTTTTCGCTCCCCATAAGTCGACTAATACACAGATTCTTATATTTACTGCAAAGTGGACAGGATGAGTTAAATGAAACAAGGGATAAATAGTGTTATACAAGATGAAATAAATGGGAGTTGTGAGAAATTACCTGCATGAATGTATTACAGGATAATTAGACCTTGAAATATTACAATATAAGTAATTTGGGTGAGAAAGTATGGACTTAGTCCCAGCTAGTAGGTCACACGACATTAACTCCTTCGATGCCCACCAGTCCCTTCACCACTCACAAAAAGCTTAACCTTAGAACTTTAAATTAATAATTTATACTTATAAAAATCAGGTTATAGCGCAAAACCCGTTGATTATCACAGCGCAAGTGGGGGGATGGAGTATTTCGGCGGAGTTCAGGGAACCACGAGTACAGATCCAATTTACCTAGATCAAGAGCGCCCTCCCCGGCGTCAAGGAAACCTCCCTTGAGGGAATAATAAATACAGTATTAATCATTAATACCAATAATGGTAAAATATAAAAGTGTGGACTGTATGAAAATTAAAGGAAACAATCTCCAGAAAGGATTAGTGGGAACACTAATACACACACAGTAAGAATTTTCTAATTGACACTCGCCCCTATTCTGTTCCTCATTCTCTTATCAGACAGACAGAGATGTAAAGCATAGCACTGTATCAACCGTTTTGCAGATGATACTAGTAATTGTCTGCCATGAGAGTGCAATCATTAAGGACAATCAAATCTCCAAGAAGATATAACCCAAGTTTTCCAATTGTTAACTAGACAATATGATGTTCAATGAAGACACATTCCTACTATTCCGTTATGGAAAACTGAAGGAAATAATAATTAGGACTGAGTATACCACAAACTCTAATCACAAACATATAATGGAAAAGTAATGTGAAAGACCTTGGGTGTGGTAATGTCCGCGCAACCACACCTTCAAGTACCACAACCATGCCCAACTATTCACCATCGTGCGATGAACTGAGAGGATGGATAAAGATAACATACAAGACAAGAGAGCTAAGCCAATGATGATCCTTTTAAATCACTTGTTCACTCTAGGCTGGAATCTGCAGAACAATTAACTTCCCATACAAGAACAGGTGAAATATCGGATCTAAGAATGTACAGAGAACCTTTCTAAACTGTAGTCGTATACGTTCCATCAAACACCTTAACTACTGGGATGCCCTGGAAGCACTCGACTTTACACTACTGGTACGCAGGTCGAGAGAGATAAATCATGAAACCTACACCTGTGAATTTTGGAGGGACTGGTTCCTAACTTCACTACAGAAAATACTCCCCTACAAAAGAAAAAGACTTGGCAGCGATCAACATACCCCCATGAAAAGTAGGCCGCCATTGGTAAAATTAAGAGAAAACACATTAAGTGTCCGGGACACCCAAGACTGTTCAGCAGCCTCCACCAGCCACAAATGGGCATTACCAATAGAACTCCTGTTGTGATGAAATTAAGACACATGGCAACATCTGTGGTAAACTTAATTGGTAGTACGTTTCGCCATCCAGTGTTTTAACAATACAAATTCTAGGACATAACTTGAAGACAGTATAACTATGTACGGAAGATGAGGTTAATCAGTCCCTCAACCTAGTAGTAGGTGCGAAGAGCACCGTAGACGTGGAGATACTGAATCTCCACGACTATGGTGCTCTTCGCACCTACTCCTAGGTTGATAGGACAGATTATCTCATCTTTTGTATATCGTTCTACTGTCTTCTATTATATCCTAGAATATGTATTGATAAAAGCCACTGGATGGAGAAAAACGTCTACAATAAAGATACCCAGATGATGCACATGTGTCTTAATTACCATCTGTCGGTATTATATACCATTCGTACAACCTCCTGGTGTCTTCAAGATGGGAGGCTGGACAGATACCTAAAGTCATTGCCTGCCGGATCAGCCGGGCTGTGGTTCGTATGTCGGACTACGTGCGCCCAGCAGTAACCGCTCGTTGATCATGGCCCCTGAACCACCAGGAAGCCTGATCGATAACCTTTGCCATGGGGGCGTTGATCCCCGGATTCCTCCAGGTAGATAGCACATTGAGGTACTACAAGTTAGATAATTAAGAAATTTATATGACCACTTACATCAGGAATAAATAAAAGGGGATTAAAATAGTGTGCTGACAATTATCAGCCTAGACAGGAAATCGCAAGCAATGGTTTAGTTGGAAAAATTCAATCAGGAAAGGATATAAGGAAAGTACTGGTTGGTAACAGAGTTTGTGGATGAGTGGAACAAACTCCCGAGTACAGTTTTAATAGAGTCCAGAACGTGTGTACTTTAACAATAGGTTTGGATAAATACATGAGTGATGTGGGTGTGTGAGGAGTTGACCTGATTGCTGAGCTACCAGGGATCGGTTGCCGGTGTTTCCTCCCTTAAGTCAATGTGACGCTGACCTGACTAGGTTGGTCATTGCTTAAGCGGTAGGAGACCTTGGACCTCCTCGCATGGGCCAGTAGGCCTTCTGCAGTGTTCCTTCGTTCTTATGTTCTTATGTTCTTATTGTAGTTGGATCACACCTCAACACCTACCTAACAAATAGAATCCTACACCGGCCGTCCCATTAATTTCCATCATCATCACTTAATTCTGGAGGCCCAGCAAATTTCCTGTCCTTATTCTTCAGCAGGGGACCTTAATATGGGTTCCTATTACAAATTCGGGCCGAAACACCCCATTATGGCCTCGATGACGTCTGACGTCGGATTATTAGACGATTGTACCACAGCCCCCAGTGCTCACACGTTAATTCTTGGCGTTCCTCTTTGCACACCCTCCTTCACAAAATTTCTTGAAGGGTCAAATCTCGTCACAATTTAAAATCACACAATTAATTATATTAATTCATATTTTTACACATAGGCCCCCTTTTTTAGTAAAAATTTTTTTTTTTTTTTAGGAAACTAAAAAAAAAATCCACAGGAGTGATTATATTCAGTAAATGAGGCGTTCTGTCATTTACTGAAATAAATTATTACATCGATAAAATTTACACTTGGAACTGGCTATCCCAAATGTAAGTATTGTGCCTAGTTGCAACCTTGGGTAATCTCTCCACATACGTAGTGCTTATTAGGGAGGGGGTGGGAGAAGGGGAAGGGGAAACATCACATTACTTTCGGGCCTTGGTAGGGAGGGAGGACTGCAACATTATCTTGTGCCTCCTCACACGTTTTAACTCAGCCTGAAGGAGGTATGGGGGGGTGAAGACCTGCAATATTGAGAGGTACTAGGGGTTCGCTGACAACGTGGCAACTTCGGTCCCTCGGGGAAAGAAGGGAAGGGGATGGTGGATAGACTCGCAACATCTTGGTACTCACGCTCGAACACAGCGTGGTAGTCTGGTATTAATATACACCGAAACACCTTCGTTATCTTCAACTTCATGTCCCAGCTATTTTTCTCAAATCTGAAAATAGTGAATGAAGTGTTAAGTCTGTTGATTTTCATATAACATAGTAATTAATGAAATATTAATAATTGGCAAGTATATACGATGAGGACGACAAAATGATACTTAGGGTCCCCTTCAGGGGGGAAAGGATTCCTTTATATAGTGAAGGGTTTCTTGATCTCTTGATCAAACATGATTAATCCCCATTCTTTATGGGGCTGCTATATCTCCACGTGTCTACGCTCCCTCCCCCCATGGCAATAATAGTAATTATTTTTATTATTTATGGAGGTCAATACTGCGGCTTGGAAAAACAAAGAGTTAAATTAGGTTTGATCCACTGAGAAGAGAGTGCAGTAAAATTCCTCTTGAAATAAGGCCCTTCACCACACACTATTGCTGTATGACTCTTGTAGTGTTTAGCGCTTCTTTTTTATTCAATAATAATTCGAACCGGTAACAAGTACCCTCACCATCTTGAAGGATATTTCTGGATTATTAATGTCAGAAAACTTCTCACTAAAGAATGGTATAAGAAAAACCTCTTAAGTCATTACAAAAATGTCATAAAGACGAGTCTTGATCAGTCGATTTTGTATGTTAACGCAGAAGAAAAGACAGACATATATGTCACATTTCGTGTTGTCCGCTAGAAATTATCATGGTGCTTTAACATATACGACAATATGTTGGCACATCCTTCCCCCCTCCCCTTTAAATTAGTATAATAGTTTTGCTATACTCGCTTTACCCATCCAGTGAGTGGTAGGTGGTCAACAGATTCGAGAGGCGCACACAGTCCAAGAACTGGGTCTCAAAATTTTGATAGCTAAAGAAGTTACTGGTAGTGAACTATTTACATGTTTGAGAGACTGAGGAAAACCATGGCCAAAAAAAAAAAAAGCCCTCCCCTACCACTGAATCGGTAGTGATAAAGCTTGTAATATCCTACATAACACAGTAATCTATGCGTTGCATACCTTATCAACCAACCAACCATGCTAATTAGGCTCGCTTGGCAGAGTTATTATTGATGATATTTTACTATATGTAGTATGAGACACAAGTATTTTAATATATAAACCACTCAGGGAGGGTCCTTGATGTCGGCGAGCGGGCTCTTGATGCTAGGAATTTGATCTATCCTTCCCTTCTTGGAATCAAGCCTGATTGCCGTCCTATTCCCCCTAAAGCTCCTATCACTCCAACGGGTTTAGCTCTGTCTAAATGTAAAAATTTATACATAATCTTGAATTAAAACGAGAGCAGGTAGATTTCTATGAATAATTAAAAAACCACAGATGCGCAGGTTCACACATTATCGAAGAGAAACAATGAATATATAAACTCATGTTTTCAGCTTATCAGTGTGAGTCTAACGATGTAGTGAGCTGACTGATCATTCTTCCAGTTTCATTGTCTTAGTCATAAGTCTAGTTGTACATTAAATATAAATCTTATATCATTTTACTCAGAAAATCTAGTTTGTAAAATTACTCTCATCCTATGATTACAGACATAGATCCTGATGTAAACTTTTTACAAAATGAATTACACGAATCAACCAGTAACTGTAATTACTACACAGTCAACCAAGCAAAGACATTACACAGATGGCAAACAATAACATAGACCATCTTTAACTCCCAATGTCAGATGGCCGTGATTCAAACATTATGGATGTACCTCACAAGAATTACTCAGTTCCCTTATTCCAATATCTCAATCATCAGACACCATAAACCAGCTTAAAGCCTGATATTAACAGATTACATATACCATTCCTAGCTACATGGCCATACACAACTGTAGAACAGACTCAGCAAGGTGGAGGAATCAGCTGTCTACTATCAAATCACTCGAATGTATCAATAAATCTTGCACAAAGTGGAAGAAAAAGGGAATATATCATAGCCCAATTAAATCAAAAGACCTGGCAAAAACCTCTCACATTTATAAACATCTTTACAGAGTACACAGTCAAACATTTATCACTTTAGTGAAAAACTAGGAACAGATTACAGATAGCACACAAGAATAAAGACCACCTGCTACTACAGATTTCAACATAAAACATACTAACAACTACCAGGACCCCCAAGTTACCCGAATTCACAACACAATGAGTAACTGCCTGATGCTACCAGGCAATATCTAAAACTACAATAATGAAACATATAGAATGGGTCAAATACTAGAGAACAGTCGAGAAAATTACCATCGTCAGCACTAACCAGCCTATATGGTTCAAAAAAATTTGTATTATGAAAATAGAATACATAACATCAAAGTGAATGAAAAAAAAAAACTGAAAACTCTATCTGGAAATTCTTGAACTAAGAAGTTAACCAAAAACAAAGCAATCAAACAAACAAAAGTCAATGAACCCCTACTCACGTCCAACCGAAACACAACAGACTTAATGTTTTTCTTCTCCCGTCCATAGGAAAAAATCTAGCAAACAAAATACCAAGTACCAAAACGCCCGTCCATCAGACTACCCTCAAAGAAACCTAACCCAAAAATCGCTATTTCCTAGCTCCAACCAACCCATTGAATTACGCTCAATCATAAACAACTCTTAAAAACAAGGCAGAGACATAAACATCTTGCCTGCTTTTATGTACAAGAAAAAGCTTCTACAAAGTATTGTAACCAAATTATTGCAAACACAACCTTTTAACAAATCCATTGAATCTTCTACCTTCCCAAACACTCCTCTAAATAGCGAGGGTCACTCCGATCCATAAAGGATGTGACCAAGCTGACTTGAATAACTATAAACCAATATCTAACTTACCAATCTTACCAACTAAAAAATATTGCAAAGGCGCTCCCAGGCGTCATTTAGGTAGAGATATTTCATTTCACATTCTCTCAAGAGCGGTACGCGCATAGTCACTGTCCAGATCTATCCAAGCTCATGATCTTCTCTCCTTTCGAAATAACGACACAAACTCCATCACTATTGAAAAACATCTTTCACTTCAATTCTTGATGAGGTACTGTCATACTGCCCCATACCATAGTCCAACAGAATTTCCAGCATTTGGCAATGACATTCTTGAACAGCTTGAACTCCAGGATCTCCAATCCTCAAAGGTAGAACTTATGTCCTTCCTGCCCGTGGGCAGAGACGTTACCCTTGCAATGTGGCTGATTAACTTTTGACAGCTGAGAAACTCCGCCTCTTATAAGGGGGTGTTCGAACACAGGGATACCTACAAAACACCGCAACAGTGTAGAAATTGCCAGGCGTTTTTGTCACCCAGCGAAATATTGCAGATCTATAGTCCGAATGCCCAGTCTGAGCCGACGACCATTCTAATACATTCTGCAGTCCAACCTCCATCATGCCTTAAATTGTAATGAAGTGCACCCTTTCGTACTCCTGCCGTTTGCCAGGTCTACTTAATGACTGTGAAATCCGTTGCCTCAAAAGAGGCAAGAAGGTCTCCCTTATGCTATGGCAGTTACTCATCTCCGCCTCCAACGGAGACTACCCACGTATTATACTCATGTTCTCAAAACATGCCCCCCCCACTTCTGGGTCCCATCATCGCAGCCAGTCCTTTGTTTGATACCCCTCCCATAGCACTCTGGCATTTAATTCCTTTGCTGTCCTTGCACTGAACATGTCCCGACTACAACCTCAATCTGTTCTCACATCTCGCGTCCTTCGCCTCACAAGCCCCAGTACGCGACAAGACTTCGTACACACCCTTACACCAACGCCCCCCCTACTTCTCAGAAGTCCAAAAAATCCCCAATTGCTCAAATCTTCTTTGCTGCCCCTTCCTTCCCTTCTACCACCTCTCACACTTTACCTTTCCGTTCCCAGTCCTCGTCTGTGCCTAGTTCATTACCCCTCTCTCTGGCTCTTTACAAAGTGTGGATATTCACTCCTCCTCCACGTAATATGCATCCACCCCCCCATCCTCCGCCCCCAAGTTTCTCCCTCTTCCGCCACCTCCCCCAGGTTTCCTGCCTCCTCTGTCCCCTCCCCACACTCATCTCCAGTCCCCCCTACACTCTTCGTCCCCTCTACTTTGGTACAGTCCATTACTGTTCCCCAATCTTTACTTCACCCCCTCCTTCTACCTCCAAAATGGTCCCTCCCATACAACCTTAGAAGCCTTTTCAGAATATATTGCAGAGATAAACCTTCAATGGACACTGATTCACCTCCTGTCCTTCCCCTCTCTCCCTCCAACTTCCCAACTCCATTCTCTTCGCACGCTCCGTTCCTTCACTACTTGAACTTCATCCAATGCCACCAGACGACGTTGGACTTTTCTAACCCCTCTATCCGAGTATTGTGCCCTTTCCGCTACGGATCCTGGTATTTTCTCTCATCGCCAATCATGCCTATTTTACAGTGGAATAATCCTCGCCTCAGGGGTAATCGGGTGAGCTTCAGATGTTGCTTTCCAGGTTTTCCCCATGTTGGTCTTGGCTTACAAGAACCAAAATTACTCTTGCTGTTTTCCAGCCTATCTCAGCTATAAATTTATTGTATTCCTTTGAACCTTTCTCAGATGGGACCTTTAATGAAAAGTGCCCTTCTTCTACAGGCAATGATATTCCGTACTGTCAACTATTTGTCCATACCTCGCTGCATTAAACACTGCAGCCCTATCCACTTGAATATGGTTTACCAATATTTCTTTATACATCTCTCCCTCGAGCATTTTTCCTATCCCAGACTTTGCCTCTTGTTTCAATCCTTACCACCACCACTTCTGTTACTTTGTGATTTTAATACGCCCACCATTTCCTCTGGGGGGGGGTCCTCATTGTGACTACATTGGCATCCAGTTGGAGGCTATCTCGCCTCTCACCCCCTCCATGTTTTAAATACGGGTACTCCCCACCCATTTTGGATCCAGTACTCATACTCCTCTCTTGCATGATCTATCATCTGCTCATTCCTCCACTGCACTAGACTTCACCTGGTTTTTCTCTTCTAACCGATTTACATGACCGGAATCATTTCCAATACATGTCTTACTTCTTCATATTCGGCACCACCTTTCCGTAAGCCCATCGTGGCAATTTGATTGGGCAAATTGGGACCTTTACTCACAACTCACGCTTTTTAGTGAGGTTCCTTCTTCATCCTCCATTGATGAAGGCTCCACAAACCTCAATCTCGACGTCAGATTATACCACAGCTTCTCATCTATACCCCAAACCTCATGCAAGAATTCTCAGAATTGCGTGCCTCGGTGGTCTCCTGCTGTGCTGGTGCAGTACGTTTGAAACGCCACTACCATGGGGTCATGTACCGATACAAATAAACATGAGAAACTGTCTTGATTTTAAGCAGAAGCGTGCGATCGCTCGACCGTGTCATTCGTGATGCAAAACGCTCTTGCTTGGCGTAGACAGTTTCCACCGCATCACCACTCTGCATCCTCTATGAGTGCAGTCTGGAAAAAATTGAGGAAATTAGCGGTAAATACTCTCCTGACCCCGGCTCAATCCTGTTTCTAACGGGTCGCCGTAATGATGTAGCAAACCCTCGACTTTGCCATTGAAATTAGCACGTCATCTGGTCCGCATTTCCCGGGGGACTCCATCTATGCCCCTCGATTTCTTTCCTCAAAGTCCCTGCCATAGAGTAGTACCTTTGGACTTTTTCTTCTCTCAGAGAAGAACAGTTATAATTGCCTTTTTAACACTTCGAGAGAACTGGAGGCAACACTCTCAGCTTGCCGAATCATCGCAGCTGGGCCCAGAACAACATTCTATTTGTATGATACAAACATTTATATCCCGTCAGCTTTTTAGTCCTTTACCACCTGCTTCAATCTATTTGGGCACAAAGGAGTTTCTTCCCCAGCTGAGGAAACTGCCATTGTTCTCCCCTTTCTGCAACGGGGTACTACAGACATGATGCTCCCACAATCGTCCCATCGCTCTTACTAGTGCAGTTTTGCAAAGTGATGGCACGTCTGGTAAATCGCCGTTTAATGTGGTATTTCGAGAGAGGCACACAACAGTCTCTCGGTTAGTCAATATGGCTTTCGGTAAGGGCCGTTCTACCATAGACCCCTTACTATGCTTGGATACCTAAACGTTCGTATGCCTTTGCAAATAAACGCTCGAGTTATTGCCATATTTTTTGACACTTGAGAAAGGATATGACACAACTTGGAGGTAAATATTTTGGCCCAAGCCCACTCCTTAGGCCTTCCGAGCAATCTACCATCCTTCCTTAAGAACTTTATAACTGACAGATCCTTGTGCTAGCGCTCTTTTTTATTATAATAATAATAAATAACTGACAGATACTTCCGTGTTGAGTCAATAATGTGCTTTCCCCCCCGGACTTGTCCAAGCTGAAAGGTGTCCCTCAGTGATGTGTTTTGAGCACAAAAACTTTTTCTCTCCTTGCTATAAATGATTTGGCCTCTGTTCTTCCATCCAATATTTGGTTCATCGCTCTATGTTGATGACATAGCTATTGGCTTGTGCATGCGCTGACAGTCATCACAACTTGCAGTTCCTCTCCAGCATGCAGTCGACCGTTTTTCCACTTGGGCCACCACACATGGTTTAAATTTTCCATACCAAAACTCACCAAATTACTTCCACTAGACGCGTCTGTCATCTCCGATCATCCCTTTGTATCTCTATGGCTCTCCCCCGTATCCCCAACATGATAGTCAGGTTTCTAGGGTCCCACCCCCCCCCCCCCTCCCCCCCCCCTTCCTTTCCCCCTACCTCTTGACCCATAGGTTATCCTGGAAACCTCACATTACCTCTCTGAATGCAACTTGTCACACACCGTCTAAACCTTAAAATAAACCCTAGTACATCTTCCTGGGGAGCTGATCGTCGAACTCTTGCTTCGGCCTACATTCAGTCCGCCCTCGTTTTATCAAAACTCGATTATGGTGAACCAATTTATTCAGGCGGCCCCTCTCCTGCTACTCACTCTAGCCTTAACCCCATCCCATCACCAGGATTACGTTTATGCCTTGGTGCTTTTCACTCTTCCCCTGTTGAGATGCCCCTATCAGAAGCGAATGTTCCATCCTTGTCTATCAGTGAATGCCCATTGCCATCGCTACTATGTACACCTCTCACGATCGCCACAAGTCCTTCATTTATAGAATATGGTCACCGATATTAGTAGACAAACTTTATTTGTTCGCCGCCCTGTTTTGCTCCGTCCTTTTCTCTTCGCTTACATACCCCTCAAGGAAAGGTTCCTTTGATGTATTGAGAGGGGGCTCTTGATTTTGGGAATTGGATCTGTGCTCCAGGTTCCCCAAAATTAAGCCGAATGCCTTCGCACATCCCCCCTCCAGCGCTGTATAATCCTCCGGGTTTAGCCCTTCCCCCATTGATTTAATAATAATTCTCCTACATTTGCTCGTCTTCCCCTTCATTTACCACCTTTATTATGCCTCATGTAGCATCTTCACTTTTTTCCTTTACCACCCCTGGAAGTTTCCAGTTGTTTCGGGTAAGTTCTTTCTCACTCCCTTGCACGAAAGCCCAATTGCCTGCGGTGGCCATCCTGCTCCTTTTTTTCCTTGTTCACGAATTCCACTCTCATTCACATGCCATCGCGCTGTGTACACAGATGGCTCAAAGTCTTCAGAAGAAGACGGTGTCAGATTCGAAGGCAGTGTTTCCGGACAGCGTTTGTTGCGAGGGCATTTACTAATCTTCGCTACCATTTTATACTGCTGAATTTTTATGCCATTCTCTCCAGGCCTTATCAAATCGCATCTAGCCTGTGGTCATCATTTGTGGTAGTCTCAGACTCCCTTGTGCTCTTACAGGCTAACGATAATTTGATACATCTCACCCCCTAGTTCTCGCGTATCCAACTTTGGCTACGCCGTATCTCCTACCAGCATAAAAGTATTGTTTTTGGTTGGGGTCCCTGTCATGGTCGACGTACAGGGCAATGAACAGGCAGACATCTGCCGATGCGGCTGTCAACAGTACATGACCAACCAATTTCCTATAGAGGTTTTCCATTTCTGGACTATTTTGCTGCAAAGGCTACCCACCTTCACACCACGTTGTCAACAAACGTTGGTCAACTCTGCTTGGTAACAAACTTCATTCTATTAAAGCGAGCATAGTTTACAGGCCGTCTTCCTTGGTCATCATTGCGAGGTTGGGAGACCACTCCTCTCCCGCCTTCGTCATTGGCCACACTCGTCTTACTCGTGGGTATCATCGAAGGAGAAGACCCCCTGTTACCTCCTGTGAGCAGAGGTCAAGTTTCCATTATCAATTAGCACTTCTGTTAACTGCCACTCTCTAACAACGAGCACAACGCAGAATTTAAACCTCCAACGTTCTACTACTCTCTCTACCTATTCCCTTCTTGCTGATGGAACCCTCCTTAAATCCTGACTCTCTCATTGACTTCTTTGACAACGACAGATATTACTCCACAAACTCCTGATGAATGACTTTTTTCGCACCCCCCCTTAGCCCTTCTAGTTTCAGTTCTCATTGCTGCCCTTTACCCTTTCTCACCATCCACTTCCGCCCCGCTGTATTCCGTAACCGATTACTCATTTCCATCTCCGCTTTTGCCACTGATGCCTCGCTTCCTTCCAGCCCTGCAACACTGTCTAGCCCTTTGGCTTAGCCCTTTTTGTATTATGATATAATGTGACACTTACGGGCTAACAATTCCATGTAAAATTTATATATAAGTATGACGTGGTTACTCTGGAAACTCAGGAAATGGCAAATCTCTTAAGTAAACGGTAATCTGAGTATATGTCGTTTTTGATTGCAATCCTAGTTTAGTAGCATAATTATTCTCATTCAATGTACACAGCTGAGGAAGCAACCTTCATAAGAATAGGTCCTACACCCTCCAGCTTGTTTCCTTCACAGAGTGGAATACATCATAAGAACGTAAGAAAATATATGAGTTCATCAATAGTATACGATCAAGTTTCTGTTAGTTGCTGAAAAATATAGAAATCGTGGCTCTCAGCCAGTTCTGGAACGCAACCCGGCTTATACACAAACTTAACTACATCTTTTGTAATACCTTTCCCCATTGCACGCCTTCCCTTACCGTTGGTCGCTTTATAAGCCCTTCAAGTGTTAACTCTGTCCCGTGGGAAATATAATCAAAATTATAGTGAGCTATAAAATAAGAAGAGTAATATAGGGCTAACTTGGTATGAATACCAATCCCCCTCGCAAAATCATGCAGATGTAAAACCATGGATCGTAGAGGATTAGAGAACTTCAACCTAGAGAGAATGAGGTGAGGGCACTATGAGGAAACACTTCCAAGAAGGGTGGGAAACTCAAGACTCCTGGTCGTAGTACCTGTACACCACGAAGATGCTGTAGCCGAAGGCGTGCACTAATGGATGTAAAGGCACGTGCTTAGCCCACGGGCGCCCACGCTGAAGGCAAATGTCAGCGAATTTCATGCATACCCCTTTTCTCTCACGTTCTTGTCCATTTATCATAACCACAAACATTGTAAAGACTAGCCTTTTTATGTATATAATTTTCCCTTAAGGGAGGTTCCTTTGACGCTGGTGAGGCTCATGATCATAGGGAATTGGATCTGCCTCCGGTCCCCTGAATTGAGGCCTAATAACTTCCATCCCCCCTTGTGCGCTGGTATAACCTTGCGGTTTTAGCGCTCCCCATGATTATCATAATATATAATATGTATATAATTTAAAGATATTACTTCAAAATAACATTTTATACGTCACTAATGCCCCTCAAGAAGGCCCTTGATGATGGTGAGGGCTCTTGATTTAGGGAATTGAATCTGTGCTCCAGTTTCACCTGAATTAAGCCTGGAATACCTTCCCTCCCAGCACTGGTGAATACTAGGGTTTTAGTGCTTCCCCCTTGATTATAATAATAATCTCACTGATGAAATTTGTGTCCCCTGACGCAAAGTCTGTGAAAAAGTAGTATGCTTGGATGAAGTCTGTGGTAACAAGCCTCCAACACTACTGCCTGAGATCCTGACGAGGCAGCCCATTCCTCCACACACTCAGATCTCCTCGCGTGCCCCCTCACGTGTCTCCACAATCTTCGTAGAGAAATTAAACGAATCAAACCTTGAAATTAGAAGCGTTCTGTGGAGAGAACTGAGATTCAAGCCATCTTGATGATACCATTCTGTCCGCCTAGCCATATCCATCACAGGATATTCGCTGTATAGCCCTTGTGGCTTAGCGCTTCTTTTTGATTATAATAATAATAATAATCACAGGATATTAAATCAGTGTAAGGATTTTTATTGTTATTTTTAAAAAAGATCTATGCTGTATAGCCCTTGTGGCTTAGCGCTTCTTTTTGATTATAATAATTAGATAATTAAAAAAGATCTGGAAAGAGGTGGCCATTTTAATTATCATTTATGTTTAAAGTTTTTCATGTGACATTATACTGGTTTAGCGCTTGGTTAAGGTAATAACAGTAATAAATAACATTACATACATAATGTGGAAAACATTGTATATTTTCCGCCCCTCATGGAAGGTTCCTTGATGTTGGTGAGGGGCTCTTGATTTAGGGAATTGGAACTGTGCTCCAGTTCCACCGAATATAAGCCGAATGCCTTCCACATCCCCCCTCCGCGGGTCTGTATAACACCTACTGGTTTTAGGCGCATCCCTCTATGATTAAAATAATAATAATGTATATTTTTCCGAAATACGGTAATTTATATGTAAATATATGGCTTATATTGTATTTAATAAAAATTTGTCATAAGAAAATGGGAATTTTTTCTGCAACCTGGGCAGAAGGAGTCGTCATTGTTTGTTTTTGAAATTGGAAACAATGTTGTAGTGTAATGGGAAGGAGATTTTCGTGCACTAGAGGTTTAAAATTGGGCTGACACCTCTGAAATAGGAGGCGAAATTGTTGGATGTGCATTCCCTGCATAACTTGAGATATCATCGCGACAGGACAAGACAACATCCAGGAACGCTCAGATGACTTTCTAATTTTGTGTTTAATTTCTGGCCATTAAGTTTATTTCATAAATGTTGGTCAAAAGGGGGTCCTTGTTACATGACACATTAATCTCCATCCAATTTGTCGTGATGTTATGATAAAGATATATTCTCCATCTGTTATATGAAATGTGTATTTATATATAATCATTTTTAATATTAATATACTGTCCCACAAATTTATATATTTACCCAGTCATCCTCGGTGATGTAATATTTCCTTTATGATTAATAGGTCCAGAGCAACTTGTGGATATGACAATGGTAGGTATCGAAGGGGGACATTATTTGTGACCTAGGTGTCCCAAATTCCTACTTGTCTAACTGATAAATAATAATTATCTTTGTTCATTTACTGTTATGTACATAATGATACATTCAGATAAATGCAATTTTCAA
This sequence comes from Cherax quadricarinatus, assembly GCF_026875155.1. Taxonomy (NCBI): domain Eukaryota; kingdom Metazoa; phylum Arthropoda; class Malacostraca; order Decapoda; family Parastacidae; genus Cherax; species Cherax quadricarinatus. The sequence continues at coordinate 31,570,042 of NC_069425.1, forward strand.
CACATAACATCCAATTTTTTTGCAGTGGTCTTGAGAGCTCGTCTCCCTGAGGATGCTTATGCATCAAGTCAACAGTAACGAGAAGATTTCTTATTTTTTTTTTTTTCTGTCTGAGCGTAGGTTTTGTCCCTCTAGAATAGTCTAAAAGTCTGGATTAATAATTTTTGGTGCAATAAAAAAAACTCTTCCACCATTTTTTTTTTTTTCTTTTTATTTTTTTTTTTTTTTTTTTTTTTCAATCTTCTGTATGGCTGTAGCTTACTATTCATTATTGCAGTGTTTCTGCCAGGGGCAAAACAAAAAAAAAAATCCTGCCCATACAGAAATATTCATGGGAAAGCTCTCTAAACCCGTAGGGAATCAAACAGCGCCTGGGAATGATGGTAATCAGGCAGATCAAGAGCCCTTTACCTTCCACGAGCCGCGTATGCAACCATACCTCTACACCGCCACGTGCTACAGTGACTGTCAAAATATCATGAGAACCAATTGTTATGCATTTTGGATCTATACACGTATCAGCGACAGGTTTAATGATTGTTCACGTAGTTAGTTTAACCATCGTTTCAAGCATCTGTGATTGCCATCCCGGATTCAATGCGCTAGTTAAAGGCTGGGCGAGAAACCCTAACTAGACAAATGTATAAATATCAAGCGAGAGGTATACTGCACAAAAATACTGTAGCGGCGGAAGATGTACACAAATCCATCGTAAGATACACCAATATGTCTGATTAATTATTGATTAACAACACGACATGGGTAAGGAAACATGCAGTTAATGATATTCACTTCAGCTACGTAAAATTGCACATGTGAAGATATACATCACTGAAATGTCAATCTCTCAATGTATATTATACACCTAAATGTCGATATCTCTCAAGAAATATACATCCAGATGTTTATATCTTGTATATACACCAAAATACTATCATTATAAATAACCGATACTTTTATATCAACAGTATATTATTGCAAAATTGTCTATGATAATGTATATAGGATCGATAGCTGTATATCTTACGTATATATCTTATCATTAAGCAGACAGGGAATATGCAGCCTAAAAGAGACCTTTCGCGTAGTCGACACTCCAACCAAGGTAAACAGTCAGACGAGTCAGCCGGCTAGTGAGGAGGTGAGAGACGACGGTATAAGAAAAAACAAGCCAAGGACTCACTAAGACGTGATTCCTGTGCCTCGTTGCGCTGACATACAATGTCGGTGAGAATAATGCCCTAGGAAGTGATGTGTATGAAATAAGTGAAACACACCCACGTGACAGCCAATGCGTGAAGTGTAATGACAATGATACCGACGTCTGTGCCTGGGTAGTGATGCGGTTCAACAAGTATGATGTGACTAAAGTGTAACGATGGTTTATACCTTTCGCTAAACATACGAACACTTCCAAGGTGGGTCTTAAGTTTTCTCACGCTGGTATTTTGCCCAGGATATGATTTAGCATGTCTGGTGTTTCAAACATATTTGTTATACAATTTTTTTTCTCTTTTCGTGCTCCCCATAAGTCGACTAATACACAGATTCTTATATTTACTGCAAAGTGGACAGGATGAGTTAAATGAAACAAGGGATAAATAGTGTTATACAAGATGAAATAAATGGGAGTTGTGAATTACCTGCATGAATGTATTACAGGATAATTAGACCTTGAAATATTACAATATAAGTAATTTGGGTGAGAAAGTATGGACTTAGTCCCAGCTAGTAGGTCACACGACATTAACTCCTTCGATGCCCACCAGTCCCTTCACCACTCACAAAAAGCTTAACCTTAGAACTTTAAATTAATAATTTATACTTATAAAAATCAGGTTATAGCGCAAAACCCGTTGATTATCACAGCGCAAGTGGGGGGATGGAGTATTTCGGCGGAGTTCAGGGAACCACGAGTACAGATCCAATTTACCTAGATCAAGAGCGCCCTCCCCGGCGTCAAGGAAACCTCCCTTGAGGGAATTAATAATTACAGTATTAAGCATTAATACCAATAATGGTAAATTATAAAAGTGTGGACTGTATGAAAATTAAAGGAAACAATCTCCAGAAAGGATTAGTGGGAACACTAATACACACACAGTAAGAATTTTCTAATTGACACTCGCCCCTATTCTGTTCCTCATTCTCTTATCAGACAGACAGAGATGTAAAGCATAGCACTGTATCATCCTTTGCAGATGATACTAGTATCTGCATGAGAGTGCAATCCATTAAGGACAATGCAAATCTCCAAGAAGATATAAACCAAGTTTTCCAATGGGTAACGGAGAACAATATGATGTTCAATGAAGACACATTCCTACTATTCCGTTATGGAAAACTGAAGGAAATAATAATTAGGACTGAGTATACCACAAACTCTAATCACAAACATATAATGGAAAAGTAATGTGAAAGACCTTGGGTGTGGTAATGTCCGCGCAACCACACCTTCAAGTACCACAACCATGCCCAACTATTCACCATCGTGCGATGAACTGAGAGGATGGATAAAGATAACATACAAGACAAGAGAGCTAAGCCAATGATGATCCTTTTAAATCACTTGTTCACTCTAGGCTGGAATCTGCAGAACAATTAACTTCCCATACAAGAACAGGTGAAATATCGGATCTAAGAATGTACAGAGAACCTTTCTAAACTGTAGTCGTATACGTTCCATCAAACACCTTAACTACTGGGATGCCCTGGAAGCACTCGACTTTACACTACTGGTACGCAGGTCGAGAGAGATAAATCATGAAACCTACACCTGTGAATTTTGGAGGGACTGGTTCCTAACTTCACTACAGAAAATACTCCCCTACAAAAGAAAAAGACTTGGCAGCGATCAACATACCCCCATGAAAAGTAGGCCGCCATTGGTAAAATTAAGAGAAAACACATTAAGTGTCCGGGACACCCAAGACTGTTCAGCAGCCTCCACCAGCCACAAATGGGCATTACCAATAGAACTCCTGTTGTGATGAAATTAAGACACATGGCAACATCTGTGGTAAACTTAATTGGTAGTACGTTTCGCCATCCAGTGTTTTAACAATACAAATTCTAGGACATAACTTGAAGACAGTATAACTATGTACGGAAGATGAGGTTAATCAGTCCCTCAACCTAGTAGTAGGTGCGAAGAGCACCGTAGACGTGGAGATACTGAATCTCCACGACTATGGTGCTCTTCGCACCTACTCCTAGGTTGATAGGACAGATTATCTCATCTTTTGTATATCGTTCTACTGTCTTCTATTATATCCTAGAATATGTATTGATAAAAGCCACTGGATGGAGAAAAACGTCTACAATAAAGATACCCAGATGATGCACATGTGTCTTAATTACCATCTGTCGGTATTATATACCATTCGTACAACCTCCTGGTGTCTTCAAGATGGGAGGCTGGACAGATACCTAAAGTCATTGCCTGCCGGATCAGCCGGGCTGTGGTTCGTATGTCGGACTACGTGCGCCCAGCAGTAACCGCTCGTTGATCATGGCCCCTGAACCACCAGGAAGCCTGATCGATAACCTTTGCCATGGGGGCGTTGATCCCCGGATTCCTCCAGGTAGATAGCACATTGAGGTACTACAAGTTAGATAATTAAGAAATTTATATGACCACTTACATCAGGAATAAATAAAAGGGGATTAAAATAGTGTGCTGACAATTATCAGCCTAGACAGGAAATCGCAAGCAATGGTTTAGTTGGAAAAATTCAATCAGGAAAGGATATAAGGAAAGTACTGGTTGGTAACAGAGTTTGTGGATGAGTGGAACAAACTCCCGAGTACAGTTTTAATAGAGTCCAGAACGTGTGTACTTTAACAATAGGTTTGGATAAATACATGAGTGATGTGGGTGTGTGAGGAGTTGACCTGATTGCTGAGCTACCAGGGATCGGTTGCCGGTGTTTCCTCCCTTAAGTCAATGTGACGCTGACCTGACTAGGTTGGTCATTGCTTAAGCGGTAGGAGACCTTGGACCTCCTCGCATGGGCCCATTAGGCCGTCCTGCAGTGTTCCTTCGTTCTTATGTTCTTATGTTCTTATTGTAGTTGGATCACACCTCAACACCTACCTAACAAATAGAATCCTACAAACCGGCCGTCCCATTAATTTCCATCATCATCACGTTAAATCTTGAGGCCCAGCAAATTTCCTGTCCTTATTCATCAGCAGGGGACCTTATATGGGTTTCCTATTAAAATTCGGCCGAAACACCCCCATATGGCCTCGATGACGTCTGGGACGTCGATTATTAGACGAATGTAACCACAGCCCCAGTGCTCACACGTTAATTCTTGGCGTTCCCTCTTTGCACACCCTCCTTCGACAAAATTTCCCTTGAAGCGGTCAAATCTCGTCACAATTTAAAATCACACAATTAATTATATTAATTCATATTTTTACACATAGGCCCCCTTTTTTAGTAAAAATTTTTTTTTTTTTTTAGGAAACTAAAAAAAAAATCCACAGAGAGATTATATTCATTAAATGCGGCGTTCTGGTCATTTACTGAAATAAATTATTACATCGATAAAATTTACACTTGGAACTGGCTATCCCAAATGTAAGTATTGTGCCTAGTTGCAACCTTGGGTAATCTCTCCACATACGTAGTGCTTATTAGGGAGGGGGTGGAGAAGGGGAAGGGGAAACATCACATTACATTCGGGCCTGGGGAGGGGAGGAGGACTGCAACATTATCTTGTGCCTCCACACACGTTTAACTCGAGCCTGAAGGAGGATGGGGGGTGAAGACCTGCAATATTGAGAGGTACTAGGGGTTCGCTGACAACGTGGCAACTTCGGTCCCTCGGGGAAAGAAGGGAAGGGGATGGTGGAGAGAACGGCAACATCTTGGTACTCACGCTCGACACACGTGGTAGTCTGGTATTAATATACACCGAAACACCTTCGTTATCTTCAACTTCATGTCCCAGCTATTTTTCTCAGATCTGAAATAGTGAATGAAGTGTTAAGTGTTGATTTCATTAACATAGTAATTAATGAAATATTAATAATTGGCAAGTATATACGATGAGGACGACAAAATGATACTTAGGGTCCCCTTCAGGGGGGAAAGGATTCCTTTATATAGTGAAGGGTTTCTTGATCTCTTGATCAAACATGATTAATCCCCATTCTTTATGGGGCTGCTATATCTCCACGTGTCTACGCTCCCTCCCCCCATGGCAATAATAGTAATTATTTTTATTATTTATGGAGGTCAATACTGCGGCTTGGAAAAACAAAGAGTTAAATTAGGTTTGATCCACTGAGAAGAGAGTGCAGTAAAATTCCTCTTGAAATAAGGCCCTTCACCACACACTATTGCTGTATGACTCTTGTAGTGTTTAGCGCTTCTTTTTTATTCAATAATAATTCGAACCGGTAACAAGTACCCTCACCATCTTGAAGGATATTTCTGGATTATTAATGTCAGAAAACTTCTCACTAAAGAATGGTATAAGAAAAACCTCTTAAGTCATTACAAAAATGTCATAAAGACGAGTCTTGATCAGTCGATTTTGTTGTTAACGCAGAAGAAAAGACAACATATATGTCCACATTTCGTGATGTCCGCTAGAAAGTTATCATAGTGCTTTAACATATACGACAATATGTTGGCACATCCTTCCCCCCTCCCCTTTAAATTAGTATAATAGTTTTGCTATACTCGCTTTACCCATCCAGTATATGGTAGGTTGGTCAAAATGATTCGAGAGGCGCACACAGTCCAAGAACTGGACCTCCAAATTTTGATAGCTAAAGAAGTTACAGTAGTGAACAATTTACATGTTTGAGGAAGACTGAGGAAAACCATTGCCAAAAAAAAAAAAAGCCCTCCCTACACTGAATCGGTAGTGATAAAGCTTGTAATATCCTACATAACACAGTAATCTATGTCGTTGCAATACCTTATCAACAACCACCTACCATGCTAATTAGGCTCGCTTGGCAGAGTTATTATTGATGATATTTTACTATATGTAGTATGAGACACAAGTATTTTAATATATAAACCACTCAGGGAGGGTCCTTGATGTCGGCGATACGGGCTCTTGAATGCTAGGAATTTGAGCGTATCCTTCCCTTCTTGGAATCACAAGCCTGATTGCCGTCTATTCCCTAAAGCTCCGTATCACTCCAACGGGTTTAGCTCTGTCTAAATGTAAAAATTTATACATAATCTTGAATTAAAACGAGAGCAGGTAGATTTCTATGAATAATTAAAAAACCACATATCGCAAGGTCACACATTATCAGAAGAGAACAATGAATATATAAACTCATGTTTTCATGCTTATCAGTGTGAGTCTAACGAAGTTAGTGAGCGACATATCATTCTTCCAGTTTCATTGTCGTTGTCATAAGTCTAGTTGTACATTAAATATCAATCTTATAATCATTATGTACACTCAGAAAATCCTAGTTTGTAAAATTACTTCACATCCTATGATTACAGACATAGATCCTGATGTAAACATTTAACAAAATGAATTACACGAATCAACCAGTAACAGAAATTACTACACAGTCAACCAAGCAAAGACATTACACAGATGGCAAACAATAACATAGACCATCTTTAACTCCCAATGTCAGATGGCCGTGATTCAAACATTATGGATGTACCTCACAAGAATTACTCAGTTCCCTTATTCCAATATCTCAATCATCAGACACCATAAACCAGCTTAAAGCCTGATATTAACAGATTACATATACCATTCCTAGCTACATGGCCATACACAACTGTAGAACAGACTCAGCAAGGTGGAGGAATCAGCTGTCTACTATCAAATCACTCGAATGTATCAATAAATCTTGCACAAAGTGGAAGAAAAAGGGAATATATCATAGCCCAATTAAATCAAAAGACCTGGCAAAAACCTCTCACATTTATAAACATCTTTACAGAGTACACAGTCAAACATTTATCACTTTAGTGAAAAACTAGGAACAGATTACAGATAGCACACAAGAATAAAGACCACCTGCTACTACAGATTTCAACATAAAACATACTAACAACTACCAGGACCCCCAAGTTACCCGAATTCACAACACAATGAGTAACTGCCTGATGCTACCAGGCAATATCTAAAACTACAATAATGAAACATATAGAATGGGTCAAATACTAGAGAACAGTCGAGAAAATTACCATCGTCAGCACTAACCAGCCTATATGGTTCAAAAAAATTTGTATTATGAAAATAGAATACATAACATCAAAGTGAATGAAAAAAAAAAACTGAAAACTCTATCTGGAAATTCTTGAACTAAGAAGTTAACCAAAAACAAAGCAATCAAACAAACAAAAGTCAATGAACCCCTACTCACGTCCAACCGAAACACAACAGACTTAATGTTTTTCTTCTCCCGTCCATAGGAAAAAATCTAGCAAACAAAATACCAAGTACCAAAACGCCCGTCCATCAGACTACCCTCAAAGAAACCTAACCCAAAAATCGCTATTTCCTAGCTCCAACCAACCCATTGAATTACGCTCAATCATAAACAACTCTTAAAAACAAGGCAGAGACATAAACATCTTGCCTGCTTTTATGTACAAGAAAAAGCTTCTACAAAGTATTGTAACCAAATTATTGCAAACACAACCTTATAACAAATCCATTGAAACCTCCACCTTCCCTACAGTACTCAAAAAGCAAGGGTCACCCCGATCCACAAAGGAGACCAAACAGAGTTGAATAACAAATAGGCCAATATCCAACTTACACCCTCTGTCAAAAATTTTTCGAAAAATTAATTCATAAACGAATCTACTCCTACCTTATCTCCCAAAACATACTCAACCCCTGCCAATTTGGATTCAGGCCTAATAAAAATACTAATGATGCTATTATACACATGCTAGAACATATATACACTGCAATAGAGAAAAAAGAAGTCCCACTGGGGATCTTCATTGACTTACGTAAAGCTTTTGATACAGTTGACCATGACTTGCTCCACGTAAAATTGTCACACTATGGTATAAGAGGGCACTCCCTCAACTACCTCAAGTCATAAACCCCAGCAACAGAAGCCAATATGTGTACGCAAATGGGGCAAACTCTTCTGTGCAACCAATTACAGTTTGGGGTCCCACAGGGAAGTGTCCTTGGCCCTCTTCTCTTTCTCCTATACATAAATGACCTTCCAAATGCTTCGCAATTACTCAAACCCACACTTTTTGCAGATGACACTACATCGTTTTCTCTCACCGAGCCCAGTCACGCTAGCCAATACGTAAATACCAAATTTACAGAAAATATCTACCTGGACCGAGGACTAACAAACTTACACTAAACATTGCAAAACCTACTTATTCAGTTTGGAACAGAGCTACAGATGTCCCTTTTAAAGGGATAATGATAAACGGATCACCTATCACAAACAAACCCAGAGAAGAAAATTTTAGGAATCCACCTTTGATAATAGACTCAAATTTCATACACAATAAACAAATTTCTAGAAAATTTCAAGACTGAGGCATACTATCGAAGATACGGTACTATGTCCAAAAGTCAGCCCTCCTGGCCCTATATCATCTCTTATTTACCCCTATCTCACCTATGGAATTTGTGCATGGGCTCAACAACAATTAACCATCTAGACCACTAATTACCAAATGCATCATTCGTCTCTCAGCCATTGAGTAGAGAGGACGTGTTCTACACTGCTCCCCTCTATAGCTGTTCGGTGCATTTCATTTTCTCAACATGGCGCAGGCAGCCGGGACGCCGCGCACACTGTGTGTTTGGAATTAACTCGGGGGCAGTGCTTGGCCCAAAATGGCGATTTATTGCCGCGATAATCGAACACCTATGGTAATCGCCAACGGTTTTGCGGTGTACATGAATGGTGTGACAAGAATCTTTGTAAAGTTACTCAGCTCAAGTTTAGGAGAATGTCGTCGACAAGTATCAAGAGGTAAATCTGGGGGGTTAACCAGGCTGTGTCTGTGAAGCTTACACGATGTATCCCGCCATTATACATGGGTAAAGTGAAAAATGACCTTTGGGCTGATGGATGATATCTGCTGCCCAGGTAATTACGGCACCATAACATGGCTACAGCAGGGAGGTGGCTAAAGGGCCTATGAAGGACACCTGAGGGAATTTTTCGGTAAAAAGACATTACGACATCCAATCCCTCATATGTGATCCTGGAAAGGGACTTCGGACTCAAGTTTTTGGACTATGCAGGCAACGCCGCACTTGTGGTTGTGTGGAGCATACGATCATTTGGCGTGCAGTGTGAAAGGAGACGAGTGCCGGGTTGTACACATAGGCAAGGATTTAGGGGAGGAGGATGGCAAGAGTGCCTGAACCCGCCTGTGCAACCCTAAAGATTGTCTGGAGCGAAGGGGTTTGAGAGGCTCTGAACAGGGTGGTACTACACTCCGGAAGGGGTCGCCCTTTGGAGCAGCCCCAGGGGTGGAAACGGCTTCGGGGAGAAGCAGCCAATTGATGGAAGACATCCAGTCTCTGTGTTAGACGAATTATTTACGGAGGGCAGCATGAGCCCTGCGACGGCACCACCCTAGATTGGGACGGGCTGCGACGGGGGAAACGTGGACACGACGTGCAGCGGGTAGTGACCCACGACCCCTTGAGGAAACAAAGGGTTGGAGGGGAAATTCACCAGATGCATGTGGACGACGAAATGCAGGTAAAAGTGTAACACAAAAGGGCGCTCTGTTACACTTTCAGATTCTGATGATTTTGTTAACGCCAGGCCCAAAATCAGGGAAGAAATCTGGGGTGTGGCACAGAAAGGGTCCTGTGTACCAAAGCACAGGGGAGGATCAGGAGTGCTTCAAAAGGAGGGGAAGGGAAAATTGGAAAAAAAATCTAGTGAAAACATTCGGCGAAAGGAAAACCATCATGTCGATTTTAAGTGCTCACAATAACTTTAAAGGTTGCGAACTGTACGAAAGTGTGCATGGTTACGTGATTTATTGGTGCGTAATAATGTGGACGTTGTGTTCATACAGGAACACAATCATAAATGTGGTAGTGAATTGCGGAAAAGGATATAATGTGTACATGGGAGAATGCAATTCGGTTGAAAGGTGGCGTTGCCATCATGATCAGGGAGACTAGCCCGTTTGTTGTGAGACGTAGTAAAGGGGGGTAGGGAGGATAATAAGGGGGGAAGGGCTATGGGGACGGGTGAAGGTGGCTTTTGTGTGTGTGTATGGTCAGCTGAGAATGATGGGCGTGTAAAAGCAACCTTGTGAAAGAGGTGTTAATTTATTATTTGAGGTCACTCCCTAGTAGCTATTGTAGGCGGGGTTTGGGAAATTTGCGTGATCCGGCGTAAGGATGTAAAAACCTGGGGGAAGTGGGTACTTTTCAGGGGTTTTGGAGATTTAATGTCAGGGGTGGATTAAAGGACTTTGGGGGGGGGGGGGGGGAGAGGTTGGGGCATACTTTTGTACGTCGTGGATATGCGGCGCGACTTGATAGAGTGTACTGTCACGCACCATCGTAGTTAATAGTGTGCGTGTTTAGATGTGGGTTTTCTGATCATAGAGGAGTTCTGTGGACGCAGGGTGGGAGGGTTTACCTAAGAGGGTTGTAGTTATTGGAAATTGAATGTTAAATTGTTAAAAGGGGAGGAGAATAGGAAATCTTTTGATGTTTTTTGGGAGGGTTTGTTAGCAGGGGCTCCCTGGGGATAGAGACTTGTTAGGGGGGGTGGGATGTGGTGGCTAAGAAACGTATTCGGGATTATATGTTCGGCTTGGGGAGGGAAGTAATCAACTTTTATATGGCTTCAGGGGTATTTAGAAGGACAGTTACGCAATTGTTATGTGGGTGATGGTGCGAGATACCCTGTGGAGGAAATAGAGGATTTAAAGCAACGTTTTTAAGGGTTTGCATAATGATCGATTTGATGGTGCACGTGTGGCTGGAGGGTTGGGGGAGGTTCTCTACGGGGATCGGCCTTGGGCGTGTGCGTTAAGGGGACAGCAGAAGAGGAGGGCAGCCACGGGAGATGGGATTTAAACAGTTCAAGTGGGGATGGAGGGATAGGGAAGGGCAGGTATTGATGTCGACTGAAGGTATGAGGGATATATTGATGCATGGTTTAGGTCATATGCACAAAAGGTGGGTATACGAGATGATTTTTAAGGGAAATGGTGGTTATGTGCAATGCGAGCTTGATGGTGAGATAGGGAGACTTTGGAAGGACAGATTACGGAAGGGGAAATTTGGAGAGTATAGTAGGTGCAAGTTTAGGTAAGGCACCGGGTGTAGACGGGTTGCCTAATGATTTTATGTTAAGAACTGGGAAGTATTGAGGAGATTTTTAGTCAGATTGTTCAATGTAATGAAGGAAATGGGGCAATGGGTGAGCAGCAAAGGACTGCTGTTGTTGTATTAGTGCCAAAGGGTGGACAGACCACGGTAGAAGATTACCGGCAATATCGCTTATGTTGCGGTGTTTATAAGTTATTTGCAAGGGTATTAGGGAACAGAATCAAACAGGTTTTGGGTAAAGTAATTGATAGAGACAATATGGCATACCGGGTAGATCAATGTATGAAGGGCAGTGGGGCTATTAGGAGTTTTATAGAGCATAGGGGGGAGGGGGAAGGGGTGTTTTGGCTCTGGATTGGAGAGCGCTTATGATAGCTTTGAAAGGGATGCAAATTTTGGAGTTTTATGCGTTGGTTGGGTTCGGGGGGGAAATTGTTTCTTGGGCAAAAACTTTGTATCTGGGTGCAAATTATGAGAATACAGGTTAATGGGCGACTAGGTGATAGCATTCAGATGGGAAGGGGTTTGCGACAGGGATGCCCTCTGTCCCCAAATTTTGTTTGCATGTCTTCAAGAACCCTTTTATAGGGCATTAGGTGGAGTAAAGCGAGAGCGAGGGTTGGGGTTGCACGTGAAGGGGAAGCGGGATAGTGGGTTACGTGGATGATACGACTGTCCCGGTGAGGGATGTGAGGGATTTTACATAAGGTAGAAAGGGTGATAGACGTTTTGGTGGGCTACAGGGATGAAAATTAATGTAGTAAAGTCCAAGTATTTGGATCAAAGGGGATAGCGTACATAATGGTGAGACTGTTGAGGGTGGGTGGCATGTGGTAGATCACTGTTGATATGTGGGATAGTGTACATGCGGAATGATGGGATGCCCCAAGAGGCAAATTCGAGGCGCACCGTGGATGGAGTTTTGAAAAGATTGGGAGGCTTGAGGGCAGAGCAATTTTCGTTGCATCAAAGGGGTTATAGTCACGAATGTCCTGTTGTATAGCAAGTTATGGCACGTGGTGGCAATATATCCGTTAAAGACGTGTGAGGTGCAACGGTTGCAACTGGGGTATTTAGATTTATATGGGGATCGGGTTTTGACCCGGCTAAGTAGAGGGGTGGTGTCGCTTCCCGTTAGCCAGGGGGGGTGGGGCTTATACCTCTTGGAAAACGTATGTTTTAGTGTGTTTCTGAAAAGGGGGTTTGTGAGGGAGGGGGGAAGGGGGGGGGGAGGTCTTGAAAGACTGCGCATGGATATGCAACGGGGGTGGAGGGGTAGGGATTTAATGTTTGGGGAGGCTATGTTGCGAGTTTTACTGAAGGTAAGGGATCCGAAACAGCTTAAATTTAAGGTTCTTGAGAGGTGGGGGTGGGTTTGTGGTGGCGGCAGTTGAGGGGGCATACCCTAAAGTATGCATGGGGTTCTGTATGGAAATGTCTTCAACAACTACGTGTAAAACCAAATGTCAGGGGGGTTATGTTTAGGTTTTTACATGGGATCTTGCCGTCTGGGGTTTGTTATTTAATAGGAGATTAAGGGGGGGTGGGGAGTTGCAAAGCGGTGGATGTCCGGAAACCATATTTCACGCTGTGTACTTTTGTACTTGTTTAGAAGATGTGAGGGTCTGGCTAAGTAGGTAGTTAGGTTAGTGGGTGGGGAAGGATTACAGGTGTTGCGAGTGTTAAGTTTAGATATAGGTGGGGGAGTCAGCAGGTGGTGAATGCGGTTGCGTATGTGGTCACAGATTTTATTTTTTAATCTTGGGCAATGAGGGAGGTGGGAGTCGAGGAAAGGGTAAGAGTGTTAGGGGCCACGATGTATAGAACAAAGTGCCGCAAAGGGATCTTTATGGGGGAAGATGGGAGACAGCATTTACTGAAGGTTATCGTAGATTCAGGTTGAAGGATTTAAGAGATTTAAGTGTAAAGTAAGGGGTTGCGGCGGGCTAGTTTTCTTGAGTATGGAAATGTGTATAGATGTTAGCGTGTGTGGTATGTTTGGTAATATAATAAATAAGCTTCTTTTGTGATGTGAGTTTGGTCTGGGTAGTTGTGTAAGATATGTTATTCACATTGTTTTTCAGAAGGTATCGAATTTAATATGTAAGTAGTGGTGTTTACACTACATGATTGTGTGTATTTGTGTGTTTGATGGTTTGAGGTGACACAAGGCATGATCTAAGTATGTCTGGATTCTCCTTTTGTCCTCAAAGGTGTTATACAAAGATAGTACGTGGTGTAAAGTGAGTGTAGGTTTATATGTATTTAACACATGCTTGTTGTATGTTCCCTTTCGTTACTTTGTTTCAATTGTCATTTCAATGCACTTTGTATAGCATTATACAACGGTATCGTTCTTTACCATATGAAGTAATTTTTTTTTTAGACGCATTCCTTTTGTGTCTGAGATTGTTGTATACGGGTTTAAGTGTAAATGTAATGAGTCGGTTTTGAGATCTAAGCTCTTTTCTTTGTATGTTTATTTGTATTTGGTATATGTAAAGCTGTAATGGTTAGGAATAAGTATGTAGATGTTCTAGTAGGATTATTGATGTAGGTTTTGGTTTATTGATTAATGAGAAGGCTGGAAGTAACTGTTACATTTTCTTGTATATATTATTTTCATTGTATGAGTCTTTGTCATATGTCATGTTTAAATGTAAAATTTATATGGAAGTTAGGTTTTGAGTCATTGAATGTTTTTGTCATTTCATGACCCTGTTACGGTGTTTATTTTGTAGCTATGTTATTGCCGTAAGTTATTATTGTATGTTATACAGATATATCTTGCAAGTATATAGGTGCAATCCATTTGTGTTAGTTTATTATGTGTTTGGTTTTCTTATGTCAATGTCCGAACCTTCAGGATTGAGATCCATACTGTTTCCTTTTATTTTTATATTTATGTGTACTGTATTGGTTATAAATAAAATATAAAAAAAAAAAAAAAAAAAAAATTACCCAACAAAAGGCTGCAGTTAGAATAACAAATTCTCACTACAGGCAGCACACTCCACCAATATTCAATACACTAAACCTACTCACCATACAAAACATCCATACTTATTACTGCACCTATTACATACATAGAGCACTTAACTCTGAAATTAACCCCCCCCTCAAACATCTCCTTGCCAACCTCAACAGAACACATGACCATAACACAAGGCACAGATTTCCTCGTGTCCATCTCACACTATGCAAAAACTCAATGCACATAAAAGGCCCTAAAACTGGAATTCATTTCCTGTAAATATAAAAGAAACACTACCTGTTTATAAATTTTAAGTCTCTTCTCAAAGATCACTTACCCAAACCAAATAAATACTGAATAACTGAACCTTATAAATTGTATATCTTAATGTTTCCTCACAATTATATCACATAAATGTTAAACCAAAACCCAATCTAACTTTAAACATTTTTTAAATACACTACCTAACAGAATACTCCATACGACTGAATGTACAACAATGCATGCAACCATATGACCTGTCTTTGTAATACTCATTTGTGCTTTATAGTTATCTGTTTACAATAATGTATTATCACTGATTTCATCATTGCTTAGTTAATTTTAAGCCAGCCCGTAATGCTATGCATAGTATAAGTGGCTTTGGCATGCTGCTCTTATCTGTATTTTTTTGTACCTCTGTATGTATGCTCAAATTGTTAATAAATAAATAAATAAATAAATACCACTGCACTCTAAAATCTTTGAAAAATTAATTCATAGACGGATCTATTCCTACCTCGTTCCATACAACATATTAAACCCTTGTCAGTTTGGATTCAGAAATAATAAAAGCTGTCATATGTATGATGCATGTGTATGACGCTGTCATACACATGCTAGAACTAATATATACCGCACTTGAAAAAAAAGAAGTCCCGCTGGGCATTTTCATTGATTTACGTAAAGCTTTCGATACAGTCGACCATGAACTACTGTACTCCAAATTAATGCACTATGGTATCAGAGGCCACTCCCTCAACTACCTAAAGTCATACCTTAGTAACAGAACTCAATATGTGTATGCAAATGATGCAAACTCCTCCACCCAACCAATCACAGTAGGAGTCCCACAAGGAAGTGTCCTTGGACCACTCCTCTTTCTCATCTACATCAATGATCTACCGAATGCATCAAAGCTACTCAAACCCATATTATTCGCAGATGACACTACATATGTATTTTCCCAACCAAACGCAGTCATACTAGCAAACAGTCAATGCTGAATTACAGAAAATATCTGCCTGGATGATGACTAACAAACTTACCTTGAACACTGATAAAACCTATTTCATTCAGTTTGGAAACAAAGCTGCAAATGATCCAATTAACATTACGCTAAATGGATCATCAGTCACAAGACTCAGAGGGAAAATTCCTAGGTATCCACCTTGACAGTAGCCTTAAGTTCCGGACACACATACAACAAATCACCAAGAAAATCGCCAAGACTGTATGCATACTATCAAAGATAAGGTACTAGGTTCCACAATCAGCTCTCCTGGCACTGTACCATTCACTCATATACCCTTATCTTACATATGGAATTTGTGCATGGGGATCAACAACATCCAATCACCAAAAAACCCCTAATAACCCAGCAAAGGGCAGCAGTAAGAATGAAAAAACAAATTCCACTCCCCGCCAGCATACTCCACCAATTTTCAAAGTCTGAATTGTTACCATTAAGAACATCCATACTTATCATGTGCCTACTACATACACAGAACAATACACGCAAATATAAACCCCCCACTCAAACTTCTCACCAATTTAAACAGGACACATGACCACAACACAAGACCCAGATCTCTTTTTGATATACCTCGTGTCCAATCACCTGTGTAAAAACTCTATGCACATTAAGGGCCCAAAATATGGAATTCATTCCCAGAAGATATTAAAGTAACCCAGTCTGAAAATAAATTAAGACTCTTCTCAAAAGCCATTTAAATTAAACCCTAGACTAAATGCTAAATACTCAGTTTTACATTTACTCACCTATGTACTCCCACATCATAACTGAAACAATCACTTGAACCTTTTACCCATTGTTGACAGGAATATAATTGAATCATTTTTTTTCACAAAAGCATTTTAGAATATAAATACGTATATCTTTGTATTATACAAATTTTGATTCATTTATAATTAATATTCTATGTACAACTATGAAATAATTACTTTCCTACTGTACAACTATGATATACTACTCCTTAGTATTAAGTAGACTGTAAGCCAATAATGTTAAGTTGGCCCATAATGCCAAGGCATAATAGAGGCTCTCTTTGTATTGCAACCCACTATTGTATATACACAATCTCAATGTACTGTTTGCAAAGACATTAAATAAATAAATAAATAAATAAATAAATTGATTGAATTAATATGGGTAGACGATGTCAGATACTGTGAAATTTTCTTCATATTAATGTTCGAAACGGGAAAAAAAGTTAATGTGGTGCCAACTATACTTCAGTTAACTCGTTGCTGTAGTTGAGCATCCTGATAAAAGGATGCAGAATTTATTCATGACTTGAGAAATTGCAATAACGCGATCATGAGCAACTCGTGGAACAGGCAGGATTGGAACCCTTGGCAAGTCAGTTCTAAAACTGATAGGCTTGGCTTGTCATGGCTTCCAATCCTGAAAGTTTCAAGTGGTAATTTATTTGTTGCGCTTATATAAACGAATTAAAGTCTGGTTTCTAAAAGTATCGTAGTTATTCTCCAATTCCTCAAGAGTTGGGTTCTTGCCGGTGAAGTTCTTGTACCTAGGAAAAAACTACGCTGCCATAGTCTTCAGTAAATGTTACAACTACCTACCAAAGAAATAAATATATCCTCACCTTCCGTGGATCAAACCTGATTGCCCTGGTCCCCGGGTTTTGTATGGCCTCCACGGGCTTAGCGCTTCTCCATGATTTTTTTAGGTTAATATCTATTACGCACCCCATACCTATCGTGTGGGCGGTAGTCAAAAGATTACAGAGGTACATAATGGGTCCAGGGACTGGACCCAAAGTTTTGATAGATGAACTAGTTACAAGGTAATGAGTTCCAGGTAGATCTGGTCATAATCCTGAAAAGTTAGAGGTTTTCGGTTTTCAAAACCATTTATCACACAAGTTAAAAATGTAATGAACCATCTACACGTATATACATGGTTACAATCATGAACAAATCACAAAGTAATGAGCCATTCACACATCCACACCAGGTCACAACTGTAATGAGCTATTATGCCAAAAATTAATTGGGAAAACACACACACACACACACACACACACACACACACACACCCCACACACACACACACACACACACCACAACACACACACACATACTATACAACATACATACTACACACATAACATACATACATACAACACATACATACATACACACCCCAAAACACACACACACACACACACATACACACACACACACACACACACACACACAACACACACACACACACACACACACACACAACCCCAACGGACATGATGGAAGGAATAGACTCTGAAGTTCCCTGTTCGCAGGGTGACGTGAAGTGATGAAAGAAATTTAAAACGGACGAGGATGAGGCAGGCTGCAAAGAGACCTGGGGAGGCTGGACATGTGGTCAGTAACTGGCTTCTCGAATTCAATCCAGCCAAATGCAAAGTCATGAAGATTGGGGAGGGCAAAAAAGACCGCAGACAGAGTATAGGCTAGGTGGACAAAGACTACAGACCTTACTCAGGGAGAAAGACCTTGGGGTGACCATAACACCGAGCACATCACCGGAGGCACACATCAACCAAATAACCGCTGCAGCATACGGGCGCCTGGCAAACCTGAGAATAGCGTTCCGATACCTTAATAAGGAATCGTTCAAGACACTGTACACTGTGTATGTTAGGCCATACTGGAGTATGCAGCACAGTCTGGGAACCCACACCTTGGTCAAGCACGTCAAGAAGTTAGAGAAAGTACAAAGGTTTGCAACAAGGCTAGTCCCAGAGCTCAAGGGAATGTCGTACGAGGAAAGTTAGGGAAATCGGACTGACGACACTGGAGGACAGAAGAGTCAGGGGAGACATGATAACGACATACAAGATACTGCGGGGAATAGACAAGGTGGACAGAGATAGGATGTTCCAGAGAGGGGACACAGGGACAAGGGGTTCACAACTGGGAAGCTGAAGACTCAGACGAGTCACAGGGACGTTAGGAAGTATTTCTTCAGTCATAGAGTTGTCAGCAAGTGGAATAGCCTAGCAAGTGAAGTAGTGGAGGGAGGAACCATACATAGTTTTAAGAAGAGGTATGACAAAGCTCAGGAAACAGAGATAGAGAGGATCCAGTAGCGATCAGTGAAGAGGCGGGGCCAGGAGCTGAGTCTCGACCCCTGCAACCACAATTAGGTGAGTACAATTAGGTGAGTACACACACACTCAACAAGAGATTCAAAGAAGTGTTCACAGAGGAGACAGAAGGGGTTCCAGAAAGACGGAGAGGTGGGGCACACCACCAAGTGCTGGACACAGTACACACAACCGAGGAAGAAGTGAAGAGGCTTCTGAGTGAGCTAGATACCTCAAAGGCAATGGGGCCGGATAACATCTCTCCATGGGTCCTGGGAGAGGGAGCAGAGGCGCTATGTGTACCCCTAACAACAATATTCAATACATCTATCGAAACAGGGAGATTGCCTGAGGCATGGAAGACAGCAAATGTAGTCCCAATCTTTAAAAAGGGAGACAGACATGAAGCACTAAACTACAGACCATTGTCACTGACATGTATAGTATGCAAAGTCATGGAGAAGATTGTCAGGAGAAGAGCGGTGGAACACCTAGAAAGGAATGATCTCATCAACAGCAGCCAACATGGTTTCAGGGACGGGAAATCCTGTGTCACAAATCTACTGGAGTTCTATGACAAGGTGACAGCAGTAAGACAAGAGAGAGAGGGGTGGGTGGATTGCATTTTCTTGGGCTGCAAGAAGGCGTTTGACACAGTACCACACAAGAGATTAGTGCAAAAACTGGAGGACCAAGCAGGGATAACAGGAAAGGCACTACAATGGATCAAGGAATATTGTCAGGAAGACAGCAGCGAGTAATGGTACGTGGCAAGGTGTCACAGTGGGCACCTGTGACCAGCGGGGTCCCACAGGGGTCAGTCCTAGGACCAGTGCTGTTTCTGGTATTTGTGAACGACATGACGGAAGGAATAAACTCCAAGGTGTCCCTGTTTGCAGATGATGTGAAGTTGATGAGAAGAATTCATTCGATCGAAGACCAGGCAGAATTACAAAGGGATCTGGACAGGCTGCAGACCTGGTCCAGCAATTGGCTCCTGGAGTTCAATCCCACCAAGTGCAAAGTCATGAAGATTGGGGAAGGGCAAAGAAGAATGCAGAAGAAGTACAGTCTAGGGGGCCAGAGACTACAAACCTCACTCAAGGAACAAGATCTTGGGGTGAGTATAACACCATGCACATCTCCTGAAGCACACATCAGCCAAATAACTGCTGCAGCATATGGGCGCCTGGCAAACCTCAGAACAGCATTCCGACATCTTAAGGAATCGTTCAGGACCCTGTACACCGTGTACGTTAGGCCCATATTGGAGTATGCGGCACCAGTTTGGAACCCACACCTAGCCAAGCATGTAAAGAAACTAGAGAAAGTGCAAAGGTTTGCAACAAGACTAGTCCCAGAGCTAAGAGGTATGTCCTACGAGGAGAGGTTAAGGGAAATCAACCTGACGACACTGGAGGAGAGGAGAGATAGGGGGGACATGATAACGACTTACAAAATACTGAGAGGAATTGACAAGGCGGACAAAGACAGGATGTTCCAGAGACTGGACACAGCAACACGGGGACACAGTTGGAAGCTGAAGACACAGATGAATCACAGGGATGTTAGGAAGTATTTCTTCAGCCACAGAGTAGTCAGGAAGTGGAATAATTTGGGAAGCGATGTAGTGGAGGCAGGATCCATACATAGCTTTAAGCAGAGGTATGATAAAGCTCATGGTTCAGGGAGAGTGACCTAGTAGCGACCAGTGAAGAGGCGGGGTCAGGAGCTTGGACTCGACCCCTGCAACCTCAATTAGGTGAGTACAACTAGATGAGTACACACACACACACACACACACACACACACGCGCGCGCGCGCGCGCGCGCGGGCGCGCGAAATTAGAGAAAGTGCAAAGGTTTGCAACAAGGTTAATTCCGGAGCTAAGGGAAATGTCCTACAAAGAAAGGTTAAGGGAAATCGGCCTGACGACACTGGAGGACAGGAGGGTTAGGGGAGACATGATAACGATATACAAAATACTGCATGGAATAGATAAGGTGAACAGAGACAGGATGTTTCAGAGATGGGACACAGAAACAAAGGGTCACAATTGGAAGTTGAAGACTCAGACGAGTCAAAGGAATGTTAGGAAGTATTTCTTCAGTCATAGAGTTGTCAGGAAGTGGACTAGTCCAGCAGGTGATGTAGCGGAGGCAGGAACCATACATAGCTTTAAGACGAGGTATGATAAAGCTCAGGGAGAAGAGAGAGAGAGAGACAGAGAGAGAGAGAGAGAGAGAGAGAGAGAGAGTGAGAGAGAGAGAGAGAGAGAGAGAGAGATGGCCTAGTAGCGATCAGTGAAGAGGCCGGGCCAGGAGCGGAGTCTCGACCCCTGCAACCACAATTAGGTGAGTACACACACACACACACACGCACGCACACACACACACACACACACACACACACACACACCACACACACACACACACACACACACACACACACACACACACACACACAGACGGCAAATGTAGTTCCATTTTCAAAAAAGGAGACAGAAAAGAGGCACTAAACTATAAAGCTGTGTCATTGACGTGTATAGTATGCAAAATTATGGAGAAGATTATCAGGAGGAGAGTGGTGGAGCACCTGGAACGGAAACAGGAGTATAAATGCCAACCAGCACGGATTCACGGAAGGCAAATCCTGTGTCACAAACCTTCTGGAGTTTTATGATAAAATACAGAAGTAAGACAAGAGAGAGAGGGGTGGGTTGATTGCATCTTCTTGGACTGCAAGAAGGCCTTTGACACAGTTCCTCACAAGAGATTAGTGCAGAAGCTAGAGCATCAGGCACATATAACAGGAAGGGCACTGCAATGGATCAGAGAATACCTGACAGGGAGGCAACAACGAGTCATGGTACGTAATGATGTATCACAGTGGGCACCTGTGACGAGCGGGGTCCCACAGGGGTCGGTCCTAGGACCAGTGCTATTTTTGGTATATGTGAACGACATGACGGAAGGGTTAGACTCAGAAGTGTCCCTGTTTGCAGATGATGTGAAGTTAATGAGGAGAATTAAATCTGATGAGGACCAGGCAGGACTTCAAAGAGACCTGGACAGACTGGACACCTGGTCCAGCAAATGGCTTCTCGAATTTAATCCTGCCAAATGCAAAGTCATGAAGATAGGGGAAGGGCACAGAAGACCACAGACAGAGTATAGGCTAGGCGGCCAAAGACTGCAAACCTCACTCAAGGAGAAAGATCTTGGGGTGAGTATAACACCGAGCATGTCTCCGGAAGCACACATCAATCAGATAACTGCTGCAGCATATGGGCGCCTGGCAAACCTGAGAACAGCATTCCGATACCTTAGTAAGGAATCATTCAAGACACTGTACACCGTGTATGTCAGGCCCATACTGGAGTATGCAGCACCTGTTTGGAACCCGCACTTGATAAAGCACGTCAAGAAACTAGAGAAAGTACAAAGGTTTGCGACAAGGTTAGTTCCAGAGCAAAGGGGAATGTCCTATGAAGAAAGATTAAGGGAAATCGGCCTGACGACACTGGAGGACAGGAGGGTCAGGGGAGACATGATAACGACATATAAAATACTGCGTGGAATAGACAAGGTGGACAAGGACAGGATGTTCCAGGGAGGGGACACAGAAACAAGAGGCCACAATTGGAAGTTGAAGACACAAATGAGTCAGAGAGATAGTAGGAAGTATTTCTTCAGTCATAGAGTTGTAAGGCAGTGGAATAGCCTAGAAAATGACGTAGTGGAGGCAGGAACCATACACAGTTTTAAGACGAGGTTTGATAAAGCTCATGGAGCGGGGAGAGAGAGGGCCTAGTAGCAACCGGTGAAGAGGCGGGGCCAGGAGCTAGGACTCGACCCCTGCAACCACAAATAGGTGAGTACAAATAGGTGAGTACACACACACACACACACACACACACACACAACCACGAGCTCAACACGAGATTTAAAGAAGTATTTACAGTGGAAACCAGTAGAACTCCAGGAAATCAAAACAGGGGGTACACCAGCAAGTGCTGGATGAGGTACACATAACCAAGGAGGAGGTGAAGAAGCTGCTATGTGAACTTGACACCTCAAAGGTGGTGGGACCAGACAACATCTCTCCGTAGGTCCTTAGAGAGGGAGCAGAGATGCTGTGTGTGCCATTAACAAAGATCTTCAACACATCCATTGAAACTGGGCAACTCCCTGAGGTATGGAAGATGGCAAATGTAGTCCCAATTTTTAAAAAGGGAGACAGACATGAGGCATTAAACTACAGACCTGTTTCACTAACATGTATAGTATGCAAAGTCATGGAGAAGATCATCAGGAGGAGAGTGGTCGAGCACCTGGAAACAAGTGTATAATTGACAACCAGCACGGTTTTAGGGAAGGAAAATCCTGTGTCACAAACCTACTGGAGTTTTATGACAAGGTAACAGAAGTAAGACAAGAGAGAGAGGGGTGTATCGACTGCATTTTTTTGGACTGCAAGAAGGCCTTCGACACAGTTCCTCACATGAGGTTACTGCAAAAGCTAGAGGATCAGGCACACATAACAGGAAAGGCACTGCAATGGATCAGAGAATACCTGACAGGGAGGCAACAACGAGTCATGGTACGTGACAAGGTGTTAGAGTGGGCGCCTGTGACAAGTGGGGTTCCACAGGGGTCAGTCCTAGGACCTGTGCTGTTTTTGGTATATGTGAATGACATAACGGAAGGGATAGGCTCAGAAGTGTCCTTGTTTGCAGATGATGTGAAGTTAATGAGAAGAATCATATCAGACGAAGATCAGGCAGGACTACAAAGAAACCTGGACAGGCTACAAGCCTGGTCCAGCAACTGGCTCCTTGAGTTTAACCCTGCCAAATGCAAAGTCATGAAGATTGGGGGAGGGCAAAGAAGACCGCAGACCAAAGACTGCAAACCTCACTCAAGGAAAAAGATCTGGGGGTGAGTATAACACCGAGCTTATCTCCTGAGGTGCACATCAATCAGATAACTGCTGCAGCATACGGGCGTCTGGCAAACCTACGGATAGCGTTCCGATACCTCAGTAAGGAATCGTTCAAGACACTGTATACTATTTACGTTAGGCCCATACTGGAGTATGCAGCACCAGTTTGGAATCCACACCTGGTCAAGCACGTAAAGAAATTAAAGAAAGTGCAAAGGTTTGCAACAAGACTAGTCCCAGAGCTAAGGAGATTGTCCTACGAAGAAAGGTTGAGGGAAATCGGCCTGACGACACTGGAGGACAGGAGGGTCAGGGGAGACATGATAACGACATATAAAATACTGCGCGGAATAGACAAGGTGGACAAAGATGGGAAGTTCCAGAGATGGGACACAGAAACAAGAGGTCACAATTGGAAGTTGAAGACTCAGATGAATCAAAGGGATGTTAGGAAGTATTTCTTCAGTCATAGAGTAGTCAGGCCGTGGAATAGCCTAGAAAGTGACGTAGTGGAGGCGGGATGCGGGAACCATACATAGTTTTAAGGCGAGGTATGATAATGCTCATGGAGCAGGGAGAGAGAGGACCAAGTAGCGGCTAGTGAAAAGGCGGGGCCAGGAGCCATACCTGGAGTTTACCTGGAGAGAGTTCCGGGGGTCAACGCCCCCGCGGCCCGGTCTG
Organism: Cherax quadricarinatus; assembly: GCF_026875155.1. Lineage (NCBI taxonomy): Eukaryota > Metazoa > Arthropoda > Malacostraca > Decapoda > Parastacidae > Cherax > Cherax quadricarinatus. The sequence continues at coordinate 31,594,335 of NC_069425.1, forward strand.
TGACCAGGCCTCCTGGTGGATCAGAGCCTGATCAACCAGGCTGTTACTGCTGGCTGCACGCAAACCAACGTACGAGCCACAGCCCGGCTGATCAGGAACCGACTTTAGGTGCTTGTCCAGTGTCAGCTTGAAGACTGCCAGGGGTCTGTTGGTAATGAATCGATCCCTGCAACCACAAATAGGTGAGTACAAATAGGTGAGTACACACAACACACACACACACAGTGCTGAGAAGCACTGAGAAGTAGGCATTTCTTTGCTTTATTATCTCCTTATTTGTAAAGTATAACAGTTTTAATGTTCTTTATTTACTCTTCTTTCTATGCATTTTGAGAATCTAAACAAAAATCATTCTTATCTTCCAAGTAAATTATCTCACCCGGAGAAAGTGGCGATGAAGTTTATAAGGATGCCTGACACAACGTGGATGATAATGATGATACACCCCCACCCGATGAAGTCCAGCTGGTTGATAACTACATCTCTCTCTCTGGCGTGGGTGAACAGCACAACGGCATAGCAGATGCTGCTACTAAGATCGCCCAGATAGAGCAAAGCACTAACAAATGGAAACAGTATCCACGCAAGGTGCTTTAGTCTTTTTCCTCCTCCTCCAGCGCCAGCGCCTCCTCCATGATCTTCAGTAGGGACAGCCTCGTACCTCTCCTCCTGCATTGTTCCCCCAACCAGAGGTTCTGTTGTGGAGGTCAAGCGCCAGCAGGATCCGAACTCAATAAACTGAGCTTTTATGTAGCCTTTCCCATGCGTCTCGCACTATTCTACATCACTACTAGGCAGTACCATTACTCTGTGTTATGAGGCGTTCCAATATAAGAACAACTCTTATCTTATCGTCTTGGTATTATCACCAAGATATACAGCCATATTGGGAAAAGAATAATATATTATGATAACTATATGCGAGCGCTTTAACTAAATGAAAAGTATTTTGACTTGTCATTGGAAGGGTTTAATTATTGTATGAATGTATCTTAGCATATCTTAGGTTATAGTTATCTACCACTACTCGGCAGAAATCAGGCATTACTTTACATTTTACAATACATACAACCTATGTACAGTTTAGGAAAAAAGTTTCTCTACTCTCCCCGGGCAGAAATAATATCAGGCAACTCAGATAGTATAGCAAACAGAGGAGTAAAGACTATTTTCATGAAATAGGGCAGCTTGTAACGAAGATGGAGACTGGTTAACAAAATTAAAAGACTTTTGGCAGATCCTGTAATACTCCACTAACCAAAGTGTGCTGTAAAATAAACCATGTTATAGCTACTTTTTTTTATTGTTTAACACAAATAATAGCATAACAAGTAGTTTAAGATGTCATTTCACCAGTACATAACAATAACCTCTGTTAACCTTCCCCTAGAATAGGTTATTTGTGTTATTGACGCTATTTCTTTGGATAGCTTTAAAAATTGGTTAAGCAATATGAGTACGAACTGATGAATTTAAATAGGACTTATGCAATGTTATTATGTAATATTAAACATCTTAATTCCTTAAATAAATATTAAAATATCATGCCGAAATGCCCCGGCATGATAGTGGCTTTCTTTGTACTTAACAAATCAAAACTGGAATCACACATTGTAAACATTGCAAAGAAATAAAAATCTTTTATATTTTAACAGTTACCATTCAGCATATACACTGACAAACAGCAGAGCATGTTTGTACTTCTGGCTTCAGGTGTGTAGTGGGGGTAGGAGAGAGGAGTAACCACCGCCACCAACATTAAATTGTAGAATTAAGAATTTTATAGACAATAGGCACATAAATGACCCCTACAGTATAAGTCCTGAATATCATTGTTTGCAGAATGATAGTGGGTATGATTGATTGAAGAGGGAAGGAGGCATTCGACTTTTTTTTTTTAATTATTTAACAACAGTGAGTAACAGAATTCATTATCCATGGTTCCCCCCCCCCACCACTGTTAGACAAGATCTCTCTCCCTCTGATGTGGAATGTTATGAATATCACATGTAGGTTCATTTCGTTATTTTTCCAAGGTTTTATGTCTTGATAGATTTACATTTTTTGGGAACTATAAAACATACCAGTATATTAAATATTTAATAGTTGGATCAACTTAACACTACAAAACAAGCAGTCTGATAATTCTGTACAACACCCATACCCTGCACCTCTCCCACACACATGGACACTGACATGACCCTAATGATAGATTTCAACACTGTGTATGAATCATATTGTGTGTGATGGAAAATTACAGGGAAACACTATTAGCTTTAATTCCCACTGTATAATTTTCATACAGAATAGAGTAACAGAATTGTGGAAATTTATTTGGTCCCTAAAGTTCCACAGGACAGATCTGGCGTACAAAGGGGGTTCCAGCATGGACGTAATGGAACGGCTGAGCTGGGTGGCCCTTAAACCCACCCAAACAAAAAGCTTCTCCCCAAACATAAACACATTTCTTTCCCCGAGTTGGCGTGGATGGTAGGCGTGGAGTAGGTAGTTTTACTGTTAGTATATTGATATTAGGTTTACTAAGGCAACTGTAGATAATAATAATGTAGACCTAAGACCTTAACATAGGTAGTAATAGGCCGATAATGTAGGCAAACACTAGGTTAAGTTAGCCAGGGAGAACTGGCAGCCCTAGCTTGAATGACGAGGCGCGGGTCTCAAAGACACAATAGCGTCCTTCTTAAGACAGACACCAACTGGACAAGACGTGCAGTGATCAGCAGACAGCGCCCCCCACGTGTCTTCACATAAGAGACCTGGGGAAATCTGGTAGAGGCACCTCGATGTACCATAGATGACCTCCTCCGTCAGGCCCATACAGTAAGACAAGACCTCCACTTTATCTCGTAGATTTCTGGCCAGTGTTTGGGGAAATTGTGAGTGAGTTGATCTGTGGGCCTGTGTTGCAGCTGGGAGTGCATGCCCAGTATGTACCAGTGTCTCTTGTCTATGTAGAAGCTAGTGTACGTGTCTGCATAGTTGTACTAGGGGATACACACCCTCTTGGATATTGGAATTTCTGAGGTGCAGGCAGGTCACTAATAACGATTGAATATTGCAGGAATTCAGGCTCCCGGTTGCACGTGATTTCTGAGGGGAAGTCTGAAGGGGCTAAGGCTAAGCTTAGGGAAGTTGAAGATCAGGATATATGCTGCAACACCAAGTAAGTTAGTCCTTTATACGTGCATGCAGGTGAGTTTCTTGCAACACCAATCATTTGTGAAAATCTGTCCTATAAGCCACTTGTGAGGCTGAGGTACCCACCTCAGAGCTCGGTGTCAACAGAGCTTGCCAGGGTAGGCGACTCACTTGGAGGCAGTCCACACAAATTTTCACAAGAACATTGCAGATGTATCCAGTTTTAATAGTTCAAAAAAGAAGTTAAACACACACAGACCAGTGTCACTGACATGTATAGTATGGAAAGTTGTGGACAAGCTTATCAGGAAAAGGCTGGTGCAACACCTAGAAAGGAATAAGCTTATTCACAGTAACCAGCAGGGTTCCAGGGAGGGAAAATCCTGTCACAAACCTACACAGTTCCACACGAAATCAGTGCAAAAGCTGGAGCAGGCAGGAATAACAGGAAAAGCACTGCAATGGATCATAGAATGCCTCTCAGGCAGGAAGCAAGAGATGGTGTGTGACGAGGTGTCAGATTGGGCAACTATGATAAGTGGGGTTCCACAAGGGTCAGTTCTAGGGCCAGTGCTGTTTCTGGTAGTGGACCTTCGGTTCCGGATATCGGCCAACTCGGTTATCGCCCAGTTTTTTGGCCAAAATTTTATTCCGGTTATCGGCTGCTATTTCGCTTATCCACTGTATTGGACATGTCCACCTGTCTGCCCACCAGCAACTCACACATTCGTGAGTCAGTCTGGCTGTGTCTCTGGGTGAGTGAGGAAATTTCTGCTCATTCATCCAAACATTTCGCTATAATCCATTGTTTTTTGTGGTTATTGATTGAGTGCAACTGTGAAATAAGCAACCATGGGCCCAAAGAAAGTTCCTTTGGTAAAGAAAGTGAGAAACAGGATGGAATTTAAGAAAGAAATTGAAAAGTATGAGAATGGTTTTCGAGTGCTAGAACTTGCCAGGATGTGTGGAAATCCAAATCGACAGTTGCTTCCATCCTGGCAAAGAAAGTAGAAATTAAGGAAGCTAATGTTGCGAAAGGGAGTTTAGCAGGGAGTGTAGCAGGCAGGCAGGGAGTGTATTGGGGAGGCAGGACCCCAATGATAATAAGTCACTCTGACTTTTTTGGGTTATGCTAGGTTCTTTACACATATGCTGTGGAAGGGAGGCAGGGAGTGTAGCAGGCATGCAGGGAGTGTAGCAGGGAAACAGGGAGTGAGGAAAGGAGGCAGAGTGTAGCAGGCAGGCATGCAGGGAGTGTAGCAGGCATGCAGGGAGTGTAGCAGGCATGCAGGGAGTGTAGCAGGCATGCAGGGAGTGTAGCAGACATGCAGGGAGTGTAGCAGACATGTAGGGAGTGCAGCAGACATGCAGGGAGTGTAGCAGGCATGCAGGGAGTGTAGCAGGCATGCAGGGAGTGTAGCAGGCATGCAGGGAGTGTAGCATGGAGGAAGGGAGTGTAGCAGGGAAACAGGGAGTGTGGAAAGGAGGCAGAGTGTGTAGCAGGCAGGCATGCAGGGAGTGTAGTAGGCATGCAGGGAGTGTAGCAGGCATGCAGGGAGTGTAGCGGGCACGCAGGGAGTGTAGCAGGCATGCAGGGAGTGTAGCAGGCATGCAGGGAGTGTAGCAGGCATGCAGGGAGTGTAGCAGGCATGCAGGGAGTGTAGCAGGCATGCAGGGAGTGTAGCAGGCATGCAGGGAGTGTAGCAGGCATGCAGGGAGCATAGCAGGCATGCAGGGAGTATCAGGGAGTGTAGCAGGCATGCAGGGAGTGTAACAGGCATGCAGGGAGTGTAGCAGGCAGGGAGGGAAGTAACCCCAGAGAGGGCTGTGATACCTGAAGTCCTTATGGAGGAGGATATCCTTTCCAAACAATAATCACTCCTCCCTCTCTCCTCCTCCCTGTCTTATATAAGCCAACAAGAGTCTTCAATAAAGATATGTAATAGTGATTTAAATGTTCATTTATTTATTTTATTTATTTCTCATTTTTTGTGTATGTAAAACTATAATTAATCTTTAAAAAATGTATTTTTTATTATGTACCTTTGTAATCTTTTGACTACTGCCCACAGGATGGGTATGGGGCGCATAATAAAGATATTAAACTAACTTAATATTTTTGGGTGTTTGGAACAGATTAATTGTATTTACATTAATTCTTATGGGGAATATTATTTCGGTTTTAGACCATTTCAGTTTTAGGTCGACCTTCTACGACTTCAAGGGTGATGGACTGATTACATCGTCTTCTCATCTCTACTGCTCCTGCCTACTTTCTGTACTCGACTGAAGAAGCCTTCTGTGTAGACGAAACGTTTTGGAATAAAGTTGCGTATGTGTCTTATCTACCAGTCTGGAGGTCCTCCAGCTGGCGGAGGCTCCTGGGCCGCAGTCCCTAAATCCCATATCTTAATCTGGCCATGTTTTCAGTAAAAAGTGGGCTGGTCTGTCTTCAATAATAGAGTTCAAATCCAGCCCCAGTCCACCCTGTCCCCCCCCCCTTATCTCTCTCTCTCTCAGCAGCTGAGACTGTATCAGTATTCTCTTATATAATACTTTTTTAGGATCTCGATTATCAGATTTCTTTATTTTTTGGAAGTTTAGTGCCAGACAGTTTGAGTTTTGAATAACATAATCAGCTTCATAAAGTTTTCTGGTGAGAGTGTTGGGTGATGAAGTAGCTGCTTCAACCCACCAGGACCACATTTGCCCTCCCCACACTTCTTAAAAGCTTAATGACAAGCAGAATATAAATTATTATATAATTATAATCATGTGGGAGCTTGTTGGCATCAAAATTTAAATAATCCTTGAACTGCAACATACCATCCTTCCTTAGAGTGAGTACTGCCTTCCCACCTCCGGGGACTTAAGTCCAGTTAATAGTTTCCCCGAACCCCTTCTTTAAATGTTACTTCCCACTAACAGCATGTCATGTAAAAAAAAAAAATGCCTCCACTCCTAACATGTCATACGGCCTTTTTAAATGTCCGGGGCCCTTAAGATAAGAAAAATTTCATTGGGTTTTTTAAACCCCCGGAGGTTGCCACCCCCAGGATAACCCAAGAAAGTCATGCGTATCGAGGACTGTCTAACTTATTTCCTTTGGGGGTCCTTAATCTTGCCCCCCAGGAGCGACCCACCCAGTGACTAACCCCCGGGTACCTTTTGCGCTAGGTGAACGGGGAAACAGGGTTTGAAGGAAACGTGTCGAATTTTTCCCACCGCCGGGAAATCAAACCCCGGGGCCCCGTGTGTGAAGGGGGAGTTTTACCAAACCGGCCACTAGCATCAAAATTCCCCCTTTACCCCCCCCCCTTCCTAGGCTGAACCCAACCCTTTTACCCCAATTGAACACCTACTAGTCATCCTATTTGGTTCCATCTCTAAATGTCCAAACCACATCAAAACCCTTTCTGCATTTTTCCCCAAGCTCTAAATTTTTGCATAATAGATCAATTTTACCTCATAAATAGTAAATAAATTTTGGGTGGAAAATTTGGGTGTTTAAAATGTAACCCTATTTTTCCTACATGTTTTTCGGGTAATGGATCTTGGCAAAAATTGATACTGCCCCCCAGAACACAAAAATAAATGACCACAGCTTTTTCCCTGCATGCCTCTGCAACTGAACTACCCAACCCTTACCCCTGTTTAAAATTCGGTATGTATTTTCCCAGTTTACTATAATCATAGTTTTTCTCGTTATTGCACTGACAAAAGTATAGTGAGTAAAAATTTTTCCCCTTAATAAAATTTTTGGTACGCAAACACTTTCAAAATGCTCAAAGTTTTTATGCTTAAACATACTATTATTTCCATAGACAATTTTGTATGACCATGAAAAAGGGGAAATATTTTACTTTGTTTTAGCTAAATATGAAAGTAGGAGAAACAAAAGGAAACATATGCATTATTTGAAAACATTACTCTAAGCAAACATACGGTAGTAATTTGCTTTTCAATAAAATTTATGTAATAGCATTTGCACCATTTTTTTTTTGTTGTTTTTAACATTACCCTTTGGGGAAAAGTTACATTGAAATTGGCATTCTTGGAATGCAGTACTTTTCCAAAATTTTAAATATTTTTAAGCAAAGGGGTTTTATGTTAAATGATCCCTATTACTTTATGGCTTTTTGTACTCACCTTTTATAGGACCCTCTAAATCAGCCTCCCTTTTTTTTTTGCGGGTATAAGTAACCCATGTGGCTTTATTTTTTATAAATATAATATTAACAAAAGGCAGGGTGCCCCAAAAAGAATTTAAACTCTTAACCTTATATAACTATTTTACTTAAAATTATAAAATAGCAATTTTTTTTTTTTTTTAACAAGTCGGCCGTCTCCCCGGGGGGCAGGTGCCCAAAAAAAAAAAAAAAAACCCAAAAAAAGAAAATATTTTCATCATCTTTTCAACACTCCCTCATCACACATAATCATGTTTTTGCAGAGGTGTCAGAAACCAAAAACATACCCTCCAAACTCCCAAAACCCCCAAACCCCTCCTTGAGTCAGGATGTCTTCCCTTTCCAGGATAAAAGTCCGGCTATAAAAAAAAACCCGGTTTCCGAACCCCTTCCAAAATATTACCCTGTCAACCAACAGTTTCAAATTCCCACTCCTATCAACACGCTCGCGCACGCCTGCTGGAAGCCCAAAGGCCCCCCCCCCCCCCTTTTAACCTTTTTCCCCCTTCCCCGCCTTCCTTCCCCTACAGATTTAATGCTCTCCTGTTAAATTCAATTCAATTAAAGTTTATTCTCTAAAAGGATTACAATGCGGGTTTACAGAATTGGTTTATTGTGTGGTTTAATGTATTAAAATAATGTTTACGGGTGTACACTGAACCCCAGCATGGCTAGGCATTTCGGGCAACTTATTTTAATTCTTAATTTAAAATATTACAAATTAGAGGAATTTGGTATTATGGCTAAGTGATAAATACTAGTTTGTGAGTTTAGCAATGTGAATGTTTTTTGTTTTGGCACAGTACATATTTTAGTATTGGAGTTCACAGGATTCTTTTTTTAAGATTGAGTTTAAAATTTTTCTGTTTATGGTAAAAGGGGTTGAGTGGTGTAAGTGGGAACCCCCAGGTGGTATTCAGTATTAGTTGAGGGGGTATCAGGGAGATAAAATGTTTTTAATGGTATTTTAAAGGGTGATGAATGTGTCATAGAGTGTTTGGTTGGGTTATGCCTGGGGTTTCTGTCACAACTATCAAAAAAGGGTTTTTTAGGTAAAGGTTGATTTTGGATTTTTAAGGTCCTGAGATGTAGAATGCACAGTAGTAAGTGGGTGTATGAACAGGGGTAATTTTAGATCTATAAAGAGTGGGGGGGGGGGGGGGTTGAAAGGGATGGGTTTTTAGTGTTTTTTTACTGCGGCTTTTTTTTGGGGGTTTTTATTGGCTTTAGGTGTGTTGCTGCATTGATCCCCAAACCACCTCAAAACCCTTTCACCCTCAAAAACTTTTATTAACTCCAATTTCCAAATTTCCACACTCCCTTTTTGCAAATTTCCACCCTTCCCCTTGGGTCTTTTTTTTTCTGCATTCACAACCCAAGCTTCACGCCCATATAGAGTGTTGGTACTACTACATTTCATACTTCCTTCTTTTCCTAGATAACGTTTTTGTCTCCCATATACTTCTAGCCCACTCATTTTTTCCTTCATCAATTCTATGATTACCCTCATCCTTCATAATCCACCCGCAACACGTCAACTCCCAAGTATTTCTAAAAACTTTAAACTCTTCCATACCCCTCCTCCCCAATTTGAATCCCAAATTTTTCTTTATCAAAATTTTTCCCCATCCCTTACTCTTTTCTTGTTCACTTTCAACTTTCTACCTTTCCCACTTCCCAAATTGTCCCTAACCTTTGCAATTTTTCTTTAGAATCTCCCTAACAAAATTTTAGCAAAAAGCATTATTATTATTATTTTTATTATTATAAAAAACGCTAAACCACAAGGGCTATACAGCGCTGCAGGGCAGGAAGAAAGCGGGGGTTTAGGTGGAAAAAGGGGAAAGGATGAGTAATAGGTTACGGGGAAAAAAACAGGGCATAGATGGGGAAAAGGGAGGGGCGCAAGGATTGAGGTAGAAGGGGGGGGAGTGGAAAGTATCATCATCAGAGTTTGTGGGGTAAAACAGTCTGTCAAAAGTCAAAGAGAAGTCAGGACAAAAGGGGGTCCAACCCAAAAAGGGAAGGGAAAAAAAAAGTAGGGGAGGAGAACCGGGGAAAAATTTTTTTTGGGGAAGAAGGGGGATAACGGGAAAGTTTTCACCGAAGGAAACCGCCTTTTAAAAAGGAAAAATCCCCTGAATACCTCCCAAACCCCCAATTTTCTTTTTTAAAACCCCCTAAAATAAATTTTAAAAACCTTTTCTTAAATTTTTCCCCCCTTTTCCAAGAGCTCCCTCCTCTTTAAAAACCCCTACCTTTTTTAAAAACCCTTTCACATTTAGTTTTAAAAAAATTTTTCCAAAAATTTCCCCCTTTTAATCCCCCAATTTCATAGTTTTTTAAAAAAATCAAAAAACCCCCTACCCTTTTTTTAAAAATGTTAAAAATTTTCTTAAAAAACTTGATTTCCCTTCCCCCACTCTAAAACCTCCCCGCCTTCCAAACCCAAATTTTCTTACCTTAATTCTTTCAATAAATCCCTACCTTTTCCCGGATAGGTAAATTATTCCTCAAATTTTTTAAACTTTTTTTCCCCTTTCCCCATTAAAAAATTCTGCTCCTTCCCAAACCCTGACCTTCTTTTTAAAATTTTTAAAAAAAAATCCCCCTAAACCCAAATTTCCCCCCCTTTTAAAATTTTTTTTTCCCCGGGTTATATTTTTTCATTTACAAAAGCCCGCAATCCCCCCCCCCCTCTTTTCTTATTTAAAAAAAAAACCTCCCTCCCGGGGTTAAAACCCCCCCCCTTTATTTTTAAAAATTTTAAAATATTTGCCACTCCCAAAATTTTCCCCCAACCCCCCCATTTTTTAAAAAAAATTTATTTGGGGGTTTTATTGTTTTCCCTTTTTTTTTTTTTTTTAAAATTTTTTGCAGGCCCCCCACATATTCCCCTTTTTTCCCCTTTTCCCCTTTTTTCCCCAAAAAAATTTTTGTTTTAAAAAAATTTTTAAAAATCTAAAGAACTTTTTTTTTTTCAATTTACTTTATTTCCCCCCAAAAAAATTTTTTCCTCTACCCCCCCTTCCCCTTTTGCCCCTTTTAATAACGTTTTTTAAATAAATTAAATATATTCTTCAAGCCCCTTTTGAATGTTGTTTAAATTACCCCCCTTTTTTTTCCCCCCCCCTTTTTCCCTTTCATCCCCCTTTTTTGTTTTGAATTTTTTTTCCCCCCCCGTATTTCTTAAACTAAAAATAAAAAATATGTTGCCCCTCTAAAAGTGAATTTGGGCCCACCCCTGTTTTATCCCCAAAAACCCCAAAAAACTTTTTAAAATTTATCCTTTTAAAAATTTTTTGACCCCCTTTTTTTTAAAAATGTTTTTCATTCCCCCTTTTTTTAAAATCAATTAAAGGCCCCCCTTTTTTCCCCCCCCCAAAAAAAATATTAAAATTTTTGACCCCTTTTTCCCGGTGAAATTTTTAAAAAAAAGGATTTAATAACTTTTTAAAAACCCGGGGGGAAAAACAACAAAGAAAAAACCTTTTAAATTTCAATTTTATTTTTAAAATATTTTTTTCAGTTTTTTCCCTTTCAAAACATGATAATAAAAAAGGAAATTAAAAAATTTTTTTTTATTTTTTTTTTGCTAATGCACAACCCTTTTTAAAATTTTTTTAAAAAAAGCTTTTTCCCCAAAAGGTAAGAATAAAAATGTGCCAAAATTATTTTTTTAGATGAATAATTTTGGGGTTCAAAAACACTTATCTTTTTAAAAAAATTTAGAAAAAAAAAAAAAGGGGGGGTTTTTTAAAGGGGCCAAAGAAAAGGATAACTTTAAAAAAAAGGGGGGATAATTAAAATTGTTGTTTAATTTTTGGGGAAAAAAAAAAAGGCGCCCAAATTTTTTAAAATTTGGGTGATTTTTTTACAAAAATTTTTTAAAAACCTGTGAACAGGCACCGGGGAAACCCCCCTGGTTTTTTTTTAAATTTTTAAATCTAGTTATATTACTGGGAAAAAAGGTTTTATTTTAAAATTTTTTATATGTTTTTCCCAATAAAAGAAATTATTCGTTTTATTTGGTTCCCCATCATGTTTTTTTTTAAAAAAAATGCTGCTTACTATAATCAATAAGTGTTAAAGTTCCCCTTTTTTAAACTTTTTTTTTTTAATTAAAAATTAATTCCAAAAGGAAAGGGGAAAAAAAAAACCTTTTTTTTTAAAAAATAAAAAAAAAGGGGAAAGGGGGTATAAGCCCAGGGGGGGAAGGAAGGGGGATTTTTCAGAAGGGGGGAGAAAAAAAGGTTTAAAAAAAGGGGAGAGGGAAAGGGGGGGGAAGGGGCAAGAGATTGAAGAAACAAAAAAGAAATTTTAAGTCAGGTTTTAAAAAGAAAGAAGCCCATAAAGGTGGGCCCCCACAAGAAGGAAAAAAGAAAGGGGGGAAAAAATAAATTTCGGGGGTTTAAAAGGGGATCCAACGAATTGGGTGATAAAGGGGGCAAATTTCCGGAAGGGGGAAAGGGGGCCCCCCTTTCCTTTAATATATTAAACTACCAATCAGGGAGGGTTTTTCCCCCCCCTTTTTTTGGGAAAAAGGAAATTTTTTTTTTTTTAAATTTTTTTTTTAAAGTTGAATTTTGGCAAGTAACCAATTTCCAAGGGGGGAAGGTTAGATATTGACAAAATACCAAATGGGGAAATTTTAAAAATTTTTCCCCTTTATTTGCCCAGAGGGGTTTTTTAGCCCCTTCGTTACCAGGGGCCCCCAAAAAAAAATTTTTTACTTTAAAATGGGGGTTTTAAAATTGGGGAGGGTAAGGGGGTGTTTAAAAATTTTGTAAGCCAAAGCACAAAGGGGGTCTGAGACAACCACAAATGATGACAAAAGGCATAGATGCATTACGGATAAGTGCTGCAAGGTGGCATACAATTCAGCAGTAAAAATACTAGCCAAAGATAGTAAATGCCCTCGAAACGACGCTGTCCGAAACACTGCTGCAAATCCTACGCCGTCAGAAAACTTAGAGCCATCTGTGTACACAGCAATGGCATGAGAAGGAGAGTGAAAGTGGTCAAGAAGAGAGAGCGGAAAGCGCCCTAGACAGTTGGGCTTTCGAGCAAGGGAGAGAGAAAGAACAGACTCGAACAGCTGGAACTTCCAAGGGGGGGTAGGGAAAAGTGAGATGCTACATGAACATAGAAAGGGGGTAATTGAAGAGAGGACAAGAGCGAATAAAGGGCGAAGAGAGAAGGGACAGAGTAAACAGGGGCGCAAACAAATAAAGAATGTCTACTAATATCAGTGACCATTCTATAAATGGAAGGATTGCGGAGACCATGAGAGCATACATAGTACAAAGGGCAATGGGCATCACGGCGATCGGATAAGGATGGAACGTTCGCTTCTGCATAGAGGCTCTCGACGGGGGAAGAGCGAAAAGCACCAAGGCATTAAACGTAATCCTTGGTGATGAAGGGGGTTAAGGCTAAGAAGGTAGCAGGAGATGCCGCTGAATAGATCTGGTCACCATAATCAAGTTTCGATAAAATAAGGGTGGAAGGGTAGGCGAAGGAGGGTTCGACGATCAGCTCCCCATGAAAGATGAGCAAGGGTTTTAAAGAAGGTTCAGCCGGCTGTGACAAGTTGCCTTCAGAGAGGAATGTGAGGTTTCCAGGATAGCCTACGATCAAAGAGGGGGCCCAGAAATTGACTGTATCACGTTCATGGGATATGGAGCCATAGAGGTACAAAGGTGATTTGAATGACGAGCGTCTAGTGAAAGTAATTTGGTGGTTTTAGTGCTGGAAATTTAACCCACGTGTGGTGGCCCAATTGGAAACACGGTGACTGATGCTGGAGAGAAACTGTAATGAGGTGACAGTCACGCCGCACAGCAATAGCGAAGTCATAAACATAGAGTGATGACCAAATATTTGATGGAAGACTAGGGGCCAAATCATTATGCAAGGAAAAAAAGTGTTGTGCTCAGAACACATCCTGGGGACACCTTCACTTGGATAAAGTCCGGGAAAAAAGCACATTATTAACCCGAAAAACGGAAATGCCTGTCAGTTAAAAAAGTTCTTAAGGAAGGATGGTAGATTGCCTCGAAGGCCTAAGGAGTGGGCTTGGGCTAAAATATTATACCTCCAAGTTGTGTCATATGCCTTCTCAAGGTCAAAAAATATGGCAATAACTGAGTGGTTATTCGCAAAGGCATTACGAACATACGTATCCAAGCGTATAAGGGGTCTATGGTAGACGTCCCTTACGAAAGCCATATTGACGAGTGGAGAGACTGTCGTGTGTCTCTAAATACCCCACTAAACGTCTATTTACTAGGCGTTCCCCCACTTTGCAAACTGCACTGGTTGAGCAATGGGAGATAGTGGGAGGTTTCATGTCCCGTAGTGCCTGGTTTGCGAAAGGGAGAACAATGGCGGATTTCCACAGCTGTGGAAGAACTCCTTGTGACCAAATAAGATTGTAAAGGCGTAATAGGGCTGCAAGGGCTGACTGATGTAAAAAGTTTTTAGCATACGAATATGAATTCGTCAGGCCCAGCTGCCGATGATCGGCAAGCTGAGAGTGTTGCCTCCAGTTCTTGAAGTGTAAAAGGCACATTATACTGTTCTTTTCTGAGAGAAGAAAAGTCCAAGGGTGCTAACTCTCTGGCAGACTTTGAGGAAAGAAATGAGTGGCATAAATGGAGTCCCTGAGAAATACGGACCAGATGATTGCCAGTTTCATTGGCAACATCTAGTGGGTTTGCTATATCAACACCGGCAACCCGCAGAACAGGAGCCGGGTCAGGAGAATATTTACCACTCAGTTTTCGTACTTTTTTTCCAGACTGCACTCATAGAGGAAGCAGAGGTGATGGTGGAGACATAATCTCGCCAGCAAGTGCGTTTAGCGTCACGGATGACACGGCGAGCGATCGCACGCTTCTGCTTAAAATCAAGAAGTCTCTCTGTGGTTCTATTGTACCGGTACCTGCCCCATGCAGCGCGTTTCAAACGTACTGCACGAGCACAAGCAGGAGACCACCAAGGCACGCATTTCTGAGAATGCCTGCCCAAAGTTTGGGGTATAGAATGAGAAGCTGCGGTTAAAATGGAGGACTAGAAGAGGTGTAAAAGCTCATCGATGGAGGACGAAGAAGGAACCTCTCTAAAAACAGTTAGGTGTGAGTAAAGGTTCCAATTTGCCTGATCAAATTGCCAGCGTGGGATGCGAAGAGGTGGTGAATATGAAGGGGAAGTAAGAATGATTGGGAAATGATCCTGTCATGTAAGTCCGGGAGAACAGACCAAGTGAAGTCTAATGCGGTAGAGGAAGAGCAGACTGAGAGATCGATGCAAGAGAGAGTGAGTCCGAGGATCAAAATGGGTGTGAGTACCTGTATTTAAAACATGGAGGGGGTGGGTGGCAAGAAAAGCCTCTAACTGAATGCCACGGGAATCACAGTGAGACCCCCCCCCCCCAGAGGAAATGGTGGGCATTAAAATCACCAAGTAACAGAATTGGTGGCGGTAATGACGAAACAAGAAAGGCAATATCCGGAATAGATAATGCCCGAGAAGGAGAGAGATATAAAGAACAGAGCGTATACCACCTATGCAAGTGGATACGAGCTGCTGTGTAATGCAGCAAAGTACGAACAAATAGCTGATGGTACGGAATATCAGTGCGTAGAAGGGCACTTTCATTAAAGGTCCCATCAGGAAAAGGATCTGAAGAATATAATAAATTATAGCCTGAGATGGGAGAGATAACAGCAGAGTGTAATTTTGGTTCCTGTAAGCAAACACCAACAGGGGAAAACTGGGAGAGTAACATCTGAAGCTCACCCCTCAAGTCACATTTAGAATGCCTGCAAACATTGTCACTGTAATTACTCTTTACTGTTCCTGTAATACAGTATGTCTATTTTTATTCTGTTTAGCATGCATAAAAAAAATGTATGTATACATAGGTTAAATAACACATGTTCTGAATTATATTAGTCCTGTTGTCTTTCATAAAGTCAAAACACTTATCTGTATATTAGTATTATACTGTAATTGTAATATCAGCACATGTTAATATTACATCCACTCTTACATTGATGATTGACTTTAAACTTTGCACTCTCCCTCATGTTCCACTCATCTTTTGTCAAATCCTCCTATGCCTGATCTCAGTTTCATCTCTGTGAGACAATTGTAAATTAATCAAATTAAATTTTGTTAAAGCATAGCTTCTTGCCTGTTACATTAAAGAAAATGTAGATTACAAACAAACATTTTATTAAAAATTATTGTTGGATGTTTCAGTATTATGTCACCATTACAATCATGTTTTGAAAACCTCTCATTTCCACCATTGCCATGAATAATATAAGCAAAATTTCAGTTTTAATTTACAGCTGGTAAAGGGCTCTTGATCCACTGTTACCCTCTATGATTGTCTCAAAAAAAAAGTATTCAAGGGCCTAATATA
>NC_069425.1:31610617-31708639 GCF_026875155.1 Cherax quadricarinatus
AGGGTGTAGCAGGCATGCAGGGGTTTGTAGCAGGCATGCAGGGAGTGTAGCAGGCATGAGGGAGTGTGGCACGGGGCCCGGTGGCTAAGCTCCGCTTCACAACGGAGGCCGGTTCGATTCCCGGCGGTGGGAACATTCGACACGTTTCCTTACACCTGTTGTCCTGTTCACCTAGCAGCAAATAGGTACCTGGGTGTTAGTCGACTGGTGTGGGTCGCATCCTGGGGGACAAGATAAAGGACCCCAATGGAAATAAGTTAGACAGTCCTCGATGACGCACTTACTTTCTTGGGTTATCCTGGGTGGCTAACCCTCCGGGGTTAAAAATCCGAACGAAATCTTATCTTATCTCTTATCTTAGCAGGCATGCAGGGAGTGTAGCAGGCATGCAGGGAGTATAGCAGGCATGCAGGGAGTATCAGGGAGTGTAGCAGGCATGCAGGGAGTGTAACAGGCATGCAGGGAGTGTAGCAGGCAGGGAGGGAAGTAACCCCAGAGAGGGCTGTGATACCTGAAGTCCTTATGGAGGAGGATATCCTTTCCAAACAATAATCACTCCTCCCTCTCTCCTCCTCCCTGTCTTATATAAGCCAACAAGAGTCTTCAATAAAGATATGTAATAGTGATTTAAATGTTCATTTATTTATTTTATTTATTTCTCATTTTTTGTGTATGTAAAACTATAATTAATCTTTAAAAAATGTATTTTTTATTATGTACCTTTGTAATCTTTTGACTACCGCCCACAGGATGGGTATGGGGTGCATAATAAAGATATTAAACTAACTTAATATTTTTGGGTGTTTGGAACAGATTAATTGTATTTACATTAATTCTTATGGGGAATATTATTTCGGTTTTAGACCATTTCAGTTTTAGGTCGACCTTCTACGACTTCAAGGGTGATGGACTGATTACATCGTCTTCTCATCTCTACTGCTCCTGCCTACTTTCTGTACTCGACTGAAGAAGCCTACTGTGTAGGCGAAACGTTTTGGAATAAAGTTGCCTATGTGTCTTATCTACCAGTCTGGAGGTCCTCCAGCTGGCGGAGGCTCCTGGGCCGCAGTCCCTAAATCCCATATCTTAATCTGGCCATGTTTTCAGTAAAAAATGGGCTGGTCTGTCTTCAATAATAGAGTTCAAATCCAGCCCCAGTCCACCCTGTCCCCCCCCTTATCTCTCTCTCTCTCTCTCTCAGCAGCTGAGACTGTATCAGTATTCTCTTATATAATACTTTTTTAGGATCTCGATTATCAGATTTCTTTATTTTTTGGAAGTTTAGTGCCAGACAGTTTGAGTTTTGAATAACATAATCAGCTTCATAAAGTTTTCTGGTGAGAGTGTTGGGTGATGAAGTAGCTGCTTCAACCCACCAGGACCACATTTGCCCTTCCCACACTTCTTAAAAGCTTAATGACAAGCAGAATATAAATTATTATATAATTATAATCATGTGGGAGCTTGTTGGCATCACAATTTAAATAATCCTTGAACTGCAACATACCATCCTTCCTTCAGAGTGCAAGTACTGCTCTTCCCACCTCCAGGACACTTAAGTCCAGTTAACTAGTTTCCCCGAATCCCTTCATAAATGTTACTATGCTCACACTAACAGCATGTCATGTAAAAAAAAAAAAATGCCTCCACTCCTAACATGCTCATACGAGCCTGTTGAATGTCCAGGGCCTTTAAGATAAGATTTCATTCGGATTTTTAACCCCGGAGGATTAGCCACCCAGGATAACCCAAGAAAGTCAGTGCGTCATCGAGGACTGTCTAACTTATTTCCATTGGGGTCCTTAATCTTGTCCCCCAGGACGCGACCCACACCAGTCGACTAACACCCAGGTACCTATTTGCTGCTAGGTGAACAGGACAACAGGTGTAAGGAAACGTGTCGAATGTTTCCACCCGCCGGGAATCGAACCCGGGCCCTCCGTGTGTGAAGCGGGAGCTTTAGCCACCAGGCCACCGGGCCACTAGCACTCAAAATCTCTCTTACCCCCCCCTTTCCTAGGCTGAACCCAACCCTTTTACCCCAGATTGATACACCTTACTAGTCATCCTATTTGGTTCCATGCTCTAAATGTCCAAACCACATCAACAACCTTCTGCATTTGGTGCCAAGCTCTGAATTCTCTGCATAATAGATCAATTTTACCTCATACAATAGTAAATATAATTTGGGTGGCAAATTTGGGTGTTTAGAATGTAACCCTATTTTTCCTACATGTTTTTCAGGTAATGGATCTTGGCTAAATTGATACTGCACCTCCAGAACACAACAATCAAGTGACCACAGCTGTTTCCTGGCATGCCTCTGCAACTGTAACTACCCACACACTCTACACCTGATTATATACGGTATGTATTTTCCCAGTTTACTATACATGCACTAGTTTTTCTCAGTCTATTGCACTGACAAAAGTCATAGTGAGTGAAAAGTTTCCTTAATAAAAATTTATTGGTACTGCAAACACTTTCAAAATGCTCAAAGTAATTATGCATAATACATACTATATAATATTCACATAGACAATCTTTGTATGACCATGAAGAAGGCAAGATATTTTACTTTGTCTTAGCTAACATATGAAAGTAGGAGAAACAAAAGTGTAACATATGCATGTCATCTTGACAAACATTACTCATAAAGCAAACATACGAGTAGTAACTTGCTTTTCAATAAATTTATGTAATAGCATTTGCACCATTTTTGTTTTGTTGTTGTTAACATTATCCTTGGTGAGAAAGTTACATTAGAAATTGTGCATTCTCTGGAATGCAGTACTGTACCAAAATTTTAAAGTATATTTTTAAGCTAAGTGTTTATGTTAAATGTATCACCATACTTACTTTACTGGCTTATTGTACTCACCCATTTTACTCAGGACCTCTAACATCAGCGCTCCCTTTGTCATGCAGGTATGAGTAACCCATGTGGCTTTACTTTTTTATAAATATAATATTAACACAGGGCAGGGTGACCCAAAAAGAATTAAGCTCTTAACCTTATATAACTATTTTACTTAAAATTATAGAATAGCAATTTTTTTTTTTTTTTAACAAGTCGGCCGTCTCCCACCGAGGCACGGTGACCCAAAAAGAAAGAAAATCCCCAAAAAGAAAATACTTTCATCATCATTCAACACTCACCTCACTCACACATAATCACTGTTTTTGCAGAGGTGCTCAGAACACAACATATCCCTCCAAACTGCCAATATCCCAAAACCCCTCCTTTAGAGTGCAGGCATTGTACTTCCCATTTCCAGGACTCAAGTCCGGCTATATAAAAATAACCGGTTTCCCTGAATCCCTTCACTAAATATTACCCTGCTCACACTCCAACAGATCGTCTGGCCCCAAATACCATTCGTCTCCATTCACTCCTATCGAACACGCTCGCGCACGCCTGCTGGAAGTCCAAGCCCCTCGCCCACTAAACCTCCCTTACCCCGCCTTCCTTCCCCTACAGATTTAAATGCTCTCCATGTTCAATTCAATTCAATTCAAAGTTTATTCTCTATAAGGATTACAATGCTGAGTTTACAGAATTTGGTTATTGTGTGGTTTACATGTAGTAAAATAATGATTACAGAGTGTACCACTAGAACACCTAGCATGGCTAGGCATTTCGGGCAGACTTAGTTTAATTCTTAATTTTAAAATATTACAAATTATGAGGTAATTTGGTATTATGGCTAAGTGACTAAATACTAGTTTGTGAGTTTAGCAATGTGAATGCTTTTGTTTTGGCACAGTACATAGTTTCAGTATTGGAGTATCACAGGATTCATTATTTTAAGATTGAGATTAATATTTCTGTTTATGGTCAAATGGGTGAGTGAGTGTAAGTGTGAACCACCAGGTGGTATTCATGTAGTTAGTTGACGGGGTGTATCAGGGAGATAAGATGTTTTCTAATGGTAGTTTTGAAGGTGATGAATGTGTCATAGAGATGTTTGTGTCTGGTGTTATGCCTGTGGGTTCTGTCACAACTATCAAGAAAGCGTTTTAGGTCAAGGTTGATATTGGAGTTTAAGGTCCTGTAGATGTAGAATGCACAGTAGTAAGTGTGGATGTACTGAACAGGGAGTAAGTTTAGATCTATGAAGAGGGGGGGGGGGGGGGTTGCAAGGGATGGGATTTAGTGATTATTCTTACTGCGGCTTTTTGTTGGGTTATTATTGGCTTTAGGTGTGTTGCTGCAGTTGATCCCCAAACCACCTCAACAACCCCTCTTCAGCCCTCTGACTAATACTTTTATTAACTCCATACCTTCTCCTAATTTCCACACTCCGAATTTTCTGCATAATATTTACACCACACATTGCCCTTAGACAGGACATCTCCACTGCCTTTTCCCGCTGCGCATTCACAACCCAAGCTTCACGCCCATAAAAGAGTGTTGGTCTATACATTTCATACTTCCCCTTTTTTGACTCCTAGATAACGTTTTTGTCTCCACATATATTTAGCCCCACTCCCCTTTTTCCTTCATAAATTCTATGATTACCCTCACCTTCATATATCCACCGCCAACACTAACTCCCAAGTACTGAAAACATTAACTTCTTCCTTACCCCTCCCCCCAATTTTTGATACCCAAATTTTTCTTTATAAAAATCATTTGTACCCTCACACTTACTCTTTCTTGTTCACTTTAACTTTTACCTTTACCATTCCCCAAATTGCCCACTAACCTTTGCTTTTTTTCTTTAGAACCCCCATAAGCACAGTATCACAGAAAAAAAGGATTTTTTTATTATTATTATTATTATAAAAAAAAGCCCCTAAACCACAAGGGCTAACAGCGCTGCAGGGCAGGAAGAAAAGCGGGGGATCAGGTGGCAAAAGGGGAGAGGGTGAGTAATAGGTTTACGGAGAACAGCGGGGCAGAGATGGTGAAAGGGTAGAGGGCGCAAGAGATTGAGGTAAAAAGGGGCTGAGGGGAGGCGAAGTATCATCATCAATTTTGGGGGGGAAAATCAGTCTTGTCAAGAAGTCAATGAGGGTCAGGACTAAAGGAGGGTCCCAGAATAAGGGAGGTAAAGAAAAGTAGGAGAACCCGAGACGACGTTGGAGAAAATTTCTGGTGCTCTTTGATAGAGGGGCAGTCTAACAGAAGGGGTTTTCATGAACTGGAAGACCTTCCCCCAAAGAGGGGAAAACGGGGTCCTTTTTCCATGAGATACCATCCGAACCCCCTAGCATTTACTTCTTTTACAACCCCTCATAAATACATATTTTAAAAACAACCATGGTGACATTAGACATCCTTGTTAAACCTACTTTTACCGGGGAAGTATTCCCTCTCTTTACACACCCAAACCTGAGCCTCACTTCCTCATAAAAACCTTTACAGCATTTAGTAATTTACCACCTATTCCATTACAGGGGCCCCCGGTTAACTTTTTTTTTCCTCCAAAGTATGTTCAGGTGCCAGTACTGACCGAATTTGTTCCCATAAAAATATTGTGAAGTAGATTAGCCCATTTCAGCCCCCCAAAACAACAGTACAAATGCACTTAATAATACATTGATAATTGGTCACATTCGGAGGTAATTTTATGCGGGGCCCACTGTATTTGGCAACATCTGCCACATTGCTCCCCTTCCACTCATCATTGCCTTTTTTGAATCCATAATGCAAAAAAAAATTCCCTACCTTTATCTAAATACTTTTTCAATATATGTTTCAATGAAAACCCTTGATTCCCAATTTCCCTCCCAAAACTCTAAAACCCCCCTGCTCATTCACAACCTACATTTGTCTTCCTCTAATTTTTTCAATTATAACTCTACCGTACACTTTTCCTGGTTACTGGGAAAACTTTTTCCCTCTATAATTTTTACAATCTCTTTTGTTCCCCTTGTCTTTATATAAAAGGGGCTATCATGCTCCCCCAACCCTGGGTACCTTCTCTCTTTCATACATTTTTAAAAAAAAATTGCCAACCACTCCACATATACAAAGCTGGGCTTGTTTCTGCAGTGTTTTAAAAATTGGGGTTGGAGAGTTAAAGGAGGAGGTTTGCTTCTCCGGGGAGGAGTTAGGAGGCTAAAGGGTCCCCTCAATGGGTCGGGGGGAGAGAGTGTGGGGTGGTGGAGTTGGGGGGAATGAGGTTCTAGCAGGGGGCATCTGCCCTCTCGCTTGGGGGAGGTTTGTGTGGGGGGGCAGCAACGGCTACCAGCATGAGGGCAGCCCAGCACCTGCTACAAGTGGCGATAGTTCACAGTAATGGAAGGCGCTCAGAGTAAGGAAAGTTAAGAGTGAAGATCTAAAGGGTAGGAAAAATCGCTTTCTGTTCTTCGGATGAAGTATTCAGGGGCCAGTGAAGGAAAGGGGTACTATCCCCCTGCTAATGGAGGTAAGCGCATTTTGGGGTTGGTGACTTCAGGTAAGATACATTGACCGTGCTTTTTGTAATAGGAATAAGAAATGAGAGATAGGGTGCTTCCTGGAGCGGTGTTGGGGAATTTTGTCAACAGGCTGGATAATATCTTGTAGGAAATGGGAGCAACCCATTACTGTCTCAGGTGGTGGAAATGTATTGGGAAGGGAGGAGAGAAGAGCTGTGATAAGTAAGGTGTATAGATTTTTAAAGTCTAAGGGAGGATCCCAATCATATGTAGCTCTTGCCTAGAAGGGGAGTAGGAAAGAAGGGTTGTCTGGGGAAATTTGGTGTAAATTGCTGGCTAACGATATGCAAGGAAATCAATCCATTCTTTGGACAATGGAAAATTTTTTATGGAAAAACATTTGTATGAAAGGGATGGGGTAATCTCCTGGGGCTGGGGTGGTAGCACTTGCAGACTCGATTGAGAAGGCCATTGGTGAAATCCCTATGATTTTAAACGATGGAAGATAGGGTATGGGTGTGTGTGGGAAACAAAAGGGTTCAACATTGGGTTGGAAAAATAAAAGTTTTAAAAGGGTTCAGCATGAAGTTATAAATAAAGCAATGTAGGTCAGCAAACAAAAGGGGGGCAGCAGAGGGCCAAGGGGGGTAGCTCCCCTTTAAAGGGTTTTCTATACTAAAAGAGGAGTGTAAGAAATAAGTAGATGAGCTAAGATTAATTGCAAATGAGGAGACATAGATATTATTGTTAACAGGGGCCTGGTAAAACTGAAAGATAGGAGTTGCCCTCTGAAAGTCACTACAAGGCATAATTATTCCACATGACAGGGGAACAGGAAAGGGGGGTGGAGAGCGATGATGTAGAGCAATTTAAAATTTTTTTGTGTTTGACAAATATTAAAATTTGAGCGTCAGCCCCTGAAACGTTTGGTTCAGCTTCTCGAGGGCCGGAAAAAAAATAATTTTGGGGTGTGAAATTTTTAGGGCCCCAAATCTGATAGGGGGTGCCCGTAAACTTTGGGACGAAATTCGGGAAGGTCTACATACGAAAATGTTGGTAAAGGGAGATTTCAACTATAGAAGATTTCGGGAATTTGACAGGAAATTTAGAGTAGGTGACTTTCTTGATCTCCAGGTTTTTTTTTAAAAACGTTTTTGAAGAGCCAACTAGGGGAAAAAACCTCCTTTACTTGGTTCTTGAAATAGGGAAACACTAATTATAATCTTTGGGGTTAAAGATGAGCTTGGGGGGAAAATGATCACAAATCATCAGTTTTAATATTCATGGAATTCCCCCAATAATGGCAATCAAGTCTCCGTCCCCGACTTTGCTTGGGGTGATTTCATAGGGCTGAAAAATTACTTAGGTGGGGTGAACTGGAATGACCTGACTAAGGGTCATAGGGGGTGATGGTTGCCCTATGATGCTTTCCGGGAAAATTCTAGCTGCTCAGTCAAAAATTTTGCCAAATAGGGAAAACGATCAAACAAAAAATGATCCTAAATGGATGAAAAATAGATTAAAATATCTGATTGGTCAAAAGGGGCATATATAGGGAAATCAAAAAAGGGAGGGGCAATTGAAGAATCGATATTTCATTAAAGAGAGAAATAAAAAAGGGAAATTTGAAAAACAAAAAGAGATTAGAGGTTAAAGTTGCAAGAGAATCGAAAACTAACCCAAAAGGTTCTTTCAGGTATCAGAAGTAAGATCAGGGACAAGATAGGCCCCCTCAAAAGTTCCTCGGGGCAGTACTGCAGTGATAAAGGAAAAGTGTAGAATTTTTAACACAATTCCTCTCAGTTTTTACACAGGAGGGGTACCAGCGATATTCCGTAATGATAAATTATGTAGAACAGGACATAATAAACTGTGACATTTGGGCACAAGTGACATGGTCCTTAGGCAAATAGATAAATTAAAAACCCACAAATCCCAGGCCCCGATGAACTGTATGCAAGGGTTCTAAAGGAATGTAAAAAGCTTGCACACCTTTTTGGGTAATCTTTTCAACTATCACTACAAATGCATGGGGCCAGATAAGTGGAAAATTGGGAAATGTATACCCATTTTCAAAAAGGTGACAGGTCCTTAGCTTCAACTATAGACCCAAAAAGCCTAACCTCCATAGTGGGAAAAATTTTTGGGAATCAATAATTTCCCAGGCATTTGTACCACCTTGAAAAGCTAAATTTTAAACAACGAATCTCAGCTGGTTTTACAAAGGGGCGTTTCCCGCCTTACGAATTTTTTTAACTTTTTTCACAAGGTATTTTAGGAGGTGATTGGTAAGAAAATGATATTTTGTATATGGACTTCATAAGGGTTTTTACAGGGTCCCACATCAGAGATATTGAGGAAAATTAAAACCAATGGGAAAAGGAGGAGAAATTTTTTTTTGGATAGGGAGGTTTACAAATAGGCAGCAGAGGGTTTTTCATAAAGGGGAGAAATCAAGTGGGGGGGTGTCCGGCGGTGTTCCACGGGGTCAGGTTGGGCCCCCTGTGTTCACAATCCCACTAACGACAAGATGAGGGGATAAAGAGCACATCGGCAAGTTTGCCGATGCACCAAAAAAAGGGCCGTCGAATTATTTTGACAGGACATTCGAACTAAAGATTGAAATAGACGATGCAGTGGTCGGAGAAAATGGCGTCAGTTTAATTAGACAAATGAAAGTTCAAAGTTGGAGGAAAATATCATGCCACATTAAACTAAAAAATGTAGATTTAATATTGGATTGCGAAAAAAGATTTAGGAGTTTTTGGTTAGATAATCTGAAACCAAGACAACAGTGCATAAGTGTTCGCAATAAAACTAATAGAAACCCTTTGGGTTCATTATCAAGAAAAAAAAATAATAGGAGCCTCAGGTTGTTCTTTAACTTAACTCCTTGGTTAGGCCTATTTAGATTATGCTGCCAGTTTTTTTACCCTTATTACAGAATGGATATAAATTCTCTGGAAAATGTACAAAGGAGGATGACAAAGTTGATCCCATGTATCAGAAACCTTCCCTATGAGGATAGACTAAGGGCCCTGAATCTGCACTCTCTAGAAAGACGTAGAATTAGGGGGGATATGATTGAGGTGTATAAATGGAAGACAGGAATAAATAAAGGGGATGTAAATAGTGTGCTGAAAATATCTAGCCTAGACAGGACTCGCAGCAAGGGTTTTAAGTTGGAAAAATTCAGATTCAGGAAGGATATGGGAAAGTACTGGTTTGGTAATAGAGTTGTGGATGAGTGGAACAAACTCCAAGTACCGTTATAGAGCCAGAACGTTGTGTAGCTTTAAAATAGGTTGGTAAATACATGAGTGGATGTGGGTGGGTTGTGAGTTAGACCTGATAGCTTGTGCTACCAGGTCGGTTGCCGTGTTCCTCCCTTAAGTCAATGTGCCCTGACCTGACTAGGTTGGGTGCATTGGCTTAAGCCGGTAGGAGACTTGACCTGCCTCGCATGGGCCAGTAGGCCTTCTGCAGTGTTCCTTCGTTCTTATGTTCTTAGTTCTTTTTATCCCCCTGCTTTTAACATTTCTGTCATGATCCCGTCAGTTCCAGCTACTTTACCCCCTTTCATTTTTACATAATGCTTCACACACCTCCCCCCCCACTCACATCCTGTTCTTCATTCCTAAAAAATGATATACCTCCCTGGCCAGTGCATGAAATTACAACCTCCCTTTCTTCATTGACATTTAAAATTTTCCTCAAAATATTCTCGCCATCTACCCAAAACCTCCCTCCCCCCCATCTACTAACTCCCCTACTCTATTTTTAACTGACAAATCCATTCATTCCCTAGCTTTCTTAACTTGTTTAACTCCAATTTTTTTTTCTTATTTTCATTAAAATTTCTTGACAGTGCCTCTCCCACTATCATCTGCTCTCCTTTTGCACTCTCTTCACCTTTTTTTTTTCTCTCCATATACTCCACTCTTTTTAAAAAAAACCCTTCTGTTTTGTAAAAACCTCTCATAAGCTAACTTTTTCTCTTTTATCACACCCTTTACTTCATCATTCCACCAATTTACTCCTCTTTCCTCCTGCCCCCACCGTCCTATAACCACAACTTCTGCCCCACATTCTAATACTGTATTTTTAAAACTTTTCCCAACCCTCTTCAACCTCCCCACTACTCATATTTGCACCAGCCCACCTTTCTGCCAATAATTGCTTATATCTCACCCAAACTTCCTCCTCCCTTAGTTTATACACTTTCACCTCCCTCTTACTTGTTGTTGCCATTTTCCTCTTTTCCCATGTACTTCTTACTCTAACTGCAGCTACAACTAAATAATGATCCGATATATCAGTTGCCCCTCTATAAACGTGTACATCCTGGAGCTTACCCATCGACCTTTTATCCACCAATACATAATCTAACAAACTACTTTCGTTATGTGCTATATCATACCTTGTACAGTATATTTATGTATCCTCTTCTTCATAAAATATGTATTACTTATTACCAAACCTCTTTCTACACAGCTCAATTAAAGGCTCCCCATTTTCATTTACCCCTGGCACCCCAAATTTACCTACTACTCCCTCCACAACATTTTTGCCCACTTCTCTCTTCTCCTGGTGCATATACGCTTACTATATAGGATTTAATTGCATACTTTGCTATGTACAGTCTCGGATGAAAAATCTAACTAAAGCAATTAATTCACGACTTTAACCATTTCGTAATATCCTGATAATCCCTCTTTAATTTACATACTTTGTACAGTTTCTTCTCCTTGCACTAATACATGAGTAAATGAAACACCTGGAAATATACATATTCTTTTTTCTTTTATTTTATATTGCAAAGATAATGACACAACCAGTTATTGTTCCAAGTATGTCATGCATATTAGCATTCTCAACAACTGTAAAGTACAGTATATGAAAAATGTGCCAAATATATTTCTTAAATTCATTGTATGAAGGTAACTTTTGTCTTCTAAAGACACTTATCTATTTACAAAGAATGTTATGTAATTTTAATAATAAAAAAAAGGGCAGTTGGTTTATGATTTAAAGGGTTTGCCAAAAGAAAACATGTGATACTACTTAACATAAAGCATAAGGTGGGAGGTAATTATAATAGTTGTTTACTTTGTGCAGGAAAACAAAACAGGTCAGCCAATATTTACACTTACAATTTAGGCCATGTGAATTTTTGACAAAGATAAATAATAATACCTCGTGTATTACACTGTGCACCAGGACTGCAAACCACAGCCCTGGATTATATTTTATATATGTATTACAATCTATGTCTATATTAATACAGAAATAAAGGTTTAGGTTTCTACATTTGCTTTATATGTTTCTACTAAGTATAAAAGATAATGTATTGCATGATAGTTGTAGTTTGGTCTCCAGACTCATGTTTATTATATAAAAAGTTGCTGCTTACATATAATCAATAAGTGTTAATGCTTTCCTTCTCTGTAATTCATTTATGATTTTATTTTAATGTCAAAGATATCACATTCCTTAAGACATGGATGGGGCAATGAGCACTCAAGTCACATTTATTATTATTATAATCAAAAAGAAGCGCTAAGCCACAAGGGCTATACAGCGCTGCAGGGTAGGGAAGGAAGCGAGGGTATTGGATGGCAGAAGGGAGGAGGGATGATCAGTAGGTTACAGAAAACAGCGGGGCAGAGGATAGTACGGGGGTAGAGGGCAGCAAGAGATTGAAGTAGAAAGGGCTGAAGGTATCAGAATTTGTGAAGTCAGTTGTTGTCAAAAAGTCAATGAGAGAGTCCGGATGAAAGGTGGGTCCATCAGCGAGAAGGGAAGGTAAAGAGAGGGGCACGGAGCGAAGACGACGACGGAGGTAAATCTGCGTGCTCGTTGATAAAGTGGGCAGTCCAACAGAATGTGGCTGACTGATAATGGAGCTTGGCAATTCTCACAGAGGGGAAAGCAGGGCGCCTCTCCATGAGATATCCATGAGTAAGACGAGTATGGCCATGCGAAGACAGGAGAGAGTAGTCTCCCAACCTCGACACTGGTGATAAGAAGAGGGCCCAGTAACCTATACTTGGTTTAATAGATTGAAGTTTGTTGCCGAGCATATTAGACCAACGGTGTTGCCAAACGGGTGTGAAGGTGGGAAGATATTGCAGCAAATGGTCCGTAAATGGAATACCTCTATATGAAACTGGTAGGTCATGTACTGCTGACTGCGCAGCAGTGCCCCTGCCTGTTCATTGCCCTGTACGTCAACATGACCAGGGACCCAACAAAAAACAATTTTCTTTATGCTTGGTAAAGATGCGGCATAGCCAAAGTTGGATACGGAGGACTAAGGGTGAGGTGTATCAAATTTCTGTATAGCCTGTAAAGCACTAAGGGAGTCTGAGACAACCAAAAATGATGACACAAGCATAGATGCAATAGGGGAATAAGTGCTGAAAGGGAGGGCCCATACAATTCAGCAGTAAAAATTTTTTACTAGCCAAAGATAGTAAATCCCCTCGTACGACGCTGTCCGGAAACACTGCTGCGAAACCTACGCCGTCAGAAAACTTAGAGCCATCTGTGTACACAGCAATGGCATGAGAATGAGAGTGAAAGTGGTCAAGAAAGAGAGAGCGGGGAAAACGACCGTAGACAGTTTTGGGGTTTCGAGCAAGGGAGAGAGAAAGAAAAGACTCGACAGCTGGAACTTCCCAGGGGGGGGAGGGAAAAGTGAGATTTCTACATGAACATAAAAGGTGGTAATTGAAAGAGACAAGAGCGAATGAAGGCGAAGAGAGAAGGGACAGAGTAAACGGGGCGGCGAACAAATAAAGAATGTCTACTAATATCAGTGACCATTCTATAAATGGAAGGATTTCGGAGGGCCATGAGAGCATACATAGTAGCGAAGGCAATGGGCATCACGGCGATCGATAAGGATGGAACGTTCGCTTCTGCATAGAGGCTCTCGACAGGGAAGAGCGAAAAGCACCAAGGCATAAACGTAATCCTGGTGATGAATGGGGTTAAGGCTAAAGAGTAGCAGGAGATGCCGCTGAATAGATCTGGTCACCATAATCAAGTTCGATAAAATAAGGGTGGAATGTAGGCGAAGGAGGGTTCGACGATCAGCTCCCCATGAAAGATGAGCAAGGGGGTTTAAGAAGGTTCAGCCGGCTGTGACAAGTTGCCTTCAGAGAGGTAATGTGAGGTTTCCAGGAAAAGCCTACGATCAAAGAGGAGGCCCAGAAAATTGACTGTATCACTTTCAGGGGTATGGAGCCATAGAGGTACAAAGGATGATTTGATGATGACAGAGCGTCTAGTGAAAGTAATTTTTGGGGGTTTTAGTGCTGGAAATTTAAACCCACGTGTGGTGGCCCAATTGGAAACACGGTTGACTGAATGCTGGAGGGGAAACTGTAATGAGGTGACAGTCAGCGCCTGCACAGGCAATAGCGAAGTCATCAACATAGAGTGATGACCAAATATTTGATGGAAGACTAGAGGCCAAGTCATTAGCAAGGAGAAAAAGTGTTGTGCTCAGAACACATCCCTGGGGGACACCTTCAGCTTGGATAAAGTCCGGGAAGAGCACATTATTAACCCGAACACGGAAATGCCTGTCAGTTAAAAAGTTCTTAAGGAAGGATGGTAGATTGCCTCGAAGGCCTAAGGAAATGGGCCCTTTGGGCTAAAATATTATACCTCCAAGTTGTGTCATATGCCTTCTCAAGGTCAAAAAATATGGAATAACTGAGTGGTTTATTCGCAAAGGCATTACGAACATACGTATCCAAGCGTAGTAAGGGGTCTATGGTAGAACGTCCCTTACGAAAGCCATATTGACGAGTGGAGAGACTGTCGTGTGTCTCTAAATACCACACTAAACGTCTATTTACTAGGCGTTCCACCACTTTGCAAACTGCACTGGTAAGAGCAATGGACGATAGTGGGAGGTTCATGTCCCGTAGTGCCTGGTTTGCTGAAAGGGAGAACAAAGCGGATTTCCACAGCTGTGGAAGAACTCCTTGTGACCAAATAAGATTGTAAAGGCGAATAGGACTGCAAAGGGCTGACTGATGTAAATGTTGTAGCATAGAATATGAATCTCGTCAGGCCCAGCTGCCGATGATCGGCAAGCTGAGAGTGTTGCCTCCAGTTCTTGAAGTGTAAAAGGCACATTATACTGTTCTTTTCTGAGAGAAGAAAAGTCCAAGGGTGCTAACTCTCTGGCAGACTTTGAGGAAAGAAATGAGTGGCATAAATGGAGTCCCTGAGAAATACGGACCAGATGATTGCCAGTTTCATTGGCAACATCTAGTGGGTTTGCTATATCAACACCGGAACCCGCAGAACAGGAGCCGGGTCAGGAGAATAAATTTACCACTCCCGTTTTCGTACTTTTTTCCAGACTGCACTCATAGAGGAAGCAGAGGTGATGGTGGAGACATAATCTCGCCAGCAAGTGCATTTAGCGTCACGGATGACACGGCGAGCGAGCGCACGCTTCTGCTTAAAATCAAGAAGTCTCTCTGTGGTTCTATTGTACCGGTACCTGCCCCATGCAGCGCGTTTCAAACGTACTGCACGAGCACAAGCAGGAGACCACCAAGGCACGCATTTCTGAGAATGCCTGCCCGAAGTTTGGGGTATAGAATGAGAAGCTGCGGTTAAAACGGAGGACTAGAAGAGGTGTAAAAGCTCATCGATGGAGGACGAAGAAGGAACCTCCTAAAAACAGTTAGGTGTGAGTAAAGGTTTTCCAAAATTTGCCCGATCAAATTGCCAGCGTGGGATGCGAAGAGGTGTGAATATGAAGGGGGGTAAGAATGATTGGGAAATGATCGCTGTCATGTAAGTCCGGGAGAACAGACCAAGTGAAGTCTAATGCGGTAGAGGAAGAGCAGACTGAGAGATCGATGCAAGAGAGAGTGAGTCCGAGGATCAAAATGGGTGTGAGTACCTGTATTTAAAACATGGAGGGGGTGGGTGGCAAGAAAAGCCTCTAACTGAATGCCACAGGAATCACAGTGAGACTCCCCCCCAGAGGAAATGGTGGGCATTAAAATCACCAAGTAACAGAATCGGTGGCGGTAATGACGAAACAAGAAAGGCAATATTCGGAATAGATAATGCCCGAGAAGGAGAGAGATATAAAGAACAGAGCGTATACCACCTATGCAAGTGGATACGAGCTGCTGTGTAATGCAGTGAAGTACGAACAAATAGCTGATGGTACGGAATATCAGTGCGTAGAAGGGCACTTTCATTAAAGGTCCCATCAGGGAAAAGGATCTGAAGAATATAATAAATTATAGCCTGAGATGGGAGAGATAACAGCAGAGTGTAATTTTGGTTCCTGTAAGCAAACACCAACAGGGGAAAACTGGAGAGTAACATCTGAACTCACCCCTCAAGTCACATTAGAATGCCTGCAAACATTGTCACTGTAATTACTCTTTACTGTTCCTGTAATACAGTATGTCTATTTTTATTCTGTTTAGCATGCATAAAAAAAATGTATGTATACATAGGTTAAATAACACATGTTCTGAATTATATTAGTCCTGTTGTCTTTCATAAAGTCAAAACACTTATCTGTATATTAGTATTATACTGTAATTGTAATATCAGCACATGTTAATATTACATCCACTCTTACATTGATGATTGACTTTAAACTTTGCACTCTCCCTCATGTTCCACTCATCTTTTGTGTTATAGTCAAATCCTCCTATGGCTGATCTCAGTTTCATCTCTGTGAGACAATTGTAAATTAATCAAATTAAATTTTGTTAAAGCATAGCTTCTTGCCTGTTACATTAAAGAAAATGTAGA
The DNA here is from genome assembly GCF_026875155.1 of Cherax quadricarinatus. Classification (NCBI taxonomy): domain Eukaryota; kingdom Metazoa; phylum Arthropoda; class Malacostraca; order Decapoda; family Parastacidae; genus Cherax; species Cherax quadricarinatus. Next base: position 31,626,797 of record NC_069425.1, read on the forward strand.
TTACAAACAAACATTTTATTAAAAATTATTGTTGGATGTTTCAGTATTATGTCACCATTACAATCATGTTTTGAAAACCTCTCATTTCCACCATTGCCATGAATAATATAAGCAAAATTTCAGTTTTAATTTACAGCTGGTAAAGGGCTCTTGATCCACTGTTACCCTCTATGATTGTCTCAAAAAAAAAGTATTCAAGGGCCTAATATATTTCACTCGTTATTAAAGCTTTTAAAAAATAAATTTGACCTTATCTTGATACTGCACTCGCATGTGGATGCTGCTCCTCTACCAAAACTGTTGTTATACTTCACAGGAAAGCTATTTGTCTCACCAGTGCATTAGACATTGCATCTAATCTTGAGTCACATGTCTCCTGCCATAAAGTTTCATTATTTTTTTTTTCATTAATTCCATTGTTCTTGTGCTTTTGTTTCGAATGCTATAACAGAATGATGTACTTTTTTTTTTTCCATTTCCTAACTATTCCCTAGAACAAACAGCTATACTTCCTTGTGGGTTTAGGGCTTAGTTATGATTGTAATAATAATAAAAATACTTCCTTGTCTTCCCCTGACATCCTTTATCTTTTGTCATTCAAGAAGTTTCTGTTTTATCTTTTAGACAGTTGATATTTTGTAATTTTTTCACTAAGCCTTAATGAGTAGGTACCTTTATTACCATGACCTTTCTTGCACAAAAAAAAAAACTAACTCTGATTTTAGGTAATTTGGATAATTTTAACTTTTGAATAATTTATAAGAGCTAGACTAAATATATTAATAAAAGTGATGGTGTAAACAATAATGTATAAAAATTATACAGGTGCTCTGTCTTGTAATTTACCATTACTCTGGTAATGTTTTATAAAAACACTATATGGCTAATGCATTATATAGCTTTATATTTACAATGTTTAAATTATTTATTTATTTATTTATTTATTTAGTAATTTAAGCATACATACAGAGGTACAAAAAATTACAAAGGCAAAATGTAAATATTTACTCAGTAGTTAGGAAATTATCAGTACACTTATTACTTTGAATATTTAGCAGTACCCAGGTCATATCTTGTGGCCTAACTTGTTAATTTTAAATTCTTCAGCATTACTTATTAGTAACATTTGCATTTATGCCAGAGTAATTTTTGTTTGTTCCCACCTCTGTCTGTAACAGCACATTAGATTTATTACAATTTATGGTACTATTCAATAGTTGTTGATATTCAACAGATTGGCAAGTAAATTTACAATCACAATAAGCATATAATTCAGTGATCCAAATGGGGTTAAATCTTTTATATGAATATAATTAACACTTCAGTTTAATTTACAGTAGACAACAGTGGCCAAAAATGGTTTCAGTTCACATATAAAAACATGTTCTTAATTTTGAGACATGGGTTTCGAATCCAAGCTTAGCTCTGCTCCAACATACAGTTTCTGTAAAACAGAACCACAGTGATCACCAAGACAGCCATCATGGAGAATCATGGAAACCCAATGATCAGTTTGATGGCTGACTTCTGCTGAACACTGCTGTGGGAGAGCGATACTCAGCACAAGTAAAAAGTTTGAAAATTATGATGTAAGCATGGTTGTATAACTGCTCTGATTGCGGGTTCTATCCCCACCCATGGTATGGTTTGCATAGATATTTATTTTTGTTGTGCATATATAATTTTACTTTAAGTGAGATTAGATTTTATCATTGCATGCACAACACTTAATATCTGCATTATACAGTACCTACAATGGCTAGGTTCTTCAATATTAAATATCCAAAATATTGATCATAAATTAAAAAAAAAAAAAGTACATGATAAGCTCAGTTGTGATCAGCACATTAATGTTAGGTTAAAAGAACCAATTTGGTTTCTGAACCTGATAAAAAGTTCAATTTTGTTGGCTAGTGCAAATAACTAATACAGTGCATTACAGGAGTACTAAACTCTTGGTCATTTTGTGCCAGGGGAATAAAAAGTAACTAGGTTTGATCTGAGGATGGGAGGGGTAGCTCTAATTTCTAACACTAGGAACTCACATTTAAAAGAAAAGGCAAGATTAATTAATATAGACAATTTGCACGATTATCCTGACTATGGTAATGCTAGAATGTTTAAATGTATCTCCTTTCTTCAAAGGAGATTCCTTGATGCAATAAATTGGACATGTCCTTCCCTTGGACTGAGTCTGGTTGCCTTACATCCCCCCAGGCACTGTATGACCTCTGAGTAGCACTTTCCCCTCTTAAGTACAAAAATATAAAAATTTCCTGTTCATACTGAAATTCTGCATAATCTCCAACAGAGCATATAAATTTTTTTTTTATAATTTAATAAAGGATAAAAGGATGCTTCATAAGTAACTTTAAAACAAGCAGTGCTCTAATTTTCTCAAGAAAATTAATAAAATAAGAGTAACACTTGGGTATCTTTATTGCCTAAAGGTTTTGCCTACATAGCAGGATTCTTCAGTTGAATACAAGTGAATATGAAACTGGAGGCAGAAGTCATTTTAAGGTGATCAGTCCCTCTATCTGGTTTTATATTCACCTGTATTCCACTGAAGAACCCCTCAAAGGAGATTACTTGATGCTGGTGAGGTGCTCTTGATCTAGGGAATTGGATCTGTGCTCCAGTTCCCTGAATTGAGTCTGAATACCTTTAACCCCCCCAGCTGTTTAATCCTATGGGTTTAGTGCTCCTTCCTGATTATAATTATCCACTGAAGAAGCCTACTGTGTGGGTGAAATGCTTCAGCAATAATAATACCCAAGTGTTACATGTCTTATTCATCAAATTGTCAGTACTATATACCATTAATAATATATTTCTCAAAGCCATTCTCAGAATTTTCAATACACCAACTGCAGACTTTTTCTTTTGCATCTAGTGAATACAACATAATCTGTATTTTCATAAATACAATCTTAATTACATAAATATAACATATACAGTAGTGTACGTATGTATTTGCAGCCTGGAATTTTGCATCAATGTACTGCAAAATCATACTTGTGGTTACTTGGTTTTATGACTGCTAAAAGTAATGAAAATAATCAGTAGATTCTTGATTGTCTATATCACATATTTTCTTTCAACATAGTATAACAAGCAAAACTTGCTGAAATGTGTTTTATAATCAAAGTTATCTAAAATTTATTCAGCATATACCCATTAACATTGTCAAACTAATACAATAGTTATTAATGTAATAACAAATACCATTTTATCCCAGATGCTGTGCAGGGTTACTATTCTAACACTACTTTGCCTTATAATTCTACATAATATACAAGTTGTGTTAGCTTGTGTTAGTAGCACTGGTTGTGACCGGTCTAATGGGCAGTGGACTGAGTTTTTCATTTGTGTATCTGAAAATAAAAAAAAATTACTTATCACAATGAGGAATAAGACTACATTTGACTATTGTATACGAAACTGAAAAATTAACATAGTCCTGTTAAAAACGCATTAGCTTTCTTGATACCATTTTACTGCTTACACATACAACTAAGAAAAGTTAAACATACGATAAAGTCTCCTTACCTACCTGTGTAAACTGAGTTTCTCATCCATCTTATAGTAAGACATCATAAATAAAAGTACAGTGGGGTTTAGGTACTTTCACACCTTGGTCACCACAAAGGTTTTCAAATTTCTTTACCCACTCTGGTTCAAGCTCCTTATGGTATAAAGGACTGCGGTACTTGTTATAAAACTAATAATAAAATCAGTGGGCAATTTTTTATCCATTAAAGAGAATAGAAAATGGTGTGTGTGTATACATATAGGGTGAAGCCAGGTGCTAAATGGGAGCTAGGTGATGGCTGCATCCTGCATAGGTAGGACGTGTTTAGCAAGTACTTCCATAATCATAAAACTGTCTATTTTTTGAGCAATGGTGTTGGCAGTATTTATGAGAACATATTCTAAACACTGTCTACAATGTAGATTTGATACCTTGATGATAAGCCTGGCATATTAGAAAGCCACAAGTTAGTTGCAAGTGTTCTGTTGTAAGCTACCTTCACCATACACTGGAACACTCAAAATCATCTCATGGACTGCCAAAATGTCAGGCTTGTCTTCAAAGAATCAGACGCATGTTGCAGATGCTGTTTGGAATCGACTCTCTTCAATACTACCAACATCACTGGTCAAAACACAAGTAGCTTTATTTCAGAAATACTTGCCAAACACATCCTTCTTACACAGAAAACAGCTATCACCTAGCTCTGCCATCCCACTGTGTTTTTTTTTTTTACGCAACTCTCAATGTTTATCACCATTTGTAACTTCTGTGGGTATTACATGATGTATAGAAGCAAAAATCTTTACCTGTCTAACATTTTAAGAGAGGTGCCTTGATACTAGCGAAGGACTCTTGCCTTGAATCTTGTCTCGTTGTCTCCATTTCTCAAGGCACTGTATGCCCTCTATGGTTTTTGCCTCCCTTTCCCCATTCATGAAAAAAATTCACCTGTGAGCATTCCTATGAGTTTATTCTCAAGGTAAGCTTTTTAATGTCAGTCAGGGGATCTTGATAAAAGGAATTAGACTTGTCCTTTTATTTCTTGGATTGAACCTGATTGCCTCTCATTTCCTAAACCATTACAGGTTTAGCACTACCCTTTAAAAGTAATAATGCACGATTCCCACAGGCTGAGCATTACCCATTAATGTAATAATCAAACATGTGCATTATCATAAAACATACTTTATTAAACATCCAATCATATAGCCATATTTACCCTTAACTTTACAGTAAATGTGCAAATAATCTAAAATATATATATAAAAAATGTAGTGGTAAAATAGATTACATAAAAAAATGATTTTGATAGCTCTTATGCACTCTTAAACTTATCATCTGAACAGTACTCAAAAGAATAAAGCAGTTAATGAAACTGGGCCCAATATGAAATAAAAAAAAAGAGATACACTGGAGATTTTGCACAAAAAAAATCATCTATCAAAGAGAAAAATATATTTTATAGAAGTGTGTACAGTACATACTTTCCTTTATAAACTTACCGAGTAACAAAATTGTGGACGGTGGCAGTCGAGACCTCGACACCCTCCTCTAACAAAAATTTAGCGCCATCTGACAAATCGAGGATGGCTACTAGAGGGACTACATCCTCCAGGCATGCAAAATCTCTTACACTGTCAGCCACTTCATCCTGCAATAAGAGAAGCAAATGTCTTTACATGACCAGACAACATTTTTGAATTGGATACTTCATATTGTTTTCAATATTGTTACTGTACCACATCTAAATGAAAATATCTTCAATGACTCATCTTTCTTACATTCGATGACTTATTACTACCGTACAGTATTAATTATATACTTTCTTTTTTTTGTAACAGTGGTCATCACCTGCCAAGGCAGGATGACCCAAAAACAAAAACACATTCATCATCATTCATTAAATCAGTCTTACTGAAAGTGTGTTGACATCACAGTTCAGATTACCCTTAGACCGTAACATCCCCCCCGTCTCCTCCAAGCCAGGTTCAGCTAATGGTTTCCCCGAATCAATTTATAAATGTTACCATGCTCTCATTCTGACAGAAAAATTCGGGGCTTTAAAAACCTTTTGACTGTCGCGGTGTATATATACTTTTTTAAAAAAGGGTCCCGGGTTTTTTGGGACGTACATATACTCATAAATTTAGCGGTTTCAAATCAACGGGGGAGAAAGCGGGGTTTGGCCCCCCCCGGGGGGGAATTTTGGGGTTTCTGTGGGGGTCAGGGGGCACCATATAAAAAAAATCTGGAGCACCCCAGTTCCCAATAATGGAGAAAAAAAAAACTCAGGGGTTTTTTTTTTTTAATTAAACCCTTTTGGGGTCGACGGCCCTCTCCAAAAACTCGTTTTTTCGGGTGGGCCCAAAATTTTTAAAAAAAAAAAAATTATTTTTTCTTATGAAAAAATAGAGTATTTTTTTTTTTAAAAACATTTTAGGAAAAACAAAAAATTTTTTTTAAACGTAATACTTACCGGAAAATGGGGGTTTTAAAATTTTGCAAAATTTTGAAAAAACATTGGAAACCCATCCCCGCTGCCTTTTAAACCCGGTTTTTTTTCTATTTCTTTTTTTTTGTCCCTGTTTCAATTTTTTTTCAAATTTTTCTTTTTCTGATTTAACTTTTAGGGCCCTCTGAGGAAAAATGATCAGTAATTTTAAGTTATTTCTTTTTTAAAAATAATACACATAAGGGTTTTAAACACGGGTTGCATTATTTTTTTTAAAGAAAATATTTACAAAAAACCCAAAAATTATGAAAGGGTTTGTTTATTACTATTTTTTCTATTTTTTATTTTAACTTTATACAGTCACAGGATTTTTTTTAATTTCTGAAACCCTGTGGAATTTCCTTTAAAAACTTTTTGGGGGGTTTTGTCGGGGGGTTTTTTTGACTCCTCCACATTTAAAAACCCGGTTTTCTTGCGTTGTCGGGGGCCCGTTTTTTTTTTTTTGTAAAACAGAGTAACCCTCTTTTTTGACCCCTTTTTCTTCAAAGCAGAGACCCGGGCATTTTTTCCCCGGGAAATTTGTTAAAACCTTGGCTTCAGACGGCAGGTAGTTGTTGATAAATTTGGTGGGGGGTTTCAATTGCGGGTGCTTTTCCTTGGTATTGAAATACTATTTGTCTGTGGACAGAAAAACGAATTCGCCGAAATTGGTTTGTTTCTGGTGTTCATCTTTTAATATTATAACCCTTTGACCCATGGAAATGCCCAGGAAAGAGGGGAAAAAAAAAGTTTAAAGGTACCCTTAAAAAATTTTTGACCCAACAAAATTAAAGCAAACCCAATTTGCATGTCCCCTTTTGTCCTTTTGAACGCTTGTTGAAGGTGTAATAAAATTAAACTCCCGGTTTTTTTAAAATTTGGGTTTTCATTTCTCTCTCTATGCGGGCTGCCACGGTCTGCCTTTTCCCTTTGGGGGTGAAAATTTAAACAAACAAACTTGTGACATCTGGGGCGCACCGGCCAAAGAAAAATGCCATGATGTTTTGGGCAGAAAAAAGTCCCCACCTCCCCTCTGCGAGTGCCAGTTTAAAACAGGGGGCATATGTTTTCGATTTTGCCACACTGTGCCCAAAAACATTGTATGTTCACTCGCAAAAAAATTCACTGAGTGGGGGGTTGGTTGTACCAGTTATCTTGTATAAAATTATATCCCCCTTTCCCCAAGGTATGGTTCTTTCATTGTTCAAAACCACATCACCTGGGTTTCCCCCAATAAACTTCCTGGTTTTTTGGGGAAATTGTAAAAACTTCCCGTGTAAAACAAAAATATTAAAAACCCAGCCCACTGTAACAATCACAAAGCACAAAAAACTTTTATACCCCAAGGGGGTTTCCTTTTGGGCTTTTTATTATTTGTTAAAAGAGAGTTTCCTTTAAACAGAATCAAAGCCTCGTCTACCCCCGGCTTCCTGGAAGGGATTAAAAATGGGAGTACTGAAATTTGTTTCAGATAAAAAAAAACATTTTTTCCTAATCTTTAATAACCTGTTCTTTTGTAAGAACTGGTTTTATCGGGAAAAAGTAAAGCCGTAACTTTTTGCAAAAATCGATTCACTGGCATTATATCATTTGAAACTGGTTTTTGCCCCAGGGGGTCTGTTAAACCAGTTTGATTTCCCCTTTGTCTTTTTAAACATGTGGCAAAAAGCATTTTTGGGGGCAAAGAAAAGAACACTCTCGCCAAATTGCCCCTTTCCCTTTGGGTTTTGTAAAACTTTGGATTTTGGTGAAAAGTATTGTGTTTGCCATTGGTTTTCTCTAGTATGTGTTGCTTTCCATGACAATACTTTTCATCTTTTTTTTGTAAATGAAAAACTCCAAAACATTTCCAGTTCGGGGTGGCATTTTTCCCCCAAGTGCCCCCAAGAGGGCCCCGTATTCCATTTTGGGGCTCCCAAACCCAAACTGGTGGGGATTTGGAACAAAATTGACAGCTTCCTCCCCAATCCCGGTCCCGGTCTGCTGGGGGTATGGAAAATTGAAAAGGTGGTTGGGGTTTTTGTGGGGGGTTGTGGTTGTGGAGGTTGGTGTGGTGGGGGAGTGGGGGAGGTGGCCTTTGTTTAGTTCGTTTCCTGGGCCCAGCGGCGTGGCTGGCAGCATGGGCTGGGCACCATGGCCCTACCGGTTGCCTCTACCCCCGGCACCATTTCCAAACGCAAAATTTTTTCCTTTCCCAATTGCAAAAAAAGTATCTTCGCCCATTTTAAACTGTCTGTTCCTGTTTTTACAGCCACGGGTTGAAACCCCGGAGATACACCCCTTTCCCCTTGGATTTTTTTAATTGGGGGCAATTCCAGACCCATATATCGTCGTTTATACCTGACGCTTCATGGGGAATATTGCCCTTCACAAATCACAAACTGGAACTATTTTGAAGAGCTTTTTTATATATTAACTATCACTATCTTCCCCCCCATCCCTCTCACTGAGTCTGGGTTTTGGGGGAAAATTTGAAGTTTCCTTTTTTGGTTCGGGAAACAACTGAACATAAACCGAGGGGGCCAGAAACCGAGGTGGAAGGCTGAGGGTTCGTCTGGGGGGTTTTCTTCCCCCTTTTTACCCGATATTAGGGTTTATTAGTTTCGGTAAAAACCTAACAAAAAACCAGAAAACTCATCTTCACTGGCACTTCCACCCTTTTTTAGAACTGTCACGGGGGAAACCCAAAAAGGGGCCCAATTCGGAGGGTGAGGGCTTCTTACCGCCAAGGCTTTGGTGGACTTTTGTTTACTAAGAGGGCATTCCCACAATGCACCCACGGGGGCCCCGATTTTTTTTCAAACCGCGGCACCTGGACCCGCGGACCCATTTTTTCTCACCCTTTTAGGTATAAAGTTTTTCCGAAGCCGAGGAGATTTGAGGGCCCCCCAAAATTTTTATGCGTACATTTCGCCCAAAAACCCCCCTACGCTTTAAGACGTCCTATTTACGACGAAAACCCCCAAAGGGGTTTAAAAAAATCCCGACTTGTGGTTATTTTCGTATATTTTTTAAATTGTTGTATTTGGGTTTTTCTTGGTCTCATTTGGGATAGAATGGAAAAAAATTTCACAAAAATTGAGGTGTTTTTGATTGTTTTTACTTTTAAAAAAAAAACTAAAAAAATGGACCCTCAAATTTTAGGGAAAATTTGTTTGTTTTTTTGCCCAATGTTAAAAAGAAAACCCAAAATGAGCCATTTTTAAATTAAAGGGCCCCCAAAACTACCCATTTCAAATTGAGTTTTGGAATGGGTTTGTTTTATTTTATACATTTATTACAGAAATTGCAGTAGTCTGCATAATAGTAAGTCAATTTTTTTGGGTTTGAAAAAAATTTTTTAAAATAGAAAGCAAGATTTAAATTTTGAGGGGCCTGGAGACTTTGACTGTTGAACAAAGGAAATTTTTTATTTTAGAGCCGGGAATTTTGGAAATTTTTTAATTCCGGGAAACCTTTTTTTGGGAAATTTGGGCCCTTATTTTTTATTTTTTTTGAAATTGGCCAAATTGCAAATTTCTGACCACATTTTTTAGGTATTTTGAAATCAGTAAATGGGCAGTTTCTTGTTTTAAAACGATAGAAAAAAAGGAAGTTCTAAAAAAATTTTAGCTATGATTTTGGGGGACTGGAACAAGGGAAATTAGCCGAAAATGGGGCCTAACGGGGCGAAAATCGCCGATTTGAAAAACCCCAGCCCCGGGGGAAATCGCTAACTTCGCCGGCCCGAGCAAAATTTCCCTTTCCTTTTTCCCTTTAAAATTTTTCGTTTTTTTTTTTTGGTTTTCATTACAATGGGGAAAAGATTTCTTTTAATTTCATAAGAAAAAAAAATTTTTTTTTTTTTTTTTAAAATTTTTGGCAAACACCAGGAGACCCCTTTCCAGGATTGGGGGTTGGGGACAGCCCAAAAGGGTTTTAAAAAATCATTTGTCCCCATCCTTCTAATACATTTAAAAGTTTCTTTCCCCCTTTCCCTTTCCCAAAACCTTTCCGGGGTGACCATTCCCCTCTATTTCCCTTTCCCAAACCCCAGTTTTTTTCCTTTTTTCCCATCATTTATCCCTTTTTGATGAATTTTTGGGGAAAAACTGACTTTTTGAGTTGAGAACTTATGCAAAAATTTGGGGGAAATCTTTTTTCCCAGGAAAGGGTTTTGCCAAAACAGTGGCTTCAAATCATTTAAATTTAAAAAATTTAAAAGGGCGAATGAGAAGGAGTTTGAGGGATGATTCCCTAAGGAAAATAGAAGCAGAAATTTAAGGGGAGGGGGAAGGTTCATTTACTAGAGGAGGGGGCCGTTAGGGTAGATAAAAAAACCCTATTTGGGGGTTTTTGGGGTTAGGGGTTGGTGGGGAAATTGGAAAATGGGGTAAAAAGATGTGTGGGGTAGGTTTAAAATGTAGTGTTTGGGTTTTTCGCAAAAGTTTGGTTTAAAAGGGAAAAGTGATGTGGGGGGGGAAAAGGGAAGGCGATTGGTGAAACATCTTATTTAAAATAGAGTAGAAAGGGAGAAAAAGTTTAGCATATGAGATGTTTTTGCAAAGTAGAAGTGATGAATGGAGGGGGGAAATTTATTTAAAGAGAAAAGAGGGGTTAAGAGATTGGGGAGGAAATTTTTAAAAAGGAGGCAAAATTGGAGGTGGGTGGGATTTTATAAACCCAAATTATTTTTGAGAATAAAAAAAATTTTTTTTAGAAATGAGATTAAAATAAGGAAGTTTGGGAACAAAGGGAAACTTGTTTAGTTAAAAAGGAGAGGAGGTTTTTAAAAATGGAGGTTAGAGGTTTTGGGAAAGATGGAGGGAATTTTTTTGAGGAATTGGTAAAGGGTTGATAAAAGATGGGTTTTCCCTGTGTTTTTTTTGTATAGGTCAAAGGGGGGAATAACCCCCTTGTAGGAGGGGAAGAGAGGTTGGGGTTGGGGGGAAAAAGTTCGTGAGGCAGTGGGCCCCGAATGAAAAGCGGTAAGGCAGCAAGGTTTTGAGGGGGATAAAGTTTTGAAAAATTTTAAAAACCCCATGGGGGATTTATTTTTGGAGGGGCCCAGGTTGGTTTGGGGTCCCTTTTTTTTAAATTAAATTTGTATGGAGAGGGTCCCAGTCCCGGGGGGATTGGAAAGAGGGGATGCATAGTTTCTCTACAAAAAGGCAAAAGGGAAACAAAAGAGAGTAAAAAAAATTTTTAAAAGGGGAAAAAGGGTCTGTTGAGTAAAAAATGGAAAAGTGCATGGTAGGGGGATTACCGAAAAAAGGGAAAGGAAAAAAGACAGAGAAAAAGGTTTAGCAGAGGGAACAAGGGGGTTTTTGGGAAAGGGTAGGGGGTGTGTAGACCAAGTGTTTAAAAGTGAAACAAAATAGGGGGGAACAGTTTTTAGATAAAGGTAAAGAGGTTTTTGTGGATTTAGGGGTTTGGAAAAGGAATAGGGAAGATGTTGCACTTTGTAGGGAATTTGGAGGTAGGTTCCCAAAGGGTATTTTGAAGAGTTTTTTTTAAAAATAGTGAGGCTCAGGTTAGGTTGTAGGAGCCGGGAGGTTATTTCCCAGAAAATTTTTAAGGTTTTAGACAAGGTTTGTGTGATGTCCCCAGGGGTTGTTCAAATTAATATTTATTGTTTGGGGGGTTGAAAAGGAATTTAAATTCCCGGGGTTTTGGGGAAAAGAAGGTGGGGTTAAAAGATAAAGGAAAACCCAACACAAAATGGGAGTTGTCACAGTTGCTCTTTTTCTGATGACACTGTGCTTTTGGGGAGAGTCTGAGATTCTGAAAAAAGTTGCAGAGGTTTAGGGTGAGTTTCGGTGAGCTTTTTCAAAGAAAAAAATTAAAGTGTATATAGGAGGTAAGGCGGAATTTACGGATGGGCAAAAAAAATTAAGGGGGGACAATTTGATTGGATAAAAGATTTTGAGGGGGAACCCCCCCAATTTTGGGGAGGCGAATTTTGTTAAGTATATAGGAAATAGATGTTTTTAAACAAAAAGGGGGCTATGAAAGATGGGTGAACACAGAATTTTATGAGGGAAAAAAAAGGGAAGTGGTACAAATTAAGGGGGTTTTTGGAGACAAAGAAAATTTTTACCCCTGGATGCCCCGGGGGGAATATAGAGAGTATAGTTATACAAAACTCTTATTATAGGGTGTGAAAAAAGGGTGGTGGAAATGTTGAAAAAGGGGAAAAGGGGGGGGCAGTGGAGATGTCATGTCTGGGGGGAAAGTTTTGGTGTGAATATAATGCAGAGAATTTTGTAGTTTTTGGGAAAATTTTGGGAGGAGGTGAGGATTACCCCAAAAATTTATCCCGGGGTTTTAGGAGGGGTTGTTGAGGGGCGGTTTTGGATATGTGGAGAGAATGAAACGAAATAGATTTACTTCGGGTGTATAAAAAAAAATTTTAGTGGGGGGGAAGGTGGAGTAGGGGTAGCCCAGGGGGAAAGGGGGTTTGGGGGAAGGGGTTTAAAGAGGCGTTGTGTGGGGAGGGGCCTTTGGGTTTTTAGCAAGAAAAAGCGAAACGTGTTAAATAGGGGAAAGAATGGAGGACCCAAATGGTTTTTTTGGATTTGACATGCTTTTGGAGTGTTTTAGCAAGGTTTAAAAATTTTTGGAAGGGGTTCTGGCAGGCCAGAAATTGAGTCCCGCAGATTTGGGAAATACAGTGTTCCCCACTCTGAAGGGAGGGGGGTTAAAACTGCCGTTTTTTTAAAATGTAAATGTAAGTACTGCCTTTCTGGCTAGATTTGTGATGGAACCCTGAAAAGATGGAAAATTTTTCTTTTTTCGGGGCACCCTTTCCTTTGGGGGGGACGGCCCGTGTTAATTTAAAAAAAAATTTAAAAAATTTCAAAGGTTTGTGGACAAATTTTTGGGAGGGTATGTAAAAAGGTTTCTAAAATTTAAAAAAAAAAAGGGAAAAAGGCCCCCAAAATGGGTGAGGGGTTTAAAAAAAAAGTCTAGGCAATGACGGGGTTATCAGGGCTAGAGGAAAGGAGTATTTGGGGGGGAAATAAAGTATTTAGATATTTGGGGAAAGAAATGTAAGCAGAAAGTATCTAGAAAGTGGTGAACCCCAGATTTGATGGGGGGGGAAAAAAAAAAAGGGGGTGGTGAGTTGAGGTATCTGTGGAATCAAAGAAATTTATCTATGAAAACCCAAAAAAAAGGTTGTACAGGTTTTGTGGTACCAAAAGGGTTTTTTTCATTGATGTTTTTTCCCTGGTGTGAGGCCCTGGGGGTTTGAACCCCTTGGGAAAATAGGAGGGTGGGGGGAAAGGGATTTTCCTGGTTTTAGAGCAAAAGTGTGGTGTGAATATCATTTGGGGAAAACCCGGGGTGAGAAATTTTAAAAAAAATTGTGGGGTCACCAGGGAAAATAAATTTTAGATGGTGAGGGAAAGGGGTGTCAAAGGGGTTTGGGTATGTAGAGAGAAAAGGGGAGGGTTTTTGGGGGTTGAGCCCCAAAAGGCTTGTTTTGGGATTTTAGGAGTTAAAATGAATTTTTTTTTTTTATTACTACTGGGTGCCCAAACAAGGAAACATATTTTTGAAGGGAATTTAGGGGGAAAAAGATGAGAGTTCAGGGGTGGGTAGGACAGTGTTTTAAAAAAAGGGGGGGTAGGGAAAGTTTTAATTGGAGGGTATTTATATTGTTGATGTCAGAAAAACTTTTTGGCCAAAAAAGTGATTGAATTTTAAAGTAGTGAATGCAGTTCCCCTTTTTTTTTTTTGGGCACCTTTCCTTGGTGAAAGTGGCTGCTAAGGTAGAAAAAAAAAGTTATTTTCTCTCCCAGGGTTTGAGTAGCCCAAAAAAAGGAAAAAAAAATTTTTGTTTTATTTTTAAAAAATTTATTTGGATGTACCAATTTCTTCACTCCAAACATGTCAGCCCCTCTCCCCCTTTTTCTTATTCTAAATTTTTTTTTTTTTTTTTCTTAAAAAAAATTCCATTTGGTTTTGTGAAAATATGTGGTTTTATTTTTTTTTTGACTTAATTGTATTCTTTAAAAGTTTCATGAAACCCAAAAATTGAAAACAAAAAAAGGCATGTGTAAACCCCCCAGCAACAAAAAAAATGAAGTGCAAGCTGCCTTCCTGTGAGTTTCTCAAGCAGGTAATTCTTTGCCACAGGAACAGAACATCTTTTGGCCAAAATGGGAACCCCTGTTGTTTTTTCAAACTGGTTTAAAAAAATTTTATATGAAGAGTATCACCCGTAGTCAAGGCCCTTTTAATAAAAATTTGTTAATTAATATATAGGTAGTTGGTTGGTTGACGGGAACCCCCCAGGAGGTATATTTCCCTCCTGCCAAAATGAGTGTAAAATTAAAGCCTGTTTTTTGTTTTTTTTCAGGGTTTTGGGGGGATTTTCAGGTGCCTTTTTTCCCTTTTCTAAACTTGTTTAGTTTTAGGTAATCTTTACTTTTTACTTACACTTAGGTCACTTTTAAAAATGCAAAATACAAGCATTTTATTTCACACCCCCCTGTTTTTTTCTTCTATTTTTTTTACTAGTCTTTTTTGTTTATTTTTCCCGTTTTCATGGGGGAAAAGGGAAAAGGGAAATTTTTCCCCCGTAAGGCCCCTGTGTCGTAAAAAGTGACCCCAAATGCCGGGGGGCAAGGAGCTTTGTAACCCCCTTTTCCCCCTATACCCTTCTGAAGTTAAAAAAAAAAGGGAAACTTTTTTTTGTCTTTTTTGGGGCCACCTGCCCCGGGGGATTTTAAAGGCCGGTTTTTTGAAAGAAGATCTACAATTTTAAAAAGTGGTCCCTTGTGTTTCGTGTTTCGGGAAAAATTTGATTTCGGGGAAAACATAGGGATATTTTTTTTTATTTAAAAATGGGGTCGTAATTTATAAAGGGTTGGGCTCTCGAATAGTAGTTTTCCGGGAAGCGTACGGCCCGGTGTGGCCCGGGGCCCGGCCCCCCCCCTACCCCGCCAAATCTCGCATTGTTTTTTCCAGTGAGCGAAGGTTTCCCCCCCCGTGCTCCTTTCGAAATATTTCAATTTAATATTTTTATTTAAATCATTTTAGTGTTTGCAGTATAAATAAGCTACCCTGGCTTCCAAAAAAAAAAGGGCTCCTAGGGGCCAGATTGTGTCGACAAGAGGGATTTTTAAAGGGGGTTTGGGCTGACCCTGATTTAGCTAAGTTTGTTTGTTAAATTTAAAATTTTGGAAAATGTGGGTTTTCCCTGGGGTTGGATGTGAGTTTGGGGGATGTGGAAGAATTGGGGGAAAAAAAAACCACAACGAAGAGGCCCCCCCACTGGGAGCTGAAGGCTTCAGCAGGAAACCCCAACAGATCGCAGTCAGAATCTTGCTGCAGGGAGGGGGGAAAAAAGAAAAAAGGGGCCCAAAAAGGGGCCCCCCCTTCAGAAATTTTTAAAAGGGTTTTTGTTATGTGGGGTAAGATGGATGCTTTATGGGGGGAAAACATCACCCTGCCAAAGGGTTTTTGCAAGCCATGTTGGGGAAAATGTACGTGACAAAATCTTTGGCCATTTTAGGGAGGTTTTTTGAGAGACCCCAGGGAAAAGGGGGCTCTCCTGGACAGTTATTTTTTCGAGGGGCGGAACCCTCTGACTCCTTTAAAAGGGGGTATTGGGGCATTAACCCCCCTTTAGGGTTTTCCCAAACCAAAAAACTGGAAGTGGTGCTCCCGTGTCCCAAAAAATTTTGAAAAAAAAAAAAAAAAAAAATTTTTTCTTCAGAAATTTAAAAAGATATTTTGTGGAAAGGGAAAAGGGCAAAAAAAAAATTTGTCAGTTTTACCGAGAAACTTGCCCAAAAAGTTTGTCAAAAAATGATGTGGTGGCGGCAACATCCCGGGGAAATTTCCCCATACCCCGCATTACATTTTTTTTTGCCGGGTTTTTTTGTTTTTTTTTTTTTTTTTCTTTTCCCAATTTTTTTTTTATTTTCCCTTCTAAATTTGGGGCCCGAGAGACCAATATTGTTTAAAAATGTATATATATAAATCACTGTATTTAAAAAACAATACCCGCCACCAAAAAGTTATTATATATTATTGTTTACCCCTGTTGTTTATTACAATTTAAAAATGCCCAATCTTGTATTTTTACTAATGTTCTATCATATATTTCATATTTAAATAAAGGACGGTTTTAGAAACGGTGGAGCTTGTGGAAAATCCCTTGAAACAAAGGAACCCTGCCCGAGGCACCTTAAATTCCTCAACTTTAAACCCCAGTTTTTCTTTGCGTCTTTGTTTCCCGTCGTTTTGTTTGTGCACAGCGATTTTATCTTTCTGAGCAAATTTTTTCTGAGTTGAAAAGGGAAATTGTATTATGAAAAGATCCCCCTTTTTTCCCCAAAAGCCCTTTGGGGATATCTGAAAGGGAAATTTGGGGACCGTGTGGTTTTAGAGGTGGTTTTACCTGGTACTTCATTATGGGTTTTCTGACAACCCGACAAAACAAAAAATTTTCCATACGGGGGTCTGTTGCCTGTCTTTATTTTGGTTTCATATTGTATGCATTTTAGATTGAAAAAGTCCATGAGATGGAAGGGAAAATTTATTTTACCACTTTTAAAACTTACGAACCCCAGTCAACAAAAACCAATCTGCATGTCACATTTTTCAACCCCCAAACGCATGTTTTTGTGTTAAATCAATCACTGTCACTGGGGTTTTCGAATAGTTTTTTTTTAGTCCCCCCCGATCAAATTTCCCCCCACTTTTTGTTTTTATTACCCGGGGAATGGTTGTCAAAAATGTGACATCTCGTTTGTCATGCCAAAAGTTAAAGCCATGATGTCTATTGGCAAAAAACCCCCTGCCCCGTTCCCTCACCACGAGCCCTGCCTTGAGCCTGGGGATATGTTTTTTTATTTTGAAGCATGTGCCACACCATAGTTTTTGTTCACTCCCCCATTTTAAAAACACTTTTTAATGGGGGGTTTGTACCGTTTTCGGGGAAAAATTGTATGCCCCCTTACCCAAGGGTATTTGGGGCTATGTTTCTCACTGGGCAAAAGAGATACCCAATTTAAAATCTTGGGGATCTTTCAATGTTTTACTACCCGTGTTTTCAAACATATCCAAACCAGGCCACTGTCCCCAATCAAGAGTAAAAAACAGTTTTATACCAAAGCGTTTTCCCCTTGCTCCGGGTTTTCCTGCTTTAATGACAGTCTACCTTTGGAAAAAAAAATCCAAAGGGCTCTTCAATTACAATTTTTGAATGGAAAAAAAGTTATGCCCGGAAAAGTTTTTTTTGGAGGGTAAAAATTTAAAAATTTCTAAATCTTGTTAACCTGTCACTTTGGTTCCCGGCCCGGTTTTGTTTAGAGAAGTGAACTTATGTAAAAAGTAAGTTTTAAAACCCGTTCACTGGTATGATTTCACTGAAATGGCCCCGGGGTAGAAAAATTTGCCATCCCGTGGACCAGTTGCTTTTATTTTTTGCTTTTTAGACGTGAGGCATAAACATTAATTTTTTTGCAAAAAACCCAAAAACATTTTTGCAAAAGTCGTCTCTTTCCCCCCTGTTTTGGGAGTTTGACTGTGGTGTTAAAATAGTTTTTGCCTGGGGGTACCCCAAAAAAACTTATTTCTTTCCCCGAAAATTTAAATTTTCCCTCAATGGCTGGGTTTAAAAGAATAATTTAAAGAATTCCAGTTCATTGGGGCCCGGGTTCCAAAGGGGAACCCAAGGGGTTTGGAAAAATTTTCCCCCTTTGAGAGTCATCAAAAATGGTGAGGCTTTGGGGAAAAAAATTGGGGTTTTGTGCCCCAAACTCACGTACGGTTTTTCTGGTTTGGTTCTGGACATCATTGGTTGGGTTTTGCGGGTTTGGGTTTTGGTTGTGGTGGGGTGGTGGCTGGCGCTCCGGTTTGGCCTTGAACGACCCAACGGGCAGCAGCCCTGGGTCCCAGCGTGGCCCGGTGAGTCACGCCCTGGCGGTTTTCCACTAAACCCTCACCACTAAACCCCCATCCACTGATTTCCCGGTTTTGGGGGTTTTACCAAGCTAAGGTTTAGCCACATCATTTTCACTTCCCCTACCTAAAAAAAGGGGTTTTTGGGGCCCCGGGGAAAGTTTTCCGGGATGTAATCCATCCCCCGGGCACAAAATAGGGTAATACCCGAAACGCCAAAGCCCGGGGGAGAAAAATTCCCGGGCGCTTCACTGGTGAAAATTTTATTTTACTATCACTAAATCAAATGATCGTCGGCGCAATAAAATCAAGTCCACGTCACTTCATCATCATTAAATGAAGTCGAGGCCCTGGCCCGCGAAAAAATATTAGTTTTTTTCTTGGGGAGAGGAAAAAACTTTACCGTGGGTCACGAGTGCCACACCAGAGGGAGAAGGTTGAGGTCGGGCAGGGTTTTCTGCACTAATTTATCGATATCCTGGGTCATTCTTTTCGGTTTACGTAAATGATTTAAAGCCGTTGGAAATTTGTTCTTCATTTTCCCCTTCCATCGTGCCCGAACTTCAGAAGGGAAAAGGGGGGAGTCCCCCCAAATTTTTCCCGGGGGGCGGGGGAGAAAACTGACTTGGACGCCCGGGATGGTGAAAAAAGGGTAACTGAGCCGGCGTTCCCACAATGCTATGCGGGCGGGCCCAGAAATTTTTTGTTTATGGCGCAAAACCCACCACGCCGGACCCCTTTTCCCCCCACATGTAGGGGCCTTTTGAGCCGTTTTTTGCCCCTTTAAAATTTTACGGCGCTAGAAATTTGGCGTAGAATTTTACGGTTTTGGGCACTCAAGTGGAAGCCGTTTGATTCCCATTTGGGGCAGACCCTGAAAGGGTTTTAAAAAACAGGAAGGAAGCAACCCCAGAAAAGCAATTGGTTTCCTGAGGTGTTGCTGGAAGGGGATTCCCCCTTTCCCAAAATGAAAACAATCCAATTTTCTCTCCCCTCCAGGCTCCCATACACTCTGAAGAAACTTCCCCAAAAAAGGTAAGTGTAAAGCTGTTAATGTTTCATTCAAAAATTTCCCATTGTATTTTTTTAAGTACTACAATTCCATATTTCATGTAAAAAATTTTTTGTTTTTTTCCCTTTTGGGTGTCAGGAACGGAAATTTAAATTTTATTTTTCATTATTTCCCTTTGGGGGGGAAAAATTTATTCGCAAAAATCTACATATGACAATTGTCAACTTAATTTACCTCAACCAACAGTGTGGAAAATTCTGAGAAAATGTCTTGCCTTTCATCCTTACAAATTATAAATAAGAAACAGAATACAGAGGGATCTCATTAAAATTCAGTAGCTTGAAAGAACTTTGAGTTTCTTATTTGTATACCTATCTTAATTTTTACCTTGGTATTGTTAATTTTCCATAACAAATATTTAAGATTAGATAATTTTTAATTAGCTTATATATACATGTACATGTACGTATATAAGTTAAGCATGACAGAATTTAATGGTCGAACAAGATACAGTGGACCCCGGTATTCGATATTAATCCGTTCCTGAGAGCTCATCGAATACCGATAATATCGAAAACCGAATCAATTTTCCTCATAAGAAATAATGAAAATCAAATTAATCCGTGCAAGACACCCAAAAGTATGAAAAAAAAATTTTACTACATGAAATATTAAGTTTAATGCAATAGAATAATTACAATAACAATAAATTAATTGACACTTACCTTTAATGAAGATCTGGCGATGATTGATGGGATGGAAGGAGGGGAGAGGTGTTAGTGCTTAGAAAGGGAATCCCCTTCCATTAGGACTTGAGGTAGCAAGTCCTTTTCCAGGGTTACTTCCCTTCTTCTTTTAATGCCACTAGGACCAGCTTGAGAGTCACTGGACCTCTGTCGCACAACAAATCTGTCCATAGAGCTCTGTACCTCCCGTTCCTTTACGATTTGTCTAAAATGGGCCACAACATTGTCATTGTAATAGCTGTGTTAGGGTGATTTTCACCCATAAAGGTTTGCACTTAAACCCACTGTGCACACATTTCCTTAATTTTTGAAGTAGGCACAATGTATTCCACAACTGGTATAGGCTTCTCAGGGTTAGCCCCAAACCCTTCAAAATCTTTCTTAATTTCCATACTAATTCTCACCCTTTTTACCAAAGGGTTGGCACTAGAAGCTTTCTTGGGGCCCATGGTGACTTATTTTGCAGAAACAAGCACCAAACACAGTGATAATATGGAATGTACCGAATGTATCCTTAGATGCGCGCACACTGGCTGGCTTTGTAAACACTGGCACACAAGGGGCAGTTCAGGCCACATGTGGACAGGTCTCGTACGAATCGTATCGAATACCGGGTTTTCAATCGAATACCGAGGAAAATTTTTTGCGATATAATGCATCGAATACCGGATTTATCGAATACCGATGCTATCGAATACCGGGGGTCCACTGTATATGTAGTACATATGTGTTAAAAGAGAGAGATTCTTTTATCTTAGGTTCCATATGATTTTTTTTTTATCTATTTCCTTTGGGTCTCTAACAGGTACTGCAAGATTTACCTGTGAAGAGAACGAGGCAGGGGCTCTCCTGAAGACGAGACATGTGTCGTTCTGCCAGCACTTCTACACTCTGAGGCCGCCAAGGGAATCTCTGAAGATATAAAAACAGTATGTATTGAAATTTATTTCTTGACACAATCATTTGTGACTAGTTTTAAATTATTATGCAATATCAAGAGTGCTGTAATCACTAGGCAGTGAATATTAATCTAAAATGCCAAAATTTTGTGCACATTTTAGAAACATGCCAAATCAGCAACTTATCGCTAATACATGGCATTTGCTTTTCCATTTCCCCTGCCCCTCAAGGGAGGGGTGTTGATCAAAGGGAATTTGGGATTATTCTTCCTTTCTTGACTTAAACCTATTGCTGCCCATTTCTCAGGTGCTGTATGACCCCTACAGGTTCAGTACTCCCATGACTTTAATTAATAAATAATAATAATTCTCCATTCCTAAAGGTAGATTAAAAATAGTTGGCCTTTAAACCAATAAAGAATGAACTTTTCTTTGGAAAGTCAGGTTTGTTGCAAGTCAAAAAAAAGTTTTGCCTCTCTGATTTAATCCAATATGAGGAAGGGTTTTATGTCTTCCATTATGGGATCAAAGCTGTTACCCCCCTTTTCTCAAATGTGTATGACTCATGATTTTGCACTTTCCTCATGAATATATTAATAATAATAATACAAAAAAAGTGTTTAAATTTGTGATACTGATCAACTATTAAAGGTTCAGCAATTTTTTTATGAAAATAATTCCCTAAACTTTTTGCCCTTCAGAACTTAAGCCCCTTCAGGGAGGGGGCCTTGTGCAAAAGGTTTTTGATTAAGGCCCCTGGGGTTTTGTGCTTAGCTTGGTTATAATAAAAATTTTGATTTAAGGGAAACCAGAGCATTCCCCCCCCTTCCCTTGGATCAAACCTGATGGTTTCATTCTTCAGGCACTATGACAATGGGTCTGGCATTTCCCCAGAACCTAACCCCATCTTTAAACCTTTTAAACCATCTTTAAATTGGTCAACCAATTACCCCCCATTGCACAAGTCACTTAGACCCTAAAATTTTTTTGTGTTTACCTTCCTCTCCAAATGCCTTCTTAGTAAAAAACCAAAACATTTTTTAAATTTCCCAAAACGATGGAACCCCTAAGTCAGGACCTTAGAGTTTTTTCGCCCATCTGTGGTGTAAACAGAGTTGTCTGGAGCAAGAAAACTGTGTTGGGATGCCCTTCATTTAGAATGTAGCTAGTCATCCCGGGACCCTTTTCCTCCAAGTAAATCAGCCCGGCTAGTGTTGTGGTAGTCTGCCATGATTTTCCTCCTAAAAGAAAGTTTTTATTTAGCCTTTGAGTAAAAATGCAATTTTTTTTTTTTACAATGGTCTTGTGGGCGATAATGTTTTGGGCAAAAAAAAAGAACGTATGTAGATTTAGCCCAATAAGTCAAACTATGTGTTTTATTTTAAAAGGGGGTCCCTAATTTAAAATTAAGGGGGGATTTTTTTCTGCCCAAGAGAAACCCTTTTGTCTTCATTATTGGAAAATATGAGATCTACATTTTTTTTTTTCAGTTGGTCAGCTTTTTACCGGGGCAAATTAAAGGGGATCTATTGCAAATGTTTAATAATTCTGTAAGACTTTTTCCAAACAAACCCAGGGGGACTGCAGTTATGTCCTTGCTATATTTCCCTCCAATGTACTAAAATTTAAAAAATGCCAAGCAGCGGTTTTTTGGGGGAGGGGTCTAAAAGGTTTTCAAGCCCATGCTTAATCCAAAAATTTTGTCCTTGAACTGCTGGGAAAATTTATATACAGCAAACAATGCATTAGGTTTTTTTTTTTTTTACTACCAAAATCTTATTTCCCTTTTTTGCTTTTAACAGATTGCACCGGAAACTATATTTTACTTTCAAAATAGTATTTTAGGTGGGTCTCTGTGAAAACTGCAAACAATGATTGATTTCCCCAATTATTATACTAATACATTTTTTTTTTTTAAAAAGTCCGCCATCTCCCACCCAGGCAGGGTTTACCCAAAAAAGAAAGAAAATCCCCAAAAAGAAAATTTTCTCTCATTAAAAACTTTACCTCACTCCCCATAATCATGTTTTTCAGAGGTGCTCGAACACAACAGTTTAGAGCATTAGTTTTAAAAAATACACAACATACCCTCCAAATGCTAATTCCCCAAACCCCTACTATGAGTGCAGGCATTGTATTCCCTTTCCAGGACTCAAATTTGGTGTTTAAAAATAACCGTTTTCTGAATCCCTTTACTAAATATTACCCTGCCACACTCCAAAATTTTATCAGGTCCCAAAAAACATTTGTCTCCATTCACTCCTATCGAAACATTCTGCAGCGTGGAAGTCTAAAACCCCCCGCCATAAAAAAACCCCTCTTACCCCTTTCTTCCAACCCTTTTTGAGGATGACCCTTCCCGCCTTCCTTCCCCTACAGTTTAAAGTCTCCCTGCATTTACTTTGTCCATTCTCTGTAAATGAAAAAAACCACTCAACAACCCCCCTTCAGCCTTTGTTAATTTCTTTTATTTAAATCCCAAACCTTTTAATTTTCCCACTCTGAAATTTTTTGCATAAAATTTACACCAACATTGCCCATGAAAACCCAAGCTTCACACCATTCGAGGTTGGTGCTACTTACTTTCATACATTCCTTCTTTTCCCCATAGATAATGTTTTTTTTTTTCCACTTTTACCCCAAAAACATCACTCCCTTTTTCCCCCATCAATTTATGAGTAACCTATCCCTTTATAAATCCTCCCCCGAGCTAACTCCCCAAATATCTGAAAAATTCACTTCTTCCTTACTCCTCCTCCCCAAATTTGATATCCAATTTTTTTTTATCTAAATCTTTTATACCCTCTCACCTTCTCTTTTTTGTTCCTTTCAACTTTCAACTTTACACCCACTCAAACTCATCCTAACCCTTTTCAATTTTTCTTTTGAATCTCCCCTA
Source organism: Cherax quadricarinatus (assembly GCF_026875155.1). Classification (NCBI taxonomy): domain Eukaryota; kingdom Metazoa; phylum Arthropoda; class Malacostraca; order Decapoda; family Parastacidae; genus Cherax; species Cherax quadricarinatus. The sequence continues at coordinate 31,650,280 of NC_069425.1, forward strand.
AGCCCGTATCTCGCAAAAAGCAACTTGTCAATTCCATTTTTTATTTGATTCCCCCTATTTAATCCCCCCCCTCTCCCAAACACCTAGCTTTTTTTCTTTTAAACCCATCTATAAAAAAAATTAAACAACCATGGTGACATTTCACATCCCCGTCTAAGACACTTTTACGGGAGTGCTTTCCCCCTCTTCTAAAACCAAAAACCCGGCCTCACCATTCATAAAAGCTCTTTACGCATTTAGTAATTACCACCCATTCCCTATACTTGCAAAAATTCCACATTGCTCCCTTCACTCTTATATGCCTTTTTAAATCCATAAATGCAATAAAAATTCCTACCCTTTTTCTAAATCTGTACAATATGCTTAATGAAACACTTGTTTAACATCCCCCACCCCCTCTGAAAACCCTTTTCATCGCAATCCTACATTCTGATTCTGTCTTACCTTAATTCTTTTAATTTAACCCTCGTAAAATTTTTCCCGGTTACTCGTAAACTTATTTCCCCTAAAATTACAATCTCTTTTCCCCCTTTCCCCTTTATAAAAGGGACTATACATCCTCTCTGCCCCTTTCCTAGGGGACCTTCCCTCTATCTAATTTTATTTAAAAAAAAATACCAAACCCCTCCAAAACTATATCCCCCCCGCTTTTCCCCCTTTCATTCATGTAATGCCCCACACACCTCCCCCACTACTCACATCTGTTTTTCATCCCAAAAGTGGTATACCTCCCCGGCCCGTGCATGAAAATTTCCGCCCCCCCTTTCTTCGTCGACATTTAAAAGTCCCCAAAATATTCTGCCTCTACCCAAAACCCCATCTCCCCCAATATAACCCCCTACTCTGTTTTAACTGCAAAACCTTACTCATATATATGTATATATAATAATAAAAACCCCTCAAGTAAAAAAATCCTTTGCTTCCCGAAGGTAAACGTTACAAAATATTTTTAAAATACCCCCTAAAGGAATTGGGTCATGTAAGCCAATCGCATGGTTTTGGGAAATTTTTAAGGAGCTGAAGTAGTAGCAAAACTAAAAAGCAAAGAGACTGCATCAGCCAGTGAAATACATTTTAAGCCTGGGAGAATTCAGAAAATTTAATGAGATAAAAATAAACACATTATTAAAGACCTTCCATTCAAGTGAAAGGCTCTTGGTCCATAAAATTAGAGTTATCCTCTCCGAGGACAGAACCTGATTTTCTTCTCTTCTCCAGGCACTGTATGATCAGTATGGGCTTTGCACATCCCTCGAATGTAATAATACAATACACGTGTACATGTCCGTTCCTGGCTCATCATCTTACTATTCTCCATCATTCTACTACCATTCAGTGTTATCCATCATTTCATTATCTTCCTTCTATCACAGAATTCCACCATTTCACTACCACGCAATTCTCCATCATTCCACAATCTTAGAACTCTGAGCAACCCTCCATTTCACAATTATCTCACTTCCCCTCCATCGTTTGACTATCCTCTCCATCCCATTATCTTTCACCTCTATCACTCCACTATCATCCTACACATTCCATTACTCCACACATCAATCATCGCACTTACTCCACTGTCACCCCACATTCATTCCATTATTATCCCACACACTTCACTATCACTTATTCTATCATCCCACACACTGATTCCATTTTCATCCTCGACACTTCTGGAGTATAACTGCCCCTCAAGGAAGGTTCCTTGATGTTGGTGAGGGGCTCTTGATTTAGGGAATTGGATCTGTGCTCCAGTTCCCCGAATTAAGCCTGAATGCCTTCCACATCCCCCCCCAGGCGCTGTATAATCCTCCGGGTTTAGCGCTTCTCCCTTGATTATAATAATAATAATGGAGCATAACTGGAGACTCCACTAACATACTTATTCCAATATCATGCCACCCACTCAATCTACTATCCTACATATACCACTATCACCCCACACATTCCATCATCCCAGATTCATTCTATTATCCACTACCATCCCACGCACTCCACTATTAACCCACACGTTCCACTAATTATCCCACACAATGGTCTATATAACTGATGCTACTGCTATGAGAGCAGTGTTAACACTGCCATACTCTTCTACCCTTCATTCCTATCTCTCACTCACTCCACCTCTATTCTCTCTTCCGCATCCCTCTCTTCCCCCAGTCACTCCATTATCTCCTTACCAACCTACCTGTCTGAACTAATAAAGATGATTTGAAAATCTCGTTCATTGTTCTTGAGTTTAGCGTAGGCGGTCGCCAGCTGTGGGGTGAAGGCTTTGCACGGGGGACACTGCCAATGTAAATATTTACAATTAATACTCCGGAAACAAATGAGAAATACAGGCACCTGAAAGAAATTACAATAGGAAATAAGGTATTTTAAATGGCGAGAGCCGACAAATGGTGACTCACACAGTTTTCAGCTTAATATCTTTATTATGCACCCCCCATACCCATCATGTGGGCGGCAGTCAATACTGAGGTACATAATAGGTCCAGACAGCTTTGTATTCATGGACGCTTCGTACGTTATGCAGCTTTCTAACCTGGCTATGATGTCTATATGGCCTTAATAATAATAATAATAATATTTCTACATATACAACGCATGCAGACATAGCTGACATCAATGACATACTACTATATAGAAAGCCCCTTGTTATGCAGAGCATTTCGGGAAAAATTTGGTCAATTTTGTCCCAGGATGAGACCCACACCAGTCGACTAACACCCAGGTACCTATTTTACTGTTAGGCAAACAGGGGCAGCAGTTGTTTTAAGGAAACACATCATAATGTTTTATATATATTAAATGAGTGGACCTGAAATGTGTATTGTTTACCTGACCATACAAGTATGGTACTGTCTAAACCAATTTCAGCTAAATGCTCGGCGTTTCCTGTACTTCACAGGCAACATATCTTGCATTATCTTCATTTGGACGGGTAGCTTGATGACTATCTCTGGCAGTACGGATTGTATGGAGATGTCAATGACACTAAATGCAAAGTCACACACATCCAACCTTTCAGACATCTCCATGTAAACCTTACAGGATAGCAAAACACCTCATTGTTATTGAGATGATATCTGAAATGTTGAGGTTGCATCCACATTTTGCATCGACTATATAATAGACAAACTGTCTAAAGAGACTGCAACTCAGTTCTAACCATTTTTTAAAGTGGTTATAAGATACCATTTTTTTAAAGATTGTATTCCCTACTGTACTGTGTACAATAACTATATGAAGTAATTGTTAAATACGAAATGATTAATATTCCTTTCTTGTGAAGTAACTGGGAACCTTGACCTATACTCCCTGGAACCCAGGCGATTAAGATACACGATAATATACACCTGGCAAATCTTAAGAGGGACTAGTCCCAAATCTGCACACAGAAATCACTCCTTACGAAAGCAAAAGACTAGGAAGGCGGTGCAGCATCCCCCCAATGAAAAGTAGGGGCGCCATGACTGTAGGGGCCCAAGACTGTTCAACTGCCTCCCAGAATACATAAGGGGGAATTACCAATAGACCCCTGACTGTCTTCAAGAGGGAGCTGGACAGGCACCTAAAGTTCCCGACCAACCGGGTAGTGGTTCGTACGTCGGTTTGCGTGGGGCCAGCAGTAACAGCGTGGTTGATTGGGTCCTGATCCACCGCGGTCTCGTCATGGACCGGCCTGCGGGGGTGTTGACCCCCAGAACACCCTCCATGTATGTTCAGCGTGGTCTGACACAGACCAATTTTGACCTTTGTAATGCTTTTATTTTTGTTCTACTGCTGACAAGCTGAGCAACGGGTGCACAATAAACTAAGCCGCTCAGGCGGCACTAACAACTGTACTCCCACACCCTCACTTCATATGACTAAGTGATTCCATCAGTGTATTTTAAAGATTTTGTACTATTCTTGTAACATTGGCGTATTACAAACGTTTATGATTTTCGGATATTTATTTTTTTTTTTTTTTTTTTTTTTTACAAAATTTTGGGTTGAGTGTTAACCCTCAACAAAATGCTATAAAAATATGATTATTATTTTCGCGGAGAAGTAATAAACCCGTGGGAGTCATACAGTGCTTGAGGAATGGGAAGTAATCAGGTTTGATCCAAGGAGGTTACCCGGAGGCTATTCCGGGGATCAACGCCCCCGCGGCCCGGTCCATGACCAGGCCTCCCGGTGTATCAGGGCCTGATCAACTAGGCTGTTACTGCTGGCCGCACGCAGTCCAACATACGAGCCACACCCCGGCTGATCCGGCACTGACTTTAGGTATCTGTCCAGCTCTCTTTTGAAGGCAGCCAGGGGCTTATTGGCAATTTCTCTAATGCTTGATGGGAGGCTGTTGAACAGTTTTGGGCCCCGGACACTTATGGTGTTTTCCCTTAGTGTACCAATGGCGCCCCTACTTTTTATTGAGGGCATTTTGCATCTCCTGCCCAGTCTTTTACTTTCGTAGGGAGTGATTTCTGTGTGCAGATTTGGGACCATTCCCTCCAAGATTTTCCATGTGTAGATTATGAAATATATCTCCCTCCTGCGTTCCAACGAGTACAAGTCAAGTGCTTCCAAGCGTTCCCAGTAGTTAAGGTGCTTGACAGAACTTACACGTGCAGTAAAGGATCTCTGTACACACTCTAGATCTGCGATTTCACCTGCTTTAAATGGATATGTTAATGTACAGCAGTATTCCAGCCTAGAGAGAACAAGTGATTTGAAAAGGATCATCATTGGCTTGGCATCTCTCGTTTTGAAAGTTCTCATTATCCATCCTATCATTTTCTTTGCACGTGCGATCGTGGCACTGTTGTGATCCTTGAAAGTGAGAAAGGATACTTCCAGTTCCTTTGATTAAAACAATCCCCACATATATATATATATTATATATAATATATATATATATATATATATATATATATATATATATATATACCATGGTTGTCACCGTGGTTGTTTAATATATTTATAGATGGGGTTGTAAGAGAAGTAAATGCGAGGGTCTTGGCAAGAGGCGTGGAGTTAAAAGATAAAGAATCACACACAAAGTGGGAGTTGTCACAGCTGCTCTTTGCTGATGACACTGTGCTCTTGGGAGATTCTGAAGAGAAGTTGCAGAAATTGGTGGATGAATTTGGTAGGGTGTGCATAAGAAGAAAATTAAAGGTGAATACAGGAAAGAGTAAGGTTATGAGGATAACAAAAAGATAAGGTGATGAAAGATTGAATATCAGATTGGAGGGAGAGAGTATGGAGGAGGTGAATGTATTCAGATATTTGGGAGTGGACGTGTCAGCGGATGGGTCTATGAAAGATGAGGTGAATCATAGAATTGATGAGGGGAAAAGAGTGAGTGGTGCACTTAGGAGTCTGTGGAGACAAAGAACTTTGTCCTTGGAGGCAAAGAGGGGAATGTATGAGAGTATAGTTTTACCAACGCTCTTATATGGGTGTGAAGCATGGGTGATGAATGTTGCAGCGAGGAGAAGGCTGGAGGCAGTGGAGATGTCATGTCTGAGGGCAATGTGTGGTGTGAATATAATGCAGAGAATTCGTAGTTTGGAAGTTAGGAGGAGGTGCGGGATTACCAAAACTGTTGTCCAGAGGGCTGAGGAAGGGTTGTTGAGGTGGTTCGGACATGTAGAGAGAATGGAGCGAAACAGAATGACTTCAAGAGTGTATCAGTCTGTAGTGGAAGGAAGGCGGGGTAGGGGTCGGCCTAGGATAGGTTGGAGAGAGGGGGTAAAGGAGGTTTTATGTGCGAGGGGCTTGGACTTCCAGCAGGCATGTGTGAGCGTGTTTGATAGGAGTGAATGGAGACAAATGGTTTTTAATACTTGACGTGCTGTTGGGATGTGAGCAAAGTAACATTTATGAAGGGGTTCAGGGAAACCGGCAGGCCGGACTTGAGTCCTGGAGATGGGAAGTACAGTGCCTGCACTCTGAAGGAGGGGTGTTAATGTTGCAGTTTAAAAACTGTAGTGTAAAGCACCCTTCTGGCAAGACAGTGATGGAGTGAATGATGGTGAAAGTTTTTCTTTTTCGGGCCACCCTGCCTTGGTGGGAATCGGCCAGTGTGATAATAAAAAAAATAATAAAAATATATATATATACGTATATATATAACAATCTTGTGCCGAATAGATAAAACTTGCGATTTTGGCTTCAATAGCAACGCTCTTCTTGCCTAATAAGTTAAGTGAAAATTTGTGTATACAATAATTTCGCCAAAAAAATCTGAACCTAACGAAAAAAATATATTTCACTGTGTTGATTATTAAATTACTGTAAACTTTTCTAAAATATATTTAGTCGGATTACATTAAATTAAAATGCGCATTCAGGTTCGATCCTTGAATGAAGAGGGGAATTCTTACAAGAGTCTGGGTTTAACAGGGTCCTATTGACGCCCTAGTAGGACATCAGTGGGATCTTATTTTCAAGGTGGAGTGGTGCCGTGACCACATGGCGTCTGACAGGCAGCAGGTCCAGCCTTTAATTTATGCACATTTTGCAACATCCACGACAGTGTTTCGAAAATTAAACTGCAGCTAAAATTTTATATGAGAGCAATAGGACCAAGGTAACAGATTCAAGCCGAATAACCCAGAGGAACCACGGGGCTGTTAAAAAAATCAAATTAAGGCTAGTGTAAAGTGAAATAAGTTGATCAAGAGGTGGTGAAGCGAACTCTACACAGTTTTAGGGCTAAAAATTATACAAGCCCATAAGACCAGGCGTCAGTAAAGCCAGTCAATTGCGAATTATGAAGATGGACCAGGAGCTGAGTACACACACGTACATACACACACACACATGGACACAGGAGAGTGGTGGAGCACCTAGAACGGAACAAGCTTATAAACGAAAACCAGCACGGATTCATGGAAGGCAAATCCTGTGTCACAAACACACTGGAGTTTTATGACAAGGTAACGGAAGTAAGACGCGAAAGAGGGGGATGGGTAGATTGCATTTTCTTGGACTGCAAGAAGGCCTTTGACACAGTTCCTCAAGAGATTAGTGTAAAAGCTAGAGGATCAGGCACATATAACACAAAGGGCACTGCAATGGATCAGAGAATATCTGACGGACAGGCAACGAGTCATGGTACATGACGAAGTATCAGAGTGAGCGCCTGTGACAAGCGGGGTTCCACAGGGGTCAGTCCTAGGACCAGTGCTATTTTTGGTATATGTGAAAGACATGACAGCACAGATTCATGGAAGACAACACTGCAAAATTCACCTGCCACGAAAAACCATCTACCCTCAATGAGATAATCTACCAACTCAACAACCACGCATATGATTCCAACTCCCCCATCAACGTGCTACACCTCTCCAGAACAAGATTCAATGCAGTCTGCAGCGGATCATGTGTATAACCAATCACCTCCAAGCTGAAGTTCCCCAGCACTTTGCTATTTAGCTAAAGCTGGGGTGTGGCTCCAAAACGACCCTGTTTTCCTGGGCACCACCAGCCATCTCCTGCCAGGCATCTGAGTGCCAGCCCTACTCTACTGACACTGCTGCCACCAGCACATCTCGCTCCAACACAACCTCCTGCAGTACCTCTGCACATCACGCTCCAGAGTGGACGGGCCACTCACCTCAGCTACCCCACCGCCTACTTCACCCTCCCAACCTCTTCCATTTTTCCAGCCCTCCCCTCCCTCTTCCTTCCCATCCTCACCAACCCTCAGGTCAGAACCTCCAACCTCCATGACAGAAGGGATAGACTCAGAAGTGTCCCTGTTTGCAAATAATGTGAAGCGAATGAGGAGAATGAAATCGGATCAGGATCAGGCAAGACTACAAAGAGACCTGGACAGGCTGGAAGCTTGGTCCAACAATTGGCTCCTCGAATTTAACCCCGCCAAATGCAAAGTCATGAAGATCGGGGAAATAATACCGAACACATCTTCTGAGGCTCATATCAACCAGATAACTGCTGCAGGACATGGGCGCCTGGCAAAACTGAAAATAGCGTTCCGATACCTCAGCAAGGAATCGTTCAAAACTCTGTACACCGTGTACATAAGGCCCATACTGGAATATGCAGCAACCAGTTTGGAACCCACACCTGGTCAATCACGTCAATAAATTAGAGAAAGTGCAAAGGTTTGCAACAAGGCTAGTTCCAAAGCTAAGGGGAATGTCCTACGAAGAAAGGTTAAGGGAAACCGTCCTGACGACACTGGAGGACAGGAGGGTTAGGGGAGACATGATAACGACATACAAAATACTGCGAGGAACTGACAAGGTGGACAGAGACAGGATGTTCCAGAGATGGGACACAGAAACAAGGGGTCACAATTGGAAGCTGAAGACTGGGATGAGGCAAAGAGATGTTAGAAAGTATTTCTTTTGTCATAGAGTTGTCAGGAAGTGGAATAGTCTGGAAAGTGACGTGGTGGACGCAGGAACCACATAGTTATAAGACGAGGTATGATAAAACTCATGGAGCAGGGAGAGAGAGGACCTAGTAACGATCAGTGAAGAGCCGGGGCCAGGAGCTATGTCTCGACCCCTGCAACCACAAATAGGTGAGTACACACACACACACACACACAACACACACACACACACACACACACAAAACCTTGGATTCTCAAGCCTGCTGTGGTTGTTAGAGAAAAATATTGTAAAGGTCAAAGACGTGTACGAACACCATTCATTTGTTTGATAAATTGAATAACAAGTACAATATCTAAAGAGAGTCGGTGAAAGTATAGGCAAGGTATAACTTTCTTGGCATATAACAGAAATGAGTGTAACTCTTTCTATTTAATAATAATGGAAATACCTAATATTATTGACTAGTATCTGATAAATATTATTGACACTAATATTAATACTATTTATTACTTGTGGAAAATTTTGAATGTTCCTAAATTCAGCATGTGTAAATTTGAATAATACAATAACCATGTAATAAAATGCGATGCTGATTTGACTCTTTCGAAAAATTTCGAGAGGGGTGTAGAAGAGCTGCTGACACCATGGGGAGGCCATAATGAATTTAATGTGTGAACACTGGGCAGGATGGTGCAATGTAATCAGGCGTTCTCGTAGGTCACTAGAGGACTTCAGTGAATTCTTCCCAACAACAGACCTTAGCTAAGTGATGCTTACTCATAATGTACAGTAGTTTTTGCATTGGCCATCGTAAATCCTAGCAGTTAGGGTACAGTTAGGGTGTGCTCCATCAGCACTGTCTTCCAGTAATTAAATGGTAAGTGTTAATAAGAATTTCCTTTCTAATAACATTAATAATTTATGTATAATAATCACATTCTGTGAAAGAGTAGTGGTCAACAGAGTTAAATCGGAGGCTGCCATAGTGAAGAGCTCTGTTCCACAAGGCACAGTACTCGCCCCCATCTTATTCCTCATCCTCATATCAGACATAGACAGAGATATACATCACAGCACCGTATCATCCTTTGCGGATGATACTAGGACCTGCATGAGGCTGTCATCTGCTGAGGATGCGGTTAACCTCCAAGAAGATATAAACAAAGTTTTCCAGTGGGCAACGGTAAACAATATGATGTTCAATGAGGACAAATTCCAACTACGTTATGGAAAACTGGAGGAGATAACTAGAACAGAGTATACTACAGACTCTGGCCATACAATAGAGCAGAAAAATAATGTAAGGGACCTGGGAGTAGTAATGGCTGAGGATCTCACTTTCAAGGATCACAACAGTGTCACGATCGCACGTGAAAAGAAAATGATAGGATGGATAATGAGAACATTCAAAACGAGAGATGCCAAGCCAATGATGATCCTTTTCAAATCACTTGTTCTCTCTAGGCTGGAATACTGCTGTACATTAACATCTCCATTCAAAGCAGGTGAAATCGCAGATCTAGAGAGTGTACAGAGATCCTTTACTGCACATATAAGTTCTGTCAAGCACCTTAACTACTGGGAACGCTTGGAAGCACTTGACTTGTACTCGTTGGAACGCAGGAGGGAGAGATATATCATAATCTACACTTGGAAAATCCTGGAAGGAATGGTCCCAAATCTGCACACAGAAATCACTCCCTACGAAAGTAAAAGACTGGGCAGGCGATGCAAAATGCCCCCAATAAAAAGTAGGGGCGCCATTGATATACTAAGGGAAAATACCATAAGTGTCCAGGGCCTAAGACTGTTCAACAGCCTCCCATCAAGCATTAGGGGAATTGCCAATAAACCCCTGGCTGCCTTCAAGAGAGAGCTGGACAGATACCTAGTCAGTGCCGGATCAGCCGGGCTGTGGCTCGTACGTTGGACTGCGTGCGGCCAGCAGTAACAGCCTAGTTGATCAGGCTCTGATCCATCGGAAGGCCTGGTCATGGACCGGGCCGCGGGGACCTTGATCCCCGGAATAACCTCCAGGTAACCTCCAGGTGTACCCAGCAAGCAAACCTAATCATATACAGTCCACACAAATTTATCAGAGTAGCTGGTTTTAGTATTGTAATTATTAATTTAATGTCAGGTCTAGCTTTTTGTGAGAGTGGTGAGGAAGTGGGCATCGAAGGAGTTGCAGTTCAGTGACCTACTGTGACTAAGTCCCACTTACCTTACCCAAATTACTTGCAGGTAATAATTCAGGTGATGCCCTGTAAGTACCCTGCCGGTAATTTACTCACATAATAATTTTTCACATTACTATTTTGATAGTAATTAGTTATTATTTATGTTATCGTCCTTGGTGTGATGTATCCAGTGTTGTGGTAACAATCGTCCTTTGTGAAGTTGATGTTTTAACTTATTTCATGATAATTTCAGACACTTAACAGGGAAATTCCCCCCCCCCCTTTCCACTGTGGGTAGTGAAGCCCCATCGTGTCTCAAATTAACACATGAAGGCATTGTAAATCAATTTGTTTCCTTATTTTCATTGTATCAAACTTGAATACCCCTTTCCCATCCACTTTCCTCAAATGTAATTTCTGTAATATGACAGACAAGTGGCTACAACAGCAGCCTGCTGGTAATGACAGTAGTAAATTAGTAAGGTCATCGGCAAGCCCGCTATGACTGCAGCAAACTTGTAGTTATACGAGCAACACTATGTTCAAGTGTTTTTTTTATTGAAAAATAGATCAATCAAGCATTTATTCAATTTCTACATGCTATACACCTCTCCCTATTCATAAGATAAGATAAGATTTCGTTCGGATTTTTAACCCCGGAGGGTTAGCCACCCAGGATAACCCAAGAAAGTCAGTGCGTCATCGAGGACTGTCTAACTTATTTCCACTGGGGTCCTTAATCTTGTCCCCCAGGATGCGACCCACACCAGTCGACTAACACCCAGGTACCTATTTTGCTGCTAGGTGAACAGGACAACAGGTGTAAGGAAACGTGTCGAATGTTTCCACCCGCCGGGAATCGAACCCGGGCCCTCCGTGTGTGAAGCGGGAGCTTTAGCCACCAGGCCACCGAGTATACAAATAGAGAGAGGAGTCTGTGGCGTTAGTGATGCTATCGTAAGCGAGTAGCCTCTCATTTCTTTCTCAGAACTTCAAACTCAGAGTCTACGCTGGAGCCACTCCAAGTCTTACCCAGTGAGCAGAGAAGTAGAGGCCCTTGTAGGCGTCCTTGATGGTGTCGTAGGCGACCTGTTGGCCTTGAGTATCTACCAGTTTGGTGGCTGCTAGCAACTCGCCTATGGGTCGCGGTCGCCAGGGAAAGTTCAAGGCCTCAGGGTCATTAGTGACCATCTCCCGTCCTGCCTTGGTCAGCAGGCGTCCGCTGCGGCTGTCCACAAGCACTAGTGATGGTATCCCTGACACCCGGTACTGGCGTGATAGGCGGATCTGCGGGAGAGAAAGCACGATTACTAAGATAGTTATGCCTTTATTCATTAAATAAACAAGAGAAAAATTAATTACGTTTCACCTATGATTTAATTTTTTTACTTTTATCCAGGGACGAGTGAAATATTGAGTTATATTCCATTTGCCTGATTAGAAATTTAATTTTCACTTTATGTTCTGAAAAGTCACCTCTTATTTAGTGTCCTGTTTTCCATTTTCTAGCTTTATTTTAAGTTGCGTTTCTGTATTGTAATAACATTCAATATAACTGTCTTAATGGGGGAGGATGAGAAAGGGGTACACTGATGGTGGTAAAGGGCTCGTGATCCAGGAAATTAGAGCAATCTCTCCGCTGGATAAAACCTGATACCCTACTATTCTCCAGGCGCTTTATAACTCCTACGGGTTTAGCATTTTGTCTGTGTGGGGGTTGTGAATTGTTAAGTTGTGAGTATATTATATATATATATATATATATATATATATATATTATATATATTATATATATATATATATATATATATATATATATCGTGTCGAATATGTAAAACTTGCGATTCTGGCTTAAATAGCAAAGCCAAATAAAGCCAGCGAAAATTTGTGCATACAATAATTAGGCAAAAATCGTTCTGAACCTAAGGAAAACAATTTATTTCATTGTGCTTGTCCTGGATCCTCTAAAAGACAGAATGCATATGTAATATACACAGACTTTGCAAAAGCCTTTGACAAGTGTGACCATGGCGTAATAGCGCACAAAATGCGTGATCACGGAATAACAGGAAAAGTTGGTGGATGGATCTGTAATTTCCTAACAAATAGAACACAAAGAGTAGTAAACAGAGTAAAGTCTGAGGCGGCTACGATGAAAAGCTCTGTTCCACAAGGCACAGTACTCGCTCCCATCTTGTTTCTCATCCTCATATCGGACATAGACAAGGATGTCAGCCACAGCACCGTATCTTCCTTTGCAAATGACACCCGAATTTGCATGAGTGTCCGTCACTGAAGACACTTCAAGACTCCAAGCGATCAACCAAATCTTTAAATGGGCTGCAGAAAACAATATGAAGTTCAATGATGAGAAATTTCAAGTACTCCGATATGGAAAACGTGAGGAAATTAAAACTTCATCTGAGTATAAAACAAATTTCAACCACACAATAGAACGAAAAGCTAACGTCAAAGACCTGGGAGTGATCATGTCGGAGAATCTCACCTTCAAGGACCATAACACTGTATCAATTGCATCTGCTAGAAAAATGACAGGATGGATAATGAGAAAATTCAAACAAGGGATGCCAAGCCCATGATGACAATATTCAGGTCGCTTGTTCTATCTAGGCTGGAATATTGCTGCACACTAACAGCACCTTTCAAGGCAGGTAAAATTACTGACCTAGAAAATGTGCAGAGAACCTTCATGGCACGCATAACTGCGATAAAACACCTCAATTACTGGGAACATTTGAAGTTCCGCAACCTGTACTTCCTAGAACGCAGGCCGGAGAGATACATGATTATATACACTTAGAAAATCCTAGAGGAATTAGTACAAACTTGCACACGAAAGTCACTCCCTACGAATGCAAAAGACTCGGCAGACGATGCAGCATCCCCCAATGAAAAGCAGGGGTGTCACTAGCACGATAAGAGACAACACAATTAGTGTCAGGGGCTCAAGACTGTTCAACTGCCTCCCAGCATACATAAGGGAAATTACCAACAGACCCCTGGCTGTTTTCAAGCAGGCGCTAGACAGGCACCTAAAATCAGTACCTGACCTGCCGGGCTGTGGTTCGTACCTTGGATTGCGTGCGGCCAGCAGTAACAGCCTGGTTGATCAGGCCCTGATCCACCATGAGGCCTGGTCACTGACCGGGCCGCGGGAACGTTGACCCCCGGAACTCTCTCCAGGTATTATTAAATTATTGTAAAATATCTAAAATATATTTAGTTGGATTAGGCTAAATTAAATTGCGCTTGTTATAATAAGGTTAGGTATGTGTTCTAAGATTATTTTGGTACAAAATTATTAATTTTTACATTAACATAAATGAAAATATATATCTTTAAACGTACAATAGAAAATTTTAGAAAGGACTTAACTTTAAATGAGTTCTTGCTAACTGACCAGTTTTACCTATTTGACACGATATATATATATATATATATATATATATATATATATATATATATATATATATATATATATATATATAATATATTCAACAAGTCGGCCGTCTCCCACCGAGGCAGGGTGACCCAAAAAAGAAAGAAAATCCCCAAAAAGAAAATACTTATATATATATATATATATATATATAATATATATATATATATATATATGTCGTGCCGAATAGGCAGAACTTGCGATCTTGGCTTAAATAGCAACGCTCATCTTGCCATATAGGACAAGTGAAAATTTGTGTATGCAATAATTTCGCCAAATCATTCTGAACCTAACGAAAAAAAATATATTTCACTGTGTTTGTTTAGTATTAAATTATTGTAAACAAATCTAAAATATATTTAGTTGGGTTAGGCTAAAATAAATTGTTCTTGTTATAATAAGGTTAGGTAAGTTTTCTAAGCTTCTTTTGGAGCAAAATTAAAATTTTTATATTAACATTAATGAAAAAAATATATCTTTAAACGTATAAGAGAAAATTTTAGAAAGGGCTTAATTTTAAATGAGTTCTTGCTAATTGACCAGTTTTACATATTCGGCACGAATATGTAAAAGCTGAAGGGGGTAGGAGAGTTTCAGTGGGGGGAAATAAATGGGATTAAATCTGGAGTATCTGAGAGAGTTAGAGCAAAGGAAGGGGTAGCAGTAATGTTAAATGATCAGTTATGGAAGGAGAAAAGAGAATATGAATGTGTAAATTCGAGAATTATGTGGATTAAAGTAAAGGTTGGATGCGAGAAGTGGGTCATAATAAGCGTGTATGCACCTGGAGAAGAGAGGAATGCAGAGGAGAGAGAGAGATTTTGGGAGATGTTAAGTGAATGTATAGGAGCCTTTGAACCAAGTGAGAGAGTAATTGTGTAGGGGACCTGAATGCTAAAGTAGGAGAAACTTTTAGAGAGGGTGTGTAGGTAAGTTTGGGGTGCCAGGTGTAAATGATAATGGGAGCCCTTTGATTGAACTTTGTATAGAAAGGGGTTTAGTTATAGGTAATACATATTTTAAGAAAAAGAGGATAAATAAGTATACACGATATGATGTAGGGTGAAATGACAGTAGTTTGTTGGATTATGTATTAGTAGATAAAAGACTGTTGAGTAGACTTCAGGATGTACATGTTTATAGAGGGGCCACAGATATATCAGATCACTTTCTAGTTGTAGCTACACTGAGAGTAAAAGGTAGATGGGATACAAGGAGAATAGAAGCATGAGGGAAGAGAGAGGTGAAGGTTTATAAACTAAAAGAGGAGGCAGTTAGGGTAAGATATAAACAGCTATTGGAGGATAGATGGGCTAATGAGAGCATAGGCAGTGGGGTCGAAGAGGAGTGGGGTAGGTTTAAAAATGTAGTGTTAGAGTGTTCAGCAGAAGTTTGTGGTTACAGGAAAGTGGGTGCAGGAGGGAAGAGGAGCGATTGGTGGAATGATGATGTAAAGAGGTAGTAAGGGAGAAAAAGTTAGCAAAATGAGAAGTTTTTACAAAGTAGAAGTGATGCAAGGAGGGAAGAGTATATGGAGAAAAAGAGAGAGGTTAAGAGAGTGGTGAAGCAATGTAAAAAGAGAGCAAATGAGAGAGTGGGTGAGCTGTTATCAACAAATTTTGTTGAAAATAAGAAAAAGTTTTGGAGTGAGATTAACAAGTAAGGAAGCCTAGAGAACAAATGGATTTGTCAGTTAAAAATAGGAGAGGAAGTTATTAAATGGAGAGTTAGAGGTATTGGAAGATGGAGGGAATATTTTGAGGAATTGTTAAATGTTGATGAAGATAGGGAAGCTGTGATTTCGTGTATAGGGCAAGGAGGAATAACATCTTGTAGGAGTGAGGAAGAGCCAGTTTTTGAGTGTGGGGGAAGTTCGTGAGGCAGTAGGTAAAATGAAAGGGGTAAGGCAGCCGGGATTGATGGGATAAAGATAGAAATGTTAAAAGCAGTGGGGATATAGTTTTGGAGTGGGTGGTGCAATTATTTAATAAATGTATGGAAGAGGGTAAGGTACCTAGGGATTGGCAGAGAGCATGCATAGTTCCTTTGTATAAAGGCAAAGGGGATAAAAGAGAGTGCAAAAATTATAGGGGGATAAGTCTGTTGAGTGTACCTGGTAAAGTGTATGGTAGAGTTATAATTGAAAGAATTAAGAGTAAGACGGGGGAATAGGATAGCAGATGAACAAGGAGGCTTTAGGAAAGGTAGGGGGTGTGTGGACCAGGTGTTTACAGTGAAACATATAAGTGAACAGTATTTAGATAAGGCTAAAGAGGTCTTTGTGGCATTTATGGATTTGGAAAAGGCGTATGACAGGGTGGATAGGGGGGCAATGTGGCAGATGTTGCAAGTGTATGGTGTAGGAGGTAGGTTACTGAAAGCAGTGAAGAGTTTTTACGAGGATAGTGAGGCTCAAGTTAGAGTATGTAGAAAAGAGGGAAATTTTTTCCCAGTAAAAGTAGGCCTTAGACAAGGATGTGTGATGTCACCGTGGTTGTTTAATATATTTATAGATGGGGTTGTAAGAGAAGTAAATGCGAGGTTCTTGGAAAGAGGCGGGGATTTAAAAATAAAGAATCACACACAGGGGGGGTTGTCACAGCTGCTTTTTGCTGTGCACGTGCTCTTGGGGATTCTGAAGAGAAGTGCAGAGATTGGGGATGAATTTGGTAGGGTTCAAAAGAAAAAAATTTAAGGGTGATCAGGAAAGAGTAAGGTTAGAGGATAACAAAAAGATTAGGTGTGAAAGATTGAATTTCAGATTGGAGGAAAGTATGGAGGAGGTGAACGTATTCGTATTTGGGAGGGATGTCAGCGGAGGGGTCTATGAAAGTGGGGTGAATATAAATTGATGAGGAAAAAGGTGATGGCACTTGGGAGTCTGTGGAGACAGAGAACTTTGCCCTTTGGAGGAAAAGGGGGGAATTAGAGAGTATAGTTTTACCAACGCTTAATGGGTGTGAACAGGGGTGATGAATGTTGCAGCGAAAAAGGGGGCGGAGGCAGTGGAGTTCATTTTGGGGGGGCAATGTGTGTGTGAATATAATGCAGAGAATTGTAGTTTGGAAGTTAGGGGGGAGTGCATACCAAAACGTTTCCAGGGGTGAGGAAGGGGTTTGTTGAGGGGGTTCGGAATGTAGAGAGAATGGAGCGAAACAGAAATAACTTCAAGGGTGACACTGTAGTGGAAGGAAGGGGGGGTGGGGGGGCCTAGAAGGGTTGGGGGGAGGGGAAAAGGAGGTTTGTGGCGGGGGGTTTGGGACTTCAGCAGGCTGCGGAGGTGTTTGATGGGATAAAAGGAGACAAATTTTTTTAAATACTTACGTCTTTTGGAGTGTGAAAAAGTAACTTTTTATAAAGGGATTCAGGGAAACCGCGGGCCGGGGACTTGGTCCTGGAGATGGGAAGTACAGTGCCTGCACTCTGAAGGAGGGTGTTCAGTTGCATTTTTTAAAAACGTAGTGTAAAGACCCCTTCTGGGAAGACAGTGATGGGGTGAATGATGGGGAAAATTTTTTCTTTTTTGGGCCACCCTGCCTTGTGGGGTCGGCCCCGTGTGATAATAAAAAAAAAATATATATAATATATATATATATATATAATATATATTTTATATATATATATATAATAATATAATAATGTAATAGATGTTTGTATATTATAGGGTGACTGAAAGAGAATACACAGAAAAAAAGCTAGCACATTTACTGGGGTCCAATAGCTTGGTTTTAAAAGCAGTACCTGTTTTGGCTGTTCCCCAATTCAGTGACCTAATGTTTAAGCTAGGGACCTGAATTTTTTGATGAAACGGGGCACAGCCAGAACCTCTAATTTTGCACCTTCCGCATTTTCAGCTAAGGCCTGCAAAAAGAGATCTCTTTAATTGAAAACATAGTAACTTTTAAAGGGATACAAGTAAAAAGAAATAACAAAACGAATAGTAAAAAATTTTTTTGCAAGTTTCTCAAAAGGAGATTTAGTATTATCGTTTTAGGGGATCTTTCTTCAAAACATAACAAAAGCAATGATAATTATAAAGTTGTGTGGTATGAATATGTTAGTGGTACACATGTTGTGCCCAGGCACAATGCTTCACGAAAAATATACAAGTTTAAAACAAGGATTTTACTCTAACGACGTTTCCTTCTACACAAATCGAAAGGGTGTCGCGATGAGGACTTTTTTTTGCACCTGTTCATTTTTCTGTTGTTGGACACTTTGTATCCACAATCTCTTCTTTACAGAAAATCATTATATTATCACTATTATTATTAAAATCAGGGGGAAGCGCTAACATGTATGGGTCATACAGCTCCTGGGAAATGGTAGGCAATCGGATTCCATCCAAAAAGAGAAGAGGTGCACTTCTTCGGATCAAGAGTCTCTCACTGGGCACCAATGCCATTCCCAGGAGGAAACCCACCAATAATAAATAATTTACCCATAACTGAAAAACCTTATAAAAAGCATCATCTTATCCGAAAAATACAGCCTAGTATAACACAAGTGCACCCTTAACTGAAACAAATGTAATTTTTTAGTTAATCAACAGATTTCATAGGTCAATTATTGTTAATCATCACAATAGTATAATGATATTGATATAGCCTAATTACTCCAGGCTTAGCAGATTTTGGGTTATTTTTCCTGTTGAAAATAGACTGACACAGAGTGACTACCACCATTATCACTGTTACCACCGGCACTTTGGAGGGAAGAACCTTGATGCTCGTGAAGGGCTCTTGATCTAAAGAATAAAGCTACCCTTCAGTTAGCTGGATTAAATACGTAATTATTCCTTCTCACCCCAGGTCTCCCTCCCTCCCACCTGTAGGCTTCATCCTTTCCCTAATCCCACCCGACCCAGCCAATAACAACACAAGCTAAACAAGACCCAGCAACTTGGGTGAAAGTGGAAGTAAAGTTCAACGGCAAAGGTCAAAGGTCAAGCAAGAGAGTGGGTCAGGTCACGAAGAGAAAGGAAGGTTAGGGAGGGGAGACGTACGGAGGGAGAGAAAGAAAGAACGATATTTTGTTTTATTTAACAAAAATGGATAAAAGAGCAGTGTGCCTGTACTTTATTCTCTATGATGATTACACAGTGGGAACAAAAGCTAACTATGTTTCCCTGTCATACTCCATCACGCAAGATGGTGCTCATACAAGGTGTTGAAATCTGTCAGCCTCAACTGGGAAACTTTAGTAGTGTCACCCTGAGCTGGGAGACTTCAGTGGGACAATATGGATATCGTCAAGCTTTCCAGTAAAGGTTTATTAGCTACGGCAGCTTCAAAAGTTTCTTTCTGGCACAGCTGGAGTTACTTTCACTTGGGAATTACCGTATCAAAGGCTAGCCTATCCCATGCACGAGAGAAATGGAATGTTTATGAATATATATCCATCATCCCAGAGAGAGACAAGAAAAGTTATTGTTATGAATGGTTTTGAAAACCGACAAGTTGAAGACTGAAGGTAGAAGGTACCTTCTATAAGACTGATGGACTGAACACATCGACTCCAGGTTGAGGGACTGATTACCTCAAACTCCTCTCCTTACACCTTTCTGCTTTGTATTGGACTGATGAAGCCACTGTGTGGCGAAACGTTTCCTAAATAAAGATTCCCATATGTTGCATAAGTGTCTCAATCTTCAAGAAAACTTATACACAGAAGGTAAAGAAAAAAGGGAAATGGGGGGGGGGGGGGGGAAGAGAAATATAGATGTAAAAAATATCTAATTACACACACACACAATTATTATTTTTATTTATTTATTATAATTTAAAACGTTGTTAGAGCGTCGTGTGAATTTCGCTCACCATGAGGGCGGGCCAAAACAACATGGTTCGACCCCTCCGCTAAGTAGCAGTGTTGTTTATTGATTAATTCTCGATTGGTTTTTTACAATAAATAAATAAGTATATAAAAGTATATATAATGATATTATATATATGTATATATATATATATATGATATATAAATAAATAATCAATAACAAACTGGCGGTCTAGCCCGGGGATCGAACCTGTGTTTTTTTAAGCCCGTCTTGTGGGAAGACGGCGAAAATTCACGATGCGTCTATACCACTGGGCCATGCAATCCTATAAACAACGTGAGCCTGAGCGAACTAGGCTTACTTTGTGAATTTTTTCGCTCTCTTCCCACGAGGCGGGCAAAAACACGGGCTCGATCCCCCGGCCAGCCGCAGTCTGTGCCATAGCTATAAGTAACCACTTGTTCGTTGTTACCTCCCCACCCCCCCCCCACACACCACACATTATATAATCATATATAAAATAATATCTTTATTTACTACAAGATTACGTGGACAATTATATATATAAAAGTCCTAGCTGACAACAATGACATACTTACTACCAGAAACCCCTTGTTATGCTCCGCATGTCGTGGCAAATTAGGTCATGTCCCAAGATGCTACCCGCACCAGTCGACTAACACCCAGTACCCATTATACTGATGGGGAACATAGACAACAGGTGGAAAGAAACACGTCCAATGTTTCTACTACTCTGGCGGGAATCGCACCCAGGCCCTCGCCGTGTAGAGCGAGAGCGTTAAACCACCACCACCAGAGCCCCTCCCCCCTCTCATCTTCTCTCTCTCATATAAGATATATATATATATTATATAATATATCTATATATATATATATATATAATATATAAATAAATATATATATAAGATATATATATATATATATATATATATATTCAAATTCAAGTTTATTGTCTATAAGATTACAAAGTTTAATTTACAGAATTTGTTTATTGTGTGTTTACATGTATTTAAATAATGATTACTGAATGTACCACTAGAACACCTAGCATGGCAAAGAGGCATTTACGAGGGCAGACTTAGTTTAATTCTTTATTTTAAAATATTACAAATATGAGGTAAGTTGGTAATATGGCTAAGTTGACTAAATACAAGTTTGGTGATTTAGCATGTGAATGCTTTTGTTTTTGGCAGCAGTGCATAGTTTTAGTATTGGAGTATCAATAGGATCATAATTTTTTAAAAGAGTGAGATTAATATTTCTGTTTATGGTCAAATGGTGTGTGTAAGTGTAACCACCAGTGGGTATTCGTGTAGTTAGTTGATGGGTGTATCAGGTAGATAAGATGTATTCTAATGGTAGTTTTTGGAAGGTTGATGAATGTGTCTGCAGTTCTAGAGTTCTCAGGTAGGGTGTTCAATTTTTAGGGCCTTTTACATACATTGAATTTTTGTAAGGTTTAGTCGGGCACGGAATGTCGTATAGATGTTTGTGTCTGGTTGTTATGCCTGTGGGTTCTGTCCAAGAAGCATTTTAGGTCAAGTTTGATATTGGAAGTATAAGGTCCTTAGATGTGATTGCCGAGTATTAAGTGTGGATGTACTGAACAGGATTAAGTTTTTAGATCTATGAAGAGTGGGTTGGGGAGGGTGTTGCATGTGATGGGATATTAAGTGATTATTCTTTACAGCAGCTTTTTGTTTGGGTTGATTATGGCTTAAGGTGTGTTGCTGCAGTTGATCCCCAAGCACAAATAGCATAGGTGAGGTATATATATATATATATATATATATGATATATGATAATAAATATATATTTAATATAAAATATAAATATATAAACGTATATATATGTCGTGCCGGAATAGAAAAACTGGACAATTAGCAAGAACTCATTTAAAATTAAGTCCTTTCTAAAATTTTCTTCTTATACGTTCAAAGATAATTGTTTTTCATTAATGTTAATGTAAAAACTTTTAATTTTTAGCACCAAAAGAATCTTAGAAGAACTTACCTAACCTTAATATAACAGAACAAATTATTTTAGCCTAACCCAACTAAATATATTTTAGATTTGTTTTACAATAAATTAAAACTAAACAAACACAGGAAATATATTTTTTCGTTAGGTTCAGAATGATTTATGGCAAATTATTGCATACACAAATTTTTCACGTTGTCCTAAAAGCAAGATGACGTTGCTATTATAAGCCCAAGATCGCAAGTTCTCTGCTATGTCGGCACGACTATATATATATATATATAGTATATATATATATGAAAGATATATAATATATAACTATATAAAAATATATATATATATATATATATATATATATAGTTTAATATGTTTCACATTGCGTATGGTAAAACTATTATATTTACGTCATATTGTTATATATTGATTTACGTAACCACAAAATTAGTAGCTTTTCCTCGGCTTTGTATAAAGTTAGAAGATGAAAAGAATTTTTGCGTGCTTTTATTCTCCTCACGGATCCGTTTCCATATTCCCGACCTTCGCTCCTTTCGTTTTTCTAGGTGAAAAAGTTTGTCCAAACAGCCTGAAAAAAACAGATTCCCACATTTTTCAACCGAGAGAACTAAGTTTAGCTGCTTGAAGCATTTGTCACGTACCCACTCCGCTAAGCACTATTTTTTGGGGGGGAATTTTTTCCTTCTCAGATGAGGGTCGGCTACGACACTGTATAAATCATTATTACGGATGAAGTTTCATCATCGTTAGGTCGTTTATAACCACCGAAGCAGCGGTTTATTCCCCAGGAAGGTAAAAGTTAGTCCACAAGAGCTCCACTGAAATCACATCGTTCCCCCTCCTTCCCTCACCACAACCAATACTGCTAACGTTCTCCACACTCCTGCAAATTTATGCGTTCATTCCACAACCATCTTTGAGAAGTCAGCTTCATTAATGTAACGTATGAGCTTGTTAAGTATGGTTCATACACTAGTTATCTACAAATAACGACAGTGTTCACGGGTACTGATGGAGTTCAATCCGTTTGATACCAAGAAGTTAGACCAGACGTTTTTTGAACCCTGACGCTAGGACAATCGTGACCAGTCATAGCAAATGAGGAAATTTACCCTCAGGACCTGACGACCACACGCCCCCAGGACCTGATGACCATACCTGTACCCCAGACCTGACGACCACACGGATCCCCCAGGACCAGACTGCGCCACAACGGGCCCCCAGGACCTTAGCGACCAGATCGACACCCCCAGGAACTGACGACCGAGTACATACCCCCAGGACCTGACGACCATACCGACCACAAGAATCTATACAAACCACAACTAAACCGAACTAAAGAAAAAAAAAACGATGTAAAAAGCGAAAGAATAACCCTCCTTTACGCTATATTACGGGAAATATCGCCTAGAATGTATTAATTTTTCATGCGACACACACACACTCCAGGGAATGTATGTGTTACAAGCGTCGCTCGGTTTGTAAAGAGTAGGGGCGGGGCGTCTTTTAATAAAAACTGATGACAAAATATATAATAGCAAAAACACACTAAATTGTGTTCCACATGAGAAGGATTGATAATAGAGATAAT
Organism: Cherax quadricarinatus; assembly: GCF_026875155.1. Classification (NCBI taxonomy): domain Eukaryota; kingdom Metazoa; phylum Arthropoda; class Malacostraca; order Decapoda; family Parastacidae; genus Cherax; species Cherax quadricarinatus. Next base: position 31,673,660 of record NC_069425.1, read on the forward strand.
AAAGCGTTACTACGATTCACTCTGAGTGGAAATTTATCTCATGAAACTCATCTGCTTAAATAGTAGTCTTAGGATAGCATGAAAAAACTTACTCTCTTTACCCCCCTCTCGATCTCTCTCCTTCCTCTCGTTCATCTCTCTCTCTCTCTCGCCACGTCTCTCGGAGTCTCTTCTCTCCTCTGTCTCTCTCTCTCTCTCTCATGACGTGGATGTCTTGATTTTATATGACATTTTATCAAGGTTGAGCAAGAGTTAATTGTTTACAAACACACTAGTCCTTCACAACTGAGATGTCTCCCTGTCATACTACTCCATGCACAACTGGATGGTCTCCCTGTCATTACTCCTCACACTGGATTGGCTTCACCTGTCATACTCATCACACTGGATGGACTCCCTGTCATACTCCATCACACTGGATGGTCTCCTGGTCATACTCCATCACACTGGAGGTTCCCTGTCATACTCCCATTCACACTGAGGATGTCTCCCTGTCTATACTCCATCACACTGATGGTCATCGCCTGTCATAGCTCCATCACACTGATGGTCCTCCCTGTCAAACTCCCATCACACTGATGGTCCTCCCTGTCACACTCCTTCACACTTGAAGAATTGGTCTCCCTGTCATACGTCAGCATAGTTTGCTGATCCCTTAGTTCCCCATATTATATAGCATATCAATTAGTATCATCCCTGTGCTATATAGAACACAGTCCCACGTAGCCTTTGGCTTTGTGATGACGTCCATAGGGTACACATGGGCAGGATCGCCCTGTCCCGTCAACACTCGCGGCAGACCTACAAGACGTGAACTAGCGGCACCGGGCTCCCATCTCTCATCACAGTCCTGACAAAATATTTAACCAACCCTACACGTGTGTTCCTCTACTTTATCAACCTAGATATCTCCATTTAAGAACCCTTACGACAAATGGTGCAGCGGTGAGCATGTAATTCTGACGATTACAGCGATTTCTGGAGATAAAATTGTCGACCAGCAAGACGGCCATTTCGTGTTTCCATAGGCAATACCGAGGTCACCCATCCAGCTACCTCAAGCCATCTAATCTAACCGAGCTTTCTACATTATTCACTGGTCATCTCTTATATTAGGTGGTTATCTTCTTTGTCATTACTCCCGAGGGGTTGACCCGAGTTTGCAAAATAAGCCAGCTTCCAGTCTGTGGTGGGGATCAGTACAACCCGAAAGCCCAGGTCAGCCTAGCCTACTCCATCCAATTATTTAGGCCTTCCTAGCCAGCTTCCCCCCCTGCTGTTGCTCAATCGTGTGAAGTATCAAGCTATTCTGTGGTAAGGGTTAATATAAGCCAGCTAGCAACTAAACCCAGGTGTCTTACCCCAGTACTCAAGCAAGCCAAACATGACTAGCCTTCATCGCTTTGTGATTCTAGTTCCAAGCATTCTGAGTGCTCCTTGTCATCCTTGTGGAGTTGTAGTATTTCGTGGTTTTCTTCTAATCCAGCCGGCTAAGAATAAATCGTCTTCGCGGCAGTTGTGGGGTGTTCTCAGTGAGGCGTACGACGTTCAAAAACCCATAAACCCCAAGCACACTCACGATCACGTGTGTCGCATCATTGCCGGTTCTCAGACTCCTCGGCTCATCCATTTTACCTCACAAACCCAACTACAGCGGCGCTCATTACAACTCACCTACCTCATGCAGTGTTTTTGGTGCACTGCTTAAGGGTTGATAGCACAATATATTAAGACCACATAGGGGGTCAAGAGCTAGAGAGTGGCGCGCATCTGTTAAAAGCCTCCTTTTTTTGTCTCTCGCCGAATTAAAGCAATACCAAATCAACCGATCATCTGTGCAGAGGACAGCATCAAGACGATAAAAACAATCCATCAATCTCATTTTTTTTCAAGTGTTAAGTATAGATATTTTTTTTTTTTAGAGACATTTTAGCGAGTGTTGAGACATTTCTTTTGTGTTCCCAGTGATTTTTCTCTTGTGACATTCAGTGACACTTGATCAGACTCAGTTTTATCTAAGTACTGATTGCATAAAATTTTCTTTTAATCTCCTTAATTCAGTGTATAATTTTCGTGCATTATTATACTGTTTGTGTTGTGTATCTTTATTATCACACGATGAAGTAAGTACTTAGTGTTTCCTTTTTGTTGTGTTTGCAACAATATGAGCCAATATAGAACTTGTGTTTAAACTTCATAATTCCCAGTTATTACACAGTAAATTTTTCACCTCATATTCTGCTCACAACACAGTGTATGTCAGTTATTTTTTTTTCTTCCCCAGCATTAGTGTAATATTAATTAAATTTGTCCCTGTATTGTTGAACAATCTTTGATTTTCAAATTCCCTTTATTCAGCCAGTTTTTAATTTGTCTTAATTGCCACAGACAAAAGTTGCCCTATTATTAAGAATCCCCGCAGAGCATCGTATTATACAAAATTTTTTCACACATCAATTTTCATTGTCAAGAAAATTCTAGTAACTGTGTTCATGTTTGAAGTGTTGGTTCCTGCATCTCTGTAATAGTTGTATCCTTTTTGTTGTGTTTTTAGCACCTATTATTTTACATATTTTATTGAACAAATTCACGTCTTAGTGCAATTTTTTAAGTTCTCCTTCTAAATTAAATTGTTTCTATTGCTTGTTGTTTTAAGTGCAGTTAAGAGTAAAAGTGTTCATTCCTTGATTTATTTCTTTTCTTGTGTGTTTTATAATTTGTATTATTGCACATTGACTCAGTTTTGCAATAATTCTTTGGCAAATATTGTGATGCTATTAAATGTTTTTCTTGCAGAAAATTTTAAATGCAGTGTTGTGCAATACAGTTTATTACAGTTCAGTTTCTTATGCGCTGTTCTGTCCCAAAGTATTTATTCTGTCTGTCCTTTTATTTTTTTTTTAATTTCATGAATGTGTGATTGTATTAATTTTTGCACAAGTATTATTGAGTCATTTTATTTATTTTATTTTATTGACTGTTTTCCTTGTTGCAATTGAAAGTAAAGACAACACACTGTGCCATTTATTCATTTAAAGTAAAAGATTGAGCAATTTAGATTTGATCAAAGTACAAGTTTTCTCTTGATTTTCAGTGTTTGCTAAGTTTTGCATATTCTTCTTGTGTGAGTTCATTGCATACTGTGTCACTTGTCAATTTTTAATTTACTTAATGCATAATAGTTAAGCATTTTTTTCTCATTTTAACTTATTGTGTCATCTCTCGTCTCTCCATTTTTCTTGACTTATTGCCCTTCAGTATTTTCACTGATGAGAAGATGTCCCATGTCACTTTTGAACGTTCACTTAGTGTATCAGTTCCAGTCAAAGTCGAATATGAACATCCACAGTACCAACAATTCCCTTACTGACAGAAAGACAATATCTAGGCCCTTTAGCAATGTGTTTGATTCTCACCGCTTGTATCGGAGAATTTGTTAAAGTGCTGCTAAATGTGAAGTTCAGATTATGTTCCTAAAGATCCACGAATTTACTTTATTGAAATTAGCCGAGCGGTTCAGGTGCACTAGTATTCTGTGCATTCCCGCTGTGTTCCACCTTACCTTCAGACTTGCAGGATAGTGTTTCCGTTGCCCAAGTGTCCGGGGACAGCTCTGACTGCCTTGAGATGCACAGCCTAATCCCTGCAATACTGCTAGTTCGAGTAGTAGTTTCCGCCACAGGGGGAAGCCTTGTCAGAAAACGATACTTGCAACTAGTAATGACATCGTCTTGTTGAGTACATCATGTCTGCAGAAAAGACGTCTCTGTTACGCAATGTTCTCACTAATGTGTCCCTTATTTGTTTTCCTTGTGTTTTCGATGGGGATCCCATCCTAGTGTGACAGTAATCAGTGCAGATGTAAGATGTTATTTGCTCGATTAACTTTCACATGTTACCGTTGTAAGTGAAGTTTGTCTTTAAGCAGATACCGTTTCCCCGTTTCACTGTGTCGACTCAGATTGAATATCAGCCATTGTTCACCGTGTTCATTTTCATTTCCTTCCTGTGCTTGCAGTTGAGATAGTAGATTCGATTCTCCCATGCTCATATTGCGTGTTATAGTCGTTTAATTTTTTTCAACCGGGGGGGATCATGCCACTCCACCGAGTTGTTCTTTCCTCCAGTAAGGAAGAACTGTTAACCTTTATTCCAGAACAAACAGCCACTTGAAGGTTAGCCATATGGACCTTACTATCCAAAGTTCCATCCCACTTTTGAAAATTACTCTTGCAAGTCAAATGTAGTCCGCTGAATGCATTATCGCGACAGTCACGTTAGTGTATTTACAGCCGAACCTCCATTTGCTGTCGAGGATGTCAAAAATGCCCAAAGAAACCGAACCCTTGTGTTCTGGTTTGATTCGATTCCTGCTCCAGAAGACTTATTTCTTACTGTGAATCCACCAGTACCCTTTATGACTTGAAAGAGCCTGAGAATTACTGTATCGAATAGTCGAGTTTGAGTACTCCCTATCAGACCGCATTAGTAAATCCACAGTCCACTAGGATTTGTAACCTGTATCGTTGGTAGAATACTCCCATCATGATCTCCTCAGCAAGGCATGTGGTTAGCCATTACAGAGGAATTCGACGCCTGCCCCAGAAATGATAACCATTCTGCATAATGTAACCTAACCCTTTCAGATATTGGGTTTAAATGTACCAAAGTCTGTATAATTAATGTCTCGAGTGAATGAAATTGTCATCTGTGTGGTTTTATTATTAGCTGATCATTTTGTCAGAAATTTTTCGTGTCGACGTTTCCCACCGTATTCTGAGAATTAACAGTCTAGATTTGTGTGTCACCGAATCTTCCTTTCTGTTAAACACTTCATTTGTAAATATTTATTCTTCCTCAGAATCCTGAAGAGTGCATGAATACATGATCGATCGATCATTTCCATCCCTATTGTATAATGATTTTGTTCGTAATAGTATTGTAATGATTACGATAACACCCATTATACGTCAAAATCATGTTGTACCATTCCATTTAGTTCTAATTATATATGCATTTGTTATTGATAGAATCAGCCCAGTCCAGCCCTGCCTGTTCAGCCTATAGTATAGTAGTGTATGTCGGGACGTGACATACGTAAACATGACCGAGCTGTCAGCATAGTTGCTGATGCCCTGTATTCCCATAATTATATAGCAAGCATATTATATCATCCCTGTCTTTTATCACGAGATCCCTCGAGGCCATTGGCTTTGGTGGTGACGTCATAGGGCTACACATGGGCAGTGATCCCCCTTCCCCGTCCTCACTCGGCGGCAGACCTACAAGACGTGAACAGGCTTGGCACCGGCTCCATCTCTCATCTCATCAGACAATATATTTACCATCCATACAATTGTGTCTACTTTCAACCTACGATATCTCCATTTAAGAACCCTTACGATAATACTCCATCACACTGGATGGTCTCCCTGTCATACTCCATCACACTGGATGGTCTCCCTGTCATACTCCATCACACTGGATGGTCTCCCTGTCATACCACCCATTCACACTGGATGGTCTCCTCCCTGTCATACTCCATCACACTGTATGGTCTCCCTTTCCATACTCCATCACAACGGGAGGTCTCCCTGTCGATACTCCATCACACTGGATGGTCTCCCTGTCATACTCCATCACACTGGATGGTCTCCCTGTCATACTCCATCACACTGGATGGTCTCCCTGTCATACTCCATCACACTGGATGGTCCTCCTCTCCTGGTCAACCTTTCCCATCACACTGGATGGTCCTCCCTGTCATACTCCATCACACTGGATGGTCCTCCCTGTCATACTCCATCACGACAGGATGGTCTCCCTGACACCCTTCCATCAACACTGGATGGTCTCCCTGTCATAAACTCCATCACACTGGATGGGTCTCCCTGTCATACTCCCATCACAACTGGATGTCTCCCCTGTCATACTCCATCACACTGGATGGTCCTCCCTGTCATACATCCATCACACTGGATGGTTCTCCCTGTCATACTCCATCACCTGAAGGTCCTCCCCTGTCATCTACTCATACACTGGATGGTCTCCCTGTCATACTCCCATCACACTGGATAGTCCCCCTGTCATACTCCATCCACATCACACTGAGGTCTCACCTTCACATTTCCATCACACTGGATGGTCTCCCTGTCTACTCCATCACACTGGATGGTCCTCCCATTCATACTCCCATCACACTGAAGTCTCCCAATCATACTCCATCACACGGGATGGTCTCCCAGTCACACTCCATCACACTGGATGGACTCCCTGTCATACTCCATCACACTGGATGGTCTCACCTGTCTACTCCATCACACTGATGGTCTCCCTTCATACTCCATCACACTGATGGTCTCCTGTCCACTCCATCACACTGATGGCACTGAAAGAAATCGCTGCTGGCTATGCATGAATTTTAGTTTGCATGTTTCAGACTGTCCTCTCCGTTCAAATGAAAACAGGACACGGTTCAGTCTTACCTGGATCACTGCACGACCTGATAAACTCAGAGAGGCGATCCAAACCGTCGTTTGATTTTTCATATTTCAATTTGTGAGGTTAGTTTGTTGATCTAACCGCAGCTAACACCGTACCATCTGGCTTTGGTTTATAGGGCTACTAACAGCTAACACCGTATCTTCTTGTTTTTTGGTTTGTAAAGCCACTGACAGTTAATCACTGTATCTTCCTGCGTTTTAGGTTTATAGGTCACTGACATAGGCGTTTACACCGTACCTTCTTGTTTAGTTTATAGACCACTGACCAGTTAACACCGATCTTCTTGGGGTTTGGTTTATAAGGTCACAGTACAGCTAACACTATCTTCAAGTTTGGGGTTTATAATGTTAAAAACTGACACCTTACACAGTATCGAGTACTATATTCATAAATCACTTTCCGGAGTCAAGCACTAGAGAGAAAGTCATATAATTTGTTCAGATCTTGACAACATCACAAGCATGCATGACAAGCTCTAATGCTTGCAAACACCGCGGCTTTAAAGTTTTTTTTTTTTAAAGTCAGTTAAAGCATAACTTAGAGCGAAACGTCAACTACTTCAATGCATTTCTGAATCTTTGTCTTTTTTCTGTTCACATACGTGTCGATGTTACAGCTTCAATACTGATTCTTCCACCTGAACAAAGTCAGTAACTATAAATCTGTAACATTAAAGTGTGCTTACTGTTGAGATAAGGTCCCCTCAATGAGGTTCTTTGATGCAGGTGAGCTCTTGATCTAAGGAATTGGATCTACTGGCTCTGATGCTCCAAGTTCCCTGAATTGATGCCTAATACCTCCATCCCGCCCTACGGGTTTAGCGTTTCCCATGATTATAATAATGGAGATAATGGACGTGTGCCTCTTGATCCCGGAAATAAATAGATCTTAAGAAAACTTAATATATTTTCACCTTTCATATTTAAAGATGTCTCAGGTGAAATCACACGTAGATATAGGAGTGGTCTGGGTTATGGCGTAATGAATCTACGATATTCGAACTCTCTTTCAATCTCAACTAAATGTTAAAGAGAGGGATCATGATCCCCTTTGGTCCACACCGCATTCTGATCTGGTCCAGTGTGGGAACGTATAAAGGGAGCTCGCAGCCCCCTTTATCGCTTCTTCCTGGAGATTAATTTCTCAAAAGATCTTAACTGTTATGAATCAACCTAAGCATAAACACAAATCTCTTGCATCGAGTTATTAATCTTGATAAGAGAATTATTCCGCTCTGCCTATTGATTCAGAGGGTCATATCGCCCCGCGGGATCGAACCACACCGGGCCTTACTATCATGACTCACACTTTAATTAGCTAGAAGTAGGTGATATCTCAGTCATATAGCCTCGTGTGGGCTTCTCATTCAGACCCTCTGCTGACTGCCTTTCGCTATGTATAGGCCAAGGTACTCCTGAGTGATACAGGCTTTGGTGCTACTTTCACCAACAGCTTGATCCCTCAGGTCTGTTGAACAAGTGGCACACCGCACAGGAAACGTAGGTACAACAGTGCATAAAAAAGTTAATTTGTTGTATTGGTGAATGAGAAGGAAGTCTTTCTTCAATTCCCGCGACAAAAAGAGCAACTTTCATCAACATTTAGTTCAATCCATTCACTGTGGTGGAACAATCATTGCAGCTTTAGGAGTTTATGGAAGCGTGAAATGCACCAGATTTACACAGTGCCATTTTGTCGCCAGGATGAGCTTGTATAATTTTTTTCAGCTGGAAAAATTGTTTCCATTTTAATTAGTACTAAGCGCACGCAAACACACACACACAACACAGGACACACACACACACACTCACACACAGCGACACACACACACACACACACAGACACACACACACTCTCCCACATTTAAAAATTACATTATACTCAAGATATTTATAATAAGGGCAAACTCAAGCCACTCAAATTGATAAATGCCCCTATTTTACGTTCAAGGGCCACAATAATGTTATTACAGCAAGTGCAAGAAAAACGATAGGTTGGGTAACTAGAACAAGAGAAGCCAAGTCACTGATAATAGTCTTCAGATCATTCGTTCTTTATAGGCTGAATATTACTGGTAGTACGGGCCGTCCCAGAGTCATCTTCGACTGACTTGCTGGAGCTGGAAAATATACGGAGAACCTTCACAGATCGTATAAACTCAATTAAATATCTAAATTACCGGGAGCGCTTAAAGTTTCTAGAACTGTACTCCTTAGAACGTAGACGACTAAGATACATCATAAATATAACCCTGGAAGATCTGGGGGGAGACTGGTCCCAAACCTTCATACCGAAGTAACTATTTATGAACACAAGAGGCTTGGCAGACTGGAGGATACGTCCAACGAAAAGCAGGGAAGCAATGAGTACACTGATAGAGAACTCAATAAGTGTTAAGGACTACGACTCATCAACACTCTCCCTTCATACATACGAGGATTGCCAACAAACCCCTAGCTGTCTCTAGAGGGAACTGATAGATTCTATCTTAAAACAGTTCCTGATCATCTGGTTTGTGGTGCATATGTTGGCCTTGATTGATCAAGCCAGCAACTAGGAAGCCTGGCCTGGGACCTGACCAGGCTTCCTGGTCCCAGACCAGGAAGTGACTCAAGCTAAACTCCAGATAACACTTCTGCTATATTCTCCACACTCAGCCCAGCCGAGTACCTCTCGTTTTCTCTGGCTGTTAGTACAGTCTGTTCAGACCAGACTCTTATGCACCACCTAACCCTCTCCATCTAACAAAGACTGCCCAGGCCTAACTAATCATGTGTTCCCTGGTATATACATCAGAGCTTCAGAGCCACCAAATTTACTTTAAGGAACGAATCTATTGAAAGCCTAGGTCAGCACTGCGATCATAACCTCTAAATAACCAAACCATAATTTCAACATTAAGAGCTACTAGACACCGCTAGATAACTACTAGACACCGCTAGATAACTACTAGACACTGCTAGATAATTACAAGACACTGCTAAATAACTACTAGACACTGCTAAATAATTACTAGACACTGCCAGACAACTACTAGACACTGACAGATAACTACTAGACACTGCCAGACAACTACTAGACACTGCTAGATAATTAGCTCTAGCAGTGTCCCGGAGTTTACCTGGAGGGTAAAATCCAGGACACTGCTTGATAACTACTAGACACTGCCAGATAACTACTAGACACTGCCAGATACTACAATCACTGCTACATAATTACTAGACACTGCCAGATAGCCACTAGACACTGCCAGATAACTAGTAGACACTGCCAGATAGCCACTAGACACTGCCAGATAGCCACTAGACACTGCCAGATAGCCACTAGACACTGCCAGATAACTAGTAGACACTGCCAGATAGCCACTAGACTGCCAGATAGCCACTAGACCAACTGCTGATATTGCCACTAGACAACTGCCAGATGAGCCACTAGACACTGCCATATAACTGTATACTCTGGCCAGATAGCAGACTAGACAACACTGCCAGATAGCCACTTAGACACTGCCAGATAGCCACTAGACACGCCAGATAACCTAGTGAGACACTGCAATAGCACTAGACACTGCCAGATAGCCACTAGACACTGCCAGATAACCACTAGACACTGCCAGATAGCCACTAGACACTGCCAGATAACTAGTAGACACTGCCAGATAGCCACTAGACACTGCCAGATAGCCACTAGACTGCCAGATAACGGGATAGAAATATACCGAGTTACACACTACAAAATCTATAAAGCACTCTGACAATCTCCGACCACCTGGGATCACACATCACACACCATAAAATACAACAACACACACACACACGTACAACCACGACACACACGTACACACACACACACACGAACACACACACACACACACACACACACACACACAACACACACACACACACACGGCACGACACACACACACACACACACACACACACACACATACACACACACACACACACGTACACCACACACACGTACACACACACGTAACACATCACACACACACACACGAACACACAACAGCACACACACACACGTACACACACGAGACACACACACTACGTACACACACACACACACACGTACACACACTCACACACACACACACAACAACACAGCACACACACACACACACACACACACACACAATAAAATAAATGCACGAGCACATGTCAACCAATTCAAATTCCTGTTTCCAATCAGAGACATGTTCCAAACCGCTACAATTGCAACATTCACATTAAATTATTTATATTTAACCCAATTCGAACGAAGATAGCGTCTCATATATAAGTATATATGTCAAACTCTCCTCTCCTCTCTATATATATATATAAATATATATATATATTATATATATATATATTATATATATATATAAGTATATATTAGTATATAATATATAATAAATAAAATATGTCGTGCCGAATAGGCGAACTTACTGATCTTTGGCTTAAATAGCAACGCTCTATCCTTGCCAATATAGGACAAGCGAAAATTTGTGTAAGCAATAATTTTCGCAAAAATCATACTGAACCTAACAGAAAAAAAAAATATTTTAATTGTGTCAGTGTGATTCATAAATAACTTACTGTAAACGATCAGAAAATACATTTAGTTCGTTTAAGCCTAAAATAAATCTCTTGTTATAATAAGGTTAGGTAAGTTTTCTAAATGTCTTTGACAAATTAAAAATTTTTACATAAACATTAATGAAAAATATATCTTTAAGCGGATAAGAGAAATTCTAGAAAGGACTAAATTTTAATGAGTTTCTTTGCTAATTGACCCAGTTTTACATATTCGACACGACATATATATATATATATATATCTATATATATAATATATAAAAATAGACATCACATACAGTGCGATTTCAACTGTGCAAAACAAAACCTTAGAGGATGAAAACGCTAGCTAAGTACTTTCCATTGCCTAGGGCCACGCCCACCCGTCTCGACCCGCAGACCAACCCGCACGGGTATGCCCTTCGCCTTGCGCCCCTCAACCTCCCCCTAACACTGGTGTACTCAGTACTGAATCGGCACCATGGCTTGTTTGCCCGTAGGTCCGAAAAAGAAAGATTTCAAGGCATGAAGTTTTATTATTTTTTTTAATAAAATTCATCAAATTAATCATGAAACAGCTGAATGCCCAGCAACAGGGACAGCTCGCAACTATAAGGTGCAACACCAAGAAGAGTCAAATGAAATAACCCTATCTAGCCGGGCATACGGCAAGTCAGGTGGTGTGGGACCTACACATGAGCGATCGACACTGAATACCTCTCTCCATACACCCGGGAGAAGGAGGGGCAGCTGATCAGCTTCATGGGAGCCCCAAAAGTCTAGAAAGATACGGTGAACTCTCCCATCATTATATGTTTGTTTCCAAAAACCAAGAGACTCTTAGCCATGAGGAAAGAGTGCATCTAAGTTCCGTAAGGAGCTGGGCAAAAGACTCATCAGAGCAACTAGGAATCCCAGGGCCAACATCCTGCTTAGTGGGTGGCGGTTCAGATAGGTAATCCTGGTGTATCTCCAGAACACGCCCAGCTCTGACAGCTATATGATGTTTTGGTAATGAATTTTTAAATAAAGCAACGTACAATAAGTACAGTCCAAGTAACTTGAAACCTCATGTACTGTACATGCCATTCCTGTTCCACCTAGGAATCTTTCAAGCTTTGTATACCATATTACGTAATAAAATATACCTCTTGGTGAAATTACAAAAGATGGAGTGTTAAGGGGAAGCGAAGTATTCAAACGGCTTCAGGAGAAATTCAACATGTTTCCTATAAGCTAATATATATATATATATATATAAGATATATATAAATAGTATATATATATATATATAAATATATATAAATATATCAATAACGAAACTGCGACTAGCTGAGGGCTCGACCTATTTTGTTTTGGCCCCCTCATGGGTGACGAAAAATCACAACAACCTAACCCACATGACCACCCCAGTCCTACAAAGAATCAAGCACCTAGCAGTAGCTAGGTGTTGTACAGTGATCCCGAGGACATACGATGTGTGGATTGCCTCCAAGAGATAATTTCCATTCTACTCCCCGTTTTAGTGTACTAGCCTCCATAAGCGTATATATCGTATTTAACCTAAAACGAGTGTATTTAATCTGATAACAACAACTGCGACATTAGCCGAGGGATAGAACCCATGTTGTTTTTGCCCGCCTCATGGTGCGTGATCTGTCTTTGTAGGATCGGGTGGTCCCGTTGTTAGAGCGTCGTGTGAATTTCGCTCACCATGAGGGCGGGCCAAAACAACATGGTTCGACCCCTCCGCTAAGTAGCAGTGTTGTTTATTGATTAATTCTCGATTGGTTTTTTACAATAAATAAATAAGTATATAAAAGTATATATAATGATATTATATATATGTATATATATATATATATGATATATAAATAAATAATCAATAACAAACTGGCGGTCTAGCCCGGGGATCGAACCTGTGTTTTTTTAAGCCCGTCTTGTGGGAAGACGGCGAAAATTCACGATGCGTCTATACCACTGGGCCATGCAATCCTATAAACAACGTGAGCCTGAGCGAACTAGGCTTACTTTGTGAATTTTTTCGCTCTCTTCCCACGAGGCGGGCAAAAACACGGGCTCGATCCCCCGGCCAGCCGCAGTCTGTGCCATAGCTATAAGTAACCACTTGTTCGTTGTTACCTCCCCACCCCCCCCCCACACACCACACATTATATAATCATATATAAAATAATATCTTTATTTACTACAAGATTACGTGGACAATTATATATATAAAAGTCCTAGCTGACAACAATGACATACTTACTACCAGAAACCCCTTGTTATGCTCCGCATGTCGTGGCAAATTAGGTCATGTCCCAAGATGCTACCCGCACCAGTCGACTAACACCCAGTACCCATTATACTGATGGGGAACATAGACAACAGGTGGAAAGAAACACGTCCAATGTTTCTACTACTCTGGCGGGAATCGCACCCAGGCCCTCGCCGTGTAGAGCGAGAGCGTTAAACCACCACCACCAGAGCCCCTCCCCCCTCTCATCTTCTCTCTCTCATATAAGATATATATATATATTATATAATATATCTATATATATATATATATATAATATATAAATAAATATATATATAAGATATATATATATATATATATATATATATTCAAATTCAAGTTTATTGTCTATAAGATTACAAAGTTTAATTTACAGAATTTGTTTATTGTGTGTTTACATGTATTTAAATAATGATTACTGAATGTACCACTAGAACACCTAGCATGGCAAAGAGGCATTTACGAGGGCAGACTTAGTTTAATTCTTTATTTTAAAATATTACAAATATGAGGTAAGTTGGTAATATGGCTAAGTTGACTAAATACAAGTTTGGTGATTTAGCATGTGAATGCTTTTGTTTTTGGCAGCAGTGCATAGTTTTAGTATTGGAGTATCAATAGGATCATAATTTTTTAAAAGAGTGAGATTAATATTTCTGTTTATGGTCAAATGGTGTGTGTAAGTGTAACCACCAGTGGGTATTCGTGTAGTTAGTTGATGGGTGTATCAGGTAGATAAGATGTATTCTAATGGTAGTTTTTGGAAGGTTGATGAATGTGTCTGCAGTTCTAGAGTTCTCAGGTAGGGTGTTCAATTTTTAGGGCCTTTTACATACATTGAATTTTTGTAAGGTTTAGTCGGGCACGGAATGTCGTATAGATGTTTGTGTCTGGTTGTTATGCCTGTGGGTTCTGTCCAAGAAGCATTTTAGGTCAAGTTTGATATTGGAAGTATAAGGTCCTTAGATGTGATTGCCGAGTATTAAGTGTGGATGTACTGAACAGGATTAAGTTTTTAGATCTATGAAGAGTGGGTTGGGGAGGGTGTTGCATGTGATGGGATATTAAGTGATTATTCTTTACAGCAGCTTTTTGTTTGGGTTGATTATGGCTTAAGGTGTGTTGCTGCAGTTGATCCCCAAGCACAAATAGCATAGGTGAGGTATATATATATATATATATATATATGATATATGATAATAAATATATATTTAATATAAAATATAAATATATAAACGTATATATATGTCGTGCCGGAATAGAAAAACTGGACAATTAGCAAGAACTCATTTAAAATTAAGTCCTTTCTAAAATTTTCTTCTTATACGTTCAAAGATAATTGTTTTTCATTAATGTTAATGTAAAAACTTTTAATTTTTAGCACCAAAAGAATCTTAGAAGAACTTACCTAACCTTAATATAACAGAACAAATTATTTTAGCCTAACCCAACTAAATATATTTTAGATTTGTTTTACAATAAATTAAAACTAAACAAACACAGGAAATATATTTTTTCGTTAGGTTCAGAATGATTTATGGCAAATTATTGCATACACAAATTTTTCACGTTGTCCTAAAAGCAAGATGACGTTGCTATTATAAGCCCAAGATCGCAAGTTCTCTGCTATGTCGGCACGACTATATATATATATATATAGTATATATATATATGAAAGATATATAATATATAACTATATAAAAATATATATATATATATATATATATATATATAGTTTAATATGTTTCACATTGCGTATGGTAAAACTATTATATTTACGTCATATTGTTATATATTGATTTACGTAACCACAAAATTAGTAGCTTTTCCTCGGCTTTGTATAAAGTTAGAAGATGAAAAGAATTTTTGCGTGCTTTTATTCTCCTCACGGATCCGTTTCCATATTCCCGACCTTCGCTCCTTTCGTTTTTCTAGGTGAAAAAGTTTGTCCAAACAGCCTGAAAAAAACAGATTCCCACATTTTTCAACCGAGAGAACTAAGTTTAGCTGCTTGAAGCATTTGTCACGTACCCACTCCGCTAAGCACTATTTTTTGGGGGGGAATTTTTTCCTTCTCAGATGAGGGTCGGCTACGACACTGTATAAATCATTATTACGGATGAAGTTTCATCATCGTTAGGTCGTTTATAACCACCGAAGCAGCGGTTTATTCCCCAGGAAGGTAAAAGTTAGTCCACAAGAGCTCCACTGAAATCACATCGTTCCCCCTCCTTCCCTCACCACAACCAATACTGCTAACGTTCTCCACACTCCTGCAAATTTATGCGTTCATTCCACAACCATCTTTGAGAAGTCAGCTTCATTAATGTAACGTATGAGCTTGTTAAGTATGGTTCATACACTAGTTATCTACAAATAACGACAGTGTTCACGGGTACTGATGGAGTTCAATCCGTTTGATACCAAGAAGTTAGACCAGACGTTTTTTGAACCCTGACGCTAGGACAATCGTGACCAGTCATAGCAAATGAGGAAATTTACCCTCAGGACCTGACGACCACACGCCCCCAGGACCTGATGACCATACCTGTACCCCAGACCTGACGACCACACGGATCCCCCAGGACCAGACTGCGCCACAACGGGCCCCCAGGACCTTAGCGACCAGATCGACACCCCCAGGAACTGACGACCGAGTACATACCCCCAGGACCTGACGACCATACCGACCACAAGAATCTATACAAACCACAACTAAACCGAACTAAAGAAAAAAAAAACGATGTAAAAAGCGAAAGAATAACCCTCCTTTACGCTATATTACGGGAAATATCGCCTAGAATGTATTAATTTTTCATGCGACACACACACACTCCAGGGAATGTATGTGTTACAAGCGTCGCTCGGTTTGTAAAGAGTAGGGGCGGGGCGTCTTTTAATAAAAACTGATGACAAAATATATAATAGCAAAAACACACTAAATTGTGTTCCACATGAGAAGGATTGATAATAGAGATAATAAAGCGTTACTACGATTCACTCTGAGTGGAAATTTATCTCATGAAACTCATCTGCTTAAATAGTAGTCTTAGGATAGCATGAAAAAACTTACTCTCTTTACCCCCCTCTCGATCTCTCTCCTTCCTCTCGTTCATCTCTCTCTCTCTCTCGCCACGTCTCTCGGAGTCTCTTCTCTCCTCTGTCTCTCTCTCTCTCTCTCATGACGTGGATGTCTTGATTTTATATGACATTTTATCAAGGTTGAGCAAGAGTTAATTGTTTACAAACACACTAGTCCTTCACAACTGAGATGTCTCCCTGTCATACTACTCCATGCACAACTGGATGGTCTCCCTGTCATTACTCCTCACACTGGATTGGCTTCACCTGTCATACTCATCACACTGGATGGACTCCCTGTCATACTCCATCACACTGGATGGTCTCCTGGTCATACTCCATCACACTGGAGGTTCCCTGTCATACTCCCATTCACACTGAGGATGTCTCCCTGTCTATACTCCATCACACTGATGGTCATCGCCTGTCATAGCTCCATCACACTGATGGTCCTCCCTGTCAAACTCCCATCACACTGATGGTCCTCCCTGTCACACTCCTTCACACTTGAAGAATTGGTCTCCCTGTCATACGTCAGCATAGTTTGCTGATCCCTTAGTTCCCCATATTATATAGCATATCAATTAGTATCATCCCTGTGCTATATAGAACACAGTCCCACGTAGCCTTTGGCTTTGTGATGACGTCCATAGGGTACACATGGGCAGGATCGCCCTGTCCCGTCAACACTCGCGGCAGACCTACAAGACGTGAACTAGCGGCACCGGGCTCCCATCTCTCATCACAGTCCTGACAAAATATTTAACCAACCCTACACGTGTGTTCCTCTACTTTATCAACCTAGATATCTCCATTTAAGAACCCTTACGACAAATGGTGCAGCGGTGAGCATGTAATTCTGACGATTACAGCGATTTCTGGAGATAAAATTGTCGACCAGCAAGACGGCCATTTCGTGTTTCCATAGGCAATACCGAGGTCACCCATCCAGCTACCTCAAGCCATCTAATCTAACCGAGCTTTCTACATTATTCACTGGTCATCTCTTATATTAGGTGGTTATCTTCTTTGTCATTACTCCCGAGGGGTTGACCCGAGTTTGCAAAATAAGCCAGCTTCCAGTCTGTGGTGGGGATCAGTACAACCCGAAAGCCCAGGTCAGCCTAGCCTACTCCATCCAATTATTTAGGCCTTCCTAGCCAGCTTCCCCCCCTGCTGTTGCTCAATCGTGTGAAGTATCAAGCTATTCTGTGGTAAGGGTTAATATAAGCCAGCTAGCAACTAAACCCAGGTGTCTTACCCCAGTACTCAAGCAAGCCAAACATGACTAGCCTTCATCGCTTTGTGATTCTAGTTCCAAGCATTCTGAGTGCTCCTTGTCATCCTTGTGGAGTTGTAGTATTTCGTGGTTTTCTTCTAATCCAGCCGGCTAAGAATAAATCGTCTTCGCGGCAGTTGTGGGGTGTTCTCAGTGAGGCGTACGACGTTCAAAAACCCATAAACCCCAAGCACACTCACGATCACGTGTGTCGCATCATTGCCGGTTCTCAGACTCCTCGGCTCATCCATTTTACCTCACAAACCCAACTACAGCGGCGCTCATTACAACTCACCTACCTCATGCAGTGTTTTTGGTGCACTGCTTAAGGGTTGATAGCACAATATATTAAGACCACATAGGGGGTCAAGAGCTAGAGAGTGGCGCGCATCTGTTAAAAGCCTCCTTTTTTTGTCTCTCGCCGAATTAAAGCAATACCAAATCAACCGATCATCTGTGCAGAGGACAGCATCAAGACGATAAAAACAATCCATCAATCTCATTTTTTTTCAAGTGTTAAGTATAGATATTTTTTTTTTTTAGAGACATTTTAGCGAGTGTTGAGACATTTCTTTTGTGTTCCCAGTGATTTTTCTCTTGTGACATTCAGTGACACTTGATCAGACTCAGTTTTATCTAAGTACTGATTGCATAAAATTTTCTTTTAATCTCCTTAATTCAGTGTATAATTTTCGTGCATTATTATACTGTTTGTGTTGTGTATCTTTATTATCACACGATGAAGTAAGTACTTAGTGTTTCCTTTTTGTTGTGTTTGCAACAATATGAGCCAATATAGAACTTGTGTTTAAACTTCATAATTCCCAGTTATTACACAGTAAATTTTTCACCTCATATTCTGCTCACAACACAGTGTATGTCAGTTATTTTTTTTTCTTCCCCAGCATTAGTGTAATATTAATTAAATTTGTCCCTGTATTGTTGAACAATCTTTGATTTTCAAATTCCCTTTATTCAGCCAGTTTTTAATTTGTCTTAATTGCCACAGACAAAAGTTGCCCTATTATTAAGAATCCCCGCAGAGCATCGTATTATACAAAATTTTTTCACACATCAATTTTCATTGTCAAGAAAATTCTAGTAACTGTGTTCATGTTTGAAGTGTTGGTTCCTGCATCTCTGTAATAGTTGTATCCTTTTTGTTGTGTTTTTAGCACCTATTATTTTACATATTTTATTGAACAAATTCACGTCTTAGTGCAATTTTTTAAGTTCTCCTTCTAAATTAAATTGTTTCTATTGCTTGTTGTTTTAAGTGCAGTTAAGAGTAAAAGTGTTCATTCCTTGATTTATTTCTTTTCTTGTGTGTTTTATAATTTGTATTATTGCACATTGACTCAGTTTTGCAATAATTCTTTGGCAAATATTGTGATGCTATTAAATGTTTTTCTTGCAGAAAATTTTAAATGCAGTGTTGTGCAATACAGTTTATTACAGTTCAGTTTCTTATGCGCTGTTCTGTCCCAAAGTATTTATTCTGTCTGTCCTTTTATTTTTTTTTTAATTTCATGAATGTGTGATTGTATTAATTTTTGCACAAGTATTATTGAGTCATTTTATTTATTTTATTTTATTGACTGTTTTCCTTGTTGCAATTGAAAGTAAAGACAACACACTGTGCCATTTATTCATTTAAAGTAAAAGATTGAGCAATTTAGATTTGATCAAAGTACAAGTTTTCTCTTGATTTTCAGTGTTTGCTAAGTTTTGCATATTCTTCTTGTGTGAGTTCATTGCATACTGTGTCACTTGTCAATTTTTAATTTACTTAATGCATAATAGTTAAGCATTTTTTTCTCATTTTAACTTATTGTGTCATCTCTCGTCTCTCCATTTTTCTTGACTTATTGCCCTTCAGTATTTTCACTGATGAGAAGATGTCCCATGTCACTTTTGAACGTTCACTTAGTGTATCAGTTCCAGTCAAAGTCGAATATGAACATCCACAGTACCAACAATTCCCTTACTGACAGAAAGACAATATCTAGGCCCTTTAGCAATGTGTTTGATTCTCACCGCTTGTATCGGAGAATTTGTTAAAGTGCTGCTAAATGTGAAGTTCAGATTATGTTCCTAAAGATCCACGAATTTACTTTATTGAAATTAGCCGAGCGGTTCAGGTGCACTAGTATTCTGTGCATTCCCGCTGTGTTCCACCTTACCTTCAGACTTGCAGGATAGTGTTTCCGTTGCCCAAGTGTCCGGGGACAGCTCTGACTGCCTTGAGATGCACAGCCTAATCCCTGCAATACTGCTAGTTCGAGTAGTAGTTTCCGCCACAGGGGGAAGCCTTGTCAGAAAACGATACTTGCAACTAGTAATGACATCGTCTTGTTGAGTACATCATGTCTGCAGAAAAGACGTCTCTGTTACGCAATGTTCTCACTAATGTGTCCCTTATTTGTTTTCCTTGTGTTTTCGATGGGGATCCCATCCTAGTGTGACAGTAATCAGTGCAGATGTAAGATGTTATTTGCTCGATTAACTTTCACATGTTACCGTTGTAAGTGAAGTTTGTCTTTAAGCAGATACCGTTTCCCCGTTTCACTGTGTCGACTCAGATTGAATATCAGCCATTGTTCACCGTGTTCATTTTCATTTCCTTCCTGTGCTTGCAGTTGAGATAGTAGATTCGATTCTCCCATGCTCATATTGCGTGTTATAGTCGTTTAATTTTTTTCAACCGGGGGGGATCATGCCACTCCACCGAGTTGTTCTTTCCTCCAGTAAGGAAGAACTGTTAACCTTTATTCCAGAACAAACAGCCACTTGAAGGTTAGCCATATGGACCTTACTATCCAAAGTTCCATCCCACTTTTGAAAATTACTCTTGCAAGTCAAATGTAGTCCGCTGAATGCATTATCGCGACAGTCACGTTAGTGTATTTACAGCCGAACCTCCATTTGCTGTCGAGGATGTCAAAAATGCCCAAAGAAACCGAACCCTTGTGTTCTGGTTTGATTCGATTCCTGCTCCAGAAGACTTATTTCTTACTGTGAATCCACCAGTACCCTTTATGACTTGAAAGAGCCTGAGAATTACTGTATCGAATAGTCGAGTTTGAGTACTCCCTATCAGACCGCATTAGTAAATCCACAGTCCACTAGGATTTGTAACCTGTATCGTTGGTAGAATACTCCCATCATGATCTCCTCAGCAAGGCATGTGGTTAGCCATTACAGAGGAATTCGACGCCTGCCCCAGAAATGATAACCATTCTGCATAATGTAACCTAACCCTTTCAGATATTGGGTTTAAATGTACCAAAGTCTGTATAATTAATGTCTCGAGTGAATGAAATTGTCATCTGTGTGGTTTTATTATTAGCTGATCATTTTGTCAGAAATTTTTCGTGTCGACGTTTCCCACCGTATTCTGAGAATTAACAGTCTAGATTTGTGTGTCACCGAATCTTCCTTTCTGTTAAACACTTCATTTGTAAATATTTATTCTTCCTCAGAATCCTGAAGAGTGCATGAATACATGATCGATCGATCATTTCCATCCCTATTGTATAATGATTTTGTTCGTAATAGTATTGTAATGATTACGATAACACCCATTATACGTCAAAATCATGTTGTACCATTCCATTTAGTTCTAATTATATATGCATTTGTTATTGATAGAATCAGCCCAGTCCAGCCCTGCCTGTTCAGCCTATAGTATAGTAGTGTATGTCGGGACGTGACATACGTAAACATGACCGAGCTGTCAGCATAGTTGCTGATGCCCTGTATTCCCATAATTATATAGCAAGCATATTATATCATCCCTGTCTTTTATCACGAGATCCCTCGAGGCCATTGGCTTTGGTGGTGACGTCATAGGGCTACACATGGGCAGTGATCCCCCTTCCCCGTCCTCACTCGGAGGCAGACCTACAAGACGTGAACAGCTTGGCACCGGCTCCATCTCTCATCTCATCAGACAATATATTTACCATCCATACAATTGTGTCTACTTTCAGACCTACGATATCTCCATTTAAGAACCCTTACGATAATACTCCATCACACTGGATGGTCTCCCTGTCATACTCCATCACACTGGATGGTCTCCCTGTCATACTCCATCACACTGGATGGTCTCCCTGTCATACCACCCATTCACACTGGATGGTCTCCTCCCTGTCATACTCCATCACACTGTATGGTCTCCCTTTCCATACTCCATCACAACGGGAGGTCTCCCTGTCGATACTCCCATCACACTGGATGGTCTCCCTGTCATACACCATCACACTGGATGGTCTCCCGTCATACTCCATCACACTGTGATGGTCTCCCTGTCACACTCCATCACACTGGATGGTCCTCCTCTCCTGGTCAACCTTTCCCATCACACTGGATGGTCCTCCCTGTCATACTCCATCACACTGGATGGTCCTCCCTGTCATACTCCATCACGACAGGATGGTCTCCCTGACACCCTTCCATCAACACTGGATGGTCTCCCTGTCATAAACTCCATCACACTGGATGGGTCTCCCTGTCATACTCCCATCACAACTGGATGTCTCCCCTGTCATACTCCATCACACTGGATGGTCCTCCCTGTCATACATCCATCACACTGGATGGTTCTCCCTGTCATACTCCATCACCTGAAGGTCCTCCCCTGTCATCTACTCATACACTGGATGGTCTCCCTGTCATACTCCCATCACACTGGATAGTCCCCCTGTCATACTCCATCCACATCACACTGAGGTCTCACCTTCACATTTCCATCACACTGGATGGTCTCCCTGTCTACTCCATCACACTGGATGGTCCTCCCATTCATACTCCCATCACACTGAATGGTCTCCCTGTCATACTCCATCACACTGGATGGTCTCCCTGTCACACTCCATCACACTGGATGGTCTCCCTGTCATACTCCATCACACTGGATGGTCTCCCTGTCATACTCCATCACACTGGATGGTCTCCCTGTCATACTCCATCACACTGGATGGTCTCCCTGTCACACTCCATCACACTGGATGGTCTCCCTGTCACACACCATCACACTGGATGGTCTCCCTGTCACACACCATCACACTGGATGGTCTCCCTGTCACACTCCATCACACTGGATGGTCTCCCTGTCACACACCATCACACAGGATGGTCTCCCTGTCACACACCATCACACAGGATGGTCTCCCTGTCACACACCATCACACAGGATGGTCTCCCTGTCACCATCACACTGTATGGGTTTCGTACTTGAGTCAGGAAGAGCTCTATAAGTTTCCTTCCAGCTGAGCTGAGTTGTGTTTAGTGTCAACATGGACCGTGACTCTGATAAGTCTAGTCTAGCTGATAGTCCACGAGCCTAAATCATCATTCACGCACATACGCATTAAGAGACGTGTATAGCAATGTGTATACACTAAGAAGTGTACGTCTCTCAGTGTATACATACAAAGAGTTACATGCCTCTCGGTATATATACACTGAGAGATGCACACTTCTCAGTATATATACACTGTCAGATGCACACCTCTTCGTGTATATACCCTAAGTTACAACTATACGCTATATATAAGTACATAGAAAGCACATATGCACAATCTAACACTAACTTAGATAATGAAAAAGTTTCTCAGCTGACATATGACAGCAATATATATATATATATATATATATATATATATATATTATATATATATATATATATATATATATATATATATATATATAATATATATATCTGTAGTCCTGAGTTCATAGATGAGGAAATATCCAAAATTTATGAAATAGGTAATGATTTAAAATACCCAAGAAATGTAATTGATAAATCTTTTAAAGTTGCTAGAAATACTTTTTACAATCCAAAAAGGGAAAAAACCAGCCTTATTCAACTAAAAATATGTTGGTTCTCCCTTACCATGAAAACTTGGTTGATATGCCTTCTCTTCTTAAGACTTTTAATATTAAAGTTGTATTCAAAAATCTTGATACAGTAAAAAAAACTTTTGATAAAGAATTCCCCCCAAAATGCTGATGGATGTGTCAATAAGATTCCTTGTAAAATTTGCGATAAAGTTTATTACGGTCAAACTGGTAAAAATCCTCGAACAAAGATTAAAACAACATAAATATAGCATTAGAACTGGACAAGATTCCAATGCTCTATTTATTCATGTAAGAGATTTTAACCATCCAATTGATTTTCAAAAAGTTGAGAAAGTAGTATCAAGCAAGTCCATGGTCGACAGGAATATAATCGAATCTTGTTTCATAAAAAGCAGTTTTGACAATAATATGAATATTTCCTTTGGTTTATATAAATTAGATCCATTTATAATTAATAGAATTTGGGAAGAATTTTAATAATACACTGGACAAATAATTTTTAAATTTTCTTGGGTAGAATAGTTTGTGGGTGAGTTGTGCAAAGGACGTATCCAAGTTGGGTCGGCGCGCGTCAGTGTTTAACCGTTTGGGATCTGATAGTGAGGTGCTGGCCAGACCCCTTATATAGCTTCCTTGGATGCTTTACTTTCATAGTTCCTTGATAATGTGAGTAGTCACGAAAGCGCTTGGAATTTCTCTATTCTTTCAGAGTGGTTGTTTTGCATATTCTGAAATCACCTGTTTACTGTGATCTTATTGCATATATATATATATATATATATATATATATATATATATATATATATATATATATATATATATATATATATATATATATATATATATAACAATTTGAATACTGTACACTGTATTTAACCGTGACAGGTAAGTCGTTGTGTTTAGGGTAATAATTTGTAAAGGGTAAAAATTAGGAACGTAAGTGGTGGCTGTATCACGAAGAACGGCACGAGTTGTACCACTGGACGGATGTTGAATGAGGACAAATTTCAGTTATTACGTTACGGAAGAATGGAGGAAATAAAACAAGATCGCAGTACAAGACAAATTCAAACCACTCAATAGAACGTAAGTCAAATGTATAAGACCTGGGAGTGATAATATCAGAAGATCTCACCTTCAAGGAACACAACAATGTTATTATCGCAACTGCAAGAAAAATGATGGGTTGGATAACTAGAACTTTCAAAACGTGAGATGCTAAGGCAATGATGATACTCTTCAGGTCATTATTTCTATCTAGGCTGGAATATTACTGCGTAGTAACGGATCCCTTCAAGTCAGGCGAAACCGCTGTGCTGGAAAATATACGGAGAATCTTCACAGCTCGGGAGTGCTTGAAGTCACCAAAACTGTACTCCTTAGAACGGAGGCGAGAGAGATACATCATGATCCAAACCTGGAAGATACTGGAGGGATTGCTCCCAAACCTGCACACTGAATTTACTACTTATGAACACAAGAGGCTTGGCAGACGGTGCAAAATACCCCAGTGAAAAGCAGGGGAGTGATAAGTACAGTCAGTACACTGCGAGAGCACTCGAGAAGTGTAAAGGGATCACGACTCTTCAACAGCCTCCGTTCATACATAAGGGGGTATTACTAACAACCCCCCGGCTATCTTCAAAAAGGAACTCGACAGGGGGGCGACGGACACTAACACCTTAACCAATCAGGCCAGCAACCAGGAAGCCTGGTCAGGGACCGGGTCGCAAAGGCAATGACCTCTGGAAGCGACTCCAGGTAAAATATCAGGAGAGCAGTAATAGGCTGATGTATCAAGCTCACCGTTAATAACAAGAACGGCAAAAAATCTACGACTATTTATTACCTGTTATCTGTTGACGGCTCCTGGGATCATTGCCCCCGCGGCCCGGTCTCGGACCAGGTATCATATATTATCTTTGTTTTTATAAACCGGTGAATGTACAAGCTACGAACTGCTATCCTGTCTCAGCTCACACAAGCTAAGAGCTGGTATCCTACCTCAGCTTATAAAGCCTGAGCTGTTATCCTACCTTAACTTTTACAGGCTGAGGTATTATCCAACCTCAGCTTATAAAGCCTGAGCTGTTATCCTACCTTAACTTTTACAGGCTGAGGTATTATCCAACCTCAGCTTATAAAGCCTGAGCTGTTATCCTACCTTAACTTTTACAGGCTGAGGTATTATCCAACCTCAGCTTATAAAGCCTGAGCTGTTATCCTACCTCAGATTGCCGGAGGTCAGTCCTGTCCAAGATACAACGACAACCTTCCCCCCTCTCCCTACTGATTAGTACTGCAATTAGGAACCCGGGCAGCAGGTGTCTCGACCCGTCAGGAACTCCATGCAGTAAAGTGAATACATGTGTCTAATGCTTATGAGTTTTGCAACCCAATTTTTTGTCATTAACAAACTTAACACTTTCTCTTGGAGGCTAACAATATACCGTTATTTAAAAACTATCTTCCAGCACTATAATTTCTCGCATTCTACCTTCATCCTCCTGCCCTCGTCTTCATTTCTCTCTCTCTCTCCCTCACACACACACACACACACACACACACAAAAACACAAAAACACACACACACACACCCCACACAACCACACACACAACACACTTTCTATTCAGTTTTTCACCCATCCCTTTCTTTAATAATTCCACGTCGCCAGTTTCCTACCTTTTGACTGCCCATAACCAAGATAAAGAGGTATCTAGTCTTTAAAAAATTTAAGAAATTTTTCATTATCACATGAGGGCTGTGCTGCTTCAAAAGGTCCCCGGGCACTCAGAGGTCATCCTACCACTGAATAATACTAACATCAACGGTTTAAAGCCCCCCAAAAGTCATCATCATTATCATTATCGCTTCCAACTGTCCTTTGTCATGTGGTATAAACAACTATCCAGCCTGCCCTTGAAATACAAGAGAAAAGAAAGATGAACAACGAACATTAACAGCTAAGAGAAAAGGGGATGATGCGCTGGGGCGGGGATCGGGATCTCGGGTTGTGCTGTGCCCTGACCTCTTGAGGCATAAAATTGATACATATAAATGAAAAAACTTTTTGTAGAATGATCGGCAGGTATCAATGATGGGGACGCATAAATAAAGGGGGCATGCATGAATGATGGGTATGCATAACGAGGGGAGCATGACTGATGGGGTATGCATGAATATTTGCAATCTGAAAATTCCTTTCCCAAAGAATTTCCTTTCCTCCAGAAGGGAAATTTACGACAGAATTAAATTAAGGGAAAAAAGTGGTAATAACTTTTTCAATTTAAAAAATTAAAAAAAGTAAAAATTTAAAACGAAATTAACGTAAATTTATTCCTGTGATTGCCATTCTACCTCCCGGGAAACTACCTGAAGGTTTTTCCGGAGACAACGCCCCCCGGGCCCGGTCCAGCCCAGCCCCCCGGGGGTTCGGGGCCCTGATAAACCCAGGCTGTTACGCTGGCCGCGCGCAGTCCAACTACAACCACAGCCCGGCTGACCCGGCATTGACTTTAGTATCTGTCCACCCCTTCTAAAGGGGCCCGGGTTTATTGGAATTCCCCTTTATGCTTGGTGGGGGCGTGAACATTTTGGGGCCCCGGACACTTACGGGTTTTACTTAGGGAAAAATGGCGTCCCTATTTTTAAAAGGGGTATTTTGCATCCCCTGCCCAGTTTTTAAATTTCGTGGGGAGTTTTTGTGCTTTTGGGACCTTCCCTTCCGGGTTTTTCCAAATTGTAGATTATGATATATCTCCCCCTCCTGCGTTCCAAGGCCCAAGTCAAGTGCTTCCAAGCGTTTTCCCAGTTTAAGTTTTTGACAGACCTTATACGGCAGTAAAGGTTTTGTAACTCTCCAGACTGCAATTTAACCTGTTTTGAAGGGTGATGTTAATGTACGGTTTACCCAGCTTAGTGAGAAAAAGTGATTGAAAAGGATCATCATTGGGGTTGGCATCCCTCTTTTTGAACGTTCTCACTACCATCCATCTTTTTCCCTTTGCACTTTGGATCGGGGCATGTTGTGATTTGAAAGTGAGACCTCAGACATTCCCCCTCCCAGGTCCCTTAAATTTTTTTTTCCGCCTATTGATGGCCGAGTTTTTAGTATACTCTGTTCTAGTTTTTATCCCCTCGTTTTCCACAACGGAGTTTGGAATTTGTCCCCATTGAACATATATTGTTTTTTGTTGCCCACTGGGGAAAAATGTTTATATCTTCTTGGGGTTAACCGTGTCCCAGCAATCCTAGTAAGCTGCAAAGAAAAAACGGGGTGTGGGGACTCTCTGCATGTCGATTAGGAAGAAAACAGGATGGGGGGAGTACTTGCCTTTGGGAACAGAGCTCTTCACTATACCATTTTTTTTTCTCGCATCCGATTTTAAATCTGTTGACCACTATCTTTTTGCGATTGGTTAGGGAAGTTGAAGACCACTCCCCACTTTGCCTTTTCCCTTTTAAAGTATTTTGTGCGGTATTTAAACCATGATCGCACTTTTCAAACGCTTTTGAAAATCGTGTATATTTTACACATTCTGATTTTTTTCCAGTCATCCAGGCCAATATCTAGTGATCCAGTGTTTGGGGAGAGGAGCGACCGCCCGAACCCATGTTTCTCTGGATTGTGCAGTTTTTGGGGGTCCGGTGGTTTGCAATCCGCTTCTTAGTACTCTTTTATAGATTTTTTTTGATGTGGGACGTTAAACTATTGGCTTAAAACTTAGGTAATGCTTTGTTGCCACCTTTTATGGGTGGGGGATATCCTTTTTTTTAATTTACTGTGGAAATTTTACCTTTTCCCGCCCCCTCCATAGTGTACCAGGGCAGTGAGAGGGGTTTCTTTCTTTTAATGAACACAGATTCCCGAGTCGGGCCTGGGCTGGTGCAGGGATGTTTTCGTGGCCTTTTTAAAGTCATCGGGTTAAGGGGAATTCAGAATTGGCTACATTTTTTGGATTTTGAGGTCAGAAGAAATCATTTTTGGGGCGTCGACCTCAGACTGTTAGTGGCTCACAAACACAGGTCGTACTGGATTTCATATTTCCTCTTTCCTTTTTGTCATCTGTGTAATCCCACCTGCTGATAAGGGGCCCCATCTAGATTGGTATTTCCTTGTTTTTGGAATATGAAAAGAAAAATTTTGAATGTCTTTTAATTTTCCCAAAAGTTTTTAACTCCCCTGTCTCCCTGGTTCCGTAAGGTCCTTTAACTTTAATTCGTATTTTTCCCTTCCCCGTCGCACCTCCCTTTTGTGTACAGATATTTCCCGCATTCCCGAGGGCTCGTTTCTTTGTCTCCTGAGAGGGAGGGCTTTTCCCTTCCCTTTACTCCGTTCTTCTTTTTCTTAGGGAAAAAACCCAGAACATGCTTCACGCCCGGAAATTGATCCTTTCAAGGCACGGGTTTTTTCCCGCATTTAAATATCTTCCCAAAATGTTTCATTTAAACATGGTTTACCGGTCCCCGGTGAGTTCTTGTTTTTGAAGTTTATTTTGTGAAACCTTTCCAAGGTACTGCATTTTGCTGATCAGGGGCTGCGGGATGTAAGTCTGGACTTTGATTAAAATGTGATCGGAATTAGTTGTTTTTGATACTGTTATGTCTCTTACCAGGTCCTCATTATTTGTGAAGATAAGGTCAAGTGTTTTCTAGTATTGTTGGCTCCACTATCTGCTGACTTAAGTTGTGTTTATCACAGAGACCCAGTAGCTCATGTGTGTGTGACCTTTCATCTGCGCTACCTCCATGGATTGTTTCTGCTATAACATTATTCGCTACATTCTTCCATTTTGTATGCCTTAGGTTGAAATCACCAAGCAGTAAGATGTTTGGAGATGGAGCTGGAAGGCTTTTCAGACAGTAATCAATTTTCAGTAGCTGTTCCTTGAACTGTTGGGAGATTGCATCTGGTGGCTTATATACAACCACGATGACTAGGTTTTGGTTCTCGATCTTTATTGATAGAACTTCAACTACATCATTTGTGGTGTTCAGCAACTCCGTGCAGATGAGCGACTCTTTGACATACAGGCCAACCCCCCCTTGTTGCCTGTTCTTTCTGTCGCATCTAAAAAGGTTGTACCCACTTATCCATATTTCACTGTCAAAGTGATCTTTTGTTGGGTTTCTGTGAAGGCCTAAAAAAAGTGACGATTTTTAACTAATTCTATCCTTAATAAACAGAAAAACGTGGCGATAAACTTGCTTTGTCGTTAATAAACTCAAAATGTGATGATTAACGCATTCTTTCACTTAAAAAAAAAAAACAGCATTAAAAGTACGGCGTTGCCCTGGTGGTGGGTACATACCGCTGGAGCTCTGGTACTCACGGGAGAGACGCAGCTCACTAACGTTCCTGCTTCAAGAATTTCTATTCATGGGAGTTTTCCCTTGTCGACCTCCTCTGTGCATCTCCCATTCACATCTTTGCTGAGACATGGTGTGTGTGTGTGTGTGTGTTTCTCTCTCTCTCTCTCTCTCTCTCTCTCTCTCTCTCTTCTTTCTCTCTCTCTCACACACACAAAACAATACACGAAGCTCTAAATCCAATGTGAATATGAACACAACTTTGGCACTATGTCACTCTGGTGATGATTCACCACATGGGAGAACAGGAAAAGGAAGAGAAAATGGAAGAGGAAAAGGAGGTAGAAGTGGAAAAGGAGAAACAGCACAGTATTAGTAGCAGGAACAATAGCAGCAACAGTTGCAGCAGCTGAAACAACAGCAGAAGGAGCAGTAAAACCAATAGAAGTAGCAGTAACAATAGTAGTGGCAACAATACTAACAACAGTAGTAGCAGCAACAGTAGCATCATTAGCAACAGCAACAGTAACAGTTGCAACAACTGCTACAGAAACAGCCACAATAACAGTAACAGCAGCAGCAGGAAGAGCAGTAGTAGTAGCAAATGGAAGAGCACAAGAAAGGGAGCAAGAGGTGGAGGAACAGTAGGAAGAGCAGGAGGAAGAGTATTAAGAAAAACAGGAGGGAAAGTAGTAGGAAGAATAGTGGGAAGAGCAGGAGGAAGAGTAACAGGAAGAATAGGAGTGGAAGAGTAGAAGCACAAGAAAGATGACAAAACAGATGAATCCAGAAACATACAAGATCTGTAAAATATATATCACTGAGAAACACTAAAAGGTCTAATGTAGAAGAATTTACAGACGAAGAAAAAAAAAAAGGGGGGGTTTCCGAACTGCTTAAAAATGTGAAAGTCACAACAAAGGAAAGATCAATTTTGCCGAGAGATTAACGAGACAAGAATCACACAGGATTCCCTCAGCTGTCCAGGATATCGCTAGAAACACCAAATATTTCTACACATATGCAAAATCTATATTAAGAACTATGTGCAGAATTGAACCATTAATCACAGGAGGTTCATACACTGATGATGGAAAAAGATGAGCGGAATTCTAAAAGACCAATATCAATCAGTGTTCAGCAATCTACTAAAAGAAAGCACAGAGGAGCATTCAGAATTTTTTTTTCGTTACCACTAAAGGCCTCATAGATCACGTAGTGGATATAAGCACAAATGCAGAAGAATTCGAAAAAAATAAGATGCCCACTCAAGCAGCGAATGACTGAGCCGGATTTCTGGAATTCCGTCTTTATTAATAAGTGCAAAACTCCAGTAGCACGAGCACTCGGTATTCCTCGGAGGGAGAGTTTAGATATAAATGAAATCCCAGAGACCTTAAAGAGTGCAGAGATTGTTACTTTGCATACAGCAGTCAGTACCGCACTTGTCAAAAAATTACAGGCCAGTCACCCTGACATCACACATCATAAAAGTCTTTGAATGGGTGATGACACGCCAAATTACGTATTTTATGGAACAGCACAAACTGCAGAACCCAAACCACAATGGATTTATATTAGGAAAATCGTGCCTGTCTTAGCTACTAAACTCCTATGATAGAATTACAAAGGTATTTAAAGGACGCCAAAATATGGTTGTGGAATACATGGATTTCACAAAGGCATTTGACAAATGTGATAATGATTGATTGCACATAAATTGAGGGTGTTAGATATATCGGGGAAAGAAAGGAAATGAATTTTCAATTTTCCAACAAACAGAACACAAAGAGTAGTAGTTAACAGAGCAAAATCCAGCATTAGCATCGTAACAGTTCAGTATCCAGAGGCACAGTCCTGGCACCTTTACTGTTTCTTATTCTCGTATCGGACTAGATTAAAAACATTCACCACAATTATTATTATCATCGGCAGATATCAAGATAAGCATGAAAATCACCTCGTAGAGGACACGTAAAAATTGCAAGATATAAAGTACAGAGTCTTCAGCGGCCAGAGGAGAATAACACGACGGTCAATGGGGACAAGTTCCAACTACTTATATGTGGTGGATATGTGGGCCAGCGAGCCGCCAGCAGTAAGATCTGGTTGACCAGACAATCACCAGATGATCCTGGCCCAGGGCCGGGCTGAGAGTAAGAAAACGCTCGAACTCCTTCAAAGGTCAAATGTCAGACAAGCAGGAGAAGAAGAGGAACAAATATGAAGTAAACAAGAAAATGCGGAGGCAGAGAGAACATACAAGGAAATATAACTAAAGTATAACAACCATAACTAAAATATACCAGACATAACTAAAATTTTAATAACAAACTAAAATATGTGTGAGTGCAGGAAAGAGGAGATAGGGAAAGAAAGAAGGCGGGAGGGGTAGGGATGAAGGAAAGGAGGGAGGGAGGGAGGCAGGAAGGGAGAGAGGATGTGTGGGAGGGAGAGAGAGAGGATGTGAGGGAGAGAGAGGGTGTAGCTTGTTAAGGAACAATAGATAAAGGAGCTACTGCACTTGTTGACGGCTGCTGCTGTTGGTTATAGTGGGTGTTGTAGCGGTATGTTGTTGTTGTTTGTGTTGTTGTTGTTGTTGTTGGTGGTGGTGGTGGTGTGGTGGTAGTGGTGGTAATGATGTTGGTAGTGGTGGCGACTGTTGTGGTGTTAACAAAGCATGATGGTAACCTCTGGTACTTTCCAACACAGTTCTTACGACAGTGACCACCAAGAAGACACACCTTGTAAAACAAGATTTGACACAACGTATCGCTCTGCCTAGAGCTTTATCAGCTCATGACTTGATGAAGCTCTATGCAGAAACGTTGTCCTAGCGAAACATTGAGTCCAGCTTGAGAGTGATCTTGTTACCAAATGTCCTGGTTGTTCTCTCTCCTTTAATCCCAGAGTTAACAAGGCTAAATTAACTACTTATTCCAGAAGGACTCCTGAAAGACGTTTCCTGGGGTCAACGCCCCCGGGGCCCGGTCCCAGACCAAGCCTCCTGGAGGATCAAGAACTGATCAACCAGGCTGTTACTGCAGCCGCGGGTAATTCGAAGTACAAACCACAGACCAGCTGATCAGATATTGATTTGAGGAACTTGTCCAGTTTCTCAGTTGAAGACACCCAGAGATTTGCTGGTAATTCCCCTTGTGCATGGGAGAGGGAGAGAGAGGGAGGGAGGGAGGGGGGGAGGGGGAAGGAGGGAGGGAGGGAGGGGGAGAGAGAGAGAGAGAGAGAGAGCGTTGAAGAGTCCGGGACCTCTGACACTCATCGAGTTCTTAGTTCTCTTGTCATATGGGTGATTTCTGTGTTCAGATTTGAGATCAGTCCCTTCAGAATTTTCTAGGTGAAAATTATGTACCTTTCTCGCCTACGTTCCAAGGAATACAGTGACAGGGACTATAAGCATTCCCAGTAGTTTAGATGCTTGATTTAGTGTACACAGGCAGTAAATGTTCTTCGGCTCAGCAATCTTCCCTGCCTTGATTGGGGAGGGGGCTGTTAGTATACAGCAGAATTACAGAGTATCATAACTGATTTTGTATCTCTTGTCTTGAAAGTTCTAGTTATCCAGCCTATCATTTTTCCTTAAATATATAACCAGACAGAAACTGGGTATGTAGGTAGGTTGTTGGTTGTAAATAGGTAAAAAAAGTAGGTCGACTGGTTGATCAGTTTACTGCAGGGCGGAGGGCAAGCAAGCGAACAGGTAGGCAGGTAAGTAGGTAGATTACTTGTAGACGATTCTAAGGGTTATTACCCTTTGCGGACCTGTCCCAGACCAGGCCTCCTCAGGTAAGCAGGACAAGTAGGCAGTCAAGCAGGGGTAACTAAGCAGACGGACAGGGAAGTGGGTAGGCAGGCAGACACGAAGACGGGTAAGCAGACAAGGCAGGTAGCGAGAGAGAGAGAGAGAAGAGAGAGAGAGAGAGAGAGAGAGAGAGAGAGAGAGAGAGAGAGAGAGAGAGAAGAGGTAGAGAGAGAGGTAGAGAGAGAGAGAGAGAGAGAGAGAAGAGAGAGAGAGAAAGAGAGAGAGAGAGAGAGAGAGAGAGAGAGAGAGAGAGAGAGAGAGAGAGAGAGGTTCAGTTAATGAGAGGAGGAGGAAGGGGCGGGAGCACCTGTCCTCTTGTGTGAGCTAATGACGCCTCATTTGACTTCACCTGAAGGAGGTCATGACCAGAGAGAGAGAGAGAGAGAAGAGAGAGAGAGAGAGAGAGAGAGAAGAGAGAGAGAGAGAGAGAGAGAGAGAGAATGCTTAACACGGAGTTAGTGTTTCACAGAAGGTACTGCAATAAAATAATAATAATAATTTACACTTTCTTACTTCTCTTAGCCCAGTACTTTCGCCTCTTTATCCCTCTCTTCATCCCTCCCAACTTTCTACGGATGGGAAAGTCTTCTAATACCCGTTGCTTCTTTTCACCTAGCAGCAAATAGGTACCTGGGTGTTAGTGGGACGTTGTGGGCAGGTTCCTGGGAAAAGGTCAGATGCTCCAGCGAACTTCTAAGGAACTCCCATTTCCTCAAAGTGACCTAAACATTCGTCATAATGTGAGAATTAAGTTGTTCACTAAGTATACGATGAATATTGCCACAAGGCAACACTGATATATAATGAATCGCCATATGGAATGATATATGGTAGGGTAATCTCTCTCTCTCTCTCTCTCTTCCTCTCTCTCTCTTCTCTCCTCCTCTCGCTTCACCATCAGCACTTCCAAAATCTTATTATTATTTATTATTCTTTTTCTTTGATCTTCCCCTGTTAATGAAACAACATCAAGAAATTTTTTGCAGCTATATAAAAGTCTCTTTTAATTTTATTAATTATTATTATATCAAAATTAAATTGTTTAATTGGCCAACACACTGTGCGTTAATGAGAGACAACGACAGAGGAAATTTTTGCTAACGTGATCCCATCCTTTCGACTATTTCTTGCAATCTATTAAAACACCAGGTAATATCCATCAAAATCTAAATGTTCGGTAATAGGAAGCCAACGCGCGTTTGTGGGGTTCAAATTTATAAAACAAAAAAAAAGGGAAAATTTTA
>NC_069425.1:31709139-31727003 GCF_026875155.1 Cherax quadricarinatus
AGATTTTTTTTTTTTTTTTACCACTAAAGGCCTCTAGTCACGAGTGGATATAAGCACAAATGCAGAAGAATTCGAAAAAAATAAGATGCCCACTAAAGCAGCAATGACTGACCCGGATTTCGGGGTTTCCCGTCTTTTTAAAAAAGTGCAAAACCCAGTGCACGAGCACTGGTATTCCTCGGGGGGGAGAGTTTGATAAAAATGAAACCCCGAGACCTTAAAGAGTGCAGGTTTTTTACTTTGCATCAGCAGTCAGTACCGCATTTTGTAAAAAAAAATTACAGGCCAGTCCCCGACACACACATCAAAAAAATTTTGAATGGGTGATGACACGCCAAATTACGTATTTTAGGGACAGCTAAACGGGCAGAACCCAAACCACAATGGTTTTATATTGGAAAATGTGCCTGTTTAGTACAAAACCCCTATGATAGAATTACAAAGGCTTTAAAGGACGAAAAAATTGGGTTTGTGGAATCATAGATTTCACAAAGGCATTTGAAAATGTGAAAATGATTGATTGCACAAAAATTGAGGTTTTAGATATATGGGGGGAAAGAAAGGAAATGAATTTCAAATTTTCAACAAAAGAACACAAAGAGTAGTATTTAAACAGAGCAAACCCCGCTTGCTCGGTAACAGTTCAGTATCCAGGGGCACATCCTGGCCCTTTAATTTTTTCTTATTTCGTATCGGACATAGATTAAAAACATTCCCACAATTATGTATTACTGGGCGTATCAAGATAAGCATAAAAAATCCCCTCGGTAGAGGCAGTAAAAATTGCAAGATAAAAAGTACAGAGTCTTCCAGCGGGCCCGAGGAGAATAACACGACGGTCAATGGGGGCAAGTTTCCCAAATCTTTTTAGTGGTGGATTTGTGGGCCAGCAGCCGGCCAACAGTAAAAGTCTGGTTGACCAGACAATCACCAGATGACCTGGCCCAGGGCGGGGTGAGAGTAAGAAAACGCTCGAATCCTTCAAAGGGCAAATGCCCCCCCCCCCAAAAAGCAGGGGGAAAAGGAAAAATATGAGGTAAACAAGAAAAAGCGGGGGCAGAGAGAACATACAAGGGAAAATAACTAAAGTATAAAACCTAACTAAAATATACCAGACTAAATAAAAATTTTTTAATAACAAACTAAAATATGTGTGAGTGCAGGAAAGAGGAGATAGGGAAAGAAAAAAGGCGGGGGGGGTAGGGGTGAAGGAAAGGAGGGGGGAGGGAGCAGGGAAAAGGGAGAGAGGTGTGTGGGAGGGGAGGAGAGAGGATGTGAGGGAGAGGAGGGTGTAGCTTGTTAAGGAAAAAATAGAAAAGGAGCTACTGCATTGTTGACGGCTGCTGCTGTTGGTTTTATGGGTGTTGTTTTGCGGTAGTTGTTGTTGTTTGTGTTGTTGTTGTTGTTGTTGGTGGGGTGGTGGTGTGGTGGTGTGGGGGTTTTGATGTTGGTAGGGGGCGACTGTTGTGGTTTAACAAGCATGATGGTAACCCTGTACTTTCCAAACAGTTCTTACGACAGTGACCCAAAAAGCACACCTTGTAAAAAAAGATTTGGGCACAAAATATCGCTCTGCTAGAGCTTTTCAGCTCATGACTTGATGAAGCTCTATGCAGAAACGGTTGTCCTAGCAAACATTGAGTCCAGCTTTGAGAGTGATCTTTGTTACTATGTCTGGTTTGTTCTCTCTCCTTTAATCCCAGGAAGTTAACAAGGCTAAAATTAACCTACTTAT
Source organism: Cherax quadricarinatus (assembly GCF_026875155.1). Taxonomy (NCBI): domain Eukaryota; kingdom Metazoa; phylum Arthropoda; class Malacostraca; order Decapoda; family Parastacidae; genus Cherax; species Cherax quadricarinatus. Next base: position 31,710,875 of record NC_069425.1, read on the forward strand.
TCCAGAAGGGACTCTGTAAAGACGTTCTCCTGGGGTCAACGACCCCGGGGGCCCATGGTCCCAGACCAAGCCTCCTGGAGGATCAAGAACTGGATCAACCAGGATTGTTAACTGCTAGCGCGGGTATTCGAAGTACAAGAACCTACAGACCAGCTGATCAGATATTGATTGAGAGAACTCGTCCAGTTCTCAGTTGAATGACACCCAGAGATTTGCTGGTTAATTCCCCTGTGCTGGAGAGGGACTGTGTGTGGGCAGGGAGTGAGGGAGGGGTATGGAGGGAGGGATGGGAGGGGCGGAGAAGAAGCAGAGAGAGAGCAGAGAGAGAGAAGCGTTTGGAAGAGTCCGGGACCATCTGACACTCATCGGAAAGTTTCTTAGTTCTCTTGTATATGGGGATTTCTCGTTGTTCAGATTTGAGATCTCATGTCCCTTCAGAATTTTCTAGCGTGAAAATTATCGTACTTTCTCGCCTACGTTCCTACAGGATACAGTGACAGGGACTATAAGCATTCCCAGTAGTTTAGATTGCTTGTTTTTGTGTTCACAGGCAGTAACTTGGTTCTTCGGCTCAAGCAATCTTCCCGCCTTGACTTGGGGAGGGGGGCTGTTAGTTATACAGCACAGAATTACAGAGTATCATAAATGATTTTGTATCTCTTGTCTGTAATAGTTCTAGTTATCCAGCCTATCATTTTTCCTCTTAAATATATAAACCAGACAGAAACTGGGTATGTAGGTAGGTTGTTGGTTGCTAAATAGGTAAAACAAAGTAGGTTTCGACTGGTTGAGCAGTTTACTGCAGGGCGCGCAGTCGGCAAGCAAGCGTAACAAGGTAGGAAGGTAAGTAGGTAGATTACTTGGTAGACGATTCTAAGGTTATTACCCTTTGCGGACCTGTCCCAGGACCAGGGCCTCCTTCAGGTAAGCCAGGACCAAGTAGCAGTCAAGCAGGGGTTGGTAACTAAGCGACGGACAGGGAAGTGGAGTAGGCGGCCAAGACACTGAAAGACGGGAGTAAGCAGACAAGGCAAGGTAGCGAGTGAGAGAGAGAGAGAGACGAGCGAGCAGACGAGAGTAGAGAGAGCAGATCGAGTTGAGTAGGAAGAGATGAGAGAGGACTCGGGGTAGAGAGAGGGTAGGAGGAGAGAGAGAGATGAGGCAGAAGAGTAGACGAGGAGTAGAGAGAGAGAGAGCGAGACAGAGAAGGGATGAGAGAGAGGAGCAGAGAGAGAGAGAGAGAGAGGTTCAGTTAATGAGAGGAGGAGGGAAGGGGCGGGTGAGCCACCCTGTCCTCTTGTGTGGCTAATGACGACCCTCATTTGGACTTCTACCTGAAGGAGGGCATGAACAGAAGAGAGAGAGACGTGAGAGAGTGGTAGAGAGAAAGAGAGAGTTGCAGAGGATGGGAGTGGAGGAGGAGTGAGAGTGAGAAGAGGACGGAGAGATTGAGACGATAGGTGAGAAGGCAGAGAGAGACAGGAGAGAGACGAGAGAGTAGAGAATGCTTTATAACACGGAGTTAGTGTTTTCACAGAAAGGTACTGCAATATATAGAAATAATAATAATTAATTTACACTTTCCTTAATTCTCTGAGACCATGTACTTTCGCCCTCTTTACTCCCTCATCTCATCCATCCCAACTTGCTTCGGTGGGGAAAGTCTACTAATACGTTGCTTCTTTTAGCCTAGCAGACAAATTAGGTACCTGGGTGTTAGTGGGGTCGTTGTTAGGCCAGTGTTTTCCTGGATAAGGTTCAGATGCTAACACAGCGAACTTCTATAAGGGAACTCCGACCTTTTCCTCAAAGTGTCCTAAACATTTCGTCCATAATGTAGATCGTATTAAGTGTTCACTAAGGTATACGATGAATATTGCCACAAGGCAAACACTGGATCTATTATAATGAATCGCATATGGAATTGAATATATGGTTGGGTAATCTCTTCTTCTCTCTCTCTCTTATACTCTGCTCTCTATCTCTCTCTCTCTCTCTCTCTCTCTCTATCTCTCTCTCTCTCTCTCTCTCTTCTGATCTGTCCGCTCTAAGCACAATACATGACATCTGCTGACTATATAGAAAAGTTCTTATTATTATTATTATTATTATATTATTATTATTTATTATTATCTATTATTTTGCAACAAATCACACTGGTAGTTATGAAAACAACGATCACGGGGAACATTTCTCTTATTGTTTAGCGTGATATCCATATCTCTTCTTTCAGCCTTTTTCGCTGCAATCTATATATTTAAAAACACGCAGGTTATCCATCACAAATCTAAAATAGTGCGGTAATAGGAAGCCAACGCGCGTTTGGGGCGTTCAATTGATCCGAGAAACAGAAAACAAAGAGAGAGCAATTTTGAACACCTCAAAGGCGGACCAATTGGTACTGTCATGAGATATACTGAGAGTACACGTCTTAGTGTCTACATTATCTGGAGTTTACATGTGTGACCGTTCCTGGCGTAGACTCAATATTCACTAGAGATATATACTTTATGTGTTGTTACATTATATCCTTAGCCCTGTAATCACCACAGAGTCAAAAATTTTTAAATTACAAAATTGTATTTCGTCTAAAATTTTGTTGTAGTGCCCGAAATGCCTTGGAATAAATATGGATTTTTCACCACGTAATAAAACCTTTGTTATAAATAATGTCCGTATCGTGGAAATCCATACTTAATTACTATAATATAATAATCTTTATTCTTGACCATAGCAGTGGTGAACAGGTGACATGAAGTCTTATGACCCTCGTGTAGCTGAAGTACTTCTACACTCCGTTACATTCCAACAATCGAGTGTTACCTTGTATGTTGTGTGGTTGAGGGAGCTTGTTACGCTCCATCTTGAAAACTCAACCAGTGTCATGTTGGGAAATACCCTTTTTGGTCGGGACGTAAAGGGTCTGGTTGTTGTAAGAGTCGGGGTCCTCTGACGCATTTTATGAGTTTAGCTGGTATTTATCATGCCCAAACACAAAATATTGTTAAAGAAAATTGCGCAGCCTCATTGGGAAGTGGTGACCAATAGGTAAGCAGAGTCTGTTTAAATAGTGAGCATCTGACGTGGGGATCAGTACAAGTGGCATTTTAGTGGTGGTACTTTGCATCGTTTAACGACTAGTTCTTTAGTTGTCCAGTACTGAGCTGTGGTGAACAGTACTATGTTTATAGATAGACGTCAGAGCACCAATTAAAGAATACTATCACTGTCCTCATTCTCTTGCTTCCAAAGTTTCATTATCCAACTATGACATCTTTCTTCTGGGCCTCACTGCTTCTCATTTGCCTTATTGTTCCCTATCTGTAATGAAGATGGGTTCTCCTGTGTTGTTGTATCCACTTCTCAGATGTTTCCTTGATGATTATATTTTATATGATGTATCTCCTTCCTTCTCTCCCTACCTGCACTTTTCCCTCTCTTCTTATCTCAGTACCTCCTTGTCCCGAACCTCCCTACAAACAACTTGTCTCACTCATTCCTTCTACTCCCTTCTTCCTTTATTCTCCCTTTATTTCTCTCCTCCATCACCAATCACCAATGAGTTAGTTCTACCTTCACGAAGTAGTCACACGCAGATAAACATCCGGAAGGTTGCAGCATCAATAGTAGTTCAGTCAGTCGTTAGCTAATATTATCTGAGTAAACATTTTAATATTTGACGTGCTAATTATGTACTTCTTGAGTAAACCTGTTTACCATCGATATGTGTTAACAGTAAGTTTATTACTTATTGTTATATTATTATTATTACCATCACTCTAATTATCATTACCACTGTATTACTAATTCTTACTCCTCCGTAGCATTTTTCCTTCACACTTTCATCATCTTCACTTTTTGTATGTGAGATATAGAATAAAACCTGAAAAGTTTAAAAGAAAATATATAATAACACTAACATTTCTTTTTCATCAAAGAGAATTACATGTCAAAGGTTGTGGTGAAGCAGAAGATGAAAGCTTTGGGAGAGGAGAGGCGGTGGGAGGGTAGAGGAAACAGTGTATTGTGTGAGAAGAGGAAAAGGGAGTAAAGAGATGAGAGGAGAAAGGAGAGATAAGAGAGGAGGTGACAAAGGGGTAGGCGGGGAATGTAGGAAATTAAAATACGTGTAATTGACACACCTGAAGTCGAAATTGCAAATTAAATTACGAACTTTACGGAACTCTTATAAGCAGAAAGAAAAGAGTTCGGTCTTTCTTCATACCAATTGAGTACAAACCAGACGTGTGTTCTGCCCCGAGTACTACTGCATCAGGAACAACATATATTCCAAATGTTCTCCCTGTCATGACTATACAATCAGACAGGAGGGTTACAGAGTAGTGAAATGTTGTGAGCCTGAGCTGGAGAGACCTCAGTGTGATGAAGTATATCAGGTACTCCTTCAGTATGGGGGTCACTAGTTAGAGCGGCTTCACAGGTTTCATTACTGCAACGCTTGAGTTACTGCTTACTGGCAGTTAACCATCTCCCAGGATGGTACTCACCATTGTAGAAATGGCGTGGAGAGTGTGTGATTGAAGGTTTGCTTGGAATTATGCTTGGACTTACACTGGTGGGGTCTATATCAGGCTATACTGGTAGAGGTTTATCAGCTTTAACACTGCGTGATGGTATATCGTCTACACTGGGTGGGGATATATCAGTCTACCTACTGAGTGGGGTATATCAGATCTAACTGGTGGCGTTATATCTACCACTGGTGGGGTATATCAATCTATCACTGGTGTTGTATATCTTCACCGGTAGTTTCTGTATCATCAACTGGCGAGTATATGCTGTTGTGCCACTGATGGGTGTATATCAATCTACCCCTGGTGGTGATATGCTGGTACTCACTGGTGTGGGGTTACCAGTCTACCACTGGTGGGGGTTATTTCCGTCTACCAATGGTGGGCGTATATCAGTCACCACTGGTGTATATCTTACTCTGGTGTTGTATATTCTACCTAATGGTGGACGGTAATATTCTTCCACTAGAGTGTTGTTTATCTACCAATGGTGTATATCTTCACTGGTGTTTGTATATCTACCACTGGTGTATATCTTGCATACTGGTGTTGTATATCTTCCACTTCCATCCCGGTGGTGTATATCTTCCACCGGTGTCTGTATATCTACCAATGGTGGTGTATTATCACTTCCACTGATGTTTGTATGTCTTCCACTGGTGTTGTATATCTTCCACCTGTGTGTTGTTTATCTACCTCTGGTTGTTATAATATTCCTTCAGTTGTCCCAATATTTCCAATCTTTATCCTGGTTCTCGCCTGCGTCTTGTTTTCAGATGTCTGAGTCCTGTATCGCCTATTGTCATGCGAATCGCCCCTTTTGCTCAGTCCATGGTTGCAATCTCTGACGTTCCCTGCCTCGGCCTTTTTTTTTTCAGACATCATACCATCACAGTAGACATACAACACACAGTAGATCATGTACCAACACAGTAGACATGTTAGAAAAGTTCGGACAGGTTGATCATTGCTCGCCGTACATCTGCAGTTAAAATAAAGGCAGGAAGGTTTTTTCCTCTAATACGCAGTTCATCCTCCAGTTGAAATATGAGTTAATTAGGTTTATGCAAAATCCTCAGCTGATGATGTAAACAATCATAAACCACTCCAGCTGTGATGTAAACAATCATAAACCACTCACAAGCTGATGATGTAAACCATATCATAAACTCACTCCAGTGATGTAAACAATCATAAAACCACTCCAGCTGATGGATGTTAAACACAATCATAAACCACTACAGCTGATGTAAACAATCCTATTTATTTGTAAACAATACTTTAGAGACACACACAGTTTATATTAGTAATATGCGTTAGAATTACAAACAAAAAATGTTAACTAATTGTATCGGATCCAACTTAATGACGACTATTTTTATATGTGGAAACGTTTTCGCTCTCCAGCTTTGTCATGCCGCTACAGGCTTATACAAAGCTCTGGAGAGTGCGGAACGTTGCCATCAATAAAATGGTCCACATTGTTGCATCAGTGTCCACTTCACCTCAAAGTACTTGGATAAACAGTCAACACACTTTGAATAACAATCAGTGAGTTCGGCAGTTTTATTATTTACGCAGTAATATAAGTCTCAAACACTGTGGCTGGAACAATTAACAAACTCTCAACTTGTTGTTAAGGGTAGACACTATGCAACAGTTTAGACAAATGTTATTCCCGATATACGTTTCGCCTAGCACAGGTAGGCTTCTTCAGTCGAAGTCAGATACAAGTAGGCAGGAACAGTAGAGATGTGAAGCACGATTGTAATCAGTCCATCACCTTGAAGTCGTAGAGTTAGATTTGAGGTTGTCAGTCCCCTCGGCCCTGGAGAAGTTCGTTCCATTGTCAGGAACTATCTGAAGTTCAAGGCGTACAGAGCGAGAGACCACTTAAATACTGTCGGATAGGAGAGAGGTGACAAGCATAGTAGTGAGTAGTAAGTAGTAGTAGTAGTAGTAGTAGTAGTATATGAGAATGTAGCCACTGAGAAGGTCATGTCCCTTTACCTCAGATCCAACACTTCTCATTGGAAATGCTTGTCCAAGGTGTTTTCTGTACCAAAAATGGCCCATGCTGTTGCAGTGTTGACTCATGTTGAACATATCAAAATGGTATACAATACGACTGGGTGTTAGGTAAAACACATAAGCAACAGGTTAGGATCTATCTTTATTCCGAAACTCGGAATATAAAAGTTGTCTACTGTTTGCTCTCATATGGTCTTAACCTATATAATTACCTGTCGGGATTGTTTCCATTTGATGTTCACTCATCAACTTGAAGACGATACCTACACGACGTTTTTTGTATTTCGAAATGCTGTGTAAAAATTTCTCCTACTAAATTAACGGCTGTTGTCAAGTCTATCAGGTGTTTCAGGTTTTTTGTAAACATAGGTGTTACTCTACATTAAAAACAGTCTAGATTTTTTATCCTTCAAAACTATGTACAGTCTCGGTTAGAGATCTCATAAATCGTCTAGAATTGGAGCTCACTTGCCGCGAGTTCAATACCACCCGTACGTAGTATACCCAGACTCTCTTTTTTTTGGGAACAAAAATTTTTCCGCCTAGATGACGTCAACTGCCGAAGTAACTAGGGAAAAACCTTTTCATACATTTGATATTTAATTTAAAAGCAATTGAATTCTTAGTCCCTTTATAAAAATAAAAGTCTCGGCAACGTTCAACAGCAGTAACTGAAGAATGAAACTTCTGGAGGTATGGTTTTAAAAAACCATAAAATACTTGTTTTGTAGGGCCTTGTAAAACAAAATCTTCACTTCAACACTGTCCTAGAGTTGTTAGGTAAGTGGAACAGTTCTGGAGAGTTGATGTAGTGGAAGTGCAGGATCCCTGCATAGCTTTACGAAAGAGGTATGATAATGCGCATGGAGCTCAGGGAAGGAGAGAGTGGACCTTAGTAGCGACCAGTGAAGAGGAGGGACTAGGAGATATGAAATGACCCCTGCAACCACAATTAGGTGAGTACATACACACCGCAGCCGCAAAGTGTGTGCCCGCACACTAAAGCGCGAGTACGTAACACTCTGCATGAGCCTCCATCTTATACAGCCTCATTTCTGAAGCTTGGTCGCAAAAAAGTGGAATCTGCCTTGTTGGAGAGCTGAGGGAACATCCACACTCGTTGTGAGACGCAATGAAACATAGACCCGAACGACCCACTGAGGACTCAGAACCTTGAGTAGGACCGCAGCCGCAGCAAGCAGCAATACAAGGCTGCCCCTCCTAATATTCTTGCTGTCCCTGGGCCTATCCGCAACTCCATGTGATGGGCCAATTTGCAAGTACCTGCTGCAAAATCATGCAAGTAATCGCTTATAGTGACATAATAAAATGATCCGGTGCACGACAACGAATAATGGACTAAATATGGACAGAAGATGGGTCCGGAATTCAAATACCAGACCTGCATGCCAGACGTGAACAGACATGAGACGTTTTCCACTACATATTGGAAATACATGACTGTCCATATCAACTGCACAGTGTTTCAACGGGAAGACAAAATGGAAGAAAAACCTTGATCATACTAATTCGCCATAGGAAATGAACAGGTCTTGTAATGGACTTTTTTTCTTCAAATGACATCAACAGAGGGAAGAATTGAACCTTTATACATGGATTCTGACCCTGGCATCCAAACAGCATCTACTGCCAGACGTACAACTAGTCGAAGTGATTCTATCTGTTACTGGACTTCATCTGTTGACAGTAGCATCTATCTGTCACCACACACATATCACCATTGTACCAGTGCTAACGAGAGGGAAACACAGGAGACATGTCAGAATATCAACAGTACACATAACTCCAAGGTATAGGACGGTTCTCCCTCTCAGTCGCCAGTTCGTGGGAATTATATTATAATAATTTATAAAGATATATAATAATTAATATCATTTATTTTCTATCACAGTACATGTACAAGGGACAGTCCTAGCTGACACACAAAGACATACTACTATATTGATAGTACCTTGGTTATGCTCCGCATTTCGGGGCCAAATTAGGTCAGTGTCCCAGGTGCGTCTCCACACCGTCGACTTAACAACTCCAGGAGGTTATCCCATTTTACTGATGGGGGAACATAGAGCAACTCATGTGGAAGAAACACGTCGCCAATGTTTCTACTCTGGCTGGGAATCGAATCCCAGGCCCTCATCCGTGTGAGCGATGAGCGTTAACACCTGCCACCAGAGGCCCAAGAAGTGAATGTTAAAATAGTCATGGTTAATGTTTTAGATAGCTTGACCTATATTCAGATGACTAGTATACAGGGGAGTAATCATCAGCAGAAAAAAGCACACAAATATATCTATTAGCTTCAAGGAAGGTCAGGTTGTGGTGGCCTCGTCGATTACTCCCACGCTCAGTGTTTTAAAAAATGGCTGAGTCAGCAGATACAGGTAGTAGACATTACACCAACAACCACACCCCGATAATTGCGACATTGAGGGGGATTTGGCAAGGATAAAACCATTGATTATAATCCTTTCTGGTCTACCAGAAGGGAAAGGCACCCGTTAGAAGTTAATTGGTGAAAGCAACTGTCTGTGTTGACAGTGAGGTGGGTGTAGGGGAGTGTGTAAATAAGGGTGGTGAACTATAAGGGGGTTTGTGATGTTAGGGAAAATGGTGAGCTCATGAGAGGCGTTTTGAAGAGGAATTTTACTAGTTAAATTCAGTCGGTGATTGCTAATGCAGATAACTAAGTGTACTAGGGGCTGGGAAAAAAGAGATATAAATATTACTGTATTGAGTAAAAGAGCGACAAAGACGTTATGAAAATGGCAGGCATTAGGGGGGGGGTTACAGGCTGTCCATTAATTTATATTTATCTTTCTTTCTTCAACATTCCTTGAGAAAGAGAATCAGTCATGGCGGCTGGAGAAAAAGAGATGAATGCAGTATCAGCGCCCTGGACAGTTAAAGCCCATACAGTTGCCATCCCTACCAGAATAAGGAATACCTCACTATCGCCGCATGGTATGCGCAAACACCGCTTTACCTCCGCAGAACAAACAACATGTGTCACACAGCTCTTATTGTAGCGCTCTTAAGTGGTTGATATCCAAATTAGATCCAGACCTCAGACTTTGTGCAGAGGCAATAGCAGGACTGGTAAATGAACGGCGATAACTGACTGTCTAGTAGATAGGGATGATAACCTTACTCCATATGTAATGCATACATAGGTCAATGTGAGACCAATACAGCCATTATTATCTCAAACACTAGTCTCTCACATCGATGCATACTTGTACTAAAGTACGCCTATGAAAAAAACTGAAAAGGCACATTATGTAAAATGTGTAAGGGGATGGGTGCATGCATGGATGTATGTACTATTATAGCAACGGTGCCAGAATTCAGTTGGTGTGATTGCACAAATGCACTTTGGCACAGTTACCTTTTAAGCCAGTTTTTTCGTTGACATTGATTTACCATATTTTAATACAAATGACCCATTGCCCTTATATTGATCGATTATGATTGTTTTTATGTAAAACAGGGCCCCTTCACTTTACTCATGTTCAATGCAAGATCACTTCTTCCTAAATTGAGAGATTAGGATTTCTAGCTAAACAAATTTAGGGCGGGCATGTTATTAACCATCTCTGAATTTGACTGACAACAATAGAAGGTTACTATATAAACACTTAGATCGGAACAGAAAGGCGAGGTGGGAGTAATTTGCCTACATCGAACTATGACTTAGACTTACAAACCCAAGACCTGATTTAATTAAAATCAATAAACTGGGATTCTATGGCTTGAAGTGCTGCTTCCCAAGGACCCAAACCCTCTTAGTAGGAACTAGTTACCGCCCTCCTTACCCAGGACCAGTTCTTAGAAGATTTTTCAGAGTTTGTCCGGAAGTTGAAAACAATGCGAGGACAATAATTACTGGGCTGACTTCAAATCTGTTTTTCAGCTGCAAATAACGGGCTGTGAAAATAGGTATTAAAGCAATTTTGAGATTTAAATAGATACACCCAACTAAGTTCTATACACCAACCCGGATCACACAGTTTCAGTCACCCTAATTGACCACATATTTTCTGTAACGCTCTGAGAACATTAGTCTGTCAGGCGTCAATTACCACAGGTCTTAGTGATCATTTCATCATTTACTGCACCAGGAATAATCACTAGGGGATAAGGTATAAGGCTCTACATCAGGACATAAAAATGACGGTCAACTAGAAACTACAGTAAAGGAACACTGGTATATAGGCTATCACAATTGTGACTGGACAGGGATAACAAGTTGCACGGACGCGGTAAACGTAGGCTGGGAAAATTCAAACGCGTTGTTCGCTTCCATTCTTGATAATATTGCACCAGTTTAAAGAGGTTAGGATTAAACGAAGAAACTTGACCCCTGGTGACATACTGAGATAATTAGATAATATGAAATTCTGAGACCAGCTGCTAAAAGATTTTTAAAGCAAACAGAAGGATTATGTGCAGCACTAAATGAATTCCCAAAGGGTGAGGAACAGCAGTACAGAGACTATAAAAGGGACGCAAATGCAAAGCACTATGGCTCAAAAATTGAAGAGTATTAGCCATAACCCAGATAAGCTCTGGCAACAACTAAAAAACAGGTTGGCGGTCTATAGACATAAGCCAGTAGATTGGTCTAACATAGTACTCACTATCGATAATGAGGTATGACACTCAGAAACATCTAAGGTGGCAAATTGCCTTGCTCTTATATTCCTACTACACATCTGTGTTGCATCAACATAGTAAAGTACATACTACCAGCAGCATCGAAATACCTTTTAACACACAGACATCTGATAAGTTTTCACAACATACATATTACAAATCTAAGGGGTAACCCCAAACAGTTGTCAACTAGTAAGTGCTTTCTCATGACTTCATTCAAAATTAAGAATAAACAGGTTCAACCCAAACTAAAGAAGCACATGGCCCTGATAACACTACCGTTAAGATTCTAAAAGATGGTCTTCTGAACTGTCAATCCCTATTGCCTCAAATATATATTAAATCTATCTCAACTCTCCCACTAATACCGTACAGGTGGGGTTCACAGGGAGGACAGAGTTACTCCTATCTTCATGAAAAATAATAGGTACTGATGTAAGCAACTATAGACCTCCTGTTAGCTTTTATACTCAGTATAATATCTAAAATTCTGGAGAGGGCGGTGTATTCTTAGTAGTTAAGTACCTTAATGCAAAAGCATTCTCCATTAGCTATCTCAATCGGGCTATTAGAAGAGTTACTATCTCAACCGATTCCTCCCTTATTAATCTGGATGGAATTACCTGAGTGAACTGAAATGTCAAAAAGGGAACCTCATAGGTATGGTAACCTTTAGACCATGCAAAAGGCCTTCGATACTGTCAACAACAATATATTATGTAAGAAAAATTAAGCTTTCGGTATAGTTTCTGCTAGCACTGGTTTAAAGTCCTACCTTTAGCAAACAGGAGACAAATAGTCAACAATCAACAAAACGGAATCAGAACCCATGCCGATAACATGTGGGGTGTTCCCCAAGGTAGTATTCAGGGGTCCCTTATCTTTTCTTATTGTTATGTCAATGATATGCCATTTCAGGTTGTCAGGCAAACTCCCCTACTGTATGTCCAGATGACAGTGCTCATAGTTCAGTGACAGTGGAAGGTAAAGACCCACAAGATATGTGGGTTTTTAAAAACCTCTGGAAAATCTGGAAGTCCTGCAGCAAATGCGTTAGTTAGACAAACAAAACTATCATTACACGTAGGGATGGAAAACTGAAGCCATTCTCTTTTGGCACGAAACATAAACTGAGAAGGGTAAATTAATTTTAATGTTCAGTGTAATGAGGGCCAATCAATTTGGTTTTCATTCAGTAAAAATATCTGGAATCCCTTTTGACCCATGCATTTTTGTCCAGGAGAATTGATAGTGAACAGTTTGTAGTAAAGAAAGCGAATGCCAGGACTGAAGGTTCCCTGTATAGACAAGGCACAGTGTCTACCTACTGTGGCTCGCAGGACCCTATGGTCTAGCCTCTTATACTAATGCATATGGTTTAACGATTGCTCTTCATGGTACATCTGCCATTGAACATTAAAAACTGGAAAGTATAGATGCAAATCACCAGAACAAAAATCGTATGATTAATCCTGGGGCTGGGACCAATTGAGAAACATGTAGGCCAGGTTGAATTACAGCAGTTGGATATGCTGGAATGTGATAGACAGAGTTAAAACTAACTGAAGCTCTAAAATGTTTATAAAATTGCTCACGAACAGTGTCCTGAATTTCTTGCTGTCACATTTTGTCTAGGTTAGGGAACCAATGCAATCCATAGTACTTAGGGGGAGAGAGCACATCTTGGTAGTACCCACCCAGTCAAGTGGCCGGCTTCTCAACACACCTTTTATTGTACAGAATAAAGGAAATGGCACAGACTAACCCGCACATGTCAAAGCCAGTCATAGCATGAACCATAGTTCACAAGAAGCAGAAGAGTGCCACAAAGGTGTCTGATGGATGTAACTACAGGAAAGGGAGGAGGGATGATTTTCTATTTTTTAGATAACAACGGTAAATTTGACACCTCTATTCCTAGTATGACCCTCGTATTGTAGATATAGTCGTTAATGACCCCGTGAAGTAGTTAGTCTTTTTAGTATGATAATTAGAGTTATCTTCATTGTATGGAATAATAAGGAAAATATTATAACCTTTATATTTATAATAATAAGGTAAAAGGACCCCAATGGAAATAAGTCACTCTGTCTGACTTTTTTGGGTTATCCCAGGTTCTCTACACATATGCTGCTATGTATGATAATTCTATGTAACTGTATTTGTGTATACCTGAATAAACTTACTTACTTACTTGCTACGACGAATATAATGTTCTGAGTAACTGATACTGAAGGGAGAAACGGGAGGACCAAAAACAACAGTTGTGAGGCCCCCTCCCCCGGACAAGCAAGTTGTGGGGGAGGGCCCAGGGTAAGCAAGTTTTGAGGGCCCCCAGGATACGCAAGTTGTGGGAGAGGGCCCAGAGCAAGCAAGTTGTGAGGGGGCCCCAGGGTAAGCAAGCTGTTGGGGCCCCAGAGTAAGCAAGTTGTGGGGGCCCTAGGGTAAGTTGTAGGGGCCCCCAGTATAAGCAAATTGTGGGGGCCCCCAGAGCAGGCAAGTTGTGTGGGGGGGCAGAATAAGCAAGCTGTGGGGGAGGGGGGGGTGCGATCTCAATAAAACACCAGTGTCAACTTACAAACCACAGTGTCATTATGTAAGGAGTCAACCAGCTCAAGTTTGTTATCCCAGACATATGATATGGACATGCACTAAAGTGTCAAAAGTGCCGAACACAAGGTCACCACAACACAAGGTCACCACACGAGACAAGGTCACCACACGAGACAAGGTCATCACATACGACAAGGTCACCACACAACACAAAGTCACCACAACACAAGGTCGCCACATGAGACAAGATCACAACACAAGGTCGCCACATACGACAAGGTCACAACACAAGGTCACCACATAACACAAGGTCACATAACATAAGATCACATAAAGCGAGGTCACGTAATAAGAGGGTGAGTCTCACCCTTGTGACACTTGACACACTTTGACACCCGTACACCCATCCTGGGTGAGCCTCACCTGTGACACCTGACAGACACTGACACCCGTACATCCACCCTGGGTGAGCCTCACCTGTGACACTTGACAGACACACTGACGCCACGGGGCTCACAGTTCAATACTAATTTATCTACACACTTTCTCAGCCTGCCTGTGGTCAGTCACGCCATCACCTGAGGGAGGGAGGGAGGGAGGGAGGGAGAGAGGAGAGAGAGGAGAGGGGAGAGAGGGGAGGAGAGGGAGAGAGAGAGAGAGAGAAGAGAAGAGAGAGAAGAGAAGGAGAGAGGGGAGAGAGAGAGAGAGAGAGAGAGAGAGAGAGAGAGAGAGAGAGAGAGATTGTAATATAGTAACTTCAAATCCGCTCATCCTTATGTAATTATGCATATATCTTCTGTATGTATGCTTAAGTATGAACGTACGTACGTACGTATGTAAAGGCAGGATAATATTAGCAGACTAGTACGTCAGAGCGTCAAGTATAATTATCTACAGCAGTAACCTAATAAAGGGAATCACTAAATCATTATACCACAGCTACGTTAGTAGATCAAGCCTCGAGTATGTAACACCAGAGTCGAGCCCACTCCTAAGACAAGAACATGAAGAGCTATGTAACTTCTATACAATTTGGTACCCAGCTAGCACAGACCTAAGGCGCGTGAACTACAGGGGAGAGTAGACATGGTCAGGACGTAAAAGATACCCGTATGGAAAGGGGGGGGTATTACAGTGCCTGGGAAATGGGATAAACCGGTTAGATCCAAGGAATAGGAAGGTAACTCCAGTTTCTTGGATCGAGAGCCCTTCACCAGCATCAAGGCACCAACAGCTGAGGGTCATAAATATTTATATCTAATAATCTGACAGAGATAAAAGAAACAATACAACAACAAAATGAAACATAAAACACAATAAAACTAAGATAAAACAATAAATCACAGTACTCATTAAAATACAATTACAATAAAAAATATAACAAAAAATACAACAGACAATAAAACCAAATAAAAATAACACAATACACATTAAAAAAAATCACACAAAAACAAAAACACAGAAAAAACAGCAGATAAAAAACCCACAAAAAAAAACAGCGCACATAAACCCAGTAACCAGCGCACATAAACCCAGTAACACAGCGACATAAACCCAGTAACACAGCACCACATAAAACCCCGAACACAGCGCACATAAACCAGTAACACAGCGCACATAAACCCAGTAACACAGCACACATAAACCCAGTAACACAGCGCACATAAACCCAGTAACACAGCGCACATAAACCCAGTAACACAGCACACATAAACATACACAATAAAAAACTACGTAATACGATAGCTGCTTCAAGGTTATATATACTTACAGTCGCTTGACAGATAATGGTAGAGAAGACAGCTGTCGTTGTTGTTGTTGTTTTTAAAGAGCCGGTCAGGTTTTTTCACAGTAGCCAGCGGAAGGCCTCGTTCATATGACCAAAAGCTCCAGTGGAAGGTCATCATATGACTAAGACCCGCGTCAGGAAACACTTGTCCTGTTTCCTAACAAACTTAACCTAAGAGCAGTGTTATACTGCAGTTCTAACTGCTGTCATATATACACTATGTCCAGCCCAAGGCCTGGTCTCAGACCAGGCCGCGGGGGCGTTGACCCCCCGAAAAACCCTCTCCAGTTAGAATCCAAGTAAACCTTCTCATTCCTCACTGTTTCGGACTCCAAAGTGCCCTTTCATGCTATCCTCAAATTTGACTCCTCATCCCATCATCCTTGTGTACAGATCAGGTTATGTAGCAAATTTTCTAGCAAGCATTAAACCCCCTGTATTCAAGGCAATGCAGACTCTGCCGCTCGGTCAGCTACTCGTGATTTCCTGATTTCCCACCGTGGTGACGGTCCTCTCTCAGGCTGTATTTCGTGATCCCTCAGTAACAAAA
>NC_069425.1:31727503-31737503 GCF_026875155.1 Cherax quadricarinatus
GGGGGAACAGAAGGAGGAAGGGTGATGGAGAACAGAGGGAGGGAGGGAGGGGAAGTGGGAGGTAGGAAATTATGGAGGGCTGAGTGTTGAACAAGTACAGATGGAATTATGCAGGAGGAAGGTAATGGAAGGGATTGGAGGCATAAGAAGATGGAAGGGAAGGGAGGGGAAAAGATATGAAAGGAGAGTAATGCACTGCGTAACATGGAAGGGAACGTGACTCGGTTGAAAGGGAGTAGCGAAGGGTGGAAAGAAAGTAGGGAATGGCGGAAAGGAAGTAGAGAAGGGTGAAAGGGAAGTATGGAAGGGAAGTAAGGGAAGGAGATAGGGAAATGTGGAGAGAAGAGGCAGAAGACCGAAAAATAAGGAAGAGATAAATATGACAGAGCAGTCATGTAATGAATTACGAAACAAGACACAAACACATAGATAAAGAATAAAGACTGACTGGGTAGGAAATACATTAAGAATTTGGGAGAGAACTAGGGAGAACGAGGATTAAATTTCCACTCAAGAGGGAAGACAGAAGGGGAGACACACACACACACACACAAAGAAGAGGCGGGGCCAGGATCTCGGACTCGACCCCTGCAACCTCAACTAGGTGAGTACACACACACACACACACACCACAAGAAGCCAAGTGTCTACTGACAAGAGCCTTTAACACCTAGTAACAACTACTACCACAACACACACATATAATAAATGTGTACTCGTGCAGTTCTGCATGAGTACACATAAATGAGTACTTATGCAGTTCTTCATCTTTACAAGGGAGCTGACCAACAGACCCCTGGCTGTCTTCAAGAAGACGCTGGACAGGCACCTAAAGTCAGTACCCAACCAGCCGGGCTGTGGTTCCTAATCAGTCTGCGTGCGGCCAGTAACAGCCTGGTTGACCAGACCCTGATCCACCGCGAGGTCTGGTCTCAGACCGGGCCGCGGGGGCGTTGACCCCCCGAAACCCTCTCCAGGTACTCAAATTTCTTTTAGGATCATTAATTAGTCCTTCCAGGAACTCGGGGTTCTGACAGACTGTAATCTGCGCTCGCAGTAGGCTGCCTTCTGTTCACTTTCCATTTCCAAATATTTTCATCCAGAATTCGTCAAACAACTCACCAAGATCAACTGTTAGTTCATTTAGACTCACACTTAAGTGTGAAGTCTAAGTTGAATTGTATAACTGTAGCTTTGTGCTAATTCTGAGCTTCCAGCCCACGCTCCTTGTGTATCAACACTTAGCACTGCTACTGCTGTACTACGTCACCCAACCGCACTGAGTCCAGCTGTCAGCAATGTTAGTGTTGGCACTTGTGTAGCCCTGTGGTAGCCCTTTATAGTAACACTTGGTGTGTATCGTTAGTCTGGCAGAATCCGTTAAAGCCACTGATAGCATTCTCGCCCTGATGGCAGAGATGCTCTATTGATGTTCTGGTGATTCAGAAGTCATTGAGTTTAATACAAAATTATTACATTCATGGTGGAATTAAAGCCAAGAATGTAAGGCAATCAGGTTCGATTCAAGGCTGGAGAGAACAAGTCAAATTCCCTGCATCAGGACCATCTCACCAGAATTAAGGAACTTCCTTTGAAGGGGACGTCAAGGGGAAGATAACTCCAATTCCTTGAACCAAAAGCCCTTCACCGACATCATATAATCCCTTGAAGGTATAATGTAAATTCTAGCAAGGTTAGGTTTTTAAGCCATGTCTATCAACGATGTTTCTTTCACCTTGTGGGAGTAACCTGGCGTAGTTTAAACTACGCCAGGTTACTCTCACAAGGTGAAAGAAATTTCAGAAATAAACTACATTTGAACATTTGTATTTAATACCTGAGAAGAAACCTACTCACTAATATTATTATGAGGTAAAGAAGACAGAGGAAACTGTTCAAACTAATAACCATGTCTTCCCCGCTGGTCAGTTACATGGCTAAAAATAAAAATAATGAACTTTGAATTAGCAACTGAATGTTATATCAAGTTATAATCTAGTGAATAAACAAGAAAATAGAGGTTAGTCCCTCATATTATGAGATTATCACTAAAGCAAGGAGCGATCTCATCTGATATATTATATTTTAAAATTTATCAACAGAACAAAGCTTATACAAGGATCTTATTATGCCAAGGTAGTAAAAAAGTGGTGATTGTTATATAAATCATATACAGTGTGGAATACTCAATGATGCAATGGTAATAAAACATTGGTACTTTCTTCTGAGAATGCTGGCAGAGATCTGACCATAAGTGCCCATCACGTCACAACCTACATAATATATACAGTAATTAAGAGCTAAGGTAATATAGTCAATTGACTCTACAGTTACTAATAAACTGTTGAACATATATGAGTGGGAGGAGCTGAGTTTGATTGGTGTCGTGGGTACAGGAGTAAATTCTTGGGTAGGTTTGGGTAAGGGTGGTTTTGATAAGGATTTCCCTTGTACGGGCCAATAGGCCTTCTGCAGTGTTCCTCCATTCTTATGTTCTTATGTCTGGGCGTAAAAACAAGCTAACAAAAATATGAACATATAACTATTTACTGAGGAAGGAAGAACACCTGATTGTTTCGTGACGTTACAGAACGTCAGCACAACTGCCTAGTGAGGACACACCATCTAGCTCACACTGGGTATAAGAGATACATAAAACTGACAGGTTGCAATACAGTCAGGACAGGATATATACACCTAGAGATGAACGTCTCTCGGTGTATATATGCCAGGAGTTTACTTTAGTCCATTTTTCAGGGTTGCAAGTATTCTTAAATGGTGGTAAACAGGTGACATGCAGCCCAAATGAACCTTGTATAGTCGAAAAGTAATTAATTCAACTGACCAAAAGTAAACTTCGTTTAGGCAAAATATAGCTTGGAGAATTTAAAAAGCTTGGCCACCAAGCTTTAAGTTGTATGAGAATGTTCATTCAGCCTGTGTTTGTGTTTTGCATGCAGATCACGTAAGAAAGACAGTCTTCTTGGCCCTACACACCAGACACCACCACCATGAACTGTATCTCATCACAGGTACCGGAGATGCTCAGACACAGCAGACTGTGTCTTCCTGTGGCAACGACGACATGCACTGGTGTTCATAACTACTACCTGCACTAAGTCAGTTCTGGTGGGAAATTAAAAGCATTGCAGACCATATTAGTTCTCGAAAATATAACCAAATACAGCAACTTCCCATTTTTCTCTTCCTCGTCCCCTGTCTCACTCCTCCTCCCCTCCCCCCACTCTCAATCCTACCCTCTCCTTCCGTCTTCCTCTTCTCCTTCCCTCTCCCTCCTCTCCTTTTTCCTTCCCCCAAACTTTCACTCCTCCTTCCTCTCCCTTCCCGCTCACACAACTCTTATTTCACGTTCCTCCGATCAGATTCAATACTGCTGCCTTCTAATGCTAAGATACCACATATACTGTAGTGGAGTGACCATCAACATGTACAGTGTTGTAATACTTTAAGTTATTCACTTACATTATCTATTTACAGTATCCATTTAGGGCATTCACGTTATTCATTTTATTTATTTGATTTCTCCGTGAGTTCAATAAGCAGCTTAGATACCAGGTAGGACACTTAGGAAAATGTCAATTTGCCAGTTATCTGCATCAGTGAAGAACAGAAGTCACATTACAGTACTAGAACAGTTCCGAACAACTTTACCTACGTTGATCTTATGATAATTCCGGGGCATCGCCCCCGCGGTTTGGTCCCATCCTTCCATTTTTGGATATCTCAAAATCACCAAGAAATAAGATATTTAGGACCGGGTTTAGTAGTTTTCAAGGAAACGCTCGAATTTCAAAGCTAGTCTTTGAACTGTTAGGAAGTTGTTACTGGTGGTTTATATACAAGCACAACAACCAGATTCTGATTTTCGATTTTAACCACCAAAACTTCGACTACCTCATTTGTGGGGTTCAGGAGCTCAGTGCATATGAGCGCCTCCAACATGAAAACCAACCCCTTTACCCTGTTACCTGTTTTTCTAGTCACATCTAAATATGTTGTACCCAGGAATCCACATTTCGTTGTCAAAATGGTCGTTCATTTGAATCTCCCTAAAAGCTGCAAATATTGCATTTGACTCAGCGAGGAAACCACTGATATTGTTTATATTCGGTTTGAGACCACCTTTTGGTTTGCAAACACAACAGATGATACATTACTAATTACCGTCAGTAATTCTACTTTATTACTATGTTAGGTAAAACGACACATGGAGAGCGAAACGTCCTTACAGTTTTTAGTCACATTAGTTTTCCAATCTTGTAAATGCCTCATTTGATCTCACACTGCTATTGCTTTTGCTGGAGGACCTGATTGGTTTAACGTTAGACCTTTTGGTGCAATCCCACTGACTACATACATCCAGAATGTCTCTAGATGTTAGGTAAACAATTGTAACGTAACTTGAAATAAATTTCCCTTGTTCCCTTTTCTTGGCACCTACAATGTAGTCGCTGTCTGGCTCAGTGATTTTAGTTAGCATGTGCATACTGGTCTCCTTCATAATCATCAAAAGGCTCAGACGGTTGTACATTACTTCTGATGATCCTTTCCCTGTAATATCTGTGCATCAAAAACCGTCGTTTGATTTTTCATTTCATGTTGTGAGTTACTCTTCAAATGAAACAACACGGTTCATCTGACTTTGGATTATCAGGGACTGATACTAATCAGTGTCAAACCCTTTTATCTTCTTTTTTGTTTGTTGAAACACCGACAGCTAACACCGTACCATCTGGCTTTGGTTTATAGGGCTACTAACAGCTAACACCGTATCTTCTTGTTTTAGTTTATAGAGCCACTGACAGTTAACACCGTATCTTCTTGTTTTGGTTTATAAGGTCACTGACAGCTAACACTATCTTCATGTTGGGGTTTATAAGGGTAGATACTGACACCTTACACAGTATCGAGCACTATATTCTTAAATCAGCTTTCCGGAGTCAACACTAGAGAGAAAGTCATATAATTTGTTCAGATCTGTGGACAACAGCACAAGCATGCATGACAAGCTCTTATCGGGACAACACCTCGCTTTAAGTTATTTTTTTTAAAGTCAGTTAAACTTAACTTAGAGCGAAACGTCAACTACTTCAATGCATTTTCTGAATCTTTGTCTTTTTTCCACATATGTGTCGATGTTACTGCCTTCAATCACTGAGCTCACCTGAACAAGAGTCAGTAACGTTAAATCTGTAACATTAAAGTGTGCTTAACTGTTGGAGATAAGGTCCCCTCAATGGAGGTTCTTTGATGCTGGTGAGGGGCTCTTGATCTAAGGAATTGGATCTATGCTCCAGTTCCCTGAATTGAGCCTAAATACCTTCCATCCCCCCCTACGGGTTTAGCGTTTCCCATGATTATAATAATGGAGATAAGGTACGGTGTGCTCTTGATCCCGGAGATAACAGATCTTAAGAAAACTTAATATATATGTTTCACCTTTCATATTTAATGTCTCAGTGAAATCACATCGTAAGATATAGGAGTGGTCTGGTATGGCGTAATGAATCTACGATATTCGAACTCTCTTTCATCTCAACTAATGATTAAGAGGGAGGGATCATGATCCCCTTGGTCCACACCTGCATCTGGCCAGTGTGGAAACGTAGAAAGGGAGCTCAGTCCCCATTATCGCCTCTTCTTGGAGATTAATTTCTCAACAGATCTTAACTGTTATGAATCAACCTAAGCATAAACACAAATCTCTTGCATCAGTTATTAATCTGATAAGGAATATTCCGCTCTGCTAGTGGATTCTGAGGGGTCATCGCCCCTGCGGATCGATCCCACACCGGGCCTTTCTATCCTTGACTCACACTTTAATTTAGCTAGAAGTAGGTGGATATTCTCAGCAGATAGCCTCGATGTGGGCTTCCAGACCCTCTGCTGTCTTTCCTATGTATTGCCATGTACTCCTGAGTGATCAGGCTGTTGGTACAAGTGGCACGCACAGAACGTAGGTACAACAGTGCTTATAAATAGTTATTTGTTGGATATGGTGATAGAGGAAGCTTTCATCAATTCCCGCGACATAAAGAGCAACTTTCATCAACAGTTAGTTCAATCCATTCACTGTGGTGGACAATCATTGCAGCTTTAGGAGTTATGCAAGCGTGGAAATGCACCAGGATTTACACAGTGCCATTTGCGCCAGGATGAGCTTGTATATTTTTTTCAGCTGGAAAAATGGTTTCCATTTTATTAGTACGTACGCACGCAAACACACACACACACACACACACACACCACATCCTAGTAGCACATCAGTGAAAGACGCCAGACCACCACCCCCGCACACCATCAATATTACATTTAAAATAAGATATGTATAAGCAAACTCACCACTCAAAACACACCACATTTACTCAAGCACACAAATGTTATACATTACATGTAAGAAAAAGATAGTTGTAATAGCAAATAAGCCAAATCAACTGATAATGTCCAATTTCGTTTTAAGGGCAAATAATGTTATTACAGCCACATGTGCAGCTGAAAAAACGAACTTAGGGTATAAACAATTAAAACCCAAGTTACCGCATAATAGTTTCTAGAACTGTATCTTAAATAAGGATGACATATTAACTGAAGTGTGGGGACTGGCCCCCAGGAAGTAGCTTTCGACTGACGTTGCTGGAGCTGGAAGAATCATACGGAGAACCATTCACAGATCGTATAAACTCAATTAAATTTCTAAATTACCGGGAGCGCTTAAAGTTTCTAGAACTGTACTCCTTAGAACGTAGACGACAAAGATACATCATAATCTAACCCTGGAAGATGCTGGGGGGACTGGTCCCAAACCTTCATACCGAAGTAACTATTTATGAACACAAGAGGCTTGGCAGACTGTGGAGGATACGTCCAACGAAAAGCAGGGAAGCAATGAGTACACTGATAGAGAACTCAATAAGGTGTTAAGGGACTACGACTCTTCAACACTCTCCCTTCATACATAAAGAGGATTGCCAACAAACCCCTAGCTGTCTCTAAGAGGGAACTGGATAGATTTCTTAAAACAGTTCCTGATCATCTGGGTTGTGGTGCATATGTTGGCCTTGATTGATCAAGCCAGCAACTAGGAAGCCTGGCCTGGGACCTGACCAGGCTTCCTGGTCCCAGACCAGGAAGTGACTCAAGCTAAACTCCAGGTAACACTTCTGCTATATTCTCCACACTCAGCCCAGCGAGTACCTCTCGTTTTCTCTGGCTGTTAGTACAGTCTGTTCAGACCAGACTCTTATGCACCACCTAACCCTCTCCATCTAACAAAGACTGCCCAGGCCTAACTAATCATGTGTTCCCT
The DNA here is from genome assembly GCF_026875155.1 of Cherax quadricarinatus. Classification (NCBI taxonomy): domain Eukaryota; kingdom Metazoa; phylum Arthropoda; class Malacostraca; order Decapoda; family Parastacidae; genus Cherax; species Cherax quadricarinatus. Next base: position 31,734,831 of record NC_069425.1, read on the forward strand.
GGTATATACATCAGAGCTTCAGAGCCACCAAATTTACTTTAAGGAAGGGAATCTATTGAAAGCCTAGGTCGCACTGCGATTAACCCTCAAATAACCAAACCTAATTTAAAACTTAAGGCACTGGGCCCCGCTGAAAAAATACTAGACATGTAGAAATTACAAGACACGCAAAAATTAACTACTAGACACTGCTAAAAATTACTAGACACTCCCCAGCAACTATAACATGCAGTAACTACTAGACACTCCAGACAATACTAGCACTGCTAGATAATTGCTCTAGCATGTCCCGGAGTTTACCTGGGGGGTAAACTAGGACATGTTTGATAACTCTAGACACTCTACAAAATTTATGGACATGCCAGATAACCTAGACACCCCAGATAACTAGTAAAATCCCGATACCCATAGCACGCCGATAGCCATAGACACTGCCAGATAACTAGTAGACACTGCCAGATAGCACTAGACACTGCCAGATCCACTGACACTGCCAGTGCCTAGACACTGCCGAACCCATAGACCTGCAGATAACACTAGACACTGCCAGTAGCCACTGACATGCCGAAAACAGTAGAAAGCCAGTAGCCACTAGACCTGCAGATAGCCCCTAGCATCCAGATGGCCACTGACCCCAGTAACTGTAGACAGCCAGATAGCCACTAGACATCCCAGAACCCATAGACACTGCCAGTAGCCACTAACGCGCCAGATAATGTAGCACTGCCAGATACCCCACTAGCACTGCCAGATAGATAGACATGCCAGATAGCACTAGACATGCCGATAATAGTAGACACTCCCAGATAGCCATAAAAACCCCAGATAGCCACTGACACTGCCAATAACTAGCAGACACTGCCAGATACCAAGACACTGCCAGTAGCCATAGACATGCAGATAGCATAGACATGCCAGATAAGGGATAGAAATATACCGATTTACAACTCAAAATCTAAAGCCTTGACAACTCCGACCACCGGGGATCACACACACAACACACCACACAAAAATACAACACACCAACACCGTACACACACACACACACACACACGTACACACCACACACGTACCACAAAAACCACACACACACACACACACACACACACACGACCACACACACACACACACACACAACACAACACACACCACACACCACCGTAAACACACAACACCCCCCACCCACACAACGTACACACACACACACACGTCACACACACAACCACCACCCACACAACACGCCACACCACACCACACACACAACAACACAACTTTAACACACACACACACGTACACACACACCGTACACCACACCACACACGTACAACACAACACCAATACCACACCACACCGTAACGCACCCACACACACCACGTACACAACCCACACACGTACACGCACACACACACACACACCACAAACAGTACACGCACACACACAACACACAACCACACCCCGTACAACACACACACACACACACAACACACACACACGTACAACACACACGTAACGCACACACACACCACACACCACACACACCACCACACACACCCCACACACACACACACACTTTACCCCCCACCAAACAGTACACCCACAACGTACACACACACACACAACGTAACACACACACACCGTACACAAACACACCGTACGCACACACCGTACACGCAAACCACACACACACCACACACAACCCCAAAACACAAAAACACCACACACACCCGTCACAACGTACACAACACACACACACACACACACACAACACACAACACAACCCACACCACACAAAAAATTAAATGCACGAGAAAGGGTCAACCAAATTCAAATTCCCTGTTTCCAATCGGGAGACATTTTTCCAAAGTTACATTTGCCATTCACATTAATTTATTATTTTTATACCCAAATTGAACGAAGATGCGTATTTTTAAAAAGTATATATGTCTTCTCTCCTCTTCTCTCTCTTTCTCTCCTTATATATATATTATTAATATTTTTTATATTTAATATTATATATTTATATATATTTATATAATATATGTGGCCCAAAGGCAGAACTTGCGATTTGGTTTAAAATAGCAACGTTCATTTCCCATATAGGACAAGCAAAAATTTGTGTATGAAATAATTTTTGAAAAAATTTCATTCTGAACCTAACGAAAAAAAATATATTTAATTGTGTTTTTTAAAAAAAAATTTCTTTTTAAACGTATCTAAATATATTTAGTTCGGTTAAGCTAAAAAAAATTTGCTTTGTTATAATAAGGTTAGGTATTTTTTTCTAACATTTTTTGGGAAAAAAAAATTAAAAATTTTTTCATAAACATTAAATGAAAAAAAAATATTTTTTAAGCGGATAAAAAAAATTCTAGAAAGGACTTAATTTTAAAATGGTTCTTGCTAATTGCCCATTTTTATTATTCGGCACGATATATATATATTATATTTATAATATATATTATATTTTATATATATATATAATATATTATATATTATATATATATATTTTTTTTTATTATACATCACAGCAGGGGGTTTCAAACGTGCAAAACAAACCTTAGGGATGGAAAACCGTGCTAGTACTTTCCATTGCTGGGGGCCCCCCCAGCCTCGACCCGCAGACCACCCCGACGGGTTTTGCCCTTCGCCTTGCCCCCCCCTACCTCCCCGAAA
>NC_069425.1:31740003-31805003 GCF_026875155.1 Cherax quadricarinatus
TTGTTTAATTCTTTATTTTAAAATATTAAAAAATTATGAGGAAATTTAGTATTATGGCTAAGTGACTAAATACTATTTTGTGAGTTTTAGCAAGTGAATGCTTTTGTTTTGGCACAGTGCATGTTTTGTTTGGGTATCTGGTTCATTTTTTTAAGATTGAGATTAATTTTCTGTTTATGGTCAAGGGGTGAGGTAGTGTAAACCCACCAGGTGGTATTCGTGTGTTAGTTGTAGGGGTTCAGGGAGATAAGATGTTTTTAATGGTGTTTAAAGGTGATGATGTGTCTGCAGTTCTAGGTTTCAGGTAGGGGGCCCCAGATTTTAGGGCCTTTGTATACTTTTTAAATTTTTGTAAAGGTTTAGTCGGGCACGGGGAATGTCGTAGAGATGTTTGTGTCTGGTTTAAGCGTGGGTTCTGTAAAGAAAGCTTTTAGGTCAAGGTTGTATTGGATTTTTAAGGTTTCCGTAGATTTTTGTTTGCACAGTAGTAAGTGTGGATGTACTGAAAAGGGGGTAAGTTTAGATCTATGAAGAGTGGGGGGGGGGGTGTTCCCGGGGATGGGATTTAGTGATTATTCTTACTGCGGCTTTTTTTTGGGGTTATTTTTGGGCTTTGGTGTGTTGCTGCAGTTGATCCCCAAGCCCAAAAAAAGCATAGGTGAGGTATATATATATATTATATTTAAAATTATTTATATATATATATATATATATTTTTATATATATATATAAATATATATTTATATTATATATATTATTTACGTATATATATGTCGTCCCAAATATGAAAAAAACTGGTCAATTAGCAAAAAATTCTTTAAAATTAAAGTCCTTTCTAAATTTTCTCTTTACGTTCAAAGAATATTTTTTTCTTTAAATGTTAATTTTAAAAAACTTTTAATTTTGCACCAAAGAATCTTAAAAAACTTACCTAACCTTTTAAAACAAGAACAATTTATTTTAGCCAACCCAAAATAATTATTTTAGTTTGTTTACAATAATTTAATACTAAAAAAACATGAAATATATTTTTTTCGTTAGGTTTTAGAAAAGATTTTGGGGAAATTATTGCTACACAAAAATTTTCTTTTTCCTATATGGCAAGATGAGCGTTGCTATTTAAGCCCAAAACGCAAGTTCTGCCTATTCGGCACGACATTTATTATATTATAATTATTATATAATATATATTATATATATATATAATATATTATATATAATTGTTTAATATTTTCATTTCGTATGGAAAAATATTTTATTTACCATTTGTTATCACGTATTGATTTACGTAACCACAAAATTAGTAGCTTTTCCCCGGCTTTAGAATAGGATGAAAAGATTTGCGTGCTTTTTTTCTCCCACGGATGTTTTCCATATTCCATTCGCTCCCGGTTTTTTCTGGGGAAAAAAATTTTTCCCCGAGCCTGAAAACAGATTCCCACATTTTTTACGAGGACTAAGTTTAGTGCTGGCAGCCGTTCCACTCCCTAAGCACTTTGTTTTTTCCCTTTTCAGTTGAGGGTCGCTCGACGGTATAAAAATTACGGAGGGAAATTTCTCATGTTTTTCGTTTTATAACAGCCGAAGCAGCGGTTATTCCCGGAAAGGGAAAAGTTAGGTCACAGAGTCCCACTTCGGTCCCCCTTCCCCCCACCCAACCCAAACTGCTAAAGTTCTACAATTGCCCCAAATTTTTGCTTCACAGACCATCTTTGGGATCAGGCTTAAATTTTTGTAAGTATGAGTTGTTAAGTTGGGTTTATCCAGTTTTCTACAAATAACGTCAGTTTACGGGTATGATGGAGGTTCAGCCGTTGATACCAAAATTGGACCAGACGTTGTTGTGAACCCTGAGCTAGGAAACGTGACCAATCATAGCAATGAGGAAAATTTCCCCGGACCTGACGACCCCACGGACCCCAGGCCCTTTTATGACCATACGACCAGGACCTGACGACCACACGGTCCCCCGGACTGACGACCAACGGACCCCAGGACCGCGCCATATCGACCCCAGGCCGACGACCATACTGACCCCAGGACCCGACGACCCTACCCACCACAAGAATCTAACAACCACCCACACCGGAAACTAAAGAAAAAAAAAAACGAAGTAAAAAGCGAAAGAAAACCTCCTTTTGCTATATACGGAAAATCGCCCGAAAGTTTAATTTTTCATGGACACACACACACTCCCGGAATGTTTGTGTTACAAGCTCCCCCTCAGTTGTAAAGAGAGGGGGCGGCGTTTTAAAAAAACTGATGACAAAAAATTAATAGCAAAAACACTACTAAATTGTGTTTTCCCATGTGAAAGGGTTGATAATAGAGGATATATAAAGCGTTAAACACCTCGAGTGGAAATTTTTCCATGAAACTCATTCTGCTTAATAGAGTCTTGGTTAGAGGAAAAAAATTACTTATTTACCCCTTCTCTCTCTCTCTTCTCTCTTTCTCTCTCATCACGGGGGTGCCTTTATTTATATGAATTTTTCAAGGTTGAAGCAATGTTATTTTTTAGAACACACTCCATCACATGGTGGTCTCCCTGTCACCTCCCTCAACTGGATGGTCTCCCTGTCATAAATCCATCACCTGGTTGGGCCCCCCGTCACACTCCATAACGGTGGTCTCCCTGTCAACTCCCCTCAACTGGATGGTCTCCCCCGTCAACACCTCAATGGATGGGCTCCCTGCACACACCATCCATGGATGGTCTCCCCGTCACATCCATCACACTGGTGGGCCCCCCGTCCACTCCCTCAACTGGATGGGGCCCCCTGTCAAATCCATCACATGGAGGTCTCCCTGTATACTCCATACATGGTGGTCTCCCTGTCACACTCCATCACATGGTGGTCTCCCTGTCCACTCCATCAACTGGATGGTTTTCCCCGTCCACTCCATCACAGGAGGGCTCCCTGTCACACTCCATCACATGGTGGTCTCCCGTCACACTCCATCCATGGATGGGCTCCCCGTCTACCCCTCACACGGTGGTCTCCCCGTCACATCCATCACGGAGGTCTCCCTGTCACACTCCACACACTGGGTGGTCTCCTGTCATACTCCATCACACTGGATGGTCCCCCTGCACATCCATCACACTGGATGGTCTCCCCCGTATTTCTCCCTCAATGGGTGGTTCCCCCGTCCCCATCCTCACCGGATGGTCCCCGTACCTCCATAACGGTGTCCCCGTCAACCCCCCTCACATGGATGGTCCCCTGTCACACCATACACTGGATGGCCCCCTACACTCCATCACCTGGATGGTCCCCCTGTCCAAACCCCTCACACTGGTGGTCTCCCCGTCATACTCCTTTCCCCTGGTTTGGGCTCCCCGTCAACTCCCTCACACTGGATGGTCTCCCTGTTTCCCCAAACCCTCACCTGGATGGTTTCCCTGTCACACACCATACAATGGATGCTCCCCGTCACACCCTAAACTGGTGGTCTCCCCGTCCAAAAACATCATACTGGATGGTTCCCCGTCCCCACCTCACACTGGATGGTTCCTGTCCCCCCCCCATCCACAGGATGGTTCCCCGTAAAACCCACACAGGTGGTCTCCCCCTCAACACCCTCACAAGGATGGTTCCTGTCACACCCATACACAGGATGGGCTCCCTGTCACCACCATCACACGGTGGGTTTGATTGAGTCAGGTAGAGCTTTAAGTTTTCCCACCCGTGAGCTGAGTTGTGTTTAGTGTCAACATGGACCGTGACTTGATAAATTGTTAGTGATAGCCAAGAGCCCAAAACGTCATTCAGCAATACGCATTAAGAGACGTGTATGCAATTTGTATACACTAAGAAATGTACGTCTCTCAGTGTTAAATACAAAGGGTTACATGCCTCCGGTATTTTTGCACGCAGTGCCCCTTTCGTTATTTCCCTAAGTACAATATACGTTATATAATACATAGAAAAACATAGGCACAAATTTAACACTAACTTAAATAAAGAAAAAGTTTCTCGCTGCATATGACAGAAAATATATATTTTTAAATTTTATATATTATTTATATATTATTTATATATATATATTTATAAATTTATAAAGTTATATATATATAAATTTATTATATATAAATATATATATTTTATATTATATATATTTTATATATATTTTTATATATATATATATATATATATAATATAATATATATTATATAACAATCGAATACTGTACACGTATTTAAAATTTACAGGTAAGTCGTTGTGTTTGGGTAATAATTTGTAAAGGGAAAAAAAATTTGGAACGCAAGTGGTGGCTGTATCCGAAAAACGGCAGAGTTGTACCCCTGGCGGATGTTGAATGGGAAAAAATTTAGTTATTAGTTAGGAAAAATGGGGGAAATAAAACAAAATCGCAGTACCCGATAAATTCAAACCATCAATAGACGTAAGGGCAAATGTATAAGCTGGGGGGGTGATAAAATTTAGAAGATCTCACCTTTAAGGAACAAACAAGTTATTATCCAAATGCAAGAAAAATGATGGGGTTTGGTAACTGAACTTTCAAAAAGTGAGGCTAAGCCCAAAGATGATACTCTTAGGTCATTTTTTCTATTAGGCTGGAAAATTATTGGTAGTAACGGATCCCTTCAAGTCAGGCCCCCCCCTGTGTGGGAAAAAAATACGGAGGGAAACTTCACAGCTCGCATAAACTCGTTAAAAAACGTTAATTACCCGGGAAGTGCTTGAAGTCACCAAAAAATGTACTCCTTAGAAGGAGGGGGAGAGAGATACATTGGGCCAAACCTGGAAAATATGGAGGGATTGCTCCAAAAACCCGCACAAAATGAATTTACTACTTTTGAACACAAGAGGTTGGAGACGGTGCAAAAACCCAGTGAAAACAGGGGGTATAAGACAGTCAGTACACTGCGGAGCATCGAGAAGTGTAAAAGGGTCACGGGCTCTTTTAACAGCCCCCGTTCATACATAAGGGGGTATTTCTAACAAACCCCCAGCTGTTTCAAAAAAAGGGAAACCCACAGGGGGGCGGGACACTAACACCTTAACCCAAACAGGCCAGCAACCAGGAAGCCTGGGCGGGACGGGTCGCAAGGGCAATGACCCCTTGGGAAACGGCTCCAGGTAAAAATTTTAAAGGGGAAGGGGAATAAAAGGCTGATGTATCACCTCACCCTTAAAAACAAGAACGGGGAAAAAAAATTTCGCTTTTATTACCCGTTATTGTTGACGGCTCCCGGGGTCATTGCCCCCCCGGCCCGGTTCGGACCAGGTATCATATATTATCTTTTTTTTTTATAACCGGTGAATGTACAAACTACGAACTGCTTTCCTGTCTCAGCTACACAAACTAAGAGCTGGTATCCTACCCCAGTTATAAAGCCTGAGCTGTTATCCTACCTTAACTTTTACAGGTGAGGTATTATCCAACCCCAGCTTTTTAAAACCTGAGTGTTATCCTACCTCAGATTGCCCGGGGTCAGTCCCGTCCAGTACAACGAAACCCCCCCCCCTCCCTATGATTGTATGCAATTTGGAACCCGGGCAGCAGGGTCTCGACCCCTCAGGAACTCCCTGCAGTAAAGTGAATACAGTGTCTAATGTTATGAGTTTTGCAACCCCCTTTTTTGTCATTAACAAATTTTTGGGGTAACAATATACCCTTTTTTAAAAATTTCCAGCATATAAATTTTTCCATTCTCCTTTATCCTCCTGCCCCCCTCTTCTTCTCTCTCTCTTCCCCCACACAACCCCCCACACACAGCATGTACACCCTGTAGCGGCCCATACTGGAGTATGCAGCACCGTTTTGGAACCCCCTTGATAAAAACACGTCAAGAAACTAGAGAAAATACAAAGTTTGCAACAAAGGTTTGTTCCCGAGAAGGGGAATGTCCTATGAGAAAGATTAAGGGAAATCGGCTGACGAAATGGGGACAGGGGGTCAGGGGGGGGACAGATAACGCTATAAAATACTGCGTGGAAAAGACAGGTGGAAAGGAAGGAGTTCCGGGAGGGGAACAGAAAAAAGAGGCCAAATTTGGGAAATTGAAGACACAAAGGCAGAGAGATAGTAGGAAATATTTCTTCGTATAGAGTTGTAAGGCAGTGGAAAAGCCCAGAAAATGAGTAGGGAGGCGGCCCTAAAGTTTTAAGACGAGGTTTTATAAAGTCTGGAGCGGGGGAAAAGAGAGGGCTGTGCAAACCCGGGGAAGGGCGGGGCAGGAGCTAGGGCTCGACCCTAACCCAAATAGGTGAGTCAAAAAGGTGGTACACAAACCCACCACACACACCACACCCCACAACCACAAAAACACACTTTCTCTTCAGTTTTTACACGACCCATCCCTTTTCTTTAACTAATTTCACACGCCCGCACAGTTTCCAAACCTTTTTTGACTGCCCATAACTCAAAGAAAAAAATGAGGGACTATTTTTTTAAAAATTACAGGAAATTTCATTACATATAGGGCGTGCTAGCTTGATAAGGTCCCCGGTCACTCAGGGTTCATCCCTACCACTGAACTTTTTACAAGACTATCAACGAGTTAAGCCCCCCATACTTCATAAATCATTATCTTTATCAGTTTTCCCCAGACTGTCCTTTGCCCTGGGGTTTTTAAAAAAACAATCACCCCTTTTCTGCCCTTGCTTTTACACAGAGCAAAAAAGATGAAAAACGAAAATCAACAGCTAAGAGATAAGGGGGGATTTTGGCCTGCTGTGGACCCTGTGGATCAGGTCTCTGGTTGTGCTGTGACCTACCATTTTTAAAGGAATGAATGATACGTTTTAAATGAAAAATACTGTTTTTGTAGAATGATTGGGCCCAGGTATCAATGTGGGGTACCCCATGAAAAAGGGGGTTGCATGAAAATGGGGTATGCTTTGAACGAGGGGGGCATGCATGACTGAGGGGTTTATGCATGAATATTTGGATCCCCCCCCCTTTTCCCCTTTCCCAAAAGGGGAAATTTCCCCCTTTCCCCTCCAGAACGTGATTACGCCCAAAATTTAAATTTTAAATTTGGGAAAGAGTGGAATCAATTATTTATTTTAAAATAATTAAAAAAAAGTAATAATTAACGCAATTTTTAAGTCAATTATTACGTGTGATTAGCTTTTTCAAACACTACCTGGAACCCTTACCTGGAGGTTTTTGGGAGAAAAAACGCCCCCGCGGCCCGGCCCAAAGGGGACCAGGCCTCCCGGTAAGGGCCCTGATAAAAAACCAAACCCTGTTACGCGGGGCCGCGCGCAGTCCAAAAGGACCCAACACCCCGGCTGACCCGGGGCAGTGATTTTTGGGTTTTCTGCCCAGCCCCTCTCTTGAAGGCAGCTGGGGGTTTTTTTGGAAAATTCCCCAAAGCTTGGGGGAAGGCTGTTTAAAACCAGTTTTGGGGCCCCCCCGGCACTTACGGTTTTTAAATCTTAGTGTCCCCAATGGCTTCCCTATTTTTTAATTGTGGTTTTTTGGCATCGCCTCCCAGTTTTTTTACTTTCGTGGGGGATTTTTTGGTCCCGTTTTGGGGGGACCATTCCTTTCCGGGGTTTTTCCAAGTGTAATTATAAATAAATCTCTCCCTCCTGCTTTTCCCCAAACGGTACAGTCAGTGTTTCCCAAGCTTTCCCCTTATTTAAGGTGTTTGTTTGAAACTAAAACGTGCAGAAAAGGGTTCTCTTTTAACCTCCAGATCTGAAATTTTAAACCCTGCTTGAACTGATGTTAATGTACAGTAGTATTCCAGCCTAGGAAAACAAGTGATTTAAAAAGGGAAATCACTTGGCTTGGAAATCCCTCTTTTTTGGAACGTTTTAATACCCCATCCTATCATTTTTTTTTGCATTGTATCGTGGCACTGTTGTGACCCTTTGAAAGTGGAGATTCCTCGACATTACCACTCCCAGGCCCCCTTACAAAAATTTTTTCCGCTCTATTGTATGGCCAATTTTTGTAGTATACCCCCTGTTCTAGTTATTATCCCCCCCCCCGTTTTCCAAAAAGGAGTGGGTTGGAATTTGTCCCCCAATTGAAATCATTTTTTTTTCCTTTTGCCCACTGGAAAACTTTGTTTATATTTTTGGGGGTTAAACCCGGTCCTCTTGAAAGATCCTAGAAACGCCCTGAAAAGAATGATACGGTGCTGGGGGTTTTCATTTTTGTCTTTTCTGATATGAGGTGAAAACAGGAGGGGGGGGGCGATTTCGTGCCTTGTGGAACAGAGCTCTTCATTTATACCATTTTGATCCCTCAGCATCCTTTTTAAACTCGGGTTGACCACTCCCTTTTTGTGTTCGATTGGTTGGGAAAATTGAAATCCATCTCCCCATTTTGCCTTACCCTTTTTAAGCAGTATTTTTTTGCGTATTAACCCCTGATCGCACTTGTAAAAACGCTTTTGAAAAAATCTGTGTATTTACATCAGCATTCTAAATTTTCTTAGGGGCCCCAAAGGCCCATATAAAAATTGATCCAGTATTTTGTGGAGGCGGGAAAAGCGCCCCTGCCCTGAACCCAGTTCCCTCTGGTTTGGGTGCAGTTTTTGGGAGTCCAGGGGGTTTGAAATTTTTCCTGCTTTTTTAGTACTTTTTCCCAAAATTTTTTAATGATGGGGGGACGTTAGAGCTATTGGTCTATATTTTCTTAGGTAATGCTTTGTTGCCCCCTTTTATGGGTGGGGCAATATCCGTTTTTTTAAAAAGTGACGGGTGGAATTTCACCCATGCCAAGCCCCCTTCCTCCATGGTTTTTAACCCCTGGGGCCGGAGGGGGGTTTCTTGCATTTCAAAATGAACACAGATTTAAACGAGTCTGGGCCTGGGGCTGAGTCCCCCGGGGCCAATTTTGTCGATGGTTTTTTTAAAAAAGTTTTATGGGAGTTAGGGTAATTCGGGAAATCGGGCAAACATTTATGGAGTTTTGGGCCCCTGAAGAAATCTTTTGGGGGACTTTTCGATCCTCGGGACGATTAGTGGCTCACTAAACACAGAGTCGAAATGGGATTTAGTATTTCACCTTTTCCCTTTTTTTGTCATCGGGTGTAAGCCCATCCGTCTGAGAAAAGGGCCCCGATATTTAGATTTGGTATTTCCCCCCTTGTTTTTTTGGAAATGAAAAGAAATTTTTCGAATGTTTTTTAAATTTTTCCCAAATAGCTTTAAGCCCCTCCTGTCTCCCCGGTTCCGGGAAAGAGTCCTTTAACTTAAGTTCGATATTTTCCATTTCCCCTGGTCAGAAACCTCCTTCTGTGAAATCAGATTTTTCCATTTTTCCCCTTGAGGAGCTCAGGTTCTTTCGTCGTCTTCTGTAGAGGGAGCTTTCTTTCTCTCCCCCGTTTACTCCGCTCTTTTTTTTCTTGGGGAAAAATATCCCTAAAAACATCTTCAGCTGCCAGGAATTTTGACCCTTTAAAAGGCACGGGTTTTGGGGACCCATGTAAATTTAAAGATATTTTCCCAAAACATTTTCTTTTAAAGACAGGGTTTTACCTGGTCCCAGGTGATTTTCCCTTGTTTTGAAGTTATTTTTTGTGAAGACCCCTTTCACAGGTACATGCATTTTGTGGAAAAGGACCGCTGTCATGTAAGTCTGGGCTTCGATTAAATTGTGATCGGAATTAGTTTTTTTGAAAACTTTTTTGTCTCTTTCCAGGTCCTCATTTATTTGTGAAGATAAAGGGCAAAATGTTTTTTTGTATTGTTTTGGGTCCACTATCTGCTGACTTAAATTGTGTTTAAACACAGGGGGGACCCAGTAGCTCAATTTTTTTTGTGTGTGACCTTTCATAGCCACTAAACCCCCTGGGGTTTTTTCTGCTTTTAAATTTTTTCGCTTCATTCTTCCCCTTTTTTTATGCCCTTTGGTTTAAAATTTACCAAGCAGTTTAAATTGTTTGGAGATGGAGCTTGGGAAAGGGTTTTCAGACAGTAATAAATTTTTTAGTAGTGTTCCCCTTTAACTGTTTTGGGGATTGCATTGGTGGGTTATATACAACCCCGGGTGACTAGGTTTTTGGTTTTTCATCTTTTTTATAGAACTTTTAAATACAACAATTTGTGGTGTTCAGCCTCCCTCAGATGAGCGGGCCCTTTTTCATACAGGGCCCAACCCCCCCTTTTTGCCTGTTCTTTTTTGTTTTTATCAAAAAAAGGGTTGGGTTTCCCACTTATCCATATTTTACTGCAAAGTGGAAACTTTTGTTGGGTTTTTTGTGGAGGCCCAAAAAAAATGACGATTTTTAACTAATTCTATCCTTAATAAAAAAGAAAAACGTGGGGGAAAAAACTTGCTTTGTCGTTAATAAAAATCAAAAAAGTGATGATTAACGCAATTTTTTCACTTAAAAAAAAAAAAAAAAGCATTTAAAAAAAACGGCAGCCCTGGGGGGGTACATACCGCTGGTCCCCTTTGGAAATCACGGGGGAGACCCCAGCCCTAACGCTCCTGCCTTCAAGAATTTTTTTATTCATGGGGGTTTTTTCCCCTTTTCGCCTCCTCCTGTGCATCTCCCATTTACATCTTTGCTGAGACTGGTGTTTGTTTTGTGTGTGTTTCTCTCTCTCTCCCCTCTCCCCCTCTCTCCTCTCTCTCTCTCTCTCCCCTCTCTCTCTCTCTCCCCTTCTCTTTTTCCCCCTCATCTCTCTCTCTTTTTCTCCTCTCACACACACCCAAAAAAATACACGAAGCCTTTAAAACCCAAAAGTGAATAGGGAAAAAAACTTTTTGGGACTTTGTCACTCTGTAATGATTCACCACATGGGGGAGAAAAAGGGGAAGGGGAAAAGAAAAAAAGGGGAAAAGGGGAAAAAGGGGGGTAGAAATGGAAAAAAAGAAAAAAGCACAGTATTAGTAGCAGGAACAAAGCAGCAACAGTTTCAGAGCTGAAAAAACCCGCAGAAGGAGCAGTAAAAAAAAATAGGTACAGTAACAATTTGTTTGTGGCAAAAAATACTAACAACATTTGTAGGGAGCAACAGTAGCATCATTAGCAACAGCAAAAGTAACCCTTGCAACCCAAATGAAAAGAAACAGCCACAATAACAAATAACAGCAAACAGCAGGAAGAGCGTATTTTAGCAAATGGAAAGCACAAAAAAGGGAGCAAGAGGGGGAGGAACAGTAGGGGAAAAGGGCAGGAGGGAAAAGTTAAAATTTAAAAAAAAACAGGGGGAAAGTAGTAGGAAAAATAGTGGGAAGGGGCAGGGGGAAGGGGAACAGGAAAAATAGGAGTGGAAGAGAGAAGCACAAAAAAGATACAAAAAAAGATGAATCCAAAAAAATCAAAAATCTGTTTAAAAAATATACACTGAGAAACACTAAAAGGGGCTAATGTAGAAGAATTTTTCAGGGCGAAAAAAAAAAAAAAAGGGGGGGTTTCCGAAAATGCTTAAAAAGTAAAAACACAAAAAAGGAAAGATCAAATTTTTCCGAGAATTAAAGAGCAAGAATCACACCGGATTCCCCCGCTTTCCAGGAAAATCGCTAAAACAAACCCAAAAATTTCTACACATATGCAAAATCTAAAATTTTAAAAAAAATATGTGCAAATTGAACCATTTAAAAAACAGGAGGTTCATCATCGATGATGGAAAAAGATGAGCGGGAAAAATTAAAAGCCAATATAATTTAGTGTTTTACCCAAACTACTAAAAAAAACACCGAGGGGCATTCAGAAATTTTTTTTTTGTTTTCCACAAAAGGGTCATAGATCCTAGTGGGTTTAAGCACAAATGCAGAAGAAATTTGAAAAAAAAAAAAGATGCCCACCCCAAGCAGCGAATGACTGGGGCCGGATTTTTGGAATTCCGTCTTTATTAATAAATTTCAAAATCCATACACGAGCACTCGGGATTTCCCCGGGGAGATTTTGATATAAATGAAATCCCCGAGACCTTAAAGAGTGCAGAGATTGTTTCTTTGCATACAGCAGTCCTTCCCCCTTGTCCCCCCCCAAAAAAATTTCAGGGGAAATCACCCCGACATCACACATCATAAAAGTCTTTGAATGGGGGATGACACGCCAAATTAAGGATTTTATGGAACAGCAAAACTGCAGAACCCAAACACAATGGATTTATATTAGGAAAATCGTGCCTGTCTTAGCTACTAAACTCCTATGATAGAATTACAAAGGTATTTAAAGGACGCCAAAATATGTTGTGGAATACATGGATTTCACAAAGGCATTTGACAAATGTGATAATGATTGATTGCACATAAATTGAGGGTGTTAGATATATCGGGGAAAGAAAGGAAATGAATTTTCAATTTTCCAACAAACAGAACACAAAGAGTAGTAGTTAACAGAGCAAAATCCAGCATTAGCATCGTAACAGTTCAGTATCCAGAGGCACAGTCCTGGCACCTTTACTGTTTCTTATTCTCGTATCGGACATAGATTAAAAACATTCACCACAATTACGTATTATCATCGGCAGATATCAAGATAAGCATGAAAATCACCTCGGTAGAGGACACGTAAAAATTGCAAGATATAAAGTACAGAGTCTTCCAGCGGCCAGAGGAGAATAACACGACGGTCAATGGGGACAAGTTCCAACTACTTATATGTGGTGGATATGTGGGCCAGCGAGCCGCCAGCAGTAAGAGTCTGGTTGACCAGACAATCACCAGATGATCCTGGCCCAGGGCCGGGCTGAGAGTAAGAAAACGCTCGAACTCCTTCAAAGGTCAAATGTCAGACAAGCAGGAGAAGAAGAGGAACAAATATGAGAGTAAACAAGAAAATGCGGAGGCAGAGAGAATATACAAGGAAATATAACTAAAGTATAACAACCATAACTAAAATATACCAGACATAACTAAAATTTTAATAACAAACTAAAATATGTGTGAGTGCAGGAAAGAGGAGGTAGGGAAAGAAAGATGGCGGGAGGGGTAGGGATGAAGGAAAGGAGGGAGGGAGGGAGGCAGGAAGGGAGAGAGGATGTGTGGGAGGGAGAGGGTGTAGCTTGTTAAGGAACAATAGATAAAGGAGCTACTGCACTTGTTGACGGCTGCTGCTGTTGGTTATAGTGGGTGTTGTAGCGGTATGTTGTTGTTTGTGTTGTTGTTGTTGTTGGTGGTGGTGGTGTGGTGGTAGTGGTGGTAGTGGTGGTAATGATGTTGGTAGTGGTGGCGACTGTTGTGGTGTTAACAAAGCATGATGGTAACCTCTGGTACTTTCCAACACAGTTCTTACGACAGTGACCACCAAGAAGACACACCTTGTAAAACAAGATTTGACACAACGTATCGCTCTGCCTAGAGCTTTATCAGCTCATGACTTGATGAAGCTCTATGCAGAAACGTTGTCCTAGCGAAACATTGAGTCCAGCTTGAGAGTGATCTTGTTACCTTCGTCCTGGTTGTTCTCTCTCCTTTAATCCCAGAGTTAACAAGGCTAAATTAACTACTTATCTCAGAAGGACTCCTGAAAGACGTTTCCTGGGGTCAACGCCCCCGGGGCCCGGTCCCAGACCAAGCCTCCTGGAGCATCAAGAACTGATCAACCAGGCTGTTACTGCTAGCCGCGGGTAATTCGAAGTACAAACCACAGACCAGCTGATCAGATATTGATTGAGGAACTTGTCCAGTTCTCAGTTGAAGACACCCAGAGATTTGCTGGTAATTCCCCTTGTGCATGGGGGAAGAGAGGGAGGAGGGAGGGAGGGAGAGGGAGGGGGGAGGGAGGAGAGAGAGAGAGAGAGAGGAGAAGAGGAGAGAGGAGAGAGAAGAGGAGGAGAGAGAGAGAGAGAGAGAGAGCGTTGAAGAGTCCGGGACCTCTGACACTCGTCGAGTTCTTAGTTCTCTTGTCAATGGTGATTTCTTGTGTTCAGATTTGAGATCAGTCCCTTCAGAATTTTCTAGGTGAAAATTATGTACCTTTCTCGCCTACGTTCCAAGGAATACAGTGACAGGGACTATAAGCATTCCAGTAGTTTAGATGCTTGATTTAGTGTACACAGGCAGTAATATGTTCTTCGGGCTCAGCAACTTCTGCTTGAATTGGGGAGGAGGGGCTGTTAGTATTACAGCAGAATTACAGAGTATAATAACTGATTTTTGTATCTTCTTGTCTTGAAAGTTTAGTTATCCAGCTATCATTTTTCCTTAACTATATAACACAGACAGTAAACTGGGTTATGTAGGTAGGTTGTTGGTTGTAAATAGGTAAAAAGTAGGTCGACTGGATTTGATCAGTTACTGCAGGGGCGCGGAGGGCAAGCAAGCGAAAAAGGTAGGCAGGTATGAAGGTCAGCTACTTGTAGACGATTTCTAAGGGTTTATTACCCTTTGCGGACTGTCCCTCCACTCTGACCAGGCTCTCCTCATGTAAGCAGGGACAAGTGTAGGCAGTCAAGGGGGTAACTTTAGCCAGACGGACTGGGAAAGTGGGTTAGGCAGGCAGACACGAAGACGGCGGTAAGCAGACAGAAGGCAGGTGCGAGAGAGAGAGAGATGAGGAGAGAGAGAGGCAGAGAGAGATGGAGAGAGGAGAGAGAGCCGAGAGAGTCCCCTGAGTGAGAGAGAGAGAGAGAGGTAGAGAGTCGAGTGTAAGAGGAGAGAGAGAGGAGAGAGAGAGAAGGAGGAGAGAGTGAGGAGTGAGGAGAGAGAGATGAAAAGAGAGCGAGGAGAGAGGAGAGAGAGAGAGAGAGAGAGAGGTTCAGTTAATGAGAGGAGGAGGGAAGGGGCGGGAGCACCTGCTCCTCTTGTGTGAGCTAATGACGCCTCATGTGTAATTCACCTGAGGTGACGGTGCAAGGGACCAGAGAGAGAGAGAGGAGAGTGAGAGAGAGAGAAGAGAAGATGACGATGAGATCGAGAAGACGAAGAGAGAGGAGGGAGGAAGAGAGGGACGAGAGAGAGAGAGAGAGAAAGCTTACACACGGAGTTTAGTGTTTCAAAGGTAACGGCAATAAAATAATAATATAATTTACACTTTCTTAATTCTCTTAGCCAGTACTTTCGACTCTTTATCTCTTTCATCCCTCCCAAACATTTCTACGGGATGGGATAAGTCTTCTAATACCGTTGCTCTTTTACTAGCAGCAAATAGGTATGGGTAGTTTGTGGGACGTTGTGGCAGGATCTGGGGAAAAGGTCAGATGCTCAGCGAACTTCTAAGAACTACATTTCCTCAAAAGTGAACTAAACATTCGTCATATGTGAGAATTAAGTTGTTCCCTAAGTATACGACTGAATATTAGCCAACAAGGCAACACTGATATATAATGATAATCGCCATATGGAATGATATATGGTAGGGTAATCTCTCTCTCTCTCTCTCTCTCTCTCTCTCTACTCTCTCCTCTCTCTCTCTCATCCTCTACTCTTCTCTCTCTTCTCTCTCTCGCTCTCTCTCTTCTGATCTGTCCCGCTCTTATAGCACACATCAAGACACTGCAGGACTATATAGAAAAGTCTTATTATTTTTATTTTTATTATTATTATGATTTATTACTTATTTACGTTATTATTGCAACAACACTTGTAGTTAATGAAACAACGATCACGGGATATTTTCTTTGCTTAGCGTGATCTATATCATATCTTCTTCAGACTTTTTTCTCTGCAAATCTATTAAAATCAACGCAGGTTATCCATCACACAATCAAATGGTTCGTAATAGGAAGCCAACGGCGTTTGTGGGTTCAATTGATCGAGAAAAACAGAAAATCAAAAAGTAACGAGAGACAATTTGAAACACCTCAAAGGGGACCAATAGGTACCGCTATGGTATACTGAGAGTACACGTTAGTGTACATTTTGGAGTTTACCTGGAGACCGTTCACGGCGTTAGCATAACACACAGAGATTATTCTTGTTGGGTGGTGTCATTAAATCCTTACTGCCCTGTAATCACCACAGGTCAAAAATTATTAAATTACAAAATCTGTATTCGCTGTTCTAAAATTTGTAGTGCCGAAAATGCCTTGAATACATATGGATTTTCCCACGTAATAACCTTTGTATAAAAATAATTGTTCGTGTACTGGAAAATCAATATATTACTCATAATATGCTAATAATTTCTATTCTTGACTGGTGGTGAACGGTGACATGAAGTCTTATTGAACCCTCGAGGTAGTGGAAGAACCTTTACTCTCCCGTTTAAACATCCAACATATCGAAGTGTTACATGTATCGTTGTGTGGTTTGAGGGAGCTTGTTACGACTCCCTCTTGAAAAACATCCAGGAGTATTGTTTGGAAATCCTTTTGTACGGAGGAAGGGTGTTTAAGAGTGGGGTTCTGACATTGTATTGAGTTTAGATGTTATTTTATCATTGCCAACACAATATATTGTTACTCAAGAAATTGGCGCTTCATTGGAAAGTGGCTGACCATAGGAGCAGAGTCTGTATAAATAGTGAAATCTTGAGGTGGGGATCAGTCAAGTGGGCATTTTAGTGTGGAGGGTACTTTGCACTGTTTACCTAAGTCTCTTGTTGTCGTACTGAGCTAGTTGAGCACAGGACAATGTTATAAGACGAAAGAGACCAAATTATAGTTTACTATCACTGTCCTCATTACTCTTGCTTCCAAAGTTTTCATTTCTCCACCCTGACTCTTTTCTTCTGGCCACTGCTTCCATTTGCCTTATTGTTCCCTTCTGTATTGAGATGGTTCTCCTGTTGGTGTGTATCCTTATCAGTGTTTTTGAAGATATATTTACTTGTTGGTATCTCCTTCCTTCACTCTCCAGCACATTCTCTCTTCTCTCTCAGTCCTCCTTTTGTCCCTACCTCCCTACAAACCACTTGTCTCACTCTTCTTCTACTCCCTTCTTCTTTCTCCCTCCTTTTTCCTCTCCCTCCCTTACTCAAACACCACTGATGTAGTTCTCCTTCTCCGAAAGTAGTCACCAATGACCTCCTGGAAGGTTGCAGTCATCACTCAGGATAGTTTGTCCGTGTTAGTGTTAGTAATATTATCTGTGTATCATTTAACTATTGAGTGCTAATTTATGTACTTCCTGAGAACCTGTTCTACCATCTGATTATGTGTTAACAGTTAAGTTTATGTACTAATGTTATATTTTTATTATTTACCACCTATTATCATTACCACTGTCATTATATTCATACTCTACATTTTTTCCTTCACACTTTCATCATCTTCTATTTTTTTTATTGAGATATAAAACCTGAAAAGTTTAAGGAAAATATATAAAAACACTAATTTCCTTTCATCAAAGAAGTGAATACTGTCAAAGGTGTGATGAGAAGACAGAAGATGAAAGCTAGGCCGGAGAGGAGAAGAAGGCGGGGTGGGAGGGAGAGGAAGGAAAACAAGTGTGTTGGGAAGAGAAAAGGGAGAAAAGAGATGGGAGAAAGGAGAGATAAGAGAGGAGGAGAAGGGGAGGGGAGAAGTTGGAATTAATATAAGTGAATTTCCATGAAGTCGGAATTTGCAAATATTTACGAATTACGGACTATAAGCAGAAGAAAAGAGTTCGGTTTCTTATAACAGTTGAGGTTACAACCAGAGTGTGCTGCTGCCCGAGTAGTACCTCATGCATCCAGGCAACAAAATATACTCATTGTTCTCACTGTCATATACATCAGACAGGTGGGTTACGAGTAGTGAAATGTGTGAGACCTGAGTCTGGGAGACTCTAGTGATGATGAAGATATCAGGTACTACTAGTATGGGGGGTCACTAGTTAGAGCGGCTTCACAGGTTCAATTTACAGCACGCTTGAGGTTACTGTTACATGGCAGTTACCATCTCCCAGGATGGTTCTCACACATTGTAGAAATGGGAAGTGGGAGAGTTGTTGATGAGGTGGCCTCTGGACTAATGCTTGGACCTCTACCTCTGGTGGGGCGATATCAGTCTATTAATGGTGACGGTATATCAGTTTACCACTGGTGAGGTATATCAGTCTACCACTGGTGGGGTATATCAGTCATACCACTGGTGGGGTATATCGTCTACCCACTGGTGGTGTATATCTACTCCATGGTGGGGTTATATCAATCTCATCACTGGTGTTGGTATATCATTCCACCGGTGTTAGTGTATATACAACTGGCGAGGTTTATCAGTGTGCCACTTGATGGGGGTTATCAATCTACACTTGGTGGTGTTATGTATCAACTGGTGGGGTATATCCAGTCCTACCACTGGTGGCGGCTATATCAGTCTACCCACTGAGTGGGGTATATCAGTCTACCACTGGTTGTATATCTTTCCTTGGAGTTGATTATATCTACACTGGTGGGGTTATATCTTCCATGTGTTGTAATATCTACCACTGGTGTATAATTTCATGGTGTTGTATATCTAACACTGGTTGTATTTTCTGTCCACTGGTGTTGTATATCTACCACTGGTCGGTGCTATATCTTCCAACCGGTGTTGTATATCCTACCACTGGTGGTTGTATATCTTCACATGTGTGTATGTTCTTTCCATGGTGTTGTATATTTCACTGTGTGTTGTATATCACTCACTGGTTGCTATAATATTCTTCAGTTTCCAATATTCCGATCTTTATCCTGGGTTCTCGCCTGCGTCTTGTTTTCAGGATGTCTGGACGGTCCTGCTATCGCCTCTTGTCCTTCTGAATCCCCCTTTTGCTCAAGTACCATGTCTGAATCTCTGAACGTTCCTGCCTCGGCTCCTTGTTTTTTAGACATGATAACCAACTCAGTAGACTAACCAACACAGTAGACATACCAATACACAGCTAGACACTGTTAGAAAGTTCGACAGGTTGATCTTGCCTCGCCACGTTCATCCCATGCCAGTTAAAATAAAGGACGGAAGTTTTTTCCTAATCGCAGTTCAATCCTCCAGTTGAAATTTGAGTTAAGTTAGTTATGCAAATCTCAGATGATGAGTAAAACATATCATAACCACTCCAGCTTGATGATGTAAACAGATCATAACCACTCCAGCTGATGTTGTAAACAATCTAAACCACTCCAGTGATGTTAAACAATCATAAACCTCCAGCTGTGATTAAACACTCATAAACCACTCCAGCTGATGTAAACCAATCCTATATTTTGCATGTTAAACAATACTTTAGAGCCCCACACAGTTGATATTGTATATAATGTAGACATTACAACGCAAAATGTTAAACTAAATGTACTCGGATCCAACTAATGCGACATTTTACATGTGGCAACGTTTTCGCTCTACCAGCTTTGTCAAGCCGTACGGCTTTACAAAGCTCCTGGAGAGCGGAACGTTGCCTACTCAATAAAATGTCACATTGGTTGCATCCGTGATCCACTTACCAAACATGTACTTTGGATAGAACAGTCAACACTTAGAATAAAAACGTGTGTTCTGCAGTATTATTTTTAACAGTATATAAGTCAAACACTGTGGCTGGAGACAAGTTAACACTCACAACTTGTTGTTAGGTAAAGGACACTAGGCAACAGTTAGACAACTTTATTCCGAAACGGTTTCGCCTACACAGTAGGCTTCTTCAGTTCGAATACCAGAACGTAGCCGGAACAGTAGAGATGTGAAGACGATGTAACTCAGTCATCTCCCTTGAAGTCGTAGAACTTAGAATTTGAGGTTGTCCAAGCTCCCTCACGGGACTGGCAGAAGTTCAGCTTCCATAGTCAGGAACTATCTGAAGATTCAAGTGGACAGTGCGCGAGACTTAAATTACTGTTCGGAAGGAGAGGTGCAGCAGTAGTAGTGGTAGTAGTCTAAGTAGGAGTAGTCGTTAGTAGTAGTAATGTACGAATGGAGCCACTGAGAGGTCATGTCCTCTCTAGATCCAACACTTCTCACTTGTAAAAGCTGTCCAAGGTGTTTTCGTTGTACCAATATGCCATGTGTGGCAGTGTCTGACATGAATTAACCATCCGCAAAATGGTATACATTTCGACAGGGTTGTTAGGTAAAACATAATAGCATACTAGTTAGTCAACTTTATTCCGAAAACTGAATAAAGTTGTCTAACTGTTTGCATATGTGTCTTACTACTAAAATGTCGGTATTGTATTACCATTTTGATGTTTCAAACTCACATCTTGAAGTCGATCACCTACACGTAGTTTTATTGGTCTTTCCGAAAAGCTGTGTAAAATTTCGTCCACAAATTAACGGCTAGTTGTCAAGTCTATCACGGTGTTTCAAGGTTGTATTGGTCAAAACAGTGGTGATATTACCTTTAAATACAGTCTGATTTTTTATCCGTCAAGCATTTAAGTCGGTTATAGACTCCATAAATCGTCTGTTGGCTCACTTGCCGCGGAGTTCAATTCCCCCACCCGTACCGTAAGAATACCCCAAGTCTCTCTTTTTTTAGGAACAAAAATTTCCGCTTGATGACAGTCACTGCGCAGTAACTAGAAAAACCTTTTCATACTTTTTATTTAAATTTTAAAAGCAAATGATTTCACTAGCTTTAAAAAAAATGTCTCGGGAACGACACAGCAGTAACTGAAAGAACTTCCTGGTTGGTTTTTTAAATCCATAAGATTACTTGTTTTGTAGGGCCTGTAAAAAAATCTTCTCGTACACTCAGTCATAGAGTTGTTAGGAAGTGGAACAGTTGGAGTGTGAGTAGTGGAGGCAGGATCCTGCAGTATAGGCTTCTTACACAGAGGTATGATATAGTCATGGAGCTGGGAGAGAGTGGACCTAGTTAGCGACCAGTGAGAGGCGGGACTAGGAGATATGAAATGACCCTGCATCCACAATTTAGGTGAGTAATACACCACCGCAGCCGCATGTGAGTGCCAGCACAATAAAGCGCGAGTACGTTAACACCCATGCATGAGAGCCGACCATCTTATACAGTCCATTTCAGAATGCTTGTCGAAAAAAAGTGGGAATCTGCCTTGTTGAAGAGCTCGTGGGAACATCAACACTCTCGATGAGAGTGCAATCGAAACATAGACTGACGACTCTGAGAGCAAGACACCTTGAGTATGGGACCCGCCAGCCGCTAGCAAGCAGCAAAACAGGCTGCTCCTATATCTTGCCGTCCCTGGGCCTATACCGAACTCCAGATGTGATGGCCAAATTTGCAAGTACTGATGCAACAAACATGCAAGTAAACTTTAGTGACATAAAAAACTGACGGTGACGGTCAACGAAATGGACTAAATATGACGGAAGTAGGGACCGGCATTTCAAGTACAGACCTCGCTGCCAGACGTGTGAACCAGACATGAGACGTTTTGTTTCCACTACATGAAATAAAAAATGACCTCCATATCAAATGCCACCAGTGTTCAAACGGGAAGAAACATGGCCAGAAAAACCTGATCAAATCTAAAATAACTCAAAGGAAATGAAGGTTGTAGGATTTTTTCTTCAATGACAAACGATGGGAAAGAATTGTACCTTAATACCATGGCTGACGGCATCCAAAAACAGCAGCGACTGCCAGGCCGTACAACTTGCGAAGTGAATTCTCATTCTTTATGACGTTCAGCTGTTGCACAGTAGATCATATTGTACCACCATAATATCACTGTACAGTGCTAACGATGAGGGAAACACAGGAGACAAGAGTCATCGTCAAATTCAACAGTACAAATACTCCAATGGTTAGGAACGGTTACTCCTCAGGCTGCCAGTCGGGGGAATAATAATAATATTTAATAAATAATAATAATAATAATTTAATATCTTTATTTTACTACATGTACATGTACAAGTTTTTCAGTCTAGTCTGACAACAATGACATAACTACTATTATAGTAAAGTCCCTTGTTTTGCTACGCATTTCGGGCAAATTAGGTCAGTGTCAGTTGCGACCCCAAACCAGTCGGATAACACCAGGTACCCATTTTACTGATGGTGCGTACATAGACAAAACAGGGGGAAAAGAATCACGTCCAATGTTTCTACCTCCTGGCTGGGAATCGACCCAGGCCCTCACCGTGATGAAGCACGAGAGCGTTAACCACCCTGGCCCCAGAGCCCAAAGAGGGAATAGTTAAATAGTATAGGCTAATGTTTTAGATTGTGACACTAAATCTGCCTGACTAGTATTACTGGGGAGAATCATAGCAGGAAAAAGCCAAATAATCTATATAATATCAAGGAAAGGTCAGGTTGTAGGTGGCGTTACTACCCTCGTGTTTTAAAAATGGCTGAGTCAGCAGAACAGGTCAGGAGACAACACCAACAACCACCGTATAAAGGGAATTGAGGGGATTTGGAAGGACTAAATATATTGTTTAAACCTTATCTGAGGTCTACCAGAATGGAAAGGAGTTAGAAGTTAATTGGTGATGCCAGACTGTGAAGTGAGGTGGGGTAGGGGAGGGTGTATTAAAGGTGGTGCACTATAAGGGGTTTTGTGAAGTTAAGAGGGAAAAGTGAGCAGGATGAGGGTTGTGAGAGGAATTTTACTAGTATTCATGGTGAATGCTAAAGCAGTTTACTAAGTGTACTCCCCAGGGGCCTGGAAAAGAGAAATAAATATTACTGTTATCAGTAGATAAAAGAGCGAAGCAGTGAAAATGGCAGGCTTTAGGGAGGGTACAGGCTGCCATAATTATATTTATCTTTTTTCTTCAATTCCATGAAGAAAGAAATCAGTCATGGGGCTGAAAAAGTGAATGGATCAGTAAACAGAGCCCAGTACTCCCCACCCCTTCCACAAATGCGACAGTAAAAGCCCAACAGTTGCCATCCTACAGAAAAGTAAACCTCACTATCGCCGCAAGGTATGGCAACACCGCATACCCAAACAAAAAACAGTGGCACACAGCTCACTTATTGTAGCGCTCTTAAGTGAGCTGATATCCAAAATTAATCCAGGACATCATACTCTTTGGCAGAGGCAAAACAGAAGTAAATGACGCGCTCCGATAATGATGTCTAGTAGCTAGAGGATGATCACCTTAAAACCCTCCATATGTTAATGATACATAGGTCAATGTGAGGACAATACAGCATTATATTATCTCAAACACTAAAAACAGATGACATACACTGTATAAAGTCGCATGGAAAATCAGAAAAAGGCACTTATGTAAAATGTGTAGGGGTGGGTGCATGAATGGATGTTATGTACAATTTTAGCAACCGGTGCCAGAATTATTTGGTCGTGCAACAAATGCACTTTGGCACCAGTTACTCTTTAGCAGTAGATGACATTGATTTACCTAATTTTTTTAATACAAATGAACCCATTGCCTTATATGGGATGATTATGATTGTTATTATGAAAAACCAGCATTCACTTTTATTCATGTCAATGCAAGATCACTTCTTCCTAAATTGGCAGAGATTAGTCTTCTAGCTAACAAATTTAGGGCGGCAGTTATAAACCATCTCTGAATCTTGATGGACAAAGATAGAAGGTTCAATATATTAAAACGACTTAGTTAGGACACAGAACAGGCAAAAAAAGGTGGTGGGTATGTGCCCTACATTTGAAATGACATAGCTTACAACCCAAGACCTGATTAAATAACAATAAACTGGAAGATTCGATGGCTTGCAAGTCGCTGACTTCCCAAGACCAACCCATCATAGTAGGATCTAGTTCCGCCTCTACCCAGGGACCAGTTCTTAGTAGATTTTTTACAGAGTTCTTCGTCCGGAGCTTTGATATCTATTGGAGACAATAATACTGGGCGACTTCAAATATCTGTTTTCAGCAGCAAAATATCGGGGGATATGCAAAAGGTTATATAGCTAATTCTAGGATTTAATTTAGCCTACCACCCAACAATTAATACACCAACCCGGATCACAGACAGTTCACAAGCCACCTCCATAATTGACCTAATATTTTGTAACCGCCTATGAGAACATTAGTCTGTCAGGCAGTCATTACCAAAGGTGTAGTGATCATTTCATCATTTTACTGCACCAGGAAAATCATCAGGGATAGGGATAGGCCTACACAGGACACTAAAAATGAGGTCTACTAGAAACTACAGTAATGAAACAATGGTAATAGGCTTAACAATTGTGACTGGAGACAGAGGATAACAAGTTGCACGGACGTAAACGATGCCTGGGAAAAATTCAAAACGATGTTCTCACTACATTTGATAATAATTGCAACCGTTAAGAGGTTAGGATTAAACGACAAGAACGGAACACTGGATGACTACTGAGATAATTAGATATTATGATATTACAGAGAACCAGTGACTAAAAGATTATAAAGCAAACATGGGACAGGATTATTGCAGCACTAAAGAATTTCCAAAGGGTGAGAATCAGAGTTACAAGGTGACTTTTTAAAAGGAGCACAGGCAAGCACTATTGCTAAAATTGAAGAGTCTTAAGCATAACCCCAGATAAGCTCTGGCCAACAAAACTAAAACAGTTGGGGTATAGCATAAGCAGTGTAGGTCTACATTAGTATCACCTATCGATCATATTGAGGTTATGCCACCCGAACATCTAAGGTGGCAAATTGATCTTTAATTCATATAACATCATGTTGCATCAACAACTAGTAAGTAAACTACCAGCTGCATCAAATACCTTTAACACAGACCTCTCTGATAAAGGTTTTTTTCAAACATACTATACCAATAAAGGGGTAACCCCATCACAGTTGTCAACATTGTAAGTGTATCTCATGACTCATTCAAAAAGAACATAAACTGGGTTAACCAACTAAGAGCACAGGCCATGATAACATCCCGTCTAAGTTCCTAAGATGGTGCTTCTGAACTGTCATCCTATTGCTCACCATAATAAATCTATCAATCAACCCACTAATTACCGTACCGGAGGGGTTAAAGGAGGCCAGAGTTCTACTCTATTCTTCAAGAAAAATCAATAGGTTTGAATGTAAGGGGCAACTATAGACCTCGTTAGTATACTCCAGTATAATATCTAAAATTCTGGAGAGGCGGTGTATTTCTCAAGTAGTTAAGTACCTTAATGACAACAGCATTCTCCATTGCTATCAATCGGGCTTTAGAAGATCCTTATTCACACCGATACCTCCCTTATTAATACCTGATGGATTACCTGAGAACTGTAATGCAAAAGGGGAACTCATGGATCTATGGTAACGCCTTAGACCTGCAATTAGGCCTTCGATTACTGTCAACCAAATATTTTATGTAAGGAAACTTCAAGCTATCGGTATTGGTTTCTGATAGGATGGTTTTAAGTCCTACTTAGCAAACTGGAGACAAATAGTCAAAATCAAAAAACTCGGAATCACAGAACCCCTGCCGATAACATGTGGAGTTCCCCAAGGTACCGTATTCTGGTCCATTATTATTCTTATGTTATAGTCAATGATTGCCGTCAGGTCAAGTGCAAACTCCTACTGTATGCCGTATGACTGTGCTCTTGTTAGTGACAGGTAAAGACCCACAAGATATAGTGGTTTTAAACTGGAATTGGAGTCCTGCATCAACAATGGTTAGTGACAATCAACTTTCATTACACGTAGGGAAAACTTGAAAGCCATTTGCTTTGGCACGAAACAATCACACGGAGAAGGGTAAATAATTTTAATGTTAAGTGAATGAGGAGCCCATCATTCGGTTTCATCAGTAACATTTGGGAAATCCCCATTTTGACCCATGCATGTAGGGAGAATTGATAGGGCTCACCAAGGTTTAATGTAGTAATGAAGCGATGCCACGATGAAGGTCACTGTATGACTCAAAGCACAGTGTCTACTCTGAGGCTCGCAGCACGGACACCTATGTCTAGCCCTTATTACAATGCCATATGGATTGACGTTGCTCTTCTATGGTACTCTGGCCTTGACAAATAAACTGAAAGATAGACTGCATATCACCCAGAACTAAAATCGTAAGATTCTCTGGGTGGGACCAAGAGAACATTAGGCCAGGTGAATTAAGCAGTTGGGGTTTTGCTGAATGTTGAAGACAGTGTAAAACATATGAAGCTAAAATCATGTTTATAAAATTGCCTCGAACCAGTGTCCAGAATATCTTGCCTGTTCATTTGGTCAAGTTGGGAACCAAAGCATCTTAGTCTAGGAGGGAGAGAGCACAACTTTGTAGTACCACGTCAGTGCGCCCAGGATTCACAACACCTTTTTATCTTTACAGCAATAAAGGAATGGAACAGACTACCCGCACCAGGTTCAAAGCCAGTCATAGCATGAACCAGTTCAAAGAAGAGTGCCAAATGGTCGTCTGATGAATGTAACTACAGAAAGGGAGGGGAATGATGATTTCTCTATTTTTTAGCTAACATGCGTGTAAATTTGCTTATTCCTAGTAAATGTACCCTCGTATTGTAGAGTGTCTTAATGATCCCTCGTGTAAGATAGTATAGTCTTTTAGTATGATAATAAGAGGTTTTCTTCGTTGTAGAATTAATAAGGAAAATATTTATTAACCTTTATATTATAATTTAGTAAAAGGACCCCCATGGAAATAGTCAACTCTGTCTGACTTTTTGGGTATATCCCAGGTTCTCTACATCAATATGTGCTATGTATAGATAATTCAATTGTACGTGTATTTGTGTATACCCAGATATAAACTTACTTACTTACTTGCTACGACGAATATAAGGTTTGAGTAACTGATTATCTGAGGGAGAAACGGGAGTGACTCCAAAACAAACAGTTGTGAGGCCCCTTCCCCCGGACAAGCAAGTTGTGGGGGAGGGCCCAGGGTAAGTCAAGTTTTGAGGGCCCCAGGTACGCAAGTTGTGGGAGAGGGCCCAGTGCAAATGCAAGTTGTGAGTGGCGGACCCACTCCCAGCGTAAGCAAGCTGTGGGGCCCCGAGAGTAAGAAAGTTGTGCGGGGCCTAGGGATAAGCTGTAGGGGCCCCCTGTATAAGCAAAAATATATGGGGGCCCAGAGCAGGCAAGTTGTGTGGGCGTGGCTCAGTATATGCAAGCTGTGTGGGGGACGGGGGGGGGTTCGATTCAATAAAATCACTCAGTGTCGTTATACTTACAAACACAGTGTCTCCTTATGTAAGGAGTCAACCAGCTCAAGTTTGTTATCCCAGAATATGATATGGACATGTCACTAAAGTGTCAAAAGTGCCGAACACAAGGTCTCTCACCACAACACAAGGTCACCACACTCGAGACAAGGTTCACACACGAGACATGAGTCATCACATACGACAAGGTATCCACACAACACAAAGTCACCACAACACAAGGTCGCCACCATTGAGGACAGATCACAACACAAGGTCGCCACATACGACAAGGTCACATCATTAAGCGTCACCACATAACACAACGAGTCACCATAACATCAAGATCACATAAAGCGACGGTCACGTTATCAAGAGGGTGTGTCTCACCCTTGTGACTCTTGACACACTTTTGACACCCCGTTACACCCATCCTGGGTGATGCTCCTTCACACCTGTCGACACCTGACAGGACACTGTCACCGTACATCCACCCTGGGTGCGGCCTCTCCTGTGACACGTGACAGACACACTGATCGCCCGGGGCTCACTCAGTTCAATACTTATTTATCTACACACTTTCTCCGCCTGCCTGTGGTCAGTCACGCCATCACCTGAGGGAGGGGAGGAGGGTGGAGGGAGAGAGGAGAGAGAGGAGAGGGAGAGAAGAGAGATGAAGAGCGAGAGAGAGAAGAGTAGGAGAGAGGAGAGATGACGAGAGAGAGTGATAGAGAGATGAGAGAGAGTATGGAGTGAGAGAGAGACCGAGTGAGAGAGATTGTAATATTGTAACTTCAAATCCGCTCATCCTTATGTAATTATGCTATATCTTCTGTATGTATGCCGTAGTATGAACGTACGACGTAACGTATGTAATAGGCCAGCGATAATTTAGCAAGGACTAGTAGTCAGAGCGTCCAAGTATATATTATCTACAGGCAGTTAACCTAATAAAGGGTTCACTAATTCGTTATACACATAGCTACGTTAGTAGATCAAGCTCGGGAGTAACACCAGATGTCGAGCACTCCTAAGGTACCAAGGAACTTGAAGAGTATGTAACTTCTATACAATTTGGTACCCAGTAGCACAGACCTAAGGCGCGTGAACTACAGAGGGAGAGTAGACTTCTCGGGTCAGGACGTAAAAAGATACCGTATGGAAAGGGGGGGGTATTACAGTGCCTGGGAAATGGTGATAAACCGGTTAGATCCATGGAATTGGATAGGTAACTCCAGTTGCTTGGTCGAGTGCCCCTGCACCAGATCAAGGCACCAAGACAGCTCGAGAGGTCACTAAATATTTTATATCTAATAATCTGACCAGAGATAAAAGAAACCAATTACAACACAAATTGAAACATCAAAAACCACAATAAATACTAGATTAACACTTTTAAATCACAGTATCATTATAAATACTATTACAATTAAAAAATATAACAAAAAATACAAACAGGACAATAAAACCAATAAAATTTACACAATACACATAAAAAAAATCACTCAAAAACAAAACACAGAAAAAACAGCAGATAAAAAACCCACAAAAAACACAGCGCACATAAACCCAGTAACACAGCGCACATAAACCCAGTAACACAGCGCACATAAACCCAGCAACACAGCGCACATAAACCCAGTAACACAGCGCACATAAACCCAGTAACACAGCGCACATAAACCCAGTAACACAGCGCACATAAACCCAGTAACACAGCGCACATAAACCCAGTAACACAGCGCACATAAACCCAGTAACACAGCGCACATAAACCCAGTAACACAGCGCACATAAACCCAGTAACACAGCACACACATAAACCCAGTAACACAGCGCACATAAACCCAGTAACACAGCGCACACATAAACCCAGTAACACAGCGCACATAAACCCAGTAACACAGCGCACATAAACCCAGTAACACAGCGCACATAAACCCAGTAACACCAGCGCACAAACCCAGTAAACACAGCGCACATAAACCCATAAACACAGCGCACATAAACCCAGTAACACAGCGCACATAAACCCAGTAACACAGCACACACACATAAACCCAGTAACACAGCACACACATAAACCCAGTAACACAGCGCACACATAAACCCAGTAACACAGCGCACACATAAACCCAGTAACACAGCGCACATAAACCCAGTAACACAGCGCACATAAACCCAGTAACACAGCGCACATAAACCCAGTAACACAGCGCACATAAACCCAGTAACACAGCGCACATAAACCCAGTAACACAGCGCACATAAACCCAGTAACACAGCGCACATAAACCCAGTAACACAGCGCACATAAACCCAGTAACACAGCGCACATAAACCCAGTAACACAGCACACACATAAACCCAGTAACACAGCGCACATAAACCCAGTAACACAGCGCACATAAACCCAGTAACACAGCGCACATAAACCCAGTAACGCAGCGCACATAAACCCAGTAACGCAGCGCACATAAACCCAGTAACACAGCGCACATAAACCCAGTAACACAGCGCACATAAACCCAGTAACACAGCGCACATAAACCCAGTAACACAGCGCACATAAACCCAGTAACACAGCGCACATAAACCAGTAACACAGCGCACATAAACCCAGTAAACACAGCGCACATAAACCCAGTAACACAGCGCACATAAAACCCAGTAACACAGCGCACATAAACCCAGTAACACAGCGCACATAAACCCAGTAACACAGCGCACATAAACCCAGTAACACAGCACACACATAAAACCCAGTAACACAGCGCACATAAACCCAGTATAACACAGCGCACATAAACCCAGTAACACAGCGCACATAAACCCAGTAACGCAGCGCACATAAACCCAGTAACACAGCGCACATAAACCCAGTAACACAGCGCACATAAACCCAGTAACACAGCGCACATAAACCCAGTAACACAGCGCACATAAAACCCAGTAACACAGCGCACATAAACCCAGTAACACAGCGCACATAAACCAGTAACACAGCGCACATAAACCCAGTAACACAGCGCACATAAACCCAGTAACACAGCGCACATAAACCCAGTAACACAGCGCACATAAACCCAGTAACACAGCGCACATAAACCCAGTAACACAGCACACACATAAACCCAGTAACACAGCGCACATAAACCCAGTAACACAGCACACACATAAAACCCAGTAACACAGCGCACATAAACCCAGTAACACAGCACACAAACCCAGTAACACAGCACACATAAACCCAGTAACACAGCGCACATAAACCCAGTAACACAGCACACATAAACCCAGTAACACAGCGCACATAAACCCAGTAACACAGCGCACATAAACCCAGTAACACAGCGCACATAAACCCAGTAACAGCGCACATAAACCCAGTAACACAGCGCACATAAACCCAGTAACACAGCACACACATAAACCCAGTAACACAACGCACATAAACCCAGTAACACAGCACACACATAAACCCAGTAACACAGCGCACATAAACATTCACAATAAAAACTACGTAATACGATAGCTTCAAGGTTATATATACTTACAGTCGCTTGACAGATAATGGTAGGGAAGACAGCTGTCGTTGTTGTTGTTGTTTTTAAAGAGCCGGTCAGGTTTTTTTCACAGCAGCCAGCGGAAGGCCTCGTTCATATGACCAAAAGCTCCAGTGGAAGGTCATCATATGACTATGACCCGCGTCAGGAAACACTTGTCCCGTTTCCTAACAAACTTAACCTAAGAGCAGTGTTATACTGCAGTTCTAACTGCTGTCATATATACACTATGTCCAGCCTAAGGCCTGGTCTCAGACCAGGCCGCGGGGGCGTTGACCCCCGAAACCCTCTCCAGTTAGACTCCAAGTAAACCTTCTCATTCCTCACTGTTTCGGACTCCCAAAGTGCCTTACATGCTATCCTCAAATTTGACTCCCTCATCCCATCATCCTTCGTGTACAGATCAGGTTATGTAGCATTTTCTAGCAAGCATTACCCCCTGATATTCAAGGCAATGCAGACTCTGCCGCTCGGTCAGCTACTCGTGATTTCCTGATTTCCCACCGTGGTGACGGTCCTCTCTCAGGCTGTATTTCAGTGATCCCTCAGTAACATCAGCAACCGCTGGCAACAACGATGGTCCGAGCTGGACCACAACAAATTGCTATCAAAACACGATAAGGATTCTGGTCATCTTTCACAAGAATGCCACATGTAGAAACACCCAGCACCGTTCTGCGAGAACTGTCAGGGCCCACTGTCAGTCCATTATATCCTGATAGACTGTCCTGTCGATCAGCGGGCACATAGAGTTCACTTCAGACGTCTTCACCGTCCCAACAGTTTGAAACTGACTTCCTCGCTGAATTCACAAGTAACCCACATATAAGAGACAGAAAAGTTTATGAAGACGTTTCGGTCCGACTTCGACCATTCACAAGTCACACTGTCAGAAGACAATGACTGAGCCAGTATATATAAGCGAAGGGGGAGAGGAACGGGAGAAAGAGATGAAGAAAAAGTAGGAATGGTAGTGGTAATGCTGGTAGTAGTAGTAGTAGTAGAAATAGTAGTGGTAGTAGAAAGTAGAAGTAGTAGGCATAACTTTCTGCGTGCGAGTTATTTGTGTATTATTGCAGTCACGGTATTGTTCCTTGTTGTTCCTCGCTGAAGTCTCACCAGTGACGCAGATTCTCTCTCTAACAAAAACTAACCTTGTACACCCACTGATTTAAATTTCGTTCTTGCCCTCTTTCTCCCCCTCCCCCCAACCACCACTAACCCCTACCCCTCACACACACCCGCCACTCAGATCACCTTTACCCTTCGCACATTTCTACCTTCTCACATCCTTCCCCTGCAGCCCTATATAATCATCTGAAATTTAGCGTTTAAACTGGTTATAATAATAATTTCAACTGATCTGAGGAAGGTAACAGCTCTTAGCTTGTAAAATAATGCACAATACCAATGTAACACCATTGTTAAAAACGAATGCACAAATTTAAATTAAATAAACATTAAAACAAAAAACGCGACACATAAAACAAAAACATAACACGAACTAAAAAACAAAACACATTAAAAAACAAGACAAATCTCAATATAAGGCAAAATACCTCACTAGACGAACAACAAAAACAATACCAGAATCATATTCCTGCATTTCAACTTTTACAGAATGAAAAAAAAAAAAAAAAACGGCTCCAGTTTCACCTTTACGGAGTGCTAACATACGGGTTAAAGTCGCGCTTCACCCACCTCAGCGTTCCCGGTTACTGGCTGTAAATAAAGCGGAACGAGAGGAACGTGGAACGAACTGCTAAATTGCTGCAGATACTCCTTTCAAATTTTCTCTCTCTCTCTCTCTCCCTCTCTCTCTCTCCCTC
This sequence comes from Cherax quadricarinatus, assembly GCF_026875155.1. Lineage (NCBI taxonomy): Eukaryota > Metazoa > Arthropoda > Malacostraca > Decapoda > Parastacidae > Cherax > Cherax quadricarinatus. The sequence continues at coordinate 31,772,222 of NC_069425.1, forward strand.
TCTCTCTCTCTCTCTCTCTCTCTCTCTCTAACGGCGCGGGGAAAAATATCTATTTTGGAATTTTAGTTTTTTTTATTGTATATGCATAAAAAAAGTTTTGTTTGGACGACCCGAGTTGACTGTTGTTACCTAAACGAAATATTAACAAAAGACGATGATGATGATAATGTACAGTAAGAGTGTTTTATTGACAGATGTCAGACGTATATCTCTCAGTGTACATACACTGAGAGGTGTGTATCCCTCAGTGTACATATACTGAGAGGTGTGTTCCCTCAGTGTACAACATGAAGGTGTGTATCCCCCAGTGTACTACAAAAAGGGGGGTGTGATCCTGTTACATACAAAAAATTTTTTTTTAATAAATAATTTACCCCCTATTAATAATTATTTAAATAATTAAAAAATTAAAAATTATGAAAATTGGGGGTGTTTTCCTTTTAATATTAATTTTTTTTTCCCTCAGTTTTTAATACAGAGAGGTGTGTACCCCCTCAGTGTACATACTGGAGGTGTGTATCCCTCAGTGTACATACATAAAGGGGTGTGTATCCTCAGTGACATACAATGAGGGTGTTATCCCTCAATTAAAAAATAATTTGAAAGGTAAAAAAAGAGGTTTTGTTCCTCATTTCAACAATGGAGGGTGAAACCTCATTTTAAACAAAAATGAGGGGTATCCTCAGTGTAAAACATGAGAGTGTGTACCCCAGTGACATCCCTAAAGGGGGGGTTTTTCCCAATGTAATACAAGGGAAAGGTGTGATCCTTAATGTAACAATAGGGTGTACCCTAAATGAAAAACATGAAGGTGTTTTCCCTAGGTACAACATGAGATTTTACCCTCAGTGCAAAAAATGAAGGGGGGATTGGTACTAAAAGGGGGGGTTACCCATTACTTTAAAAGAGGGTGTGACCCCTCTTACAAAAGAAAGGGTGTACCCATTCTCAAGAAGGTGTACCAGTGTAATAAAAGAGGGGTTTTACCCAGTTAAAAACAAAAAAGACCTTTTAAAACATGAGAGGGGGTTTACCTCAGTGTACAACAAAAGGGGTGTTACCCCCTTGTAAATAAAAGAAGGGTTACCCAGGTAAAAAACGAAATAACCATCACAAATAAACCCGAGTGATATTTTGTGCAAAACACCCAGGTTAATCAGCTCATCAAGGTTTAAGACGAAAAAATAACGAAGTCCTTACAAAAACCACTAGGGGGGTGAAACGGCCCCACGAGTTTAAGTGCCATCCTGGTGAAGTTTTTATGTACTTACCGGGGTGGTAGTCCGTGTACAACATAAAGGGGTGTATCTCGTGTACTCATGAGGGGTTTTTCTGTGTAATACACTGAGAGGGGTTACTCAGTGTACATCACGAGGGTGGTACCGTTTACTTTCACTGAGAGGTGTGTATCTCTTTACAACATGAGGGTGCACAATGTTTTTTTTCAAATATCCTTTAGGGCTTAAAATTCTGGTGTGTGGACAGACAATCTTATTGACTCTCGGCAGTCGTAGGGTTTAAAAACCAAAAAAATTTTTCGTTTCATAAATGGAGTGGAAGACCTCATCCCATCACATGATAAAATTTTTTTTTTTTTACGGGAGAGACAGGCAAGTAGGTAGAAAACTTCAGTCAAGTGGCCAAAAAAAAAAAAATCTTCACTAACCCTAAAAAGGAGAATTTTTTTCTATTTCTTTTTAATTAAAAAATGCAAAAAACATACACAAAAGAAATAGCATATATCATTCGGTGTAATTATTGTAAAAGCTTATTTCAATATCTATTTGGGCACTAAAGTATCCCTCGAATGATGATTTATTGGGATACGGGGTACTTTGCCCGGACGACCCCGGGGCCCGGATGCCTTTTTTTAAGTTTTACAACAAATAAATTTTTTTTAATGGGTTTTTTTGGGGCTTTGCCCCCAACCCCCCGGCCCCCCCCGGGCCCTGGCCGGCCGGGGCGTTTCAACCCGGGGGCCCCAGTATAAAAAATTTGTGGGTTTTATTTTAACAATTTTTATGTGTTTTTAGTAGAACCGGTTATCGGGCCGTGTTAATTTTTTAAAAAGGGGGAAGTTTTTAGTGTTAAGAAGTTTAAGGGCCGCCTTTTATTTTTCGAGGAATATAATTGTACACGTCAAAATTTAAAACTTTAAAAATACTTTTAAATAAGTAGGAACAACAAATTTTCCCCGAAATTTTCCACAAAAAAACAATTTTTTTTTGAAAAAAATTAAATTTCAATATATTCCCCATAGGGTGGGTTTTTTTTTTTGGGGTTTTTTGTTTGAAATTTTGCCCTTTTTTTGGGTTTTATTGTTTTTTAGTTTGTTTAATGATTTTTTTCGGTTGTGTTGTTTTTTTGGGTGTTTTTTGGGGTTTTTTTTTGCCCTGTGTTTTATGTGTGAAAGGGTTTTTTTTGTTGTGTTTGTTTGCCTTTTTTGGTGTGGGGGGTTTTTTGTCCCGCTCAAATAATGTGAAGGTTATTTTGGGGAACCTTTTGGTTTTAGTTTTTACAAAAAAGTTTTTTTTTTTTCCGGGGTTTTTTTTTTTCTATTTCCCCCCTTAAAAAATTTTCCCCTTTTACCCCGTCCCCCCAAACCCCATCCTGAAACTTTTTTAAAAAAAAAATATACCCTCAGGGACCCCGATACTGTAAATTTTATCCAGGTAACTATCCCATGCCTTGGGTCCGAGGACTTAATTGTTTGATAAGGGGTTTAAGTTTGGCTGAGAGTTAATTTTTGGGAGAAAATACACATTTGGCCCCACATGTTTTTCTCTTAAAAGTAATTTCAGTGAACTTCAGGGACCTTATTTTTAAAACACCTTTTGATTCCGTCACCATTTGGCGGGGTGACCCCGTTGACCTCTCTTAGTAAAAAGGGTCAAATTTGGATACCCTCAGTATCCAAAAACAAGAGTGCCAGCCCCGCCAAGGATCAGCAATGATGGCCCCATTAAGTGCCAGTGTCTGGCAGTGAATTTGTCTACAATGTTAAGATTTTCTTCAAATGGGCAGCCGAGTGCCCTTACACCGTGTCACACAATCTTGTTTGCTGGGTCGTTTACCTTGCGCGAGCGCGTGTGTGCATGTGTGTGTGTGTGTGTGTGTGTGTGTGTGTGTGTCTGTGTGTGTGTGTGTGTGTGTGTGTGTGTGTGTGTGTGTGTGTGTGTGTGTGTGTGTGTGACTATATCTCTGTGTACATACCTACCTTCCTCCCTCGCTGCTGCTCTTCTCTCAAACACAGCCCCAAGATTCCCTACACACCTCACCTCTCCCCTCCCTTCCCTTTCCTCGGTAAAATAACTAACACCCCTCCTTACCTTTATACCTCCTCTTCCTTCTTTCGCCATCTCCTCCTCCTCCTAGTTCATACCTCCAAGGGCAACCTGTTCTTTTGTTGTGTTCACGTGCCCACCACATATTGTTAGCCTGTGTTATTGTTCCACCCACGGCCCTGCCCTTCCCCTCACGCACTCTCTCTCTCTCTCTCTCTCTCTCTCTCTCTCTCTCTCTCTCTCTCTCTCTCTCTCTCTCTCTCTCTCTCTCTCTCTCTCTCTCTCTCTCTTGATGTGGCCTTCGTCTAAGACGCTTTTTTTCTTTCGTCTCTCTCCTCTCCTCCCTTATTCCCCTCTCTAGTGCCCTCCCTCTCCTCGCCTCTTTCCCCTTCCTCCCTTTTTACATGCCCTCTCAGACGTGCTAACAAGCGTGTCTGATGACCTCTGATGCCCCCCCTAACAACCTCCCTTAACCACCTCCCTTCCTCTAATTCCCCTTGGTCTGACCTCATTACAGTACCTCCCTCACACACTCCCCTCTCTCAATTGTATCACTCCCTCGCTCTCTCTCCCTTTTCCTTATCTTACTAGACTCAGTGCTATCCCTCTCTAACTCTTTTTTCCCTCTCTTTCCCTCCCTCACTCCCCCTCTCCCAATTATATTCCCTCAAAACACACTTCTCTCTTCCCCTCAATCCACTAACCCAGGCTTTCCCCTCTTTGCATTTTGCAGCATTCCTCACCTGTTCACTTACTCCTCGCATCTCTCCCTTCATTTTCCTCTCTACCTCCCCTACCTCCTACACAAACTGCTTACCCAAGAGACCGATTTTATTCAAGATCTTTACATGTATGAGTCTCGGCAGGCTGTGCAACCCCCCCCCCTCCCCACGAAAAGCAGGGGTGCCATTATCACGCTGAGCAACAACACAATTAAATGCATGGGGCCCAAGACTATTCAACAGCCTCCCATCATAAAGGAGAGCACCAACAGATCCCTTGCTATCTTCGAGAGAAAACTGGATAAGTTCCTCATGTTACTTCCTGACCAGCCAGGCTGTGGATCGTACGCTGGAATGCGTGCGTGGCAGCACAGTGCGGATGTGTCCAATTTTGCTATATCAAAAAAAAAAATATTACTCTCACTCTCACCACTTTTCTTCCCTTCCCCTCCCCTGACCTCTCCACCCCTGACCTCTCCTCCCTTGACCTCTCCTCCCCTGACCTCCCTCCCCTCTTACCTACACTCCCTTTTCATCTGACGCGTCTGACCTAACCCTTACCTCTCTCCTCATCCCCTACCTCTCCCCTCACCCCCTACCTCTCCCCTCATCTCCTACCTCTTTCCTCACCCCTACCACTCCACAGCTCAAAGCATCTCTCTCCCCCCTTCCCACACACACTCCCTACCCAACCCACTCCCCTCCCCGGCACTCCTTCCCCTCGTCACAGCTGCTCCCCACGTCTCATTCCCCTCACAAGGGTCCAGGAGAGGGGATTATAGCAGTCTGAATAGTAATTAATTTTTGCCTGAGGAGAGGAGACTGGGCGGGCGAGTGTTGATTGTTGTGTGTGTGTGTGTGTGTGTGTGTGTGTGTGTGTGTGTGTGGTGTGTGTGTGTGTGTGTGTGTGTGTGTGTGTGTGTGTGTGTGTGTGTGTGTGAGCGCGCACTCGCGCGCTCACATATTTGTACTCACCTGTTTGTGGTTGCGGAGATCGAATTACAGCTACTGGCTCCACCTCTTCGCTGGTCTCTATGTCCACTCTCCCTCCCTGCTCCATGAGCTTGATCGTATCTCTTCTTAAAGCTATGTATGGATCCTGCCTCCACTACACCACTCTCCAGATTGTTCCACTTCCTGACAACTCTATGACTGAAGAAATACTTCCTAACATTCCTGTGACTCATCTGAGCTTTCAACTTCCAGCTGTGACCCCTTGTGTGTGCGCATGTTCACTTATAATACTAGTACTAAAGTTTTACATAATAATTATAGGAAGAAGCTGATTGATAAATGAAGGTTTTGGAGGACAGAGAGAGAGAGAGAGAGAGAGAGAGAGAGAGAGAGAGAGAGAGAGAGAGAGAGAGAGAGAGAGAGAGAGAGAGAGAGAGAGAGAGAAAGCACAGTAATATCAGCGGCGGTGAGAACATGTCTCCTGTAGGAGCAGCTGGAGGCGGGATTGCTGATCACTCCATCACTGTCCGGTCAGTGTTCGCATCGCTCCTGCATGGACCTGCCTCCAACCCTCCACACTTACTCTTGCAAATACCACCTCTACTAAACTAAAACTTTTCACTTCCATCTTTGTACGAGCTCTGAGTTTCTCTCTCATCTATATGTGAGCTTTGGGTTTCTCTCTTGTTTATATGTTATCTCTAGATCTCTCATTCATCTATAAGTAAGCTCTAGGTCTCTCATCTATATGTGAGCCCTAGGTTTCTCTTTCATTTGTGTATATATGTAAGTAAAAGGGTAATAGTGTGTCAAGGATACTCTGAATGCAGTTCAGAGTGGCAACCTTTCCTCTCAGAAATTATATTCAACAATGTAGTTAAAACGATGGAATCCACACAACGGACACATGCTGTACACACAAGACAATGGTTGGAAATTTCTAAGTGCCCCAAAAATAACATTGTATGCGAGGCAGAGTGTATATAAGGTTATGTTAATGGAGACAGAGCAACCACCTACACCCTCCCTGGTCGGCTGCAAATTATCAACCAAAATTTCTGAAGGCAAGGGTGAGAGGTTGCATGTGACAGTTTATCACAATACAGCTATGCCCACTGTTCATTATGCTGTTGTTAGTTCAAGGCAGTGCCAAACACCTTCAGCAGATCACCCAGCATGAAAGCTAACATACAGTATTATAAACATGTTAAAGATTAGACAATACGATGTTTTCCTTGTTATAATAATAATACTAACAATAAACATTAATACTTAAAACTAAACATACACCAATTAATACACAGATGTGGTGTGGGCAAGCAGACAGAAGGTCTGAAGTGACGCTGGAGTGAGAGAGAGAGAGAGAAAGAGAGAGAGAGAGAGAGAGAGAGAGAGAGAGAGAGAGAGAGAGAGAGAGAGAGAGAGAGAGAGAGAGAGAGAGAGAGAGAGAGAGAGAGAGAGAGGTCTAAGAAAGGACTAGGAGGGAGACAAAAGAAAATAAAGAAAAGCCTAGGGAAGGGCGGGAATGAGGACTTAGACAAGAGAGAAATTCAGGAGAGAGAGAATTAAACAGAAGCCATTAGAAAGAGAGGTAAAGTAAGAGAAGCATAAAGATGAATGTAGAAGGGAAATGCAGAGACACAAGCGTAATGCATAAACCGGAATGGGTGGAGGAGAATAGAGACAAATGGCATGAGGGAGAGTAATGAGATGGACCCGAGCAGTGATGGAGAGTGTGTCCTGGGGAGAAAGATGGAGGTGCAACATAAGAAGGATAATGAGCTGAGGGAATAACTGCAGGATAAGAGAGAGAGAGAGAGAGAGAGAGAGAGAGAGAGAGAGAGAGAGAGAGAGAGAGAGAGAGAGAGAGAGAGAGAGAATCTGTCATTTCAGCAGAGCCTTCAACACGGGAGGGATGTGGATGGCCTTACTGTTATGTACAAGGCCAACATTGTCAAAGTACCACACTTGGATCCACTTCAAGGACAGCGAGAAGCATGCTTCTATACCACAAGACGGGCAGAAAGCAGCAACTTCACTCTGGCTGTACCCTTCTCCAGAACATCACTTCATCTGAGATCATACATACCCAGGATGACTCGAGTATGGAGCACATTCGTACAGCATTATGATGTCAACGAGATAAAGTCAGCTGATCAAATGAATGCTGACCCACAGACGGCTCCAACTTCATCCTGTTCCCTACTTGTATGTTTCATAACAATAAAAATGCTTTCAAATGAGCTGATGTAGGTAACAGCTCTTAGCTTGTCAATAACGTTAGGAGAGAGAGGGATTCTTAACCTAACCTTGTCAAACCCTGTGTAAAAGAGAGAGAGAGAAGAGAGAGAGAGAGAGAGAGGGGAGAGGAGAGAGAGAGAGAGAGAGAGAAGAGAGAGAGAGAGAGAGAGAGAGAGAGAGAGAGAGAGAGAGAGATATCACGTAAAATTGGCTAGCTAACAAGTACTTATCACCTCTTTATTCCCCTCTTCTTTTCCCTCACCCCCCCCCTCCCTACCACACCTTACTCTCTTCCTTCCTCCAGCTTACCACTTTTCCTCTTCCTCTTTTTCTTACTACCACTTAAGGGCTCTACAAGATTAAGGATGAGAGTTCTAGCACGTATGTTTTACAAGCCAAGATCTGTTATCCTACATCAGCTCATTTCAAAGTCTGCTCCTAGCAATATCCTCATTAAAGTCTGCTCCTAGCAATATCCTCATTAAAGTCTGCTCCTAGCAATATCCTCATTAAAGTCTGCTCCTAGCAATATCCTCATTAAAGTCTGCTCCTAGCAATATCCTCATTAAAGTCTGCTCCTAGCAATATCCTCATTAAAGTCTGCTCATCGCAATATCCTCATTAAAGTCTGCTCATAGCAATATCCTCATTAAAGTCTGCTCCTAGCAATATCCTCATTAAAGTCTGCTCCTAGCAATAACCTCATTAAAGTCTGCTCCTAGCAATATCCTCATTAAAGTCTGCTCCTAGCAATATCCTCATTAAAGTCTGCTCCTAGCAATATCCTCATTAAAGTCTGCTCCTAGCAATATCCTCATTAAAGTCTGCTCCTAGCATTACATTAGTCTAATCCTAGCAGTATATTAAAGTCTAATCCTAGTAATATATTAAAGTCTAATCCTAGCAGTATATTAAAGTCTAATCCTAGCAGTATATTAAAGTCTAATCCTAGCAGTATATTAAAGTCTAATCCTAGCAGTATATTAAAGTCTAATCCTAGCAATATATTAAAGTCTAATCCTAGCAGTATATTAAAGTCTAATCCTAGCAGTATATTAAAGTCTAATCCTAGTAATAGCTTCATTAAGTCTGCTTCTAGAAATATCTTTATTATGAAGATACTGTATAGTTATATACTTTATTCAGCAGTAATGCACAAATGTGTTGTAAAGAAAGCTCTAAATCCGTAAGGGCCATACACTGCGTGGGAGCAATCGAGTTTGATTCGAGGAAGAGATTGGTTACGTGAAGGTTACTAGAGAGTCGAATCCGGGGGTCACCGCCCCCGTGTCCCGGTCCTAGAATAGGTCTCCTGGTTGAAGGCCTAATTAACTATGTTGCTAGTGGTAGCAGCACGCAGAGCAACGTGTGCACCACAGCCCGGCTGATCAGGATCAGGGTCTCCCTTGAAGACAGTCAGGGTTCTGTTGATAATTCCTCTTGTGTTTGAAAGGAGGACGCTGAAGAGTCTTGGTCCCTTTACACTTACTGAGTTGTTTCTTATGGTGCTCATGACAACCCTGCTTTTCACTGGGGGTTCTTTTGCACGGTCTGCCAAACATCTTACTCTCCTAGGAAGTGATTTTTCGGTTTGCAGATTTGGAACCAATCCCCCAGAATTTTCTGTGCAAATTATGATGTTTCTTTCTCGCATATATTCCGGGGAATGTATATCAAGGGACTTCAGACATTCCCAATAATTTAGCAATAATTCCTTGTATCAAGAGTCCTTCAGTAGCATCAAGGCACCTTCAGTAGCATCAAGGCACCTTCACTAGCATCAAGGCACCTTCACTAGCATCAAGGCACCTTCACTAGCATCAAGGCACCTCCTTGAGGGAAGGATGTAGGTGAACCTCTCAGAACTTAAAATTGCTCACCTGGCTGAATTTATTTGGTGTGAGAACGTGTTTCAAGTACAGGTCAGGCGAGGCATGAATGGTCGCCGATCGCTGATGGCTGCCCGTCTTACGGGCAGCCATGTTTAGATCAGCCGTCTTTAGGCCAGGTGTGGGACCTGAAAAATATTGGCCTTGTACATAACAGTAAAACCCCGATCATCTCTGCTGAACCGGCTTGATGAATCGAGGCTTTAGAGAAGTTACTTTGCGTAGTCGTCTAGCTTGTTCAGGTCAAAGATACATGGGGCAGGTCATGCTAGAATGCGCATACTCAAGATGTCTGTGAACCTCTCAAACAACTACAAGATGATCTTTAATGCTGCAACTTTCTTGAATGTCATACTTGACAGGCTCCGCGCATGGTTGTCCATCGTTATTACAATGTTAAATTTTACCTCCTGAATATTTATTTCATCTTAGAATGCTAAAACTCTCTCTATTCACCCTCACATTAGTCCCAGTACTTACGCTGTGCTCTCCTGAGTTCGTTACCTGTTTCTTCTCAGCAGCTAATGTAACCAGTCGTCCATTCCAAACTGGTGATTGGTGAACTTCAGGACAGTGTGTGTCGCCTCTTTTGTATACGTAGAGATTTGAGTTGATCCATGTTGTGTAGGCATGAGATACAGGGGTGAGATTTAGTACCAGAAGGTCTCTGAAACAAACATTTCATAACAAGGTGCCAATCACACTATTATCTTATAAACAGTACACCTGGTACCCACTGAGTCTTGCAGGCGTTAAATCACTAAGAATTACTCCAAGAGTCCATGCATGAAGAAAACCAATATGGTGTATAATGGCCCCAGAGATTCATAGCGAGTGTAACTGTCAGGAAGCCGTGGCGGAATGCGCCAGCAACGTCCACTGTAACAACACAGCTGATCATGGATGCAGACAGTGATTCAATAAAAGGTCACCTGCAGAGTGACTTATCATTTGCTGTGATATATAGATCTCTAAAGTTTTACCAGTGATTAACAGTCTGTAGTTTACCAACTCTTCTACCACCAAGCTCTTCCTTCGGCCGAATTTAGACTATTTTTTTTTCACAAAGAGGTGAATTTTCCCTGTGCTTGGCAGTATTAGCAGAAGTAAGAGGTGCTGCCATCTGGTTCACACCTGTGACATCTATAACATTGTTCTTATAGCAACCCGTGAAATATGCCTTTCTGGATCTGGAACCTTTCATCATGATATTTATATTTTACTGTTCGGTTTTTATTCAGAGATGGACCAAGAACATATTTCCTCCGTGCACTAGAAGTTTTTCTCAGAAGATTCTTACTGTGGATAAAGGAATGGAGCTAATACCTCCTCCAGTGACATTACAAACCTCCCGGCAGCATGATCACACAGTGACGTGAAGGCTTGGTTACTTTCCCGATAAGGAGTGTAGGTGTGTTGAAGATCCTGCACGTGGATGATGATGCTCTCTGATGGGTTGTTGACCCTGGAGTAAGACGCTGCATTCAAGTGGAGGTAAACACTGACTCAAAGGCTGGTCAGTCTTCTCCCACAAGCAGTCTATGCGCGTTCTTTCTTTTTCCTCAACATGTTAGTATGTCCACTGTGGTGCGATTACCCCTGGGGAATGATGAGCCGACTTATCCATGCAGTCTAACACACACACACACACACACATCGACATGTGCCTAGGACAAAATGGTAACTTACACATTCTGGTAACTTCCCTCCCTAGTCCTTTACCCCTCACACACCTACCACCTGTTCTGACTCCACAGACCATTTCCTGGCGTCTCCCTCTCCCCCGCACATTACTTTCCTTTCTCTCCCCTTCACCATAAAACAAGCTTTTAGAGCATCTTTCCCCTCACCTAGGACACAAGGGGAAGAGAAGGGCAGTATCAAATATAAGAGCTGTCTCTATATCCCAGCTGCCAGTTTCTTTGTCTTCTCTGTATTCCAGTTGTCGGTTTGTCTCCTTCGTTAGTCTTGGCTCTAACAAAGTCATCTGATAAAACTCACACTCGACCGAGGTGTCATTTCTGTTTTACACATTTTTTAGCGGTGTATTTGTCTGTAACTTTACTCATATATATTTTTCTGCTATTACTACTCCGTTTCACTCTCTATCTCTCCGTCTGTCTCTCACCTGAAAATATATGGCTATGGAAATAATCGTGTTTTGCCGAGAGCAGTGAAATATTTTGGAGAGATCAATAAGCGATAAAACCTTGGAAGCGAATGAACCTGTCAGTTAAGAGTGGAAATGGTGATGTGCTGGATCAGGATGTAGAGGTATCTGAGACAAGTTGAATGTAGATGATGTAATGGAGGTAGAAATTCCATTCGCGGAGAAGGAAGCAACGAGAGTTGGAAAGAAAGTATAAGTAGACAATGGGGGAAAAATAAACTGAGGATGAATGAAAGCAGTAAGGATGAATGAAATAAAGACCGAAAGACGGTGGGAACATTTTCAAATGTTTGGTACATTGGTTTTGTGTATAAAGGAAGGGTAACGAAGGACTGGCAGCCATCATGCACACTTATTACACGTTGGGGGCAAACTGGACACTGAGAGTGTAAGAATTAGAGGGAAATAAAAATGATGAGCACTCCAGGTAAGGAGTATTGCAGAACTGTTATCCAAGAAGTAATGGAAAAGAGAGAAAATGTACTTGAAGAGGAACAAGGTGGATTTAGGGAGAGAAAGTTATGGGTGACCCAAGTGTGAAGTAACCGAGAAATTATTAAAGGAAAGATGTTGTATGTTGTATTTTTTTAAACATGCAAGAACCATACAATAATATGTTGTAGATGAGATAAGAACTTATTTTCTTTAGATCGAGGGGGATGGAAACACTTTCTAACATATGTCAGAAAACACATGTTATTGAATGTAGTGTTTGGTGTCTTGTCCAACAGCTGATGTCATGGCGACTATGGGTAACAAGCCAACAAGTGAGTCTAAAGTAATATGTAATAAAGAACGAGTCTATTTTCGACTACTTGTCACCCTGGACTGAGCTTTATCATGTCTCACTCTGGGAATTAATAAAGCTCCCGAGCTGCTCTCCCATTTTGAATTCAGTCTTAACAAATTTATTCAATATATTAATATACATTAGCTTCTAACTATATAGCGTAATTATCCTACTTCACAAGAGGGTGGACAGGGGGAAGCGATGAAGCTCGTGTTGCACTTATAATAAGTGATAAGTTGTTGAAGGCTATAAAGAGTTTTCATGAGAGTGAGGGGTCAGGTTGGGGTGTGTGGGAGTGAGGGGTCAGGTTAGGGTGTGTGGGAGTGAGGGGTCAGGTTAGGGTGTGTGGGAGTGAGGGGTCAGGTTAGGGTGTGTGGGAGAGAGGGGTCAGGTTGGGGTGTGTGGAGTGAGGGGTAAGGTTAGGGTGTGTGGAGTGAGGGTCAGGTTAGGGTGTGTGGGAGTGAGGGGTCAGGTTAGGGTGTGTGGGAGTGAGGGTCAGGTTGGGGTGGTGGGAGTGAGGGGTAAGGTTAGGGTTTGGGAGTGAGGGTCAGGTTAGGGTGTGTGGGAGTGAGGGTCAGGTTAGGGTGTGTGTGGAGTGAGGGTGCAGGTAGGGTGTGTAAAAGTAGGGGTCAGGTTAGGGTGTGTGGGAGTGAGGGGTCAGGTTAGGGTGTGTGGGAGAGAAGGTGAAAAGACGGGGATGTGTGAAATCAGCATTGTTTAATTCCTTAATAAATATGGTTGTAAAATAAGTAAATTCTAAGGTATTAGGGAGAGGTGTTGTCAGAAAGGAAAATTAATCTGACGTCAAGTGGGGAGGTGTCGAAGTTGCTCTTTGCTGATGACACAGAACTTTTGGGATCTTCAGAAGAGAAGTTGCAGGATTTGGTGGAGTTTGGAAGAGTGCATAAAAGTTTAAAATGAACACATGAAACAGCTAGAAATTCAGGGGGTCCCACCCAGGGGGTGCGAGATGACATTTCAAGGGGGTGCGACAGAGAGTCCTAACGAAAAGCACAATTCCGTTTATTTTACCATAAACTTTTCTAATTGCTCAATTTACATTTGCATTTTATGCACTGAATTAAAAATTTATTTTTTATTTCAATTTGTTCACCCGCAGTACTATATTTGGTTCAATTTGTGATTCAAAATTTAGAAATCTGACTTCATCTTCAAATGTGATAGTACTTTTGTAGGCTGAGTAACATTAACCAAACATCCTAGAGATGCGGGGCAGAGAAAAGGTTGGGAACCGCCTGAGCTAGAAGATGAGAGTAAGACGGGGATGAGAGACTGTAGGTCATTCATAATGAAGAAGAATAAAAATACTGAATGCATTTACAGCATATGTGTGTGAATGTGTCACTAAATACATCCCAATGAAATAAAACTCAGAACAGATGAATGGAAAGAAACAGGAGTGTTGAGTGACCTGTGAAAAAAATGATGTTTGTCAATAGATGCAAAAAAAAAAAAAGGAATGAATCTGGTTATAGTTTTGCATTATTGTAAAGGATCGTTTATGAATGTTGCAGCGAAGAGGAGACTGGAGGAAGCGAAGATGTCGGACCTGAGATTAATTTTTTTAACACACCGGCCGTCTCCCACCAAGGCAAGGTGACCAAACAATAAGGTAACACTATAACTCGCTCAATCGCTGTTCTTGCCAGAAGTATGCCTAGATTATAGTTTAGACAGCCCTTCGAACTGCAACATCCTCACCCCACCACCAGAGTGCAGGCACTGTACTTGCCACCAGAGTGCAGGCACTGTAGTTCCCACCAGAGTGCAAGCACTGTACTTTCCACCAGAGTGCAGGCACTGTACTTGCCACCAGAGTGCAGGCACTGTAGTTCCTACCAGAGTGCAAGCACTGTACTTACCACCAGAGTGCGGGCACTGTACTTTCCACCAGAGTGCAGGCACTGTACTTCCCACCTCCAGCCAAGGATGGCTAACCGGTTTCCCCCGAACCCCTTCATACTACCTTGCTCGCACTCCAACAGCACACCAGGTCACAAGAACAATCTGACTCCACTCAATCTGATATCTAATCTTTCAGTTCCTAGATATTTTGTTACTCTCACCACTTTGCTCTTTCCTATGTCCGCTTTTAATTTCCTTTTTTTTTTTTTTTGTACGTATTCTCCTAAATTCCTTCACCGACTTTTGCAACTTCTCTTCAGAATCTCCCAATATTAAACAGAGAATACGGCGGAAAAAATGAAAATGGTATAATGGTACGAAAGTTATAACACAAGAGAGGCTGTTGAGCTGGCTTGGTCATGTAGTGGGACTCGAACCATACATATTAATCAGAACAGTGAATAAATCTTGAGTGGCTGCAAGGAAGTAAAAGGTCTGAGTAATAGCTGTGAGTGTAGTGAAGGTGCTGATATTACCTGCTAGCATCGTACCAGGTGTTGACCTTACCTGCTAGCATCGTACTAGGTGCTGACCTTACCTGCTAGCATCGTACTAGATGCTGACCTTACCTGCTAGCATCGTACTAGGTGCTGACCTTACCTATCATTGTACCAGGTGCTGACCTTACCTGCTAGCATCGTATCAGGTGCTAACCTTACCTGCTAGCATCGTACCAGGTGCTGACCTTACTCACAAGACGTACCTGTAGAAAGATATTATTAGTTAAATCGGTGGCCACAACTTGGTCTAAAAATTATGACACAAAACAATACGTGAACAGTCTGCATATATTATCGTTGTTGTATTGACTGGGGAGGGCTAGACTCGCAACTCTCACACTGCCTGGGGAATGAGAAGTAATAAGTTGATAAGTTGGACACATGTGCAACACCTGTGTATCTTTATTGTGGAAACATTTCGCCACACAGTGACTTCATCAGTCCTATACAAAGGAGAATGGTTAAGATGAGAGAGTTTGAGGTAATCAGTACCTCAGCCTGGAGTCGATGTTATTAGTGGCTTAAACATAATGTGCTTAACTGACCAATTATTGAGGAATATAGAGACAGTATAATAACTTATGTAACATGTCAAGATATCTTATTAATGAAAATAAGATGCCAGATATATTGAGCAAATTTCCTAAATCCGCTTGTAACAAATAAATGAACTGTAGATATACAAGGTGTCCACAAAAACACTCCCTGATTTCAAACAGGTATAACATGTAACGTTATTGTAATAATCTTTCACAGTTAGTAGCTTCAGATGCAGGATTTCATTCAGGTTCATGTGGTATAAGGTAGCATTAAGGCACTCAATGTACGTCCCTCTGGTTGCTCGACAAACATGAATGTGATAGTCCAGTTCGGTCCAGACGCTCTGCAGCATATCTGGTGTTATCCTGCGAACTGCTTCAGCGATCGAATTTTTCAACTCCTCCAGGGCTGCAGGTAGTGGTGGTACGTAAACTGTGCTCTTCACGTACCCCCAAAGAAAGAAGTCACAAACAGTTAGGTCAGGTGACCTCGCACGCCACTTGCGAGGGGTTGAAGCAGTTCGCATGATAACACCAATCAGTAATACAATGTTGCAGCAATGTGTTGCTGGAACAACACAAGTCAGTAATACAATCACTTCAGCTTTGACTGATAAACAAAATAGTGTTGACTTGGAGACCAAACTAAGAAACCTTAATCCAAGTTGTATAAAATTTGTTGAAACAGATTACAATTATTATTATTACAATCATAACTAAGGGCTAAGGGTCATACAACGACATATTACAAGACAAAATGCTGCTGAAGTGGAAATAAAAAAAGTCCCTCTCTCTCTCTCTCTCTCCCTCTCTCTCTCCTCGCTCTGTATACTTGCATTTCATCTTCTCATTTTGTATGTAACCTAGAGAGTGTGAGAGTGTACCCAGCAGCAATATATGGAATAATAACAACTCGGGGGGGAGGAGGGGGGTGGGGTGAGCATGGTTAAGGGGTTTATCAGCTTAAATTTGATGGTGTCGGTATCGGCCATGAAATTGATCCATCAGTATCAGCACAAAATAAATAAAATATCCTCATTATAAATTACTTTATTGAGAACTACAACATCTACAGTATTACTACACCAGTTCTCAACTGGAACAACTACAGTATTACTACACCAATGTCTACTGGAACAACTCTACAGTATTACTACACCAGTGTCTACTGGAACAACTCTACAGTATTACTACACCAGTGTCTACTGGAACAACTCTACAGTATCATCGTTTCCCTACAGCAACAATACACACCAAGATTGAGGGATGAACACATCTATTCCAGGCTGAGAGACTGATTACCCCAAACTCCTCTCCTTACATCGCTGTTCTTTGTATTGGACTGATGAAGCTACTGTGTTGAGAAACGTTTCTTCAATAAAGATTCACATAAGTAGCATAAATGTCTCATTCTTCAACTTGTCTGTTTTCAAAACCATTTACCACAATATTACTCGCTTCCAGGACCATAAGGTTGAGTTGCGTTACTCTTCCCTCGTAGTGAATATTCCTCAGGTTCCAGTATCTATGCAAACCTTGAAACTTTGTCGATTTTTGGAGCATACTTTATTCATCCTCTGAGGAATGAAAAAAAAGGAGAGGCAAAGGAAGGAGAAGGGATGGAGACGGAGAGGAAGGGAAGGGAGGGAAGGGATAGGAAAGGTAGGGAGGAGATGGGAGGGAAGGGAGGGGGGAAAGGGAGGGGGAGAGGGAAGGGAGTGTAAAGGAAGGGAGGAGAGGGGAGGGGAGGGAGGGGAAAGGAGGCGACAAACCACCAATAACGACAAGGGGACGGAGAGAGAGGTGAGTGAGAGGGGCTGATAAGACTATCTCTGCTACACACGCTACACATACTTTCTGAGGGTCTTGTAGGACCCTCCGCTGCAGCATAATTCACCTGGTCCACCATTAAGGTAATGGAGCGACCTCCAATCTCTCCCCATATTTACTTCTGGTAATATAATGACAATGATCGCTGTCAACCATTAATAATAATAATAATAATAATCTTCATTTCTACAAGTACATGATTACCTGGAGGTTATTCCGGGGATCAACGCCCCCGCGGCCCGGTCCATGACCAGGCCTCCCGATGGATCAGGGCCTGATCAACTAGGCTGTTACTGCTGGCCGCACGCAGACCAACGTACGAGCCACAGCCCGGCTGATCCGGCACTGACTTTAGGTATCTGTCCAGCTCTCTCTTGAAGGCAGCCAGGGGCTTATTGGCAATTCCCCTAATGCTTGATGGGAGGCTGTTGAACAGTCTTGGGCCCCGGACACTTATGGTGTTTTCTCTTAGTGTACCAATGGCGCCCCTACTTTTTATTGGGGGCATTTTGCATCGCCTGCCCATGATACAACTTATACAGACACAGCTGACATCACTGACATACTATGTAGAAAGCCCCTTGTTATGCGGAGCATTTCGGGTAAATTAGGATAATTTTGCCCCCCCCCCCAGGGTGCGACCCACACCAGTCGGCTAACGCCCAGGTACCTACTTACTGCTAGGTAAACCACGGACAGCAGATGGTTGTCTTAAGGAAATAAGTCTCAATATTTCCACCAGCACCGGGGATCGAATCACGGACCTCAGTGTGTGAGGTGAGTGCGCTACCAACCGAGCTACGGGACCCCCCCCCCCGAAAAAAAAGAGTACATCTCTTAATAGCTTAGTTAATTCTACTTGGATAACAAATCACTGTCCTCGGCTAAGAGGTCCACTTTTCTAACAAGAGCTGGGAATAGTGAAGACACTACTATGGTTCCTGTCCGAGACAAGATACGACCAAAGGTCAAAACCAGTTTGATCAGCCTATGGTTATGTATTTCTTTTTAAATTTAATAAAATAATAAACAGTGCCAGATCAACTAGGCTATGATGGATATGCGGGCCACCAGCAGCAACAGCCTGGTTGACCAGGCTGTTGCTGTACGAAAATTCTCGACACCCATCGAAGGTATATCCAAGGTACAAAATTAAGTCTTAGAAACCCTTGTTACTCCCCCCCCTGACTGTCACCCCCTCCTCCCCTCCTACCCCTTACCCCATCCTACCCGTCACCCCCTCTATCCGTCGTTCCCCTTCTACCCGTACACACCCTACTACCCGTCACATCCCATCCTACCCGTTACACCCCCTCCTACCGTCACATCCCCTCCTACCCGTCACACACCCCTCCTACCCGTCACACCCCTTCTACCCGTCACTCGCCCCTCCTACCGTTCACATTCCCTCTTACCGTCACACCCCCTCCTACCGTCACTAGCCCCTCATACCATCACATCCCCCCTACCCGTCACACCCCTCCTACCCGTCAACCCCCTCCTACCCGTCACACACCCCTCCTACCCGTCACACACCCCTCCTACCCGTCACAACCCTCCTCCGTCACACACCCCTCCTACCCGTCACATCCTCCTACCCGTCACACCCCTCCTACCCGTCACATCCCCTCCTACCTCTCACACCCCCCTCCTACCGTCACACCCCCTCCTACCCTTCACACCCCTCCTACCCGTCACACCCTCCTACCCGTCACATTCCCCTCCTACCCGTCACACCCCTCCTACCGTCACATCTCCTACCCGTCACACCCCCTCCTACCCGTCACATCCCCTCCTACCCGTCACACCCCTCTACCCGTCACACCCCCTCCTACCCTTCACACACCCCTCCTACCCGTCACACCCCCTCCTACCTGTCACACCCCCTCCTACCCGTCACACCCCCTCCTTACCCGTCACACCCCCTCCTACCCGTCACACCCCCTCCTACCCTTCACACCCCCTCTACCCATCACACCCCCTCCTACCTGTCACACTCCTCCTACCCGTCACACCCCCTCCTACCCTTCACACCCCCTCCTACCCGTCACACCCCCTCCTACCCTTTCACACCCCCTCCTACCCGTCACACCCCCTCCTACCTGTCACACCCCCTCCTACCCGTCACACCCCTCCGTACCCTTCACACCCCCTCCTAACGTCACACCCCCTACCCTTCACACCCCCTCCTACCCGTCACACCCCCTCCTACCCGTCACATCCCCTCCTACCCGTCACACCCCCTCCTACCCGTCACACCCCCTCCTACCCGTCACATTTCCTACCCGTCACACCCCCCTCCTACCCGTCACATCCCCTCCTACCCGTCACGCCCCCTCCTACCCGTCACACCCCCTCCTACCCGTCACACCCCCTCCTACCTGTCACACCCCCTCCTACCCGTCTCACCCCCTCCTACCCGTCACACCCCCTCCTACCCTTCACATCCCCTCCTACCCGTCACACCCCCTCCTACCCTTCACACCCCCTCCTACCTGTCACACCCCCTCCTACCCGTCACACCCCTCCTACCCTTCACATCCCCCTCCTACCGTCACACCCCCTCCTACCCTTCCACCCCCTCTACCTGTCACCCCCTCCTACCCGTCACACCCCCTCCTACCCTTCACACCCCTCCTACCTGTCACACCCCCTCCTACCCGTCACACCCCCCTCCTACCCTTCACACCCCCCTCCTACCCATCACCTCCCCCATCGTCACGTCCTGGTCGCCCATGGCAAACACTAATGAGGCAAAACTGCGCCAGGCAACAAGACTTCAGTAAGGTCGAAGATCGCTGGGTTGCACTACCCTGTTTTCACCCATTTAGGCTTCAACGTTTTGGATCCTTCTTCCAGGAAACACACCCAGCGAGTCGCATAATCTCCCAAGGACTCGATTTAGAGATGAAAACTCTACTTTCTTGGTGATGGGCTATAAGGGGGCTGGGGGAGGGCTGTTTATATACGGGGGAGGGCTGTTTATATACGGGGCAGGGCTGTTTATATACGGGGGAGGGCTGTTTATTACGGGGGAGGGCTGTTTATATACGGGGGAGGGCTGTTTATACAGGGGGAGGGAGGGGCAATTAATACAGAGGTAGAGCAAGTAATACAAGGGGAGGGCAATTAATACAAAGGGAGATTAGGGCAGTTAATATAGAGGGAGATTAGGAAAATTAATGCAAAGGAAGATAAAGGCAGTTAATACGAAGGGAGATTAGGGCAGTTAATACAGGTAGAGAAACCACTGGAAGCAAATTTGTCATTCTTTTACACCGTTGAACGAGCAGTGAACTGGAAAGTAGGGTGATCCAGGGAGAACTGGATTTATAAAATGAGAATCCGAGGAAGAAGGGGAATTTATTTAAGGATAACATGGATATATGGAATAGAAATTGGAGGAGAAGAGATTTTATGGAAGGAGAATGAAATGGTAATGGAGATTTATGCAGGAGAAGGGTGATGCACTGGGAGGTTTATGGAGCAAGGGAGAGATTAATGCAAGAGGTAAGATTCTTCAACGTAGGATTTATAGCTTGGAAAGTGAAGTGTTTTAGTTGGATTTACAGAGTAAATGATTCTAACGCGATTTATATAGAAAAATTATATATATATATATATATATATAATATATATATATATATATATATATATATATATATATATATATATAAATATATATATATAATATATATATGTCGTGCCGAATAGGCAGAACTTGCGATCTTGGCTTAAATAGCAACGCTCATCTTGCCAGATAGGACAAGTGAAAATTTGTGTATGCAATAAATTCGCCAAAATCATTCTGAACTAAACGAAAAAAAATAATTTCACTGTGTTTGTTTAGTATTAAATTATTGTAAACAAATCTAAAATATATTTAGTTGGGTTAGGCTAAAATAAATTGTTCTTGTTATAATAAGGTTAGGTAAGTTTTCTAAGATTCTTTTGGTGCAAAATTAAATTTTTTACATCAACATTAATGAAAAAAAATATATCTTTAAACGTATAAGAGAAATTTTTAGAAAGGACTTATTTTAAATGAGTTCTTGCTAATTGACCAGTTTTACATATTCGGCACGACATAATATATATATATATATATATATATATATATATATATATATATATAATATATTATAATAAATAATATCACATCGGCTGTTTTCCACCAAGGTAGGGTGCCCAGAAAAAGAAAAACTTTCACCATCATTTAGGCCATCACGGTCTTGCCAGGGACGCGCTTACACTACAGTTATAAAACTGCAACATTAACACCCCTCCTTCAGAGTGCAGGCACTGTACTTCCCATCCGGCCTGCCGGTATACCTGAATTCCTCTATGTTACCCTGCTCACACTCCAACAGCACGTCAAGTCCTAAAACCCATTTGTCTCCATTCACTCCTATCTAACACGCTCACGAATGCTTGCTGGAAATTAAAGTCTCTCACACACAAAACCTCCTTTACCCCCTCCCTCCAACCTTTCCTAGGTCGACCCTTACTCCGCCTTCCCTCCACTACAGATTTATACACTCTCGAAGTCATTCTACTTTGTTTCATCCTCTCTACATGTCTGAACAACCCCAATAACCCCTCCTCAGCCCTCTGGATAATAGTTTTGGTAATCTCGCACCTCCTCCTAATTTCCAAACTACGAATTCTCTGCATTATATTCACACTACACATTACCCTCAGACACGACATCTCCACTGCCTCCAGCCTACTTGTTGCAACATTCACCACCCATGCTTTGCACCCATATAAGAGCGTTGGTATAACTATACTCTCATACATTCCCCTCTTTGCCTCCATGGACAAAGTTCATTGTCTCCACAGACTCCTAAGTGCACCAATCACCTTTTTCCCCTCATCAATTCTATGATTCACCTCATCTTTCATAGACACATCTGTTGACACGTCCACTCCTAAATATCTGAAAACATTCACCTCCTCCATACTCTCTCCCTCCAATCTGATATCCAATCTTCCGTTACCTATTTTTTTTTTATCATCGCCGTACTCTTTCCTATATTCACTTTTAATTTTCTTCTTTTAGTATACCCTACCAAACTCATCCACCAACATCTGCAACTTCTCTTCAGAATCTCTCAAAAGCACAGTGTCATCAGCAAAGAGCAACTGTGACAACTCCCATTTTGTGTTAGATTCTTTTTCTTTTAACCCCACACCTCTTGCCAGCACCCGAGCATTAACTTCTCTTACAACCCCATCTATAAATATATTGAACAACGATGGGGACATCACACATCCTTGTCTAAGACCTACTTTTACTGGGAAATAATCTCCCTCTCTCCTACATACTCTAACCTGAGCCTCACTATCCTCATAAAAACTCTTCACTGCTTTCAATACCCTACCTCCTATTCCATACACCTGCAACATCTTCCACATTGCCCCCCTATCCACCCTGTCGTACGCCTTTTCCAAATCCATAAATGCCACAAAAACCTCTTTACCCTTATCTAACTGTTCACCTATATGTTTTACTGTAAACACCTGGTCTACACACCCCCTACCCTTCCTAAAGCCTCCTTATATATATATATATATATATATATATATATTATATATATATATATATATATATATATATATATAATATATAATTTTATATATATATAGGGAGGTACCACCTCTAGAACTTTACTGGGGACCCTCATCCTCAGAGAAGAGAATAAATGTACGTCAAGGTATTCCCGGAGCTGTTTGAATATTTTCTTCTACAACCCCCAATATTTTATAATCTATATGAAATTTTATTAATAGACAGAATACATTGACAGAAAACACAACACATGAGTAGATTGATACAATATATCAAAGATTATGAATCTCCTCCAGCTCCTCTGAAACAGGACGCGAGCCAAATATGCAGCAAGCATTTCCCCTCTGGATAGCCATGCAATGATCACAAACGAGGTATAAAAAATGCAAAATAACCACAGGGTGGAGTTGAATGATAGCTCGAAGCCTTTCGTGTTGCGATCAACACATCAACAGGATGTAGACAGTAAGCCTACTTGCTAGTAAGCATAGTCCCCCCTTGGAGGGAGTTGTTGTGGGCCTAGTTCCTTAAGTGCCGGCCAGAGGGCAGGTTTCAAACTAGACATACCCGGTCATGCCCCTCTCTCCACGACCTGCGACCTACCTGTGACCAGCTTCCCTCTCGGACTAGCTTCGGCACACCTCACACTGCCCGCTGTGAACCTCATTACTCCAATAAAGAAGTTAGTCAACGAGGAGCTTGCAATGTTGCCGAAATAAGTAGGAAGTCCAGGCAGATTCGCTCTGGGAAATGATAAGCAACCCTTAATTCTGAAAGAATTAATAGGAAAAAAAATTGGAAAGATGTCTAATCCAAGGATACAGAGCATAAACTAACACAGACACATCCTCTTATCCACAGCCATGTAGGCTCTACAAAAACAGTCAAATGGGTGACTGTTGAAGACGTCTTGAACCTAACGAAACTTAGAAATGAGCTGTCGACTGTGATGAAGTGACATAGTTGCTAGGAGGATGTGTATGGAGTATGCCTACTGGTTCATGATAGTAGGCCTCCTAGCCCACGAGGCTAGCAGGGACTGATCTCGGTAACGACCAGTTAAAACCAGGACTTGACCCCTGCAACCACAAACAGGAGAGTACAAACAGGTGAGTATAACCTGGAGGTTACCTGGAGGTTATTCCGGGGATCAACGCCCCCGCGGCCCGGTCCATGACCAGGCCTCCCGATGGATCAGGGCCTGATCAACTAGGCTGTTACTGCTGGCCGCACGCAGTCCAACGTACGAGCCACAGCCCGGCTGATCCGGCACTGACTTTAGGTATCTGTCCAGCTCTCTCTTGAAGGCAGCCAGAGGTTTATTGGCCATTCCCCTAATGCTTGGTGGGAGGCTGTTGAACAGTCTTGGGCCCCGGACACTTATGGTGTTTTCCCTTAGTGTACCAATGGCGCCCCTACTTTTTATTGGGGGCATTTTGCATCGCCTGTCCAGTCTTTTACTTTCGTAGGGAGTGATTTCTGTGTGCAGATTTGGGACCATTCCCTCCAAGATTTTCCAAGTGTAAATTATGATATATTTCTCCCTCCTGCGTTCACGAGTACAAGTCAAGTGCTTCCAAGCGTTCCCAGTAGTTAAGGTGCTTGACAGAACTTATACTTGCAGCAAAGGATCTCTGTACACTCTCTAGATCTGCGATTTCACCTGCTTTGAATGGAGATGTTAATGTACAGCAGTATTCCAGCCTAGAGAGAACAAGTGATTTGAAAAGGATCATCATTGGCTTGGCATCTCTCGTTTTGAACGTTCTCATTATCCATCCTATCATTTTCTTTGCACTTGTGATCGTGGCACTGTTGTGATCCTTGAAAGTGAGATCCTCAGACATTACTACTCCCAGGTCCCTTACATTATTTTTCCGCTCTATTGTATGGCCGGAGTCAGTAGTATACTCTGTTCTAGTTATTATCTCCTCCAGTGTTCCATAACGGAGTAGTTTGAATTTGTCCCCATTGAACATCATATTGTTTACCGTTGCCCACTGGAAAACTTTGTTTATATGTATCTTCTTGGAGGTTAACCGCGTCCTCAGCAGATGACAGCCTCATGCAGATCCTAGTATCATCCGCAAAGGATGATATGGTGCTGTGATGTATATCTCTGTCTATGTCTGATATGAGGATAAGGAATAAAGACGGGATTACAAAAAGAGTACCAAAAAGGTAAGCACAAGCAGGTGAGTGCAATCAGTAAGTACAAGCAGGCGAGTACAATTGAACGTGAGAGGACGTAAGGCGTGACTTTGATAATTACTCTGCACTATCATGAGAATCTCTGTTGAGAACTGACTATTAAAACCATGAAGCCTCCAGTTCTCAAACTAACCACTAACTACGTCACGTGACTGGGCGGTCTCCGATCACTCATCAAAATCTAATTCAAAAACTATTTCCTGAGCAGAGGGTAAATGGCGAGGGTGCAGGGGCGTTACTCCCGCCTTCCTCTTAAATGATGGCTAATAAACTTCTTAGTAGCTGTGGGTAGTGGCAGGGAGGGGTAATGGGGGGGGAAGGGGGAGGGAGGGTGGGGAATGGGGAAAAGGAAATGGGGAAGGGAAATGAAGGAAGTAGAGGGAGTAATGCATATTTTTTTATTAAGTAAAATTGGATACATCAGCATTGTGCTGCTACACCAAGCAATATGATGGCCCTATTATGTTATGTTTAACTTATGCTGCTTTCGGGGGTCATCGCCCCCGTTACCCGGTCTTAGACCAGCCCTCCCTGTTGCTGGAAGGATCGACTAGGCGACTGCTGCTGCTGGCCTCTGGCAGCCCAACGTATGCACTACAGCCCAGTTGATCAGGCTGGTCTGACACCGATCCCAGGAACTTAACAAGTTCCTACTTTTAGATAGCCGGAGCTTTCCTAGTAATTACCTTTATGCAAGGAGGGAGAGCGTTGAAAAGTCGATGACCTCTGACACTTACCGAGTTCCCTCGAGTAGGCATTAATGGGCTGTGCATAGGGATGGGGTTCAACAGATGAGGGATTCAAAAGACTTGCGTCTCTGCCTCACAAACATAGGCTGCCGCTCCCTCGCTTTCTCTGACACCTTTGATCCGCTGATCTTTGAGGACCAGGTGAGCGTAGGAGGTGCACTGATTAAAGACTCTTAAGGTCACGTGTGATACCCGCTGCTGAGATGGCCAGCAAGAAACATATACGAGTGTATCAAAGCAAGCCTTCATCTCTCTCATATTGCCTCCCTTCCTCTCTCTCTCTCTCTCTCTCTCTCTCTCTCTCTCTCTCTCTCTCTCTCTCTCTCTCTCCCTCCCTCTCTCTCAATTATTGTACACTAAAACACTATTGGCAGGAAACCCCACGACAGAACAAAAAATAAAACACTGGAAATATTACATATCGTCCATTCATGATCGAATTGTCCAATAACTGTCCAATCACATATTCCTCCCTGAAAAACTCAAATAAAAATCCACCACCGACTACCTAAGTGGTTATATATATATATATATATTATATATATTATATATTATATATATATATATATATATATATAAATTATTATATATATATAAACATTTATTAGACTCGGAAATGCAGTCATTCACTTTCAACTGTAACTTCGTTTTGGTTTCTGAAGTAACAACTTGACCCGGAAAGACAGGAGATTCCGAGCTAACTTTTATTAGGACGATGTTTTGCTCTGTGTAGAGCTTTATCAAGTGAAAGT
This sequence comes from Cherax quadricarinatus, assembly GCF_026875155.1. Taxonomy (NCBI): domain Eukaryota; kingdom Metazoa; phylum Arthropoda; class Malacostraca; order Decapoda; family Parastacidae; genus Cherax; species Cherax quadricarinatus. The sequence goes on from NC_069425.1 coordinate 31,798,351, forward strand.
CTATGAAATGGTTAGAATCATGACCATAATTTTTAAAGGGGTGAGTCGGTAACGTAGCAGAAGGCCTCGGACATATGACCAAAAGCTCCAGTGGCGGGTCATCATGTAACTCAGACCCGCGTCAGGAAACACTTGTCCTGTTTCCTGATAAATGGTACCGAACGTAAGTGAGAGCAAGACATGACTTTAAAAAATACGACCTGATAAGACTGAGCGAAATGTTGACACAATCGACAAGAGAAACACTAGCAAGCGGTTACGTTGTCTCACACAGCAGGAGGTGCGTGGTAACCGACTCCCAGGCCTCTTAATGAACTCTCTCGGCCCGGCCTAAGGCAGGACATGCCTGGTGATTGATCACGGATGCTGTTGGTGCCAGCAGGTGTACACGGCCAGCACATCCTGGCTGATCTGGCACTGCTTCTAGGAAGTGGGCACAGTCTACTCCTGAACGCTTCTTACTCGGCTCAGCGATATTTCTTACCCCTGCTGACAGAATGCTATTGCTGCTGCTGCTACTGCTGTTGCTACTACTGTTGTTACTACTACTGCTGCTACTACTGCTGGTGCTGCTACTGCTACTACTACTACTACTACTACTACCACTACTGCTACTACTACTACTACTACTACTACTGCTGCTGATGATGATGCTACTACTACTACCACTACTGCTACTACTACTACTACTACTACCACTACTGCTACTACTACTACTACTACTACACTATGCTACTACTACTACACCACTACTGCTACTACTACTACTACCACTCTGCTGCTAACTACTATACACTACTACTATACTACTACTACTACCACTACGCTACTACTAACTACTACTAACTACTACTACTACTACCACTACTGCTACTACTACTATACTGCTGCTGCTGATGATGATGCTACTACTACTACTACTCACTACTAACTATACTGCTATATACTACTACTACTTATACTATACTACTAGCTGCTGATGATAGATACTAATTACTATACTCTACTACCACTACTATAATTCTTTTATTGATGAAGCAATATAAAATATCCAATATCTACTATTTTATTTCTTCTTACTACTGTCTGGATGATGATGCTATATACTCTGTCCACTACTAACATTAACCTACTCACTACCCACCCCCAGTTACTGCTTATACACTACTCACACTACTACTGCGTATCTACTACTCTACTACACCCATTACTGCTACTGTACTACTCCTACTACACTATCTACTACTGCTGCTGATGATGTGCACTACTACTACTCTAGCTTACTACTCTATGCTACTACTCTGCTATGATACTGCTTATACTACTCCGCTACTATTACCTATCACTACTCTCTGCCCTGATGATTATGCTACTACACTACTCCTACTACTACTACTACACCATCACTGCTTATGGACTACTACTCCCCCATTACTTATGCACTCTGATGATGCTCACTACTACTAGTGCTACTCTCCCCCTACTACTTATGCACTACTCTCCCCCCATTCACTCTATGCTGCTGCTGATGATTCACTACTACTATGGCTACTACTACTACTACTGCTCGCTGATGTTCTACTACTACTGCACTACTACGCCCATCACTACTATGCTACTCTCCCCCCATCTTACTACTATCACTGCTCGCGATGATGTGATGCTACTCTCACCATTACTCTTGATGTGATGCTACTACTACTACTTACTCTGTGATGTGGCACTCTACTCCTACTACTACTACTGCGCTGCTGATGATGCTACACTCTATGCTACTACTACAGTACTGCTTATGATGGCTACTACTCATCTACTCTTATCACTCTCCCCCCCATTCCTCTATGCACTACTATACCCCAATTCACTCTTATGACTGCCGCTGATGTTCTACTCTTATGCTACTACTACCTACGATCACTGCTTATGGCTACTCTACTGCCTTACTCTAGTGCACTACTTACATTACTACTATGGCACTACAACTACTCCCTGTTCATCTTATGGCACTACACTCCCATTCTACTCTTATGGCACTCTCCCTCCCCAGTTACTACTTAGTGGCACTCTCCCCCCCAGTTCACTATGCACTCTCCCAGTCAATGCTTAGTGATCTCCCCCATTCACTACTAGGGCACTCTCCCAGTTCACTCTTAGTGGCCTTCCCCCAGTTCACTATTAGTGCACCTACTACCCCCGTTCACTTTATTGACTACTCCCCAGTATCACTTAGTGCATCTCCCCAGTTCACTCTTATGGCACTCTCCCATACTCTTGTGGCTATCTCTCCCACATTCACTCTTAGTGGCACTTCCCATTTCACTTTATGCACTCTTCCCCCCCCTTCAAAATTATAGGAAATCTCCCCAAAGATTCACATCAAGATGGACTTCCCCAATTCACTCTTAGTGGCACATCTTCCACACATTATCATCTTAGTGGCACTCTCCCCCCCAGTTCACTCTTAGTGGCACTCTCCCCCCCAGTTCATCTTAGTGGCGCTCTCCCCCCAGTTCACTCTTAGTGGCACTCTTTCCCCCAGTTCACTCTTAGTGCACTCTCCCCCCAGTTCACTCTTAGTGGCACTCTCCCCCCCAGTTCACTCTTAGTGGCACTCTCCCCCCAGTTCACTCTTAGTGGCACTCTCCCCCAGTTCACTCTTAGTGGCACTCTCCCCCCCAGTTCACTCTTAGTGGCACTCCCCCCAGTTCAATCTTTAGTGGCACTCTCCCCCCAGTTCACTCTTAGTGGCACTCTCCCCCAGTTCACTCTTAGTGGCACTTTCCCCCAGTTCACTCTTAGTGGCACTCTCCCCCCAGTTCACTCTTAGTGGCACTCTCCCCCCAGTTCACTCTTAGTGGCACTTTCCCCCCAGTTCACTCTTAGTGGCACTCTCCCCCCCAGTTCACTCTTAGTGGCACTCTTCCCCCCAGTTCACTCTTAGTGCACTCTCCCCCCAGTTCATCTTATGCACTCTCCTCCCCAGTTCACTCTTAGTGGCACTCTTCCCCCAGTTCACTCTTAGTGGCACTTCCCCCCAGTTCACTCTTAGTGACACTCTTCCCCCCAGTTCACTCTTAGTGGCACTCTTCCCCCAGTTCACTCTTAGTGGCATTCTTCCCCCCAGTTCACTCTTAGTGGCACTCTCCCCCCAGTTCACTCTTAGTGGCACTCTCCCCCCAGTTCCTCTTAGTGGCACTCTCCCCCAGTTCACTCTTAGTGGCACTCTTCCCCCCAGTTCACTCTTAGTGGCACTCTTCCCCCAGTTCACTCTTAGTGGCACTCTTCCCCCCCAGTTCACTCTTAGTGGCACTCTTCCCTCTCAGTTCGCTCTTAATGGCACTCTTCCCTCTCAGTTCGCTCTTAATGGCACTCTTCCCTCTCAGTTCAGCTCTTAATGGCACTCTTCCCTCTCAGTTAGCTCTTAATGGCACCCTTCCCTCTCAGCTCGCTCTCAATGGCACTCTTCCCTCTCAGTTCACTCTTAGTGGCACTCTTCCCTCTCAGTTCACTCTTAGTGGCACTCTTCCCTCTCAGTTCACCTTAGTGGCACTCTTCCCCCCCAGTTCGCTTTTAATGACGCTCTTCCCCCCAGTTCACTCTTATGGCGCTCTTCCCCCCCAGTTCACTCTTAATGCGCTCTTCCTCCCAGTTCACTCTTAATGGCGCCTCTTCCCCCCAGTTCACTCTTAATGGCCTCTTTCCCCCAGTTCACTCTTAATGGCGCCATCTCCCAGTTCACTCTTGCCCCCGCCATTCACCGTTTATGGCATTTCTCCCCGCATTCACTCTAGGGCTCTTTCTCACCCAGTTTCCTCTTATGGCCTCTTCCCCCCAGTTCACCTCCTTTATGGCACTCTTCCCTCTCAGTTAAGTCTTAATGGCATCTTTCCCTCCAGTTCGCTTTATATGGCATTCGTTCCCTCGGTAGCTCTTAATGGAACTCTTCATCTCAGCTCGGCACGGGTTAATGGCACTCTTCCCCTCACTTACAGTCATTCATGCATCTTCACCTAAGTTCACTCTGTGGTTTCCCTCTCTAGTCAATTATATGTGCCCTTTAGCCATTCGCTTTTATATATCTGCGTGTGCCTCCAGTACTGAACTAATGGGTCATCCCCCCAGGTGTCTGAATAACTGGGTCTTTTATCCCGCCCTAGTTACACGTTATATGCACGCGCATATATGTAGTTACTCTTGGCGTGCTCTTCCCCTCAGTAATCTGTAATGGCTTTCCCCAGTATGTGAATGAGAGACTTAGGACGAGTTCAGGTTAATGGAGATAATACCTCGGTGTTCATTATTCCTCATGCCCCCTAGCTTCACAACGTCAAAGAAGGGGCAAGAACTTACGTTCAGCCATTCAATTCTTACATGGCTCTACTTCCCCCCCAGTTCACTCTTAATGGCGCTCTTCCCTCCCAGTTCACTCTTTGCTCACCTCGTCCACTTCCCGGTGTTTATTGGCATTATCATGCTCTCGGTCATTCCCCCGCGGTTATTGCTCATTCTTTCTCATTATCCTCTTACCCAAGCTTTATCAGCCTCTTCCTCTTTATGGATCATTTCTTCTAGTTAAGTGCTAAGGGTTATTTTTTTGCCATTCGCTTTATATAATTCGTTCCCGTCAGGGAGTGATGCCTCCATGTTGAACTATCGGGAGTCTCAGGACTGCGAAGCAGCGGGTTTAAATCACCTTCCCCTATTAGCAATGTATATCTATGTACATCTTCACATAAATGTATATCCATGTGTTGCCTTCTTAGCAATATATATCTGAATGTCGCCTTATAAATGTATATCTGTGTGTGGTATATATCTATGCGTGTTGCTATCAGAGGCTGAACAGTGACATGTATAGTGTACGAGAATCCTCACTAGGTTGTGTGGAATACTGGTGTTCGGTTTTTAGGGTCCGGCCCTTGTAGTTACACGTGTATAGACACGTGCATACATGTAGTAAATACGTCCTTGCACAGGTGCTTTGCCTCGTAAATTGTACATTGTCACGAGAGAGAGAAAGAGAGAGAGAGAGAGAGAGAGAGAGAGAGAGAGAGAGAGAGAGAGAGAGAGAGAGAGAGAGAGAGAGAGAGAGAGAGAGAAGAGGTTAATGAATATAATACCGTGGTGGTTTCAGATGATTCCTGCATGACAGCCACACTAGCCTTACACCAAGCCGTACAAAGAAGGGAGCCAAGAAACTTAAAGCGTTAAGGCGCATCTCAAACTTGCTTGGCAACAGTGGCTACTGAACTTTTTACGAGGCACAAGTTGCCTCTCATCTCGAGTATGCACCACTCTCTTGGATGCTCTGTTCCGCCAGCCCATCTCTGGAGAGCAGCTAGACAACCAGAAGATATTGTATCGCAAGACGAACATCCATCAACAATTACACTCTATCTCAATCATCCTCTAGAATTATTAAACTCTTGTGGACCTTTTTCTCACTAAAAAGAATAAAATCTTAATATCAGATCAACTGGCAGCAAGGAACTCAGGATCAAGGATGACTCCAACTTGACCCTATACCCTATATTATGCTAATTAACAATAAAACGCAAACTTATAAATTAACTTCAGATTTTGGAATCATTGGGGCAGGTTAATAACCAGTTCTCAGGGCTACAAAACTGATATAAGTACAATAAAATACAGAGAATAACAGGAATATTTCCCACGAACACTGAACCACCAATTTTACAAATTACTCATTTACATCAAATTCCATACGCGAAAACGTTTCTGGGATGTACGTATGCATAGTTATGAACGTATGTATAGTTATGTACGTACATAACTATGAGAGGTTGTAAGCGTTTATCTACTGAGGGAGTAGGTATACTCTCGGAATCGGTCACAGGTATACCAGAGGCCACATGTATGGAGGAGAGGGATATATTCAGTAAATGTGAACGTGGTGGTGAGAGTTTCTCAACCAGGCAGAACTCGCAACAATGATTCCAGCTGGAGACATTCAGATTAAATGAGGATATAGGAAAGCTCTTAGTTGTTTCATTATGGTGACCAGCGAAGCTCTCCTACTTGTCTTTGAGAATTACCAATAAGGGTGTTTATAACACAGGTCAGAGCTCTCTCCTCTCTCTCTTCTCTCTCTCTCTCTCTCTCTCTCTCTCTCTCTCTCTCTCTACATACACACACAAACACACACACAAGGGTGACTTAATTAAGAAGCTTTGATCCTCCCTACACACCAGTACTGATATTACGCTCTCTTTGGTACACCCACCCAACCACCACCACTACTACCACCACCACTACTAATACTACCACTACTACTACTACCACCACCACCACTACTACCGCCATCACTGCCACTCCACAAGTCAATGAACCCCGCCCCCCTCAACTACCTAACCACCCCGCTGAGATAACCAACCTTTCAAAGTCTCCGTCAAAGGAGGTTCCAAGAAGGGTCAGTTATTTTGATAATGTTGCAACGTCACACTAACAAACATTGCAACGTCACACTAACAAACATTGCAACGTCACACTAACAAACATTGCAACGTCACACTAACAAACATTGCAACCACACACTAACAAACATTGCAACGTCACACTAACAAACATTGCAACCCCACACTAACAAATATTGTAACGTCACAGTAACATTGCAACGTCACACTAACAAACAT
>NC_069425.1:31810003-31842924 GCF_026875155.1 Cherax quadricarinatus
CAACAGACACACGGGGCCAGGAGCTATGAATCGACCCCTGCAACCACAAATAGGTGAGTACAAATAGGTGAGTACACAGCCAGGAGCTGTGAATCGACCCTTGCAATCACATATAGGTGAGCACACACACACACGAGCAGCACGAAAGGATGGAACAAGAGTGGGAGAGAAAACTAGGAGAGCTTTCTGCAAAAATGGAGACAGAGCCTTCTGTGAAATTGGAAAAGAGGTTGGAGGAGGAAAAGAAGAATTGGGAGTCACAAGCAGAAACTGCAGTAGCCAGGATAATGGTCCTAGAAGATGAGGTAAACAGGTTGAAGCGAGTTACAGGGGTACTGACCAGAGAAGACACAGCATATGAAGCTGGAAAGCCCAATGGGAAGGAAGGAGATATAACTTATGCTAAGGCCATATCAGCCTACCAAGCAGGGCCAAGGAGTGAAGGGGGAGAGCAGCTGGGTGCAGATGGAGAGGGTGATAGGTCAAATGCAGAGGCACGACCATGCTACTGAGAACTACAGGAAAAAAACAAGGGAGAAAATGATCATGTACAGACAGGAACTAGAGTCACAGATGGAAAGGCAATGGGAGGAGGAGAGGGCAAAGTCAGTGTTTATTCATGGGCTTCAGGAAAGCGAGGGAAGGACACACACTGAAAGACGGCAGGCAGAAAGAAAGGAGATTGAGAACATCATCACAGAAATAGGTGAAGAGGCCATGTCAGAGATTGTAAATTTTCAGAGCATAGGAGGGGTACTTGAAGGGGAGAAAACGACCAATCAAGCTGATTTTCAGGACAGAAACAGTGCGGAACAGGATCCTCCAAGAGAAACCATGGTTGAAATACTCCGCAGAATACAAGAGGGTGTTTCTAGACCAAGGCAGAACACAAACAGAACAGTAGCAGCTGAGGGAGAGGACACAAAAGTGAAAGGAGCTAGGAAGAGAGACAAGGACAGAATCAGCAGAGGACAACCAGAGCAGGGCAGAGCAACAAGAGCAAGTGCACACAGAACCATCCCCAGAACCAATCATGATATCCCAATGCAAACTACAATCCACACTCACAGCTCCCACCCAACACTCAGCTATAGAACCCCACAGTAAACTGCCAGGTCCCCTACCTTCACAGACCCCCCAAAACACAGTGTTGGAGAGGAAACTGAAGGTATGGTACGAAAGAGTCAAAGAGGCATCACTGGACATCATACTCTCACAGAAACCAAGCTTACAGGTAAGATAACAGATGCCATCTTTCCAACGGGATATCAGATCCTGAGGAAAGACAGAGGGAACGGGGATGGGGGTGGAGGAGTGGCACCTATCAAAACCAATGGAATTTTGATGAGCTGGGAAGAGTTGACAGAGGAGAAGCAAGAGATTACATAGTAGGAACGCTTCAGTCTGGAGGTCCCAAGGTGGTAATTGCAGTGATGTATAACCCACCACAGAACAGCAGGAAGCCATGGGAAGAGAATGATGAGAGTAATAGAGCAATGGTTGACATACTGGCTGCAGTGACCAGAAGGGCTCATGCGAGCAGGGCTAAGCTACTGATCATGGGTGACTTCAACCACAAGGAAATCGACTGAGAGAACTTGGAGCCACATGGGGGCCAAGAAATGTGGAGGGCTAAGATGATGGAGGTGGTACTGGAAAACTTCATGTACCAACATGTAAGGGACACTACCAGAGTGAGATGAGAGGCTGAACCAGCGAGACTGGACCTAGTATTCACTTTGAGTAATGCAGATATTGAGGACATCACATATGACAGACCCCTTGGGGCCAGCGATCCTGTGGTTTTAAGCTTCGAATACACAGTAGAGTTACAAGTGGAGGGAAGCAGGAAGGACCGGGCGAATGAAGCCAAACTACAAGAAAGGGTAATACAGGGGAATGAGGAACTTCCTGAACGGGGTTCAGTGGGACAGAGAACTGGCAGGGAACTCAGTAAACGAGATGATGTAATATGTAACAACAATATGCAAGGAAGCTGAGGAGAGGTTTGTACTCAAGGGTAAAAGGAATAATGAAAAAGCCAGGATGAGCCCATGGTTCACCCAGAGGTGCATGGAGGCAAAAACCAAGTGTGCTAGGGAATGGAAGAAATATAGAAGGCAAAGAACCCAGGAGAATAAGGAGAGCAGTCGTAGAACCAGAAATGAATATGCACAGGTAAGAAGGGAGGCCCAATGACAATATGAAAACGACCTAGCAACGAAAGCTAAATCTGATCCAAAGTTGTTATATAGTCACATCAGGAGGAAAACAACAGTCAAGGACCAGGTAATCAGGCTAAGGAAGGAAGGGGGAGAGACAACAAGAAACGACTGCAAAGTGAGGAACTCGCATGAGATTCAAAGAAGTGTTCACAGAGGAGATAGAAGGGACTCCAGAAAGACGGAGAGGTGGGAAACATCACCAAGTGTTGGACACAATACATACAACCGAGGAAGAAGTGAAGAGCTAGATACCTCAAAGGCGATGGGGCCGGATAATATCTCTCCATGCGTCCTGAGAGAGGGAGCAGAGGCGCTATGTGTACCCCTAACAACAATATTCAACACATCTATCGAAACAGGGAGATTACCTGAGGTATGGAAGACTCCAAATGTAGTCCCAATTTTTAAAAATGGAGACAGACACGAAGCACTAAACTACAGATCAGTGTCACCGACATGTATAGTATGCAAAATCATGGGGAAGATTATCAGGAGAAGAATGGTGGAACACTAAGAAAGGAATGAGCTCATCAACAACAGCCAACACGGTTTCAGTGATGGGAAATCCTGTGTCACAAACCTACTGGTGTTCTATGACAAGGTGACAGCAGTAAAACAAGAGAGAGAGGGGTGGGTAGACTGCATTTTCTTGGACTGTAAGGAGGCGTTTGACACAGTTCCACACAAGAGATTAGTGCAAAAAGTGGAGGACAAGGCAGGAATAACAGGGAAGGCACTACAATGGATCAGGGAATACTTGTCAGGAAGACAGCAGCGAGTCATGGTACAAGGCGAGGTGTCAGAGTGGGCACCTGTGACGAGTGGGGTTCCACAGGGGTCAGTCCTAGGACCAGTGCTGTTTCTGGTATTTGTGAGCGATATGACGGAAGGAACAGACTCCGAAGTGTCCCTGTTTGCAGATATGAAGTTGATGAGAAGAATTCAATCGGACGAGGACCAGGCAGGACTACAAAGGGATCTGGACAGGCTGCAGGCCTGGTCCAGCAATTGGCTCCTGGAGTTCAACTCCACCAAGTGCAAAATCATGAAGATTGGGGAAGGGCAAAGAAGACCGCAGACGGAGTACAGTTTAGGGGGCCAGAGACTACAAACCTTACTCAAGGTAAAAGATATTGGGATGAGTATAACATCAGGCACATCTGAGGCGCACATCACACAAATAACTGCTGCAGCATATGGGCGCCTAGCAAACCCAAGAAAGCATTTCGATATCTTAATAAGGAATCGTTCAGGACCCTGTACACTGTGTACGTTAGGCCCTTATTGGAGTATGCGGCACCATTTTGGAACCCATACCCAGCCAAGCACGTAAAGAAACTAGAGAAAGTGCAAAGGTTTGCAACAAGTCTAGTCCCAGAGCTAAGGGGTATGTCCTATGAGAAGAGGTTAAGAGAAATCGACCTGACGACACTGGAGGACAGGAGAGATAGGGGGGATATGATAACGACATATAAAATACTGAGAGGAATTGACAAGGTGGACAGAGACAGAATGTTCCAGAGATTGGACACAGCAACAAGGGGACACAGTTGGAAGTTGAAGACTCAGATGAATCACAAAGATGTTAGGAAGTATTTCTTCAGTCACAGAGAAGTCAGGAAGAGGAATTGTTTGGGAAGCGATGTAGTGGAGGCAGGATCCATACATAGCTTTAAGAGAAGTATGATAAAGCTCATGGTGCAAGGAGAGTGACCTAGTAGCGGCCAGTGAAGAGGCGGGGCCAGGAGCTGTGACACGACCCCTGCAACCACAACTAGGTGAGTACAACTAGGTGAGTACACACACACTCGTAAAAACAAGGATGAACAACGGACAGCTCATGACATAAGAGCTGGTTCATGGTAGACATACAACTCAAAACCTTCACAATGAAGACACTACCACCATGATGGTTGCTGGTTTTACTCTACAATATACCATCTTACAACTTTACCACAACAGTCCTATTTTACTAGTTTCTTTTACTACATTTATTATTATTATTATTATTAAACATTATGTGTGTACTACAGTCAATTTAAAGATCGCAGGTGTTTTAAAGCATGGGTCTGTCTTGTCTGTCTGTACTCTCGCCAGAAAGTAAACCCACCCAAAAGCCCACCTGCCCTAAAGCCCACCTGTCATAAAGCTCACTCGTCCCTAAAGCCCACTGTCAAAAAGTTCAACGGCGCAAAGCCCACCTGTCATAAAGCACGACACCCACCCTAAAGCCCACCTGTCATATAAGCTCACCACGCCCTAAGCCCACCGTGTCATAAGCCACACCCCCAAACCCACCGTCGCCATAAAGCTGGCCGTTTCACCCTCGCACTACACAGATAAATAATTTCATGAAAAACATTGTTAAATTTGAATGGCAACGAGAAGCGTGACACGTGGGACACTAACTGCAGCCATACTGACATGGTGAGCACATCGCACGCACACACACTGCAGCAAACACACCAACAACTCTCTCTCAATCACAAATCAAACCACAAAGACACACATTCACCTACACCTACACACAGTATATACCATGAAGATCGCGGTGCCAGGACATGACCTGTACCCCTGCAACCATATTAACTAACCGTGAGTACACATATTTTCGATGAAAAAAAAAATATTTCGAAAAATTCGTTTAATCTGGCAGACAGTTAAACACAAAGGTGTGTGGAGGTGGGGGAGAGGGGATTAAATCCCCTGCCATGGAAGGCGACTATTCCCTTTGTAAATTCCTCACTGTCAGCAGAGATTACTTTATCCTGTAAATACTCTTCTTGCTTCAGATTTGCAAGTATTTTGTAAATCCACAAATGTGAATGATGATTCAGTTCCTTGTAATCCCTTACTGCGAGAGTAAATTATTACATACTGTAAATCCCCAAGTGTGAGGAACGAACCTGTTTCCTGTAATCCCATATTGTGAAAATAACCTATTACACACTGTAAATCTCCAAATGAATAAAGAATATTTCCTCTGTAATCCCTTAAGTATCTTAATGTGATTTAAGACTATCATCCTCCGTAATTTTAGTTACTGTAGAAGGTGATTACATCACTCAAGTAATCCCTTACTGTTAGGGAGGTTAATCTGCTAAGAAAAATCCCCGTTAGAAAAAAATATCCGTGATATAAATTCCCTTCTGTGACAGGTGGCTTTTTTCCCCTCACGTTAAAGGTGGCTGTTCCTTCTTGTAAATTTCCTACTCTGAGGAGCAGTTATTTTCCTGTTTGAGGCGCGATGGTGTGAGGAAGAAAAACACCAGTGTTGGTGAAGGAGGACTATTAGGGGAAATATACACTGGCTTAGTCTAGCCACAGCTGCAACAGCTCGACTAGGCACAGCTGCAACAGCTCAGACTAGGCACCTCTTCAACAGCTTAGACTAGGCACCGGTCTAAGAGCTCAGTTTGTTTTTTGGTTGTTTACCGAGGGCTAAGAACTAAAAGAAAAACGTGGGTTCAGTCCTAAGCAGGTGCCAACGTACTGGTAAAGCTTGCTACACTTGTTGCTATCTAGTAATAAATAAACACCTACGTGTTGGCAGATTGTTGTGGGTGGATCCTGGGAACGAGGGGAATGATGGTGGTATATATTAAAGGCTGGGATTTGAAATGAGCTGAAGAGAGGTAGGATAATAGCTCGTAGCTTGCACATTCAATGGTTTAAAAAAACAAGTGCCAGGCGTGTGAAGGTGGAATGTGTTACTTGGGTGAGAGGGAAAAGTGGATAGAGAGTGAAACCAGAGACGGTTTTAATAAGAGTAGATACGGCGTAAGCTATCAGTAGCCCTGTAAACCACCAACAAGAAGATGGTCTGAATAATAATTCTCGTTACGGCGTAAGCTGTTAGAAGCTCTGTAAACCACCAACAGTTTGAACATTTCAGGGCATTCTGAAGCATTATTATTTTTTTACCAAATTATCATAGAAGACATTAGATAACCATAAGTTATCACTGATCAAAATAGATAATCATAGCTCTTTATATAGTTGAATAGCCTATTTCTATACAATATTAGAACACTGGGGATTCACGGTAGAGATGAATCCACATGGTCTTCAGTCTTATCAGTGGAAACAGAGAACTCACTCTCGTGTAAGAAGCTGTGTAGGAGAGGAATTTGTGCCAAGGTGAACCAGTCTCGCCTGGGTACCGAAGGCTCGACGTACAGAACAAGCTTCTACTGTGACAACGTTTTACTAAGGGCAGAGCTTCATCAAGAGATGACCTGATGAAACCGTGCCCTGAGCGAAACACTGCCATAATAATAGCTTGTTTTGCATATCATGTCTTTATTCTTTCCGGCATTATACAGTCAAGTCTCGCCTGGATGACAGTCACCTGTAGCTATGTGTCATGTGTCGGGGTGTCCTGTGTATCCTATGCATCAAGTGTGTCCTGTATCTGGGGTATAGGAGAAGGAGTTTTTGCGTTAGGAGACACTCATTCCTCTCTCCCTGACTACTTCCATTCCTCTCCCTTGCTCCTTCACTCTCCCTCCTTTACTCCTTCCCTTCCCCCTCCTCTATTAACTTGCCTACACCTTCCCCTCCTCCTGCCTACAGGAAATACGGCCAGTTAATAACAGTTATTTGCTAAAGACCCTAAACTGCTCGTGTTCTCTCGGCCTCAGAGTTCAGGAGGGCTTGAAGACCTGTGTTCTTGTTACTAGAGTTTTTGTTGTTCTTGTCAGTGAAGACGTATGTTCTTGCTAGAGATTCTGTTGTTCTTGTCAGTGAAGACGTATGTTCTTGCTAGAGATTCTGTTGTTCTTGTCAGTGAAGACGTATGTTCTTGCTAGAGATTCTGTTGTTCTTGTCAGTGAAGACGTATGTTCTTGCTAGAGATTCTGTTGTTCTTGTCAGTGAAGACGTATGTTCTTGCTAGAGATCTATTGTTCTTGTCAGTGAAGACGTATGTTCTTGCTAGAGATTCTATTGTTCTTGTCAGTGAAGACGTATGTTCTTGCTAGAGATTCTGTTGTTCTTGTCAGTGAAGACGTATGTTCTTGCTAGAGATTCTGTTGTTCTTGTCAGTGAAGACGTATGTTCTTGCTAGAGATTCTGTTGTTCTTGTCAGTGAACACTTGCCTTGTTGATGTTCTTACTTGAGTTTTTGTTGTTCTTGTCAGTGAAGACGCGTGATGTTGATGTTCTTGATCTTGCTAAAATTTTTGCAGTCCTTCGCGTTATATTTGACTGCCAAGTGTCATCCCTCGCTCCGGGAACCACCTAAGTCCCTAACTATTCATACGAAGTTGCAGGAGGAAACGTGGCACGTCTCTATCTTGTTTACGGGAGTAACAAATTTGTTCCTTATTCTTTATCAGTGTGTCTTCTCTCTCTCTCTCTCAAGTAGCAAGAAAGGACTGGATAAAGGTCCCGTCTCTGTTAACAGGTATTCTATTTCAACTTTTTCTTAACAGACGATTTGCATCAACTGTTTAAGCTGCTGTCAGCTGTTGTCAACTGTTTAACCTGTTGTCAACGGTTTAACCTGTTGTCATCGGTTTAACCTGTTGTCAACGGTTTAACCTGCAGTCAACGGTTTAACCTGCTGTCAACGTTTTAACCTGCTGTCAACTGTTTTAGCTGCTGTCAACTGTTTAAGCTGCTGTCAACTGTTTAACCTGCTGTCAACTGTTTAACCTGCTGTCAACTGTTTAACCTGCTGTCAACTGTTTAACCTGCTGTCAACTGTTTAACCTGCTGTCAACTGTTTAACCTGCTGTCAACTGCTTAACCTGCTGTCAACTGTTTAACCTGCTGTCAACTGTTTAACCTGCTGTCAACTGTTTAACCTGCTGTCAACTGTTTAACCTGCTGTCAACTGTTTAACCTGCTGTCAACTGTTTAACCTGCTGTCAACTGTTTAACCTGCTGTCAACTGCGTAACCTGCTGTCAACTGCTTAACCTGCTGTCAACTGTTTAATCTGCTGTCAACTGTTTAACCTGCTGTCAACTGTTTAACCTGCTGTCAACTGTTGTATCGTAGATTTTAAAATGTTAAACAGCATAATTCTCATATTTCACAAGTCACTGCATAAGGTGCAGGTAAGTTTAAGTTTAGCATATGGTCCCATACGGGTTTAACGCAGCTTACTCTATAACATAACAATAACAATAATAATAAAATAATGCTATTACTACTATTACTAGTACTACTACTACTACTACTAATAATAATAATAATTATAATAATAATAAAAATGTTGCATATGTTGAGGTCAGCTGTAGCAACATATGTTGAGGTCAGCTGTGGCAACATATGTTGAGGTCAGCTGTGGCAACGTATGTTGAGGTCAGCTGTAGCAACATATGTTGAGGTCAGCTGTAGCAACATATGTTGAGGTCAGCTGTGACAACATATGTTGAGGTCAGCTGTGACAACATATGTTGAGGTCAGCTGTAACAACATATGTTGAGGTCAGCTGTGGCAACATATGTTGAGGTCAGCTGTGGCAACATATGTTGAGGTCAGCTGTGGCAACATATGTTGAGGTCAGCTGTGACAACATATGTTGAGGTCAGCTGTGACAACATATGTTGAGGTCAGCTGTAGCAACATAAGTTGAGGTCAGCTGTGGCAACATATGTTGAGGTCAGCTGTGGCAACATATGTTGAGGTCAGCTGTGACAACATATGTTGAGGTCAGCTGTGACAACATATGTTGAGGTCAGCTGTAGCAACATATGTTGAGGTCAGCTGTGACAACATATGTTGAGAGTACTGTGGCAAATATGTTGAGGTCAGCTGTGGCAACATATGTTGAGGTCAGCTGTAGCAACATATGTTGAGGTCAGCTGTGGCAACATATGTTGAGGTCAGCTGTAGCAACATATATTGAGGTCAGCTGTGGCAACATATGTTGAGGTCAGCTGTGGCAACATATGTTGAGGTCAGCTGTAGCAACATATGTTGAGGTCAGCTGTAGCAACATATGTTGAGGTCAGCTGTGGCAACATATGTTGAGGTCAGCTGTAGCAACATATGTTGAGGTCAGCTGTAGCAACATATGTTGAGGTCAGCTGTGACAACATATGTTGAGGTCAGCTGTGACAACATATGTTGAGGTCAGCTGTGACAACATATGTTGAGGTCAGCTGTGACAACATATGTTGAGGTCAGCTGTGACAACATATGTTGAGGTCAGCTGTGACAACATATGTTGAGGTCAGCTGTGGCAACATATCTTCTAGACCAAATAAGTCTAGAAGAACCTTGCACTTCCCTCACGAGTCGACCACACCCAAATATTGTTGCCTCACACAATATGTCTCGCGGTATTGTGTGGATTTATCGGATACTCACCTCATATTGTGTCTCCCTCGATATATGTGAGCGCGACTTGTCCGCTATTCCCTCGTTTATATCTTCTGGCGATCTTTGTGTTTATAAGATAACAGGATTCTGTACTCACTCAGTTTTGGTTGTTTTGGTGTGTTTGTACTCACCTAGTTGTAGTTGCAAGGGTCGAGTCACAGCTCCTAGCCCCGACTCTTCACTGGTCGCTACTAGGTCACTCTCCCTGCTCCATGAGCTGTATCATACCTTCTCTTAAAGCTATGTATGGATCTAGTCTCCACTACATCATTTCCCAGACTATTCCATTTACTGACAATTCTGCGACTGAAGAAATACTTCCTAACATCCCTGTGATTCGTCTGAGTCTTCAACTTCCAACTGTGATCCCTTGTTGCTGTGTCCCATCTCTGGAACATCCTGTCTCTCCTCACTTCGTCGATTCCTCTTAGTATTTTATGTCATTATCATGTCTCCCCTTATCCCTCCTGTCCTCCAGTGTCGTCAGGTTGATTTCCCTTAACCTCTCCCCGTGTGAATGCCTGTAGTCCGGGATAGTTTGTGAAACCTTGCATTTCTCTATTTCTTACGTGTTGGGTAGTGTGGGTTCAAATGGTGCCGCATACTCAATATTGGCTGACGTACAGGGTACAGGGTCCTGAACGATACCTTATTGAGATATCGGATGCTGTGAGGTTGCTAGCGCCATATGCTGAGCAGTTATTTGGTTGATGTGCGCTTAAGAGATGTGCTGGTGTAACCACCCAAGGATCCTTTCTTTCCTAGGGGTCTGTAGTGTGGGTGTGTGTGTGTGTGGTGGTGTGTGGTGTGTGTGTGTTAAAATGGAGAGGGGGGGGGTAGAAAAAGAAAGAGAGAGAGAGAGAGAGAGAGAGAGAAAAGGAGAGAGAGAGAGAGAGAGAAGAGAGAGAGAGAGAGAGAGAGAGAGAGAGAGAGAGAGAGTTGTAAAATCTTACAAATGGTTAAGCTTGATTAATTAACCAAAGTGTAGAGATAATGTTAAGGTGATCAGTCCTTCCCTCAGTGATCTATCAAGTCTGAGAGACTGATCACCTCAAAATTACTTCACCTGTACAGCCTCCAGTGTTATAATCGCCTGTATTCGGCTGAAGATACCTGCTGTGTTGACGAAATGTTTGGATAATAAAGATATACAAGTGCTGGACATGTCTTACTCATCAACTTGTAGACATTGCTTATATGATGATGATCAACTTTGCACAATTCACATTTCTTAAAATAAACCTTACGACGATTGCCGAGCCACAACACAGCAGTTCTGTTGTAGATTCGCCGGTATAATCACCCGGACTGGGCCTTTTCCAAGAGGTGGCCCGGCCTTGGCTCCCTGTCCTGGGAGTGTCTCAATGTCTGCTATGGGAGGAGGTACAAGTACCTCCTCGTCTTCTGTGACCAGCTGCTCCCAGGCCTAGCCCCATTCCCCGCCTCCACGGGGCTCGAAGGGAGAAGCTAGGCACCTAGGGATGCCACAAACCCCGCCCACACTGGGCTCGAAGGGTGTGGCAGCTGCATAGCAGCAGACGATGTCAGGAGGTGCAAAGACAGCAAACATTACAGAATCTTTTTGGAGTCGCACCCAAGCTTTAGGCATTAAGCCCGAGCGCTGGGGAAGCTCAAGAATGCCTCTTGTTGTGTGTGTTGTTGCTGCTGCTACAACACTTGTCCGTTGCACTCCCATCTCACAACACAGCAAATGAGAATTAAACACTGGGGTAAACTGGAATTGCAATGCTACACCCAGGGCACTTGATCAAAGACCCTGGGGAAATACTTGTTGCAAAACACACACACATACACACCTTTCTTGTTTAAGACTTAAATGTGAAAAACGATGGTTGTTGTTGTCTTTAAGATCACAGACTAAATAACGTTTCTGACAGTGATCTTACATAAAGCAGATGTAAGATGCAGTCGAGGGAAGGGAAGGAAGGGAAGGGAAGGAAAGGGAAGGGAATGAAGGGAAGGGAAGGAGTAAACACCTGCAGGCCTCCACTGCTTGTTGTCTGCAGTAGTAGTACTCACCTATACCACTCTAAAAAGAAACTTTTCTTTCACATAATTACAACCCTCTTCCCCTTCCTCTCTCTCTCTCCCTCTGGTCCTTCCTCTTACCTTCAATAAGAACACACAGGAACTCGACAACATGGCCGTCGTAAAAACATATTAGTGTTATATACGAGTTCATACACAAAGAATTTTCCACTGAGATGACAAATGAAGACTACAGTGTCCTGAAAACAACTGCTGCACTCACCACTTCTGAGGATTATTATTATTATTATTATTATTATTATTATTATTATTATTATTATTATTATATATTCACGGAAAAGAGCGAAAACCGTAAGAGATATACAAAGAATACAAAATATAGAGGCAAAATAAAGGGCAGTTCCAATTTCCCGAATTAAGAGATCTTGACGAGCATCAAGGCTGTGTAAGTGTTAGCTATAATAAGGAAGTACCAGGCAGGTCGCAGCTTCTGCGTTATTTGTGGCAGCCTTTCATACTTCAATAAAAAAAAATTGTGAGAAAACTCTGTAGGTGAGAAATGTAGGTGAGATATGTAGGTGAGACATGTAGGTGAGACTTGTAGGTGAGACATGTAGGTGAGACATGTAGGTGAGACATGTAGGTGAGACATGTAGGTGAGACATGTAGGTGAGAAATGTAGGTGAGATATGTAGGGGAGATATGTAGGTGAGACATGTAGGTGAGACATGTAGGTGAGACATGTAGGTGAGACATGTAGGTGAGACATGTAGGTGAGACATGTAGGTGAGATATGTAGGTGAGATATGTAGGTGAGACATGTAGGTGAGACATGTAGGTGAGACATGTAGGTGAGACATGTAGGTGAGACATGTAGGTGAGACATGTAGGTGAGACATGTAGGTGAGAAATGTAGGTGAGACATGTAGGTGAGACATGTAGGTGAGACATGTAGGTGAGACATGTAGGTGAGACATGCAGGTGAGACATGTAGGTGAGACATGTAGGTGAGACATGTAGGTGAGAAAATGTAGGTGAGATATGTAGGTGAAACATGTAGGTGAGACATGTAGGTGAGACATGTAGGTGAGACATGTAGGTGAGACATGTAGGTGAGGCATGTAGGTGAGACATGTAGGTGAGAAATGTAGGTGAGACATGTAGGTGAGACATGTAGGTGAGACATGTAGTGAGACATGTAGGCGAGACATGTAGGTGAGAAATGTAGGTGAGATATGTAGGTGAAACATGTAGGTGAGACATGTAGGTGAGACATGTAGGTGAGATATGTAGGTGAGAAATGTAGGTGAGATATGTAGGTGAAACATGTAGGTGAGACATGTAGGTGAGACATGTAGGTGAGACATGTAGGTGAGATATGTAGGTGAAACATGTAGGTGAGACATGTAGGTGAGACATGTAGGTGAGACATGTAGGTGAGACATGTAGGTGAGACATGTAGGTGAGACATGTAGGTGAGACATGTAGGTGAGAAATGTAGGTGAGATATGTAGGTGAAACATGTAGGTGAGACATGTAGGTGAGACATGTAGGTGAGACATGTAGGTGAGACATGTAGGTGAGACATGTAGGTGAGACATGTAGGTGAGAAATGTAGGTGAGAAATGTAGGTGAGACATGTAGGTGAGAAATGTAGGTGAGATATGTAGGTGAAACATGTAGGTGAGACATGTAGGTGAGAAATGTAGGTGAGAAATGTAGGTGAACATGTAGGTGAGAATGTAGGTGAGATATGTAGGTGAAACATGTAGGTGAGACATGTAGGTGAGATATGTAGGTGAGACATGTAGGCGAGACATGTAGGTGAGACATGTAGGTGAGAAATGTAGGTGAGAAATGTAGGTGAGACATGTAGGTGAGACATGTAGGTGAGACATGTAGGTGAGACATGTAGGTGAGACATGTAGGTGAGAAATGTAGGTGAGATATGTAGGTGAAACATGTAGGTGAGACATGTAGGTGAGACATGTAGGTGAGATATGTAGGTGAGAAATGTAGGTGAGATATGTAGGTGAAACATGTAGGTGAAACATGTAGGTGAGACATGTAGGTGAGACATGTAGGTGAGATATGTAGGTGAGATATGTAGGTGAGAAATGTAGGTGAGATATGTAGGTGAGATATGTAGGTGAGATATGTAGGTGAGAAATGTAGGTGAAACATGTAGGTGAGATATGTAGGTGAAACATGTAGGTGAAACATGTAGGTGAGACATGTAGGTGAGACATGTACGTGAGATATGTAGGTGAGATATGTAGGTGAGACATGTAGGTGAGACATGTACGTGAGATATGTAGGTGAGACATGTAGGTGAGACATGTAGGTGAAATATGTAGGTGAGACATGTAGGTGAGACATGTAGGTGAGATATGTAGGTGAGACATGTAGGTGAGACATGTAGGTGAGATATGTAGGTGAGATATGTAGGTGAGAAATGTAGGTGAAACATGTAGGTGAGATATGTAGGTGAAACATGTAGGTGAGATATGTAGGTGAGATATGTAGGTGAGAATGTAGGTGAGATATGTAGGTGAAACATGTAGGTGAAACATGTAGGTGAGACATGTAGGTGAGATATGTAGGTGAGATATGTAGGTGAGATATGTAGGTGAGAAATGTAGGTGAGATATGTAGGTGAAACATGTAGGTGAGACATGTAGGTGAGACATGTAGGTGAGACATGTAGGTGAGATATGTAGGTGAGATATGTAGGTGAGAAATGTAGGTGAGATATGTAGGTGAGATATGTAGGTGAGATATGTAGGTGAGAAATGTAGGTGAAACATGTAGGTGAGATATGTAGGTGAAACATGTAGGTGAGACATGTAGGTGAGACATGTAGGTGAGATATGTAGGTGAGACATGTAGGTGAGACATGTAGGTGAGATATGTAGGTGAGAAATGTAGGTGAGATATGTATGTGAAACATGTAGGTGAGATATGTAGGTGAAACATGTAGGTGAGACATGTAGGTGAGACATGTAGGTGAGATATGTAGGTGAGATATGTAGGTGAGACATGTAGGTGAGAAATGTAGGTGAGAAATGTAGGTGAGATATGTAGGTGAAACATGTAGGTGAGACATGTAGGTGAAACATGTAGGTGAAACATGTAGGTGAGACATGTAGGTGAGACATGTAGGTGAGACATGTAGGTGAGATATGTAGGTGAAACATGTAGGTGAGACATGTAGGTGAGACATGTAGGTGAGACATGTAGGTGAGACATGTAGGTGAGACATGTAGGTGAGAAATGTAGGTGAGATATGTAGGTGAAACATGTAGGTGAGACATGTAGGTGAGACATGTAGGTGAGACATGTAGGTGAGACATGTAGGTGAGAAATGTAGGTGAGATATGTAGGTGAAACATGTAGGTGAGACATGTAGGTGAGACATGTATTTGAGACATGTAGGTGAGACATGTAGGTGAGACATGTAGGTGAGACATGTAGGTGAGACATGTAGGTGAGATATGTAGGTGAAACATGTAGGTGAGACATGCAGGTGAGACATGTAGGTGAGACATGTAGGTGAGACATGTAGGTGAGAAATGTAGGTGAGATATGTAGGTGAAACATGTAGGTGAGACATGTAGGTGAGACATGTAGGTGAGATATGTAGGTGAGAAATGTAGGTGAGATATGTAGGTGAAACATGTAGGTGAAACATGTAGGTGAGACATGTAGGTGAGACATGTAGGTGAGATATGTAGGTGAGATATGTAGGTGAGAAATGTAGGTGAGATATGTAGGTGAGATATGTAGTGAGATATGTAGTGAGAAATGTAGGTGAAATATGTAGGTGAGATATGTAGGTGAAACATGTAGGTGAGATATGTAGGTGAGACATGTAGGTGAGACATGTACGTGAGATATGTAGGTGAGACATGTAGGTGAGACATGTAGGTGAGATATGTAGGTGAGACATGTAGGTGAGACATGTAGGTGAGATATGAGGTGGACATGTAGGTGAGATATGTAGGTGAGATATGTAGGTGAGATATGTAGGTGAGATATGTAGGTGAGAAATGTAGGTGAGATATGTAGGTGAGATATGTAGGTGAGAAATGTAGGTGAGATATGTAGGTGAGATATGTAGGTGAGATATGTAGGTGAGAAATGTAGGTGAGATATGTAGGTGAAACATGTAGGTGAAACATGTAGGTGAGACATGTAGGTGAGATATGTAGGTGAGATATGTAGGTGAGATATGTAGGTGAGATATGTAGGTGAGAAATGTAGGTGAGATATGTAGGTGAAACATGTAGGTGAGACATGAAGGTGAGACATGTAGGTGAGATATGTAGGTGAGACATGTAGGTGAGACATGTAGGTGAGATATGTAGGTGAGACATGTAGGTGAGATATGTTTGGTGAGATATGTAGGTGAGAAATGTAGGTGAGATATGTAGGTGAGATATGTAGGTGAGAAATGTAGGTGAGATATGTAGGTGAGATATGTAGGTGAGAAATGTAGGTGAGATATGTAGGTGAAACATGTAGGTGAAACATGTAGGTGAGACATGTAGGTGAGATATGTAGGTGAGATATGTAGGTGAGATATGTAGGTGAGATATGTAGGTGAGAAATGTAGGTGAGATATGTAGGTGAAACATGTAGGTGAGACATGTAGGTGAGACATGTAGGTGAGAAAATGTAGGTGAGATATGTAGGTGAGATATGTAGGTGAGATATGTAGGTGAGAAATGTAGGTGAGATATGTAGGTGAAACATGTAGGTGAGATATGTAGGTGAAACATGTAGGTGAGACATGTAGGTGAGACATGTAGGTGAGATATGTAGGTGAGACATGTAGGTGAGACATGTAGGTGAGATATGTAGGTGAGAAATGTAGGTGAGATATGTAGGTGAAACATGTAGGTGAGATATGTAGGTGAAACATGTAGGTGAGACATGAGGTGAAGACATGTAGGTGAGAGATGTAGGTGAGATATGTAGGTGAGACATGTAGGTGAGACATGTAGGTGAGAAATGTAGGTGAGAAATGTAGGTGAGAAATGTAGGTGAGATATGTAGGTGAAACATTTAGGTGAGACATGTAGGTGAGACATGTAGGTGAGACATGTAGGTGAGACATGTAGGTGAGACATGTAGGTGAGATATGTAGGTGAAACATGTAGGTGAGATATGTAGGTGAAACATGTAGGTGAAACATGTAGGTGAAACATGTAGGTGAGACATGTAGGTGAAACATGTAGGTGAGACATGTAGGTGAAACATGTAGGTGAGACATGTAGGTGAGACATGTAGGTGAGACATGTAGGTGAGACATGTAGGTGAGAAATGTAGGTGAGAAATGTAGGTGAGATATGTAGGTGAAACATGTAGGTGAGACATGTAGGTGAGACATGTAGGTGAGAAATGTAGGTGAGATATGTAGGTGAAACATGTAGGTGAGACATGTAGGCGAGACATGTAGGTGAGACATGTAGGTGAGACATGTAGGTAAGATATGTAGGTGAAGCATGTAGGTGAGACATGTAGGTGAGACATGTAGGTAAGATATGTAGGAGAAACATGTACGTGAAACATGTAGGTGAGACATGTAGGTGAGACATGTAGGTGAGACATGTAGGTGAGATATGTAGGTGAGACATGTAGGTAAGATATGTAGGAGAAACATGTAGGTGAAACATGTAGGTGAGACATGTAGGTGAGACATGTAGGTGAGATATGTAGGAGAAACATGTAGGTGAAACATGTAGGTGAGACATGTAGGTGAGACATGTAGGTGAGACATGTAGGTAAGATATGTAGGAGAAACATGTAGGTGAAACATGTAGGTGAGACATGTAGGTGAGATATGTAGGTGAGACATGTAGGTGAGATATGTAGTTGAGACATGTAGGTAAGATATGTAGGAGAAACATGTAGGTGAAACATGTAGGTGAGACATGTAGGTGAGATATGTAGGAGAAACATGTAAGTGAGACATGTAGGTAAGATATGTAGGAGAAACATGTAGGTGAAACATGTAGGTGAGACATGTAGGTGAGATATGTAGGTGAGACATGTAGGTGAGATATGTAGGTGAGACATGTAGGTAAGATATGTAGGAGAAACATGTAGGTGAAACATGTAGGTGAGACATGTAGGTGAGATATGTAGGTGAGATATGTAGGTGAGACATGTAGGTAAGATATGTAGGAGAAACATGTAGGTGAGATATGTAGGTGAGATATGTAGGTGAGATATGTAGGTGAGACATGTAGGTAAGATATGTAGGTGAAACATGTAGGTGAAACATGTAGGTGAGACATGTAGGCGAGATATGTAGGTGAAACATGTAGGTGAGATATGTAGGTGAGATATGTAGGGGAGAAATGTAGGTGAGATATATAACAGCCTGCAGGGTGTAAGGAATGAATTTAAACACACAGTCTGTAGACTTTGATAACAAGTCATCACCTAGGAGCCATGGGCACAGTAAGAGAACAGCATATCAATATCCGTGGTCTCAGACGTTTTACAATCTTACCAGAAGATAACACAAACACTGTCGGAACAAGTGAAAAAAAGTCTTTTAAATGTTAATGAAAATTTTTCCTCCCCAAGGGTGTGGTTCAACGGGATGTGATGGTAAACAGCCCGGTGGGCCACCAGCAGCAACACCCTGGTTGACCAGGCAAGCCCCAGATAACCCTGGTCGAGGTCCCACGCTTAGATCCTTCAATTTGAAGATACAAAAAAATTTAAAACAACAAAAAAGAATTACTGAAATTGAAAAATTAATTAAATATTTCAAAAAGAGTGAAAAAAACACCGATCTAAAACAAAACGTTTTAAAATTTTCTCTCCATTTTCTTTGTTTTCTTCAGAAGTTTAATTAACCCTTAAAAAAAAATTTTTTCCTTCATTTTTAAATTTTTTTCAAAAACGTTTCTATTTTTTTCTGGTGTAGAGAATGTAGTGAGAACTTTCACTGGACGTATAAATTCAGCAAAGAACCTAAATTACTGGGATTTTTTAAGTTTCTCTGCCGTACTCCTTGGAATGCATGCGAGAAAGATACATTATAATTTACACCTAGAAAATCCTAGGGGGAATTTTGGCCCCCAAGTTTCACACAAAAAAACCTCCCTAGGAAAACAAGAGGCTAGGGAGATGGGGCAGAATACCCCCAGTGAAACTCAGGGGGTGTCATAAATATACTAAGAGATAACACAATAAGTGTAAGAGAGAGCCAAGACTCTTCGACACCCTCCCTTTATACATACATGGGATTACCAACAGACCCCCTGCTGTCTTTGGAGGGAATTCTTCAAATTGAAAAGTCATTCCTTATCAGCCGGGCTGTGGTTATACCTTGGGGTGTGCGACCAGCAAATAGCCTGAGCCAAGCTTGCCACCGGGGAGGCCTGCTGACTGGGCCCCGGGTCGCGGGGGTGTTGACCCCGGAAACCACCAGGGGACGCGGGGGGTTTTGCAGCCCCAGTTCAGTAGTGCCCTTTTCCTGTAACCAGTTACCAGAACCCATGTCCCAGTAGATGACTCACTACCAACCTCTCTGGTGAATCACTGACTGTATTCATATTGCTGCGGCCCCAAGGGATTTAAAAACCCCCCCTCGCCTTTAGGCACTCATGGGTCAGTCAGATGAGGCAGAAAAGGGGCAGGTGGTGTTGGCACTTTCCATTTTTCCCGTTATATATTATACGTATACCACCCTAGTGAGTATTCTTACCTTCCCGTATCGAAAACCCCTATGACAAATGTGGCACGGTTGTGGGGGGATTTAAGGGTATTTCGACGTTGAAGACTGTTTGTGGGAGCCGGCAGGAAAAGGTGAACCATCCGCACCCCCAGCTCTCCTACCCTCACTCCCCCCCACCCTGGTACTCCAGCCTGCAAGCCGTTGCAGTGATTTTAAAGCTTCCTGGCTTTTCTTTGGGCTAATTTTTTCAATCTCCGGGGGTTGCCCGGTTTTGCAATTAAAGCCAGTAATAAGCCGACTGTGGAGTGAACGCTGTCAGCCTCCCTCAGCCCCCATCCGCTGTCTCCTCATCCCCCTGCTCCTTCATGTGTGTGCATGTTACACGTCTTCCGTCAGCATTCTGTGGGTTAACCCAGTCACCCAAACCCCAGCTTCAACCTAGTGAGAGGAGAAGTAAGCCCGCAATTTCCCTTAAAGTATTGTTTCTTAGTTTGTGTTGGATGTGGTAAGGGGGTCTTCTTATCCCTGTGGCATTGTGATTTATTAGCCCCCTTGTGCGGGGTGGGAAGTGCGGGGGCAGTGAGGCCCCGGGCCCAGCGTTCACTGCCCCCCCACCCCACCCCCCGCCACAATCTTCACTCATCTCCCCGTGGCTGTTTGCACCCTTGTCCCAGGCTAGTACTGTTTTGGCCCAATAATTGGTCAAGAGTTTGTGGGCTGAGCGCCAACGTTTTAAAGCCTTTATGTGAGTTCCCCAAAGAAAGCGCATTTCTGCGAAAACAGTGTGAGTGTAGGGGGCGTTTCACCGCAAGGATGTTTTCCCCTCATCATAGTCACTCGTCTTATCCAGACCCCAGTGATAATTTTTGTTTTAGAAATTTTCTTGCTTTTGAAACTTTGGTGTGTGAGACATTTATAGTAAATTTTTGTTCTCTAAACCTTGTGTTTTCAGTGTAGATCAGTGTTTTTTTTGACTATTATTTTTTTTTTGAAATATTTTTCAGTGTTTGCTCATTCATATTTTTTTTTCTGTGTTTTTTTTTGCTACTCTTGTCTGTAGTAAGTTTATTCTGTGGTGTCCAGTCAGTCTCTGTGTGAATTTAATTCATTTTTTTTTATCTTGATTCTTTCCATTGTATTCCCCCGTATTTGTCTTGTAGTTCAGGTGAAATCCCCCCCGTATACCAAATTATCCATTTATTTCAAAGTGTGTTTTTTTTTTCGTCCCAGCAGTTCACCCCCTGATTTTTTCGCAATTGTCTCCCATTTTTTTTGCCTGCAATTTTTGTCGTATCAGTCACGCAAGATTTTGTTTAAGAATATACAAAAAAAAAAAGAATAAGTGATTTTTTGTGTGTGCCCCGCCACTTGTAAGTGTTGTGTCCCCCGCCACTTGTAAGTGTTGTGTGCCCCGCCACTTGTAAGTGTTACATTTCCAGTTTTGTTTCTTTTTTTATTTTATTTTTTTTTAATATTTCTTTGAAAAATTCACTTTAGTGTAATTTCAATTCTTTTTAACGTACGTTTTTTTCTTTACTCGAGTAAATTGTTTTTTTTAATTTAAAATTTAAAGAGTTAAAGTGTTCAATCAGTTTTTTTTCTTATTTTTATTTTTTTTATTTAACCTACATTTTCCCGTGTAACTTTATTACTGCAGTGATTATTTTTACACCTTATTTTGTTGCCTTGTTCTGCAGTGAATTATTTTCTTTTATTGACATTTTATTCTCAGTTCATTATTGTTGTGTCTTGTTTTTATTTTTTTTATTATTTTTTCAGTTGTCTTTGCATTATATTTTAATTTTGTTTATGCTTTTCTTAGAAAATATTTAAATTTCCAGTTATTCCGTTGCTACAATTAGTGATTTTATTTTATACTTTTTAATTGATATATAATTTTTTTATTTAATTTTTTTTTTAGCAAGGTACAGAAGCTCTTTTTGCATTTAATTCAGTCTCCAGAAATTTTTTTCTTGAAAATTTCAATGTTTTTTTTTTTCTTGCCCAGCGCCCTTTACATTGAGTTGCCTTCCCTCTTGCAGTGTTCTTAGACATTTTTTTATTACTTCTGCAGAATTGTTGCACCTTTTTATTTTAAAATTTTAGCTTTTTTTCTTTTTTTTTTCATTATTTTTCCCCTTATTTGTTTTGTGAAATTCTTTGCCATTATGTCTCACATCCCGTAAAAGTGATATTTAGTGAATTTGAACTCAGATCTCTCAGGCTACTGCTGCTCCTGTATCAGTCCTCAAAATTCCCTTAGCGTGCAGCCGCCCCCGACACTGAGATACTTAGTTTTACTCGGGTTTCCCCTTGATGCATTCCCTTTTTTCCCAATGGCCATGTACATGTTTTGAAGCAGGGTTTTTTACTCCCATTCGTTTCTTTTTTTTAATGCTTAGTTGGGTCCCCCTTTAGGAAAGTTTTATCGATTTGGGAAAAGAAGTCTTCATCGACCCCCTGCTGCTGTTCCGTTGTTGATTCCTTGAATGCGAGACTTCAGGAATCTTACTAAGTGGTCACAATATGAGGAATGATTCGTTTTTTCCTGTCCCAGAAAAAAACAGCTGCCCCATATGTCATTCTTGGGAACTATGAATGCTCCCCCAGACTAATGAATCGTTGAGTGCCTTTGCTGTTAGATAGACAAACTTTTTTCATCATTTATCAATGCTGCCCAAATCCTCAGCTTTTGTCCCTGACGAGGTAAACCACCACGCATCGTTTGCTAAAAAGAGCTTTTGGAGCAATCAAAAAAAACAAATGCCCCCTGCTTCCGTGAGTGCTTATGAGGTAATCCCCCAAAACGTGACGTGGAACCACTAACACCCCTAATATGTACGTTCTTGTCCCCCCAGGGTATTTCCTATGTATCAAAAGAAATTTTAACCTATCCCTCAGTCTGACCCCCTCTTGTTTGCACCCAGCGAAAAATCGTGGTCGTCAACCATCTCAGCGATCATAAAGGGGCCCAGTGTACGAGTCATTAAAAACCCTCGTAGTATTCATGAAATTTAGTAACCATGTCAGCGGCTTGTTATAACTGTGGTTTTCCGGGGCCCATATTGAAATTAATTGTCCTGATAGTTCCCTAAGAGGCGTCGTACTGAGATGAGTCCCAGTCAGATTTCCCTACTGTATTTCATAGAAAAATGGACATGCCCAATCTGAGTGCAATGCTTTTTAAAACCTTCGGGACTCTAGGTTTTTCCGTGGCCTTTCCAACCGCGACCCTTTAGAGGAAACGATATGGGGTTCTCAAAATAACCAGAACAGGCTCATTTTCCAATTTCAAAATAACCAGAACCAGGCTCTTCTTCCAATTCGGGGGTTTCGAGCCCCCCCAGCCAAACCGTCCCATGGGACAGTAGGTGATAATGGTAACCACCCCCATTCACAATTCCTTTGAAGCCTTAAGTAGTCTCGAGAATGACAACCCTGCTGTGTGTTGTTACTGTTCTGTTAGATGTTTTTGGGGATGAAGGGGAACAAATCTTTGCTGTAAAAACCCACCTTTTTGTTTGCACTAATTCCAATGAACCATGGGCCTATAGTGCAAGCATCTGTTCAAAAATGCGCCCGTTCTTTGTTCATGGACTTGGTGCGCAAGTCAATTTTCGGTTAGTTTGTTTAGGATAAGCAGTTACGACATGTCCTTCTGTAGAACCGACTCATGTGTCTCCCTTAGGGGAGTAGGGGTTTCTCACCGCGTGTCGGGTCGGACTTCCCCTCACTTTTTCTACCCAAAGGTGAGATTCACTGTTTCCCTTTCCTTGTTGTCGACCAGATTACTTTCCTGGTGACCTTTACTGGGATTTGCTTCCATGGAGATTCCTTACTCCCGCAGATTTAGGGAATTCGAATTTAAGTCCTTACAGGCCAGTGCTTTTTCCAGTAGCGTCCCCAAGGGGTCAGGCACTGATGACCTGTCATTTTATTTGTTCCTGCACCCTTCAGATTGAAAGATAGTGTCCAGTTCCCTCAAGGCCCGAGGACGCTCTGACTACCTTGAGTGCGGCCTATCCGAAACAATTTACATTAAAGTAGTAGTTTCCCCAAAGGGGGGACGCCTTGTGGAAAACGTTACTTGAAATAGTAATGCCATCTTTGTGTGTCACATGCCGTCTGCGAAAGACGTTTTTTGCGCAGTAGTGCCCTACTAGGTGTCTGTTTTTTTTCCCAGTGTTCCAGATGGGGATAAAGTCCCAGTTTTACGGATTCCTGCAAAGTAAAAGGCTATCTGTTGAACCCTCCCTTTCATGTTGTAAAAGGTAGTAAAATCCTTTTTCCTAGCTAACATTCTGGTCACAGGTTTTTTCTCAGGCAAATACCCAAACTTGTTGACCCTTTTTCACTTCCTTTTCCTGTTAGGTAAAGGGTGAGTTGTCCCTGATGAGTGGGTCGGTGCTATTTTTCTGGGGAGGGGCCCCATCCCCTTCATGGATCAATTGTTCCCCGTTGAGGGGGAAAGACTTAGCTCCATGATTCCCCGATAAAGTCAAGCGTTTGTTGACTCTGTTGAACAAAGTCGTAAAGCCCTTGCCTTTCCCGGTGAGAAGAGGGTTTTAACAACTTATTGCCCATTGTTTCCACTTGAACCCGGTACTAGCCTTTAATACCTGGTCAGAAGCCTCATTACAAGTTGCGTTTCGAAGAATTTATCAATCAAATGCTGATGTTGGGTTATTGCACCTAGCATTCCCTTGGAATGCGCCCCTTTATCCTAGTACCTAAGAAGGATGGGCTTGGCGCCTGATTGACTTTAGGAAGTTAAAAACGAAAACTATTCCAGATGCTTCCCACTCCCTGTACTGGGTGATCTTTTATGTAAATCGGAGATAACAAATCTTTTTTAAACCCCGGGTTTGTTACAAGGGTTTTGGCAAGTCCCTTTCACGAGGAAACCAAGCCTACTGCATTTCCCCTCCTACAGGTTTATCACTTCCTCCTATGGGGCTTGGATACGATCCTCCCTATCCCTTTTTCAAGGTCATGACTAATATCTTTAGAGGTCTCATAGGTAATGCCTTACGGTTTTACTTAGTGACGTAATCGTATGTCTAAAGAGTGGTACACCCCTTGAAAACTTGTGTAGTACTTGGGAAGTTTAAAAACCAATCTAAAGATCAAACGTCTAAATGTCAATTTTTCAGATCGAAAATTAAGTTTTTTGGTCCGTGTACCTAGAGGGGTTTGAGACCAAAATAAGTAAATGCAGTCTAAAAATTTTCCAAATCCCAAAAAAGCTGATGCGTAAAATCCTTTGTGGGTTAGCAGGTTTTTTGTCTTTCTTGCCCAAATTTTTTTTCATAGCGCTCTCTAAATGAGTTTCTTAAGAAAGATGTCCCTTTTTTTTGGGCCTTCCTAAGAAAGAGCTTCCAAACTCTAAAAAGAAAAGCTAATTGCTCCAATTTTGAAAAATTTCCCGATTTTTCTAGCCCTTCTATCTGCAATGATGTAGTTCTATTGGCATAGGTGCCCTACTAGCTCAGAAGGCCGATGGAAGTACAACGCAGTTGCATTTGTAGCCGAGTCCCTTCGAGGTGAAAGTTTATACAGTAACTGGCAAGAAGCTTTAGCAAGTAGGTCTTTTAAAACATTTGAGACATTTTTATCAGTACTTGTTTATGTCTTGACAGCCCCGCTCCCCCTGTACCTTTTTTCCCGAACAAACAACCTACTGGAAAGGTTGGAAAAGGCCCTTTATATCCAAAGGGTTTAATCCCCCTTTGAACATTACCTGGCAAGTCAAAAAGTAGTCGAGATGCCCTTTTGCGACATGTTAGATAGTAACTGCAGACCCCCCCCATTTTGTGCTGAAGAGTAAAGAATGCTCACGACAGACCGTGGGACTGGTTGATTCGTTCCTGCTCGGGTCTTTTTCGACTGTGAAGCCCGACCTTTAGTGCTTTGTTGACCAAGAAATTACTGTATCGAAAAAGCCCAGTTGGGTACTTAGCAGAAAAAGTTTTCAGTTTGTAATTCCCCAGTCACTAGTGAAAGTGCCTTAAGCTGTTTACGATGTAAAGGGGTTGGCACCTGGTATGGATTGTTCAGTAAACAAGCCGATTGAAATCTTTTGGCTGTATGGAATGTATTTCTGAGTTGCTAAAGGTCCCAATCCAAACCAAAGGGATCCCAAACCCTAGCGAACCTGGGGAAAAAAATTTTCGCTATATTTGTTAACTAATTTCCAATGTTCCCCCAGGGCAAAAAACATCTAGTGTTTGGTAGACCATTTCACCAGATATTGTGAGTGTTCTATTAGATAAAACTGCCGAGCAGTGCTAAAGGTTTAAAGAAGCTTTTCTGCAGGATACCCCCCCTAAGTCCCCAGTAACGATAATGGAGGTGAACGTAAGGTTTCTTGAAAATTTTTGCACCTTGTACAGATTTAAATCCCCCATTGTTCCTCTCATCCTGCCAGCAAGGGTTTGGGAAAGTACCAATAAGAAAGTGTTGATGTCTTGAGAGCCCTATCAATCCCCGTGAACTTGGGGTGAAGTTTTACCTCATGTGAGTGTGCTATAAAATTTTGCTTACAATGTTTATAGGTACCCCCCCCCCCCCCCCCCCCCCCCCCCATTTTTTCCCCCCCCCCCCCAAAAACCCGTGACATCAATTACATTTGTAAGTGTTTTTGAAAAACCCTTTTCCTTATAAATGCAAAATTTTCAAATCCAAACCAAAACAACCCTAAAAAAAGTTTTCAAGACTTTAATTTAAAAAAAGTCTTTTAAGAATTGTAAAAAATTTTTTCCATTATTTTAAAACAGGAATTTAAAAAAGGTTGGAAAAAACTGGAGAAAAAAATCCAAAATTAAAGTTTGTTGGAGTATTTTGTTAACTTTTAAACGTCTGCAATCCTCCTGATCCGTTTTTCTTATCAGTAGGAAATAATTGTTTTTTAAGTAAAAGGTTTGAGAAATTAAATATTTTTTTGAATCCCCTTTAGATTTTTAAAAAAAGTAGTTTGGATGAAAAGAGTTAAACCCCAGGATGACAACTTTCCAATTTATTTAATCTCAAACCCCGATTGGGGGAAAGTTAACTGATGTGTAAAATTTAAATAAAACACAGTATTAAGAAATTTTTTTTTTTTTTCATTTTACAATTTAGATTCTCAGCGAGGAGTTGCCCTTTTTTTAAAAAGATTTTCCTTTCCCAGAAGTGAACATTCGATATATCAATTTTTTTTTAACTAGGCCCCAAGTTGGTTTAAATTTTTGGTTTTTAACCCTTTATTGATTACAGTTTTTTTCATTTCAGTTCAAAGATTTTTTTTTTTGTTGTTTTTTTCAATTTTTTGGGGACTTTGACTTGGCACCAAATTCCCTTTCTGTTTTATTTTTTTTGTTAAAAATTCCTTCCCTCAGATAGTAGTTTCCAAACAGTTACCCGACCGGGGCCCCCTAATTTACCAAAAATCTTGGGGAATCATGATTATTCATATTGTGCTATAAAATTAAAACCCCCCGATGGGATCAGGGTATTTTAGTAGGACAAAGGCCTTTTTCCTTTTTATACTTTGTTTTTTTTAATTTTTTCCCCCTTGGGTTTTACCCCCTTGTATAAAATCAGCCCAAACCACCCTGCGGGGGGGTTTAGGGGAAAGGGGGGGGGGTTTTTGGGGGCCGGAGCACCGGGGTCCGGGGGGGGTTCGCCCCGGGAACCCGGGGGTTCCGGGGGGGGTTTGAGCCCCAACCTCCCTGGGGGGTTTTACCCCGGAAATCCCCGGGGGCGGGGGTTGTTCAAACCCCAAAACCCCCGGGGGTCTGGGGGGGTTCAAATGGAACCCCCCCGGGGCAGGGGGCGTTGCGCCCCTAACCCCGGGGGGGGTTTTTTAAGGGGGCACCCGGGGGGAAGGGGGTTTTTTCCCCCGGGGAAACCCCCCTTTAGCCCCGGAACACCCGGGGTCGCGGGGGTGTTGCGCCCCGGGGCACCGGGGGGCGCGGGGGTGTTGCAGCCCCCGGAACCCCCCCGGGGTCGCGGGGGGTGTTGCAGCCCCCGGGAAACCCCCCGGGGTCGCGGGGGGGGGTTTTCGCCCCGGAACCCCGGGGGCGGGGGGGTGTTGCAGCCCCCGGAACCCCCGGGGGCGCGGGGGGGGGGCGCCCCCGGGAACCACCCGGGGTCGGGGGGGGGGTGTTGCAGCCCGGAACCACCGGGGGCCGGGGGGTTTTCGCCCCGGGGCCCCCCGGGGTCGCGGGGGGGGTTGCGCCCCGGAAAAACCCGGGTCCGGGGGGGGTTGCGCCCCCCCGGAAAAAAACCCGGGGTCGCGGGGGGGTTGCGCCCCGGGAACCACCGGGGTTTGGGGGGGTGTTGCAGCCCCCAAGCACCCGGGGTCGGGGGGGGTTTTTGGGCCCCCCCGGGAACCCCGGGGTCCGGGGGGGGGTTGCAGCCCCCGGAACACCCGGGGTCGGGGGGTGGGTGTTGCGCCCCCGGGAACCACCCGGGGTGCGGGGGGTTTTTTGCAGCCCCCGGAAAACCCGGGGGTTTTTCGGGGGTTGCAGCCCCGGAAACCCCCGGGGGGCGCCCCCCCGGGGGGGGGGGGGTTTTTGCAGCCCCCGGGAAACCCCCGGGTCGGGGGTGTTGCAGCCCCCGGAACCACCCCCGGGGTCGCGGGGGGGTTGCAGCCCCGGAAAACCCGGGGCGCGGGGTGTTCAGCCCCCCGGAAAAACCCCGGGGCGCGGGGGTGTTGCAGCCCCCGGGAAACCGGGGTCGGGGGGTGTTGCAGCCCCGGAAGCCCCGGGGGGCGCGGGGGGTGTTGCAGCCCCCGGAAGACCCCGGGGCGGGGGGTTTTGCAGCCCGGAAGACCCGGGGTTCGCGGGGGGTGTTGCAGCCCCGGAAGAAAACCCGGGGTCGCGGGGGGGGGTTGCAGCCCGGAAAATACCGGGGTCGCGGGAGTGTTGCGCCCCGGAAGTACCCCGGGGGCGCGGGGGTTTTTGCAGCCCCGGGGTACCCGGGGGGTCGGGGAGTGTTGCAGCCCGGAAGTACCCGGGGGGCGCGGGAGTGTTGCAGCCCGGAACCGGGGTCGCGGGAGTGGGTTTCAGCCCCCGGGAAATCCGGGGGGGGGTGTTCGCCCCGGAAAAGGGGGGGGGGTGTTGCGCCCCGGAAAATACCCGGGGGCGCGGGGTGTTGCAGCCCCGGAAGTACCCGGGGGCGCGGGGGTGTTGCAGCCCCGGAAGTACCGGGGGGCGGGGGTGTTGCAGCCCGGAAGTACCCCGGGGTCGCGGGGGGGTGTTGCAGCCCCGGAAACCCCCGGGGTTTGCGGGGAAATGTTTTCAGCCCCCGGGAAACCCGGGTCGGGGGGGGGGAGGTTGCAGCCCCCGGGAAATACCGGGGGGCCGGGGTGTTTCAGCCCCGGAAATACCCGGGGGGTCGCGGGGGTGTTGCAGCCCGGAAGTACCGGGGCCGGGGGGTGTTGCAGCCCCCGGAAATACCCGGGGTCGCGGGGGTTTTTCAGCCCCCGGAAGTACCGGGGTCCGGGGGTTGCAGCCCCCGGGAAATACGGGGTCGCGGGGTGTTGCAGCCCGGAATACCCGGGGTCGCGGGAGTGTTGGCCCCGGGAAATACCCGGGGTCGGGGAGTGTTGCAGCCCCCGGGAAGTACCCGGGGGCGCGGGAGTGTTGAGCCCCGGAAGTCCCCGGGGGTTTTCGGGAGGGTTGCAGCCCCGGAAAGTACCCGGGGTCGCGGGAGTGTTGCAGCCCCGGAACCACCCGGGGGCGCGGGAGTGTTGCGCCCCCGGAAACCCGGGGTCCCGGGGTGTTTCAGCCCCCAAGACCCGGGGTCGCGGGAGTGTTGCAGCCCCGGAAGTACCGGGGGGGTCGGGGGGGATTTGTTGCAGCCGGAAGTACCCGGGGGTTCGCGGGAGTGTTCCCCGGAATTTACGGGGGTTCGCGGGGGGGTGTTGCCCCCCGGAAAGTCCCCGGGGGGTGCGGGAGTTGTTGCACCCCCGGAAAGTCCCCGGGGGGTTCGCGGGGGTGTTGCACCCAACCGGAAAAGTCCCGGGGGGTTGGGGGAGTGTTGCAGCCGGGAAGAAACCCGGGGGGGTCGCGGGAGTGTTGAAAATTATGTTTCTGTATTTTTGGGTATTTTTGTTGGTGATCCAAAAATTTTTCTTAGGTTTTTCTTCCTCTGTTCCCTCAGGAGTTGTCTTCTTTATTTTGGTTACTCAAAAGGGACAAGGGGTAAAGAGCAAACCCGGGGAAAGGGGAGGAAGAGTAGGAAGAAGGGCGTTTATGATAAAAAAAGGAACAATAGCAAAAAAAGACTGAAAGAAAGAAGGAAAATTTACGGAGAAGAAGTAATGATTATACATTTCCTCAATTACCCCATTTTTTACTTTTCCTGTTTCCCCCCCCTCTCTCTCTCTCTCTCTCTTCTCTTTATAAGTATTTTTCCCGTTTATTTATTTTTTTTAAAAAATGAACAAGGGGGGTTTAAAGGGGAAAATTATCACAGTTTTCACTAGAGGTTTCTA
Organism: Cherax quadricarinatus; assembly: GCF_026875155.1. Lineage (NCBI taxonomy): Eukaryota > Metazoa > Arthropoda > Malacostraca > Decapoda > Parastacidae > Cherax > Cherax quadricarinatus. The sequence continues at coordinate 31,839,749 of NC_069425.1, forward strand.
TAAAAAGAGGTAAACCCCCCCCAGGTGAATCAGGTGGGCACTCTTCCCTCGCTCATTTGAAATCTGGCCCTTCTAGGAAAAAAAGGGGAGGGGGGGGGGGGGAGCGGGAGAGGGGAATCATTGGGGGAGGGAGGGGTTTGGGAAATTTTTGTTTGGACCAAAATAAATATATTTTTCCACCGATGCTACTTTGCGAACCTAAGTCTGAAAATCAAGAAATAAATAAATAAATTATATATATATATATAAAATATATAATATAATATATTAATATATAATATATATTATATATTATATAATATATATATTTTGAAAGAACAATCAATTTGAAAAAATAATGAACTTCCAAGCTCCTTGATTAGTGTGAGAAATCACGAAAGCGCTTGGAAATTCACCATTTTTCACAATGGTTGTTTTACATATATAAGATATTCTCATAAGGTAGTGTTTCCCTGTGTGTGGGCCAGAACTGCCTCAGAGATGGTAAGTCTCAGGTGAGAGTAACTCCGGGCGCGGCTGCAACACAACCTTTCAGATTCCCGCAGTTAATGAACACACAGTGAAAGAACACAACTGTAAAACCTTTCTGGCGTTTCAGTTGTGTGAAACACTGTGGTGTGTGACTCTCCAGTATTCCAGGACTGTGTGAAACACTGTATTGTGTGACTCTCAGAAGATCCTCTCCAAATGTTCCAGGTCGTGTGAAAACACTGTGGTGTGTGACTCAGAAGATATTCTCCAGGTAAACCATGATTTTTTTTTTTACGTGATTCCCTCTCTCTCTCTCTTCTCTCTCTCTCTCTCTCTCTCTCTCTCTCTCTCTCTCTCTCTCTCTCTCTCTCCTTCATTAATACATAAAGAACTTTCATTACAGAGGGAAAATAGATTTATTCTGGCCTCATCCTCTGGATAAATGAGGAAAACCAATAGTGAAAAAAAAGTGTTATTGAGAGAAGGGGAAGGGAGGTTAGCGATGGGTAGGCAAGAAAAGAGGACAGTAGGAAGAGTAAGTAAAAACTAGAAGAGAGTGGAAAGGAAGACAAGAAGAAGGAAGGGTGAGAAAACCACAGAGATAAAGGAGAATGATAAGGGAATGATGGAGAGGGAATACAGCAGAGTGAGGTGTGAATGATCGTTCACATACTCCAACACAAAACACTAATCTCAGGCTGAAGGAGACTCGATCCTGCGAACCTTGGAACAAGGTACGAGTACTGTAGTCTCTGTCCCACACTGTCCATGTGTGGGACAGTGAGCAGAGATACTGTGTACTTTGTTCCAAGGTTCGTAGCTTCGAGTCTCCTTCAGCCTAAGCTGGTGTTTGTGATATTTCGCTTTGTTCTGAGAATTTTAAACATCCAACACGCAAGATAAAAAAAAATTTACTTTTCACGCCTTAAAACAACATAATCATAATAAAATGGTGTAGAATACCGAGCAGTTGATGAGTAAGAAATGTGTAACACTTAGTTATCTTTAATGAATAACGTTCCGCCTGCATAATAGGGTTACCAGCTGATGTAGAAATGATTCAGAGAGCCGACATGTTCATCAATTAGACACTTTTGTAACAGTTTGGGTGTTTTTAATTGTGGAAAGTTTCGCCACACAGTGATTTAATCAGTCCAATACTGAGAAGAATGGTTGAACATCACAAGGAGTTTGAGGAATCAATCAATCAGCTTTTTGGTCGATGAATCAGTCCATAAGTTTTGATGGACCGATTACCTCAAAACTCCTCTTTATCTTCAACCATTTTCTTTATTATGGACTGATAAAGTCTCGTGTGCGAAACGTTTCCAAAATAAAGATACCAAGTGTTGCACATGTGTCTAAATATCGATCCATTCTTATTTTTAGAGATGATTAAACACTCGCCGTACTGGTCATCTCGCTCAAAGTTAATCAAGCCATTTTTTTGGGGCCCCGTTTTTTGTTTACTTTTAGCTCCAACAGCCTAATTATTTTCCCGGCAAAGATGTTATCTTTGAAAGCACGAGCGAAATGCTGTTTAAATCTCAATACCAATAAGTTTTTAAGGTCTGTATTTTACACACAATAATGAATACTTTGGTCACTGAAATAAAAAATTAAAATATATAATATATATATATTTTATAATATATATATTAAAATATTTATTATTATATATTTTTAATTATATTAACAATATATATTATTAAAATATTATTTGAAAATTTGTTTTGAAAATATATATTAATTTTATATTATATATTATACAAAATATATAAAAATATATATAATATATATTATTTTATATAATATTATTATAATAAAATATAAAATTATAAATTTAAAAAAATATATATTTATATATATATATATAAATTTTATTATATTATAAATATTTTATTATAAAATATATAATATAAAAATTTAATATAAATATATTATATTATATTTATTATATATATATATAAAAATTATATATATATATATATTATACAATAATTATAATATTATATTAATTATTATATATATATTATATATATTATATATATATATAAAATATTTTTATTTTACAATATATATATTAATAAATTAAATCTGGCGGAAATATTGCTGCAACTACAGACCTTTTAAAGGCGGTGAAATTGCCGCCCTAGAAAATGTAAGAGAACTTTCACGGCGCGCTAACGGAGATAAAAACACCTCAATTTATTGGGACGCTTGAGGTTTCCCTAAACCTGTTTTCCCCCGGAAACGCAGGGGGAGATACATAAATTTATACACCTGAAAACCCTAGAGGGACTATACCGAATTTGCCACGAAAATACCATTCGAAAGCAAAAGACTTGGCAGACGATGCACCACCCCCCCAAAGAAAAGCGGGGGTTTCACTACACGTTAAGAGACCATACAATAAGTGTGGGGGCCCCAGACTGTTTAAAACGCCCCCAGCACACAAAAGGGGGATTCCCAACAGACCCCTGCATCTTAAAGCTGGAACTGGAAAGCACCTAAAGTCAGTTCCGGATCGCCGGCTGTACTTTTTTGGTTTGCGTGCACCCACAGCAACAGCCCGGGTTTATAGGCTGTATCCACCAGGAGGCCTGGGCCAACCCCGGGGGGCGGGGGGGGTTTTACCCCCGGGAAACCCTCCAGTAAACCCAGGTAATTTTTTTATATATTTTTATATATAATTTTATATTTTA
>NC_069425.1:31843424-31862388 GCF_026875155.1 Cherax quadricarinatus
CGAATTTTTTTGGGGTTAAAAGAAATGCAGGGCTCCCCCTTTAAACCCTTTTTTTGTTTTTCCCCCGAATCCGGCAAGCAACGTGATCAATTTTTCTCTATTGTGTATCCCAAGTTGAGTTTATCGATGAGTTTTGCTATATTATACCTTGTATTGCATTACAGTTTTTTACAGTTTCAGTTACATAAGCTTCCATTCCAATGTTTTACTTATGTATGTTTTTTAATGTTCAATTGTTGTGTACTTTGACATTGTATAGAATCAGCCCAAGCCGTACACCTGCTGTCTCTAGTTTGTATTATTTGTTTGTTGGGACGACATACGTTAGCATCGTCGAGCTCTCAGTAGTAGTACCAGTTCCTAGTAACCAGTTACCAGTAACCAGTGTACCAGTAGATGACTCACTACCAACCATCTCTGCGTGAATCACTGACTGTATTCATATTGCTGCTGACCATAGCAGGATTTCAAACACCCCCTCGCCCATAGGCACTCATGGGTCAGTCAAGATAGAGAGCAGAGAGAGGCAGGTCGGCTGTTGGCGCTTTCTATACTTCCCGTTATATATTATATGTACTACCAGCCTACATGAGTATTCTTACCCTATCCACGTATCGAAAACCCCTCATGACACCGGAACCACCCGGGGGTCGCGGGGGTGTTGCAGCCGGAAGCACCCGGGGTCGCGGGGGTTTTGCAGCCGGAAGCACCCGGGGTCGCGGGGGTGTTGCAGCCCCGGAACCACCCGGGGTCGCGGGGGTGTTGCAGCCCCGGAACCACCCGGGGTCGCGGGGGTGTTGCCCAAGGGGCCCCACCGGAACCACCCGGGGTCGCGGGGGTGTTGCAGCCCCGGAACCACCCGGGGTCGCGGGGGTGTTGCAGCCCTGGAACCACCCGGGGTCACGGGGGCGTTGCAGCCCCGTAACCACCCGGGGTCGCAGGGGTGTTGCAGCCCCGGAAGCACCCGGGGTCGCGGGGGGTGTTGCAGCCCCGGAAGCACCCGGGGTCGCGGGGGTGTTGCAGCCCCGGAAGCACCCGGGGTCGCGGGGGTGTTGCAGCCCCGGAAGCACCCGGGGTCGCGGGGGTGTTGCAGCCCCGGAACCACCCGGGGTCGCGGGGGGTGTTGCAGCCCCGGAACCACCCGGGGTCGCGGGGGGTGTTGCAGCCCCGGAACCACCCGGGGTCGCGGGGGGTGTTGCAGCCCCGGAACCACCCGGGGTCGCGGGGGTGTTGCAGCCCCGGAACCACCCTGGGGGTCGCGGGGGGTTGGGGAACGGGTGGGGTGTTGCAGCCCCGGAGCCACCCGGGGTCGCGGGGGGTGTTGCAGCCCCGGAAGCACCCGGGGTCGCGGGGGTGTTGCAGCCCCGGAACCACCCGGGATCGCGGGGGTGTTGCAGCCCCGGAAAAACCCGGGGTCGCGGGGGGTGTTGCAGCCCCGGAACCACCCGGGGTCGCGGGGGGTGTTGCAGCCCCGGAAGCACCCGGGGTCGCGGGGGGTGTTGCGGCCCCGGAAGCACCCGGGGTCACGGGGGGTGTTGCAGCCCCGGAAGCACCCGGGGTCGCGGGGGTGTTGCAGCCCCGGAACCACCCGGGGTCGCGGGGGGTGTTGCAGCCCGGAAGCACCCGGGGTCGCGGGGTGTTTTCAGCCCCGGAAGTACCCGGGGTCGCGGGGGTGTTGCAGCCCGGAAGTACCCGGGGTCGCGGGAGTGTTGCAGCCCCGGAAGTACCCGGGGTCGCGGGAGTGTTGCAGCCCCGGAACCACCCGGGGTCGCGGGAGTGTTGCAGCCCCGGAAGTACCCGGGGTCGCGGGAGTGTTGCAGCCCCGGAAGTACCCGGGGTCGCGGGAGTGTTGCAGCCCCGGAAGTACCCGGGGTCGCGGGAGTGTTGCAGCCCCGGAAGTACCCGGGGTCGCGGGAGTGTTGCAGCCCCGGAAGTACCCGGGGTCGCGGGAGTGTTGCAGCCCCGGAAGTACCCGGGGTCGCGGGAGTGTTGCAGCCCCCGGAAGACCCGGGGTCGCGGGGGTGTTGCAGCCCCGGAAGTACCCGGGGTCGCGGGGGGTGTTGCAGCCCCGGAAGCACCCGGGGTCGCGGGGGTGTTGCAGCCCCGGAAGTACCCGGGGTCGCGGGGGTGTTGCAGCCCCGGAAGTACCCGGGGTCGCGGGGGTGTTGCAGCCCCGGAAGTACCCGGGGTCGCGGGGGGTGTTGCAGCCCCGGAAGTACCCGGGGTCGCGGGAGTGTTGCAGCCCGGGAATACCCGGGGTCGCGGGGTGTTGCAGCCCCGGAAGTACCCGGGGTCGCGGGGGGTGTTGCAGCCCCGGAAGCACCCGGGGTTGCGGGAGTGTTGCAGCCCCGGAAGTACCCGGGGTCGCGGGAGTGTTGCAGCCCCGGAAGTACCCGGGGTCGCGGGGGTGTTGCAGCCCCGGAACCACCCGGGGTCGCGGGGGTGTTGCAGCCCCGGAACCACCCGGGGTCGCGGGAGTGTTGCAGCCCCGGAAGTACCCGGGGTCGCGGGAGTGTTGCAGCCCCGGAAGTACCCGGGGTCGCGGGAGTGTTGCAGCCCCGGAAGTACCCGGGTCACGGGGGTGTTGCAGCCCCGGAAGTACCCGGGTCGCGGGAGGTGTTCAGCCCCGGAAGTACCCGGGTCACGGGAGTGTTGCAGCCCCGGAAGTACAAGGGGTCGCGGGAGTGTTGCAGCCCGGAAGTACCCGGGGTCGCGTGCCCTGGAAGTTCCCGGGGTTCGCGGGAGTGTTGCTGCCCTGGAAGTTACCCGGGGGGTGTTAGCGGGAGTGTTGCAGCCCTGGAAGTACCCGGGGTCGCGGGAGTGTTGCAGCCCTGGAAGTACCCGGGGTCGCGGGAGTGTTGCAGCCCTGGAAGTACCCGGGGTCGCGGGAGTGTTGCCAGCCCGGGAGTACCCGGTCAGGTCGCGGGTGTTTGCAGCCATGGAAAGTACCCGGGGTGCGGGGTGTTTTGCAGCCCTGGAAGTACCGGTGTCGCGGAAGTGTTGCAGACTGGAAGTACCGGGGCGGTTTGCGGGAGTTGTTGCAGCCCCTGGATAAGTACCCGGGGTCGCAGGAGAGTGTTGCGCCCTGGGAATATTACCCGGGGTCGGCGGGAGTGTTGCAGCCCTGGAGTAAGTACCCGGGGGTCGCAGGGAGTGTTTGCAGCACTGGAAGTACCCGGGGTCCGCGGGGGTGTTGCTGCCCGGAACCTCCCGAGGTCGCGGGGGGGGTGCTTGCGCCCCGGAACCACCCGGGGGGTCGCAGGGAGTGTTGCAGCCCGGAACCACCCGGGGTCGCGGGAGTGTTGCATGCCCGGAACCACCCGGTGGGTCGCGGGGACGAGTGTTGCAGCCCCGGATCCACCCGGGTCGCGGGAGGTTGCAGCCCCGGAACACCCGGGGTTCCGGGAGTGTGGCAGCCCGGAACACCCGGGGTTCGCGGGAGTGTTGCAGGCCCCGGAACCAACCGGGGTGCGGGGAGTGTTGCAGCCCCGTAACACCCGGGGTCGCGGGGAGTGTTGCAGCCGGAAGTTCCCGGGGTCGCGGTGATGTGTTGCAGCCGGAAGTACCCGGGGGGTCGCGGGAGTGTTGCAGCCGGAGTACCCGGGGGTCGCGGGAGGGTGCAGCCGAAAGTACCCAGGGGTTCGCGGGAGTGTTGCAGCCGGAAGTTCCCGGGGGTCGCGGAGTGTTGCTAGCCGGAAGTACCGGGGTCGCGGAGTGTTGCCAGCGGAACGTACACGGGGTCGCGGGAGTGTTGCAGCATTATGTTTCTGTCATATGTTATCCGATTGGTATTATTGTTTGTGATCCATAATTCTTTAGGTTTTTCTTCCTCTGTTCACTAGGAGTTGTCTTCTTTATCTGTTACTACAGAAGGGACAATGAGTAAAGAGCGAACCTGGGAAAGAGGAATGAGTAGGAGAAGACGATGATGAATAAAAAAATGGAACAATTAGCAAAATAGACTGAAGAATGAAGGAACATGTACGGGAGAGAGTAATGATTATTCCATTTCCTCAAATTACCCTTTTTGACTCTTCCTGTCGCTTCTCTCTCTCTCTCTCTCTCTATCTAATCAAGTATTTCTGTTTATATTACTTTTTTAACTTATGATTTACATGGGGGTATAAGGTGACATTTATCACAGTTTCACTAGTGTAATATAAGAGAGGCATCTCCCTCAGGGAATCAGCTGACACTCTTTCCCTCGCTCTATTTGACCACTCTGACCTTTCTTAGGGAAAAAGGGAGGGTGAGGTGGAAGGCAGCGGAGGGAGGGGAATCATGGGAGTGGGAGGGGTTGGCAAGATGATTTGACCAGATAAATATATACTCCACCGATGCTACTTTGCCGAACGTAAGTACTGAATAATCACGAAATAAATTAAGATAGTATTATATATATATATATATATAATATATATAATATATATATATATATATATATTATTATATTTATACTAATATATATATATATATATATACAAAACAATCAATTTGAAAAAAAATAATGAACTTCTTCAAGCTTCCTTGATAGTGTGAGATATCACGAAAGCGCTTGGAATTCCCCATTTTTCACAATGGTTTGTTTTACTTATATAAAGAGATTCTCATATGGTAGTGTTTCCTGTGTGTGGGCCAGAACTTGCCTCAGAGATGGTAGTCCTCAGGTGAGAGTAACTCTCCAGCGCGGCTGCAACACAAACCTTTAAGATTCACCGCAGTTAATGAACACACAGTGAAAGAACCACAACTGTATAACCTTTCTGGCGTTTCAGTTGTGTGAAACACTGTGGTGTGTGACTCTCCAAGTATTCAAGGTTTGTGTGAAACCACTGTTACGTGTTGTGACTCTCTAGAAAGATCCTCTTCCAAATGTTCCAGGGTCGTGTGAGAAACACTGTGGTGCTGTGACTCAGAAGATATTCTCCAGGTAAACCATGATTTTTTCTTTACGTGATTCCCTCTCTCTCACTCTCTCTCTCTCTCTCTCTCTCTCTCTCTCTCTCTCTCTCTCTCTCTCTTCTTCCTCTCCTCTCTCATTATAATAAAGAACTTTCATTACAGAGGAAATAGAATTTATTCTGGCCTCATCCTCTGGTAATGAGAAACCAATAGTGAAAAAATAAGTGTTATTGAGAGAAGGGGGAAGGAGAGGTTAGCGATTGGGTAGGCAGAAAAAGAGGACAGTAGGAAGTGTAAGTATGAACTAAAGAAGAGAGTGGAAAGGAAGACAAGTAGAAGGAAGGTGTGAGAGAAACCACAGAGATTTAAAGGAGAATGATAAGGGATTTATGGAGAGGGGATAAAGCTGAGTGAGTTGGGTGTTGAATGATCGGTTCACATACTCAACACAAACACTAATCTCTAGGCTGAAGGAGACGCGATCCTGCGAACTTGGGAACAAGGTACCGAGTTCTGTTCTCTCTGTCCAACACTGTCCAGTGTGGGACAGTGACGCAGTACTGTGTACTTGTTCAAGTACGTAGCTTCGTGTCTCCTCAGCCTAAGACTGGTGTTTGTGAATATTTCGCTTGTATGAGAATTTTAAACTTACAAACACGCAAGATAAAAAAAAAATACTTTTTTCACTTGCCTAAACATCATAATCATAATCAAATGGTGTAGAATACGGCAGTGATGATGTATGAACTCATGTGTTAAACACTTAGTTATCTTTAATGAATAAACCGTTACGCCTGCATAATAGGCATTCACCAGCTGATGTAGATAAATGATTCAGGAGAGCCGACACTATGTACTCTTCAATTAGACACATATGATATCAGTTGGGTGTTTTAATTGTGGAAACGTTTGCCACACAGTGATTTCATCAGTCCAATACTGAGAGAATGGTTGTACATCACAAAGGAGTTTGAGGTATTCACTCCAATCAGCTTATGGTCGATGCAATCAGTCCATATGTTTTGAGGGACCGATTACTCAAACTCTCACTGATCTTCAACAATTCTTCTTTATACTGGATGATTAAAGTCTCGTGTGTCGATACGTTTCCAAATAAAGATACCCAAGTGTTGAGCATGTGTCTAATATTATCGATCCATCACTTAATTTGAGATGATTATATACACTCGCCAGTCTGGTAAATCTCGCCTCAAAGTTAATTCAAGCCATTTTTCGGGGCCCCGTTTTTTGGTTTACTTTTAAGCTCAAGCAGCCTAATTATTTTCTGCACAGGCAAAGATGTTAGTACTTTGAAAGCACGAGCGAAATATGTTTAAATCTCAATAACAATAAGTTATTAAGGCTGCGTGACTATTTTCTACACACTCAATAATGAATCTTTGGTCATCTGAATATAAGAAATTTAAATTTATATATATATATATATATATATTATATATTTATTATATATATATATATTATATATATATATATTTATATTTGCAATAAGATCCAGTAAACAAGGTGATTTCAGAATATGAAAAACAACCTCTGTGAAAGTATAAGAGAAATTCCAAGCGTTTTCGTGACTTCTCACATTATCCAAGGAACAATGATAATGTGTGAGTGTCATGAAAGCGCTTGGAATTTCTCTATTCTTTCACAGTGCTTTTTTGCCATATATTTTTATATATATATATATATTATATATATATTTATATTTATATATTGTTTTAGTATTTATATTATATATTATATCAATATATATATATATTTTTTTATATTTAGATTTATTATTACTCTTTAGGTATATATATTAATATAGATTTATTTTTTTTATATATATTTATATTTATTATGACATAATTATTTATATTTATATATATATTATATTTATATTATATATATATATTTTTATATATATATATATAAAATTATATCAATATCTATATTATTATTTTTTATATAATTTTATATATTTTATTATATATATATAATATATATATTTATATATTATATTTTTTTTATATATATATTTATATATATATTTTATAATTATATTTTTAATATATATATATATTATAATTATTACAATATATATATAAGTATAATTATATATATATATAGTTATATATATATATATATATAATTATTTATATTTATATATATATTTATATTTAATAACTACTTTTATTATATATATATATTTTATATATATATATATTTATATATTTATATATAATATATTATTTTTATAAGAATTAATATATATATATATATATATATATATATATATATTATATTATTATATATATTTATATATTTTTATATATATATATAATATATATTATATATTATATATATATATAATTATATATATATATATATAATATATATATTTATATTTATAATTGTATATTTTATAGTATATATTTATATTATAATATATAGATCTATATATTCATATTTATGACATATTGTTATTATATTTATATTATATATATATATATATATATACAATAGATTATATATATATATATATATTTATATATATAGTTATGATATATATATATGCAAAACAATCGCACAGATAGGCGATTCTTAACAATGACAAGACAAGCCATACGGGAGGGGAGGGGGAGGAACCTTTGGCTCAAGTTACTTTCCATACACTTTTCAGATGCATAATCATGGGAGCTGTGCAATGCTGCTTCGTGTCGATTCCACGAGCGCTGGCTCTGTGTAGAGGATGTTTCTTGTGTCTGTGTCCCTTTGTGATAGATATATCAATGTGTCTTCAACTGCACTGCTCTGGGTGAGAGCCTTCAAGTGATTCTTCGATTGATCCTTCGGCGTGTTCATTTAGATTCCTTTTAAGAGAACCTTTCTAGTGATCATTCTGACTTTTTCAGTGTCCGCTACCGTAGTGGCTTTCATGATTATATTTAGTAATCTGCAATGATGTTACAATAGGGTGCCGGGTGTTTTAATCTATGTATGCTAAGAGGATGGAGAAACAGCAGAGGTGCCTGGACTGTGCCGCTTGTGGGCACTGAGCTTTTGACCTTGCTGATTGGGATCTTGCCCTTTTCACTTTACTCCTTTGGTGTTCTGTGTGTTAGGAACCGAAAAACCATCGCCTTTCTTCACCCGATGCCCATGGCCTTCATTTTATGCGCGATCACTACATGATCGCATTGTCAAATCCCTTAGCAAATCTGTGTAATGTAACATCTGCGTTTTGGTCGTCGTTCCAACGCTCCGTAATTCTGTAATAATGGTTCAGCAGCTGTGACAGAATGATCGTCCTGCTCTAAAAACCATGATGGTTCGGGTTTATGTTGGGTGGGCTGTGCTGCTCCATAAAATTTTGTAAACCTGCTATCTCATCACTCATTTCGAAGATTTTTATGATGTGAGAAGTTTAGGGACTACTGGTCTCTGTTATTTTTAGCTTGTGCTCTTACACTCCCTTATGCAAGGGAGTTATGTCGTACTCTTTAAGGCCTCCGGTATTTCACCCTGATTAAGCTCTTTCTTCAATGAATATGAGGGATCGTGCTAGTAGTACTTTTGCAATTCTTGATAAATAGAACATTCTTTTAACCTGGTACCAGGTGCTGAGTGGCATTGTTGTCCATTTCCTTTCGAAACTCTGGTATTTTGTACTAATGTCAGTTGGTCCTGCGCGGCTTTCCTTCGGAAGTGAAAAATTGTCTACATTTTTTCCGTGCTGTCACGTAGCGGGTTACTGAACACTGACTCATACGCTCTTTAGGATTTCACTCATTTCCTGTTCAGCGTAGTATTACCGAATTCTTCCATTCAACATTGGTTCCAATTATACAGGTAATTCTTAATCTGGATTTTGCATAGGAATAGAAATATTTTGGGTTTTTTGCAGTTCCTTTGTTCCCTTTGTACTTCTTCTGTTAAGTATGACATCCTAATGTTTTTGCTCTGGTTCATTGATCTTCGTCTAAGACTATCTTTCCCCCTTTCTGTGCATACTCCTACGTTCTCTCTCTATATCTGATCTTTCTTCTGGGTTTCCTCAATGATACGGGCTTTTACATTACTTTGAAGAGATCCTTAGTGATCCTTCCATGAGGTCCCAGACAATAACAAAGTCAAACTATTCCTAAAAAAAATTATTCTTAAATCCGGTGGACCAAATGGGAAGGAGATTGAAAGAGGAGAAAAAAAAAAACGAAAACATTGATGGACAAGGGAGGGGGCAGTTAGGGAAGGAGGGAGGAAGGAGTAAGGAGGGAGGGAGAGGGGGAAGAGAAGGAAGGAGGGAGGAAGGGAGGGATGAGAAGGAGGGAGGGAGGGAGGGAGGAAAGAGAAGGAGGGGGGAAGTAGAAGGAGGGTGAGGAGGGGAGGGAAGAGAAGGAAGGGAGGGAGGGAAGAGAAAGAGGGGTGGGAGGGAGGAAAGAAGTAGGGAGGGGAAAGAAAGAAAATACGTGAGTGTAGAAGAAGAGAAGGGAGGTTCGGGGAGTGGGGAATGAAAGGGGCAAGAGGAAGAGAAGGTGAACCACAGGAAAAAGAGACAGAGATGAAGAAGGGAGCAGTTGGGGTGTGGTGGGTGGGTCGGATGGTCGAAAAAAAGGACAAAGAAGAAGAGAAGACTAAGTCAAGGACGAAAAAAAGAGAAAGGAAGGGGGGAGAAGCAGCAGGGAGAGTACAAGGGAGGGCAGCCGGTATGGTAAGCAGATTTTAGGTAGGCAGATAGGAGGGTAGCTTATGCATGGTGTGCAGCAGGAAAGGCAGCAGGAAAGGCAGCAGGGAGGGAAGCCAGGAGGGCTGTAGGGTGGGTATGCGGGAGGGCAGCATGAATTGCAGCTGAGGAGGATTAGAGTGGAGGGTAGCAGGGTAGGCTGCAGGGATGGGCTGCAGATAAAAGGCTGCTGGGCAGAATGAGAGGGGAAGCAGGGGGAAGCAGGGGAAGGCAGCAGAGAAGACAGAGGGAGAGTCAGCAGGGAAGGCAGCAGAGAAAGGGACAGCAGGAGAGGGCAGCGAGAAGACAGCAGGGAGGGTAGCAGGATAGGGCAGCGAGAGGACAGCAGGGAAGGCAGCAGGAGAGGACAGCAGGGAGGGCGGCAGCAGAGAAAACAGCAGGGAGGGAGCAGAGAAGACGCAGGAAGGCAGCAGGAAGGTAGTAGCAGGGAAGGCAGCAGAGAAGACAGCAGGGAAGGCATCGTGAAGCCAGCAGGGAGGGAGCAGGGAAGGGCAGCAGAGAAGATTGCAGGGGGGTAGCAGGGAGGCAGCAGAGAGGACAGCAGGGAGGGCAGCTAGGAGAAGGACAGCAGGGAAGGGACAGAAGAGAAGACAGCAGGGAAAAGCAGCAGGAAGGTAACAGAGAAGACAGAAAGGGAAGGAGCAGAGGAAGCAGCAGGGGAGGCATGCTGAAATACAAGCATGAGGTGGCAGCAGAGAGACAGCAGGGAGGGCGCAGGAAGGTAGGAGGGAAAGGCAGCAAAGATAGCAGATAAGTGGTTATAGCAGGGAAGGCAGCAGAGATGAATGCAGGGAAGGTAGCAGAAAAAACAGCAAGGGAGTGTTGCAGGGAAGCAGCAGAAGTGAAGACAGCAGGGAGGGCAGGCAGAAAAACAGCAGTGAGGGCAGCAGAGAAGACAGCAGGAGAGGCAGCAGGGAACGGTTAGCAGGGGAAGGCAGCAAAAGACACAGAAAGGGTTAAGCAGGGAAGGCAGCAGAGAAGACAGCAGGGAAGCAGCAGAGAAGGACAGCAGGCGGGGTCAGCAGAGAAGACTGCTGGGAGGGCAGCAGAGAAAGACGCAGGGAGGGCGCAGAGAAACAGCGGTGAGGGCCAGCAGAGAAGACAGCGGGTGGGCAGCAGAGGAAGACAGCAGGGAGGGCAGCAGAGAAGGACAGCAGGCGAGGGTAGCAGGGAGGGCAGCAGGAGAAGAACAGAAGGGCAGGGTTGCAGAAGGCAGCAGAGAGGAAGCAGGGAATGCAGCAGGAGGACAGCAGGGAGGGGCAGCTGAGGAAAACAGCCCAGGGGGGGAGGCAGCAGAGAAGACAGCGGGAAGGCAGCAGGGGAAGGTAGCAGGAAAGGCAGCAGAGAAGACAGCAGGGAAGGCATCAGTGAAGACAGCAGGGATGGTAGCAGGGAAGCAGCAGAGAAGATAGCAGGAGGGTAGCAGGGAAGGCAGCAGAGGAAGACAGCTGGGGGAGCAGACAAGACTCGCAGGGAGGGCAGCAGAGAAGGAGATGCAGGAAGCAGCAGAGAAGACATCAAGGAGGTAAAAGAGAGACAGCAGGGAAAGGTAGCCAGAAAAATCTGAGGGAGTGTTGAAGGAAGGCAGCAGAAGAAGACAGCAGGGAGGGCGCAGAAAATACTGCAGTGAGGGCAGAGAGAAGAAGCAGGAGAGGCAGAGGGAAGGTAGCAGGAAGGCAGCAAAGACAGCAGAAAGGGTAGCAGGGATGGCAGCAAGAAGCAGAAGGGAAGGAGGAAAGCACGAGAAGAGTCAGCAGAGAGGGTTAGCAGGTGAGCGGCAAGCAGAGAAGGACAGAAGTAAGGGAGCAGAGGAAGAAAGAGGGAAGGCAGCAGGAAGACAGAAGGGAGGGCAGCAGAGAAGACAGAGGGCAGGGCCAGCAAACGAAAGACAGCACGGGAAGGTTAGCTGAGAAGCCATTAGGGAGGGCGGCCAGGGAGGGCAGAGGGTGGGCTGAGCAGAGGTAGACAGCTGTGTGGGCAGAGAGAAGACAGCAAGGAGGGCTCAGCAGAGAAGACAGCAGGGGAGGGCAGCAGAGAAAACAGCAGGGAAAGGCAGCAGAAAAAGACAGGCAGGGAGGGCAGCAGAGAAGACTGCAGGGAGGTAGCAGAGGAGTAGCAGCAGGGAGGGGCCAGCAGAGAAGACATAAGAAGGAAAGGCAGCAGAATAAGTACTGCAGGGTGGGCAGGCAGAGGAAAAAATTAGAGATGGCAGCAGCGAGAATGCAGGGCATGGGCGGCAGAGAAGAAGCAGGGTGGAAGCAGAGAAGAACTGCAAGTGAGGGCATGCAGATGAGACAGAAGGGAAGGTAGTAGCAGAGAAGACATTAGGGAGGGGCAGCTAGGGAGGGGCAGAGAGAAGACAAGCTGGGTGGGCAGCAGAGAAGTCAGCAGGGTGGGCAGCAGAGAAAGACAGCAGGTGGGCAGGAGGAGAAGACAGCAGGTGGGCGAGCAGAGAAGACAGCAGGGAAGGCAGCAGAAAAGAAGCAGGGAGGGCTGCAGAGAAGACAGCAGGGAGAGGTAGCTAGAGTAGACTCATGCCGGGCGGGCTCTGAGAGAAGACAGCAGAGTAAGGTAGCAGGGAAGGCAGCAGTAGAGGGCAGCAGAGATAGACAGCAGGGAGTGGGGATGGGCAGCAGAGAAGACAGAATGGAGGGCAGCAGAGAAGACAGCAGGAGGGCAGCAGAGAAGACAGCAGGGAGAGCAGCAGAGAGAAAGCAGGGAGGAACAGCAGAGAAGACAGCAGGAGGGCAGCAGAGAAGACAGCTGGGAGGCAGCAAAGAAGGACAGCAGGGGAGGGCAGCAACGGGAGAAGGCAGCAGAGAAGGGACAGCAGGGCAAGGCGCAGAGAAGACAGTAGGGGGGCAGCAGAGAAGGGACTGCAGGGGAGGGCAGCCAGAGTAAGAAGTAGGGAGAGGCAGCAGAGAAGACTGCAGGTAGGGCAGCAGAGAAGGACAGCAGGGAGGGGCAGCAGGAAAGACAGCAGAGGAAGGCAGGCAGAAGAAGACAGCAGGGAGATCAGCAGAGAAAGACAGCAGGGAAGGCAGCAGAGAAGACCCGCAGGAAGGCTAGCAGAGAAGACAGCAGGGAGGGCAGCAGGAGAAGAACAGCAGGGAAGGCAGACAGAGAATACAGCATGGGGAGGGCAGCAGAGAAGACAGCAGGGAAGGGCAGCAGAGTGACAGCAGGGAAGGCAGCAGAGAAGACAGCTGGGAGAGGCAGCAGAGAAGAGAGCTGGTAGGCAGCAGAGGAAGACAGCAGAAATGACTAGCAGAGAAGGCAGCAGAGAATGACAGCAGGGAGAGGCAGCAGAGAAGACAGCAGGGAAGGCAGCAGAGACGGCAGCAGGGAGGGCTGCAGGAGAAGACAGCAGGAAGGCAGCAAGAGAGAAGACAGTAGGGAAGGGCAGCAGAGAAGGACACCAGGGAGGCAGCAGAGGAAACAGCAGGGAGGGCAGCAGAGCGGACAGTCAGGAGAAGGCAGCAGAGAAGACAGCAGGGAGGGCAGCAGTGAAGACAGCAGGGGAGGGCAGCAGAGAAGACAGCAAGAGGCAGCAGAGAAGACAGCAGGAAGGGCAGCAGAGAAGACAGCAGGGAAGGGCTGCAGGAGAGGGCAGCTGAGAAGACAGCAGGGGGGCAGCAGAGAAGACTGCAGGCGAGGGCCAAGCAGAGAAGACAGCGGGAAGGCAGCAGAGAAGACAGCAGGGAGGGCAGCAGAGAAGACAGCAGGATGAGGGCAGCAGAGAAGACTGTAGGGGAGGGCAGCAGAGAGACTAGCAGGGAGGGCAGCAGGGAGGGCAGCAGAGCAATGAAAGCAGGGTGGGCAGCAGGGAGGGCAGCAGGGTTGGGCAGCAGGGAAGAAAGACAGCAGGGAGGGCAGCAGCGGAAGACACAGAGAAAGACAGCTGGTGAGGGCAGCAGAGAAGACAGCTGGGAGGGCAGCAGAGAAGACAGCAGGGAGGGGCAGCAGAGAAGACTGCAGGGAGGGCAGCAAGAGAAGACAGCAGGGAGGGCAGAGAAGAAGACAGCAGGTGGAGGTGGGTCGCAGGGGAGGGCAGCAGGGGAGGGCAGCAGGGAAGCAGCAGGGAGGGTGAATCCTATTAGTGTTCCTTTTAAAACTTTTTAAGTTACTGTTCATTACATACGTTAATTCTCTAAAATAAATTTACAAGAACTGTTATAGCCCTTACCTTGTTTGTCCCTTACCATCACGCCTTCCTCACCCCCTTCACCATCACTTCCTTTCCCTTATCCCCTTCTACATCACTCCTTCCCATCTCCCCTTTCACCATCACTCCTTCCCATCTCCCCTTCACCATCACTCCTTCCCATCATTCCCCTTCACATACACTCCTTCCCATCATCCCCGTCACCATCTCTCCTTGTCCCATCATCCCCTTCACCATCATCCTTCCCTTCACGCCACCTTCACCATCACTACTTCCCAGCATTTCCCCGTCACCTTTCACTCCTTCCCATCATTCCCCTTCACCATTCACTTTCCCAGCACCCCCCTTCACCATCACTCCTTCCATCACCCCCTTCACCATACACTCCTTCCATCACCCCATTCACCATCCACTCCTTCCATCTCCCCTTCACCATCACTCCTTCCCATCACCCCTTCACCATCACTCCTTCCATCACCTTCACATCACTCATTCCCATCATCCATTCACGCCATCACTCTTCCAATCATACCCCCTTCACTTTACTACTTCCATCATCACCTTCACCATCACTCCTTCCATCTTCACTTCACCTTCATCACTTCCCATCTTCCCTTCACCATCACTCATTCCCTTCATTTCATAACCTTCTCCATCCTCCTTCCCCTTCATCACCTGTCACCATCATCCTTCCTTCTGCTCCTCACATAACTCTTCACATCTCACCTTCACCATAATCAATCTTCCCATCATCTCACTCTTCACCATCCTCTCCTTCCATCATCTGCCTTCACCATCTCTCCTTACACCATCACCCCCTTTCTCCATCTACTCCTTCCCATCTTCCCCTTCACCATCACTCCTTCCCATCATCAACTTCACCATCACGCCTTCACATCACCCCGTTCACCTTTACTCACTTCCATCATCCCCTTCACCATTCCAACTCCTTCCATCATCTCCCGTCACCATCTCTCCTTCCACCATCATCCCCTTTCCATTCACTCCTTCACCATCACCCTTTCACATCACCCTCATTTCCCCTCACTATCACCCTCTCACCATCACTTCTGGTACTGTATTCTCGTTCTTTCCGTTTCTACTACTATTACTTATATTATCGTTTTTTCCTTCCGCTTTATTTTCACTCTCGTTTTCTTTCTTTATTCACAACTTTCGGACGATGTTACCTCTACTTCCATCTATTATAAACCACTACCACCATACCTCCTACCAAGAAACTCCAAACTACAATCTAACAAGAATCTCCATCCATTTCCTCCTCACACTGGACTCCACCAATACCTCCACAAGAACATCCACCATTACATACAACTCCTTATCCAGGAATCCTCCACCACTACCTCCACCAGTGACCTCCTCACATTACACCTTACCTCACAACTATTCTCCACCAGAACCTCCACCATTACCACCTCTACCTCCTCGAAAACCTTCCACCACTCATCCAACCAGAACCTCCACTCATTACCACCACTACCTCCTACTAAAACCTCACACCACTTACCTCCACCATCTACCTCCACAAGAACACACCACCCGAACCACCTACCTTTACATACCTCTACCTCCAAAGCAACCACCACCACCTTTACCTCCACTACCTCCACCTGACTCCACCATTACAACCACTACCTCACAGAACACTCCCACCACTACCTCCACCAGAAACCACCACCATTACCAACACTACCTCCACCAATAACCTCACACTCTCACTCCCTACCCCACCAGAACTCTACCATTACCACCACTACCTCCTGAAACCTCCACCACTAACCCACTCAGGACCTTCACCACTTCTACACCAGAACCACCACCATTACCACCACTACCATCACCAGTACATCCACCACTACCTCCATCAGAGACCTCTACCATTACACCACTAACCCCACCAAAACCTCCACTCTACCTCAACCATGAACCTCCACCATAATTCCACACAAACTACCGTCATTACTCTTTTGCCACTAATTGTTCTATCTATCCGCTCATCACAATACTCTTCCCCCGCCACAACAACCGCCATACCCATCACCACAACCATTCTCATTTTCTCCACCATCAACCACCCATCACAACTTCATCACACTACATATCCCCAACTACCAGGTAGAGGTAAGGGGAATTGGGAGGAACTAGAGGTGATGGGAGAGATGGGGATAGGAAGTGAGTGAATGTGGTTAAGGAGAGGTGAGAGGGTGAGTATGAGTGTGGAAATACCTTCAAGGGATTTGGGTCTTTCTTTAAAGTCCTCTTCAAGAGTCCTCTTTATTCATACTCATTCAAGTGAGATTCTGGAAGAAGGTCTGTCTTTGGAGATTTTAACCCTCACCTTTACCCCACCTTCCCCTCTCCCTTCCTTTCCTTTCCTCCTTCCTTCCTCTCTTTACTCTCTCCCCTCCCCTCCTTCACTATATCCTCATCCTCCTGCTGTTCTATCAGTCATCCCCTCCACTTTTTCTCACTCTACCTTCCTCCTCTCATTTCCAGTCATGGTAAGAGGCAAGAGGGCCTTCACGTCTTATGGTAACACAAATACATGACCATTGTTCTTGTTAATTCCTCTTGTTTAAAAGTTTTGTAATATTTTATTTCATTATTAAACTGAGAAAATAATTACTCGAAATAAATATTTTATTAAAATTCTAAATTTTTATTTTTAATTACCATTTTATTAGTAATATGTTACAGGTTTTAAATATTGGTTTTTTTTGTTTCTATCGCTAGAAAATGCAAATTTTTCTTTTACGAGGCTTCTTATTAACACTGAGAATTAAAAAAAAATATTATGCTAATCCCTGTGCTCATGAGTCTCTCTTCCCTGGAGCTAATGAGCTCATCCCTGGAGCTCATGAGTTCATGGCCTGCGAGGTCATCCCTATGTAACCAGGAGCTCTCATGGCTATAGTGCGCCTCTTTACCTTTGCGTGTCTTTGTTTTTTCAGCTTTTTAGGCTGATGAAGGACCCCCCTAATGTTCTGTGGGAAAAATATCTTTGTCAACTATTTTATCCTTTTCTGGAGAGAGTGTTTTGATTATAATACTTATTTTCACGAGACTTGTGAAAATAATTATGTAAACAAGATGACGAGAACAGTTGAGTGCCCATTCCGATCTAAGAACAAAAGGACATAAGAAAGAAGGAACATCTACAA
Source organism: Cherax quadricarinatus (assembly GCF_026875155.1). Lineage (NCBI taxonomy): Eukaryota > Metazoa > Arthropoda > Malacostraca > Decapoda > Parastacidae > Cherax > Cherax quadricarinatus. The sequence continues at coordinate 31,860,415 of NC_069425.1, forward strand.
ACAGGGCCTACTGACCCATGCGAAGCAGGTTTGTTCCCCCCCCATCAGCCCAGGACCCACATAGTCGAGGCACTTCAACTTATGAAGGAGCATGGCATAAGACTAGTAGCACAGCTTGTTCAGGTCAGCAACTACTCCCACTCTTGTAATTTATCCTAACCTATTTTTAAAACTACACAACGTTTAGCGCTATAAACTGTATTCGGAAGTTTGTGTCCACTCGTCCACAACTCTTTTACCAAACCTCAGGTGCATTTCTCTATATCTCCTGTATCTGAATTTGTTCCAACTGAAACCATTGCTGGCGAGTCCTGTCTTGGGCTGGAAATTTTCAGCTACGCTATTTACATCCCCTTATTCCTGTTTTCATTTATACACCTCGATTTATCCCACCCCCTAATTTCTACGCCATTCGAGTGTGTGCAGATTACAGGGCCTTCAGTCTATCCTCTTAGGGTTGATTTTCTAATACTTCGGGATCAACTTTGTCATTCCTCCTTTGTACGTTTCCAGTGCATTTATATCCATTTCGTAATACGGGACCTGGAACTGTGCAGCATAATCTAAATGAGGCCTATCCAAGGATATATAGAGTTGAAGAACAGCCTGAGGACTTCTATTATTTATACTTCTAGATATGAAGCCAAGGATTCTGTTAGCTTTATTGCGAACACTAATGCACTGTTGTCTTGGTTTTAGATTATTGCTAACGAGAACTCCTAAATTCTCTTCGCAATCAGTAATATTAAGATCTCCATTATTTAGTTTATATGTGGCATGGTTATTTTCCTGTCCAACATTTAGAACTTTGCATTTGTCTATATTAAACTGCATCTGCCACTTCTCCGACCATTGCATCAGTCTATTCAAATCATCCTGGAGTGCTCTAGTGTCCTCATTAGAATGAATTGGCCAACCTATTTTGGTATCATCAGCAAATTTGCTTATGTAGCTATTTATTCCCTCATCTATGTCGTTTATGTAAATTGTGAACAACAACGGCCCAACACTGACCCCTGCGGAACACCGCTTGTGATGTGCCCCCATTCTGATTTCTCCCCATTTATGCAAACTCCCCTGCTGCCTATTTGTCAGCCAAGCCTCTACCCATAAAAAAAATTCTCCTCCTATTCCGTGTGCCTTAAGTTTTCCTCAATAGCCCCTGGTGTGGAACTCTATCGAAAGCCTTACTGAAGTCCATGTACACAATATCAATCATTACCATGATCTACCTCCTCAAACACCTTAGTGAAAAAAGTTAGTAAATTCGTAAAGACAGGAAAGCCCCTTTGTAAAACCGTGTTGAGATTCATTTAAACAATCTATGCCTATCAAGGGTGGCTACGAATTGCTTCGGGAATTGTTGTTTCCATAAATTGCCCACTTTTGGGGGTAAGGCTTATTGGTCTATAGTTCGAAGCCAAGGACCTGTCCCCCTGCCTTGTAAATAGGTATTACAAATTTTCCATTTTCCACTTATCAGGCACTATGCCAGTTTGTAGTGATATGTTAAAAAGATTAGCCAAAGGTATGCTAATTCCTCTTTAACATTCCTTTAACACCCTTGCAAACAGTTCATCAGGACCTGGGATTTGTTAGGTTTTAATTTCTCTATTTTTCTGAGGACCATGTACTAGTTACAACAATCGTGCTAGTTTATTATCGTTCTGTTTTACATAATCTATTATTTCAGGAATTTCACTAGTATTTTCAGAGGTAAAAACTGAGAGGAATTAAGTATTGAAAATTTCACACATATCCTTATCACTGTCAGTGATCTGAATCTGGGCTACTCTTAAGTGGGCCTAATCTTTCCCTAATCTTCTTTTGTATACCTGAAAGAACCCTTTTGGGTTAGTCTTTGAATCCCTTTCGGGCCTTAGCCTCATAATCCCTTTTTGCTTTTCATATTCCTTTTTTTCTCTCTTTAATTGAATATATTGATTTCTTAACTGCCCCCCCCTTTTAATTACC
>NC_069425.1:31862888-31900388 GCF_026875155.1 Cherax quadricarinatus
ACTGGGAAAAAGGGGGAACATAGGTGAGACAGGGTGGAATGTTGGGAAAATGTAGGTGAGAAAATTGGGAGAAAATGTGGGAAATGTAGGTAAAATGTAGGGAAACTGTAGGTGAAAATGTAGGTGAGAAAGTGGGTGAAATGTAGGTGAGAAATTGGGTGAGAAATGTAGGTGAAAGTAGGTAAAATGAGGAAAATGTGGTGGAAAAACATGAGGTAAAACTGTAGGTGAGAATGTAGGGAGAAATGTAGGTGAAAAATGTAGGTGAGAATTAGGTGAGAATGTATGAAAATGTATTGAACATGTAGGGAGAATGTAGGGAGAATGTAGGTGAGAATGTGGGTGAGAAATGAGGTGAAAAATGTAGGGAACATGAGGTGAGACATGTAGGGAGAATTTAGGTGAGAATGTAGGTGAGAAAATGTGGGAGATAGTAGGTGAAACATGTGGGTGAGACATGTGGGAGAAGTAGGTAGAATGTAGGGAAAATGTAGGTAAAAATTGTGGGGAAAAAGTAGGTAACATGTGGGTGAACATTAGGTAAATGAGGGAAAAATGTGGGTGAAAATGTAGGTGAGAATAGGTGAGAATGTAGGGAGAATGTAGGGGGGAGATATTAGGTAGAAGTGGGTAAATTGTAGGAGAAAAATGTGGGGTGAAACATGTAGGTGAGAAGTAGGTGGTAATGTGGGTTGGAATGTAGGAGATATGTAGGTGAACATTTAGGTGGGACATGTAGGGGGAAATGGGTGAACATTTAGGTAGAATTGGGAGAATGTAGGTGAAACATGTAGGGGAGAATGTAGGTGAAATATTAGGGAGAATGTGGTTTGAAAATGTAGGTGAGAAATGAGGTGGAAATTAGGGAGAATGTAGGTGAGAAATGTAGGTGAAATTTAGGGGGTTAGGTGAGACGTAGGTGAGAATGTAGGTGAGAATGAGGTAAGATATTAGGGAAACTGTGGGGGTGAAACATGTGGTGAGACATGTAGGTGAGATATGTAGGGAAATGTGGGTGAGAATGTAGGTGAGAATGTAGGAGAATGTGGAGAGAAAAATGTGGGTGAAAACATTAGGTGAACATGGGGTGAGAATGTGGGGGAAATTGTAGGTGAACATGTAGGTAGAATGTAGGGAAACAGTAGGTGAGAATGTGGGTGGGGAATGTAGGTGATAGTGGGTGGACATGAGGTAAGAAATGTAGGAGAAAAATGTAGGTGAAACTGTAGGTGAACAGTGGGTGAGAAGTGGGGAAAACATGTAGTGAAAAATTGTGGTGAGATATGTGGGGGAAAAAAGTAGGTGAATATTAACACCCCGGCGGTGAAAGGAATGAATTTAAAAAACGGCCCTGTGATTTTGGATAAAAATTTCATCACCTAGGACCCAAGGGCACAGTAAGAAAACAGATATCAATATCCGGGTTTCTCGGGACTTTTTTACAATCTTACCAGAAGTAAACAAACACTGTGGGAACAAGTGAAGAATTTTTTTTAAAAATGTTAATTTAGACAATTTCCACCACCAAGTGCGGTTTAAACCCGAGACGTAGGGATAAACCCGCCCCGGGGGGCCCCCAGCAGCAACAGCCTGGTTGAACCAGGAAAGCACCAATAAGCCGGGCCCAGAGGTTACCACGCTCTAGATCCCATTCAATCTTGAAAAAAAAAAAAAAAAACAAAAAAAATTTTTTTTAAAAAAAAAAAAAAAAATTTTAAAAAAAAAAAAAAAATTTAAAAAAGGGTTTCCCCCTTTTTAAAATTTTTTTTTTAAAAACCCCCCCAAAAACCCAATTTTCCCCCCCAAAAAAATTTTTTTTAAAAAAAACCCCTTTTTTGGGGAAAACCCCCCCCTTTTTTAAAAAACCAAATTTTTAAATTTTTAAAATTTTTCCCCCCCCTTTGGGGGGGGTTTTTTTTTAAAAAAAAAAAAAAATTTTTTTTTTTTCCCCCCCCCAAAAAACCCCTTTTAAAAAAAAGGGGGGGAAATTTCCCCAAAAAAAAATTTTTTTCCCCTTTTTTTTAAAAAAAAAAAAAACCCCAAAAACCCCGCCCCCCTTTTTTTAAAAATTTCCAAACCCCCGGGGGTTTTTGGGGAAAATTTTTAAATTTTTTTAAATTTTTTAAAACCCGGGGTTTTTAAATTTTTGGGGGCCCAAAAAGGGAAAATTTTTAAAAAAAAAAGGGGGCCCCCCCGGGGTTTTTTTTTTCCCCCCCTTAAAAGGTTTTTTTTTTTCCCCCCCCCCGGGCCTTTTTTTCCAACCCGCCTTTTTTTTTTGGTTTTTTTGGGGGGCCTTTTTTTTTCCCGGTTTTTTAAAAAATTTAAAACCCCCCCTTTTTTTTCCCTTTTCCCCCCAAAAAAAAGGGGAAATTTTTTTTATTTTCCCAATTCCCGTTTTAAAAAAAAACCCCCCTTTTTTTTTTTTTTCCCCCTTTTTAAAAATTTTTTAAAAGGGGGGCCCCGGGGGGGGTTTTTTTTTTTGGGGTTTAAAAATTTTTTAATTTTTTTTTTGGGGGGGGAACCCCGGGCCCCCCCCCAAAAAAACCCCCCCCTTTTTTTTTTTTTCCCCCCCGGGGGGCCCTTTCCCCTTTTTGGGGCCAAAAAAAAAAAAATTTTAAAACCCTAGAAAATCCTAGGGGAACTCGGGTCCAAGTCTTCACACACAAAAACTCCCTATGAAAAAAAAGGGGCTGGGGAGTGGGGCAGAATACCCCATAAAAGCAGGGGGGTTCAAAAATATACTAAGAATAAAACAATAAGTGTAAAGAGACCCAAGACTCTTCGACCCCTCCCTTTATACTACATGGGATTACCAAACAGCCCCCCTGCTGTCTTTAGGAGGGAATTCTTCAAATTGTAAAGTCACTTCCTTATAGCGGGTGGGTTCATACCTTGGAGTGTGGCGCCCCGCACAATGCCTGCTGACCAAGCTTTGATCCCCAGGAGCCCTTGCTGGGCCCGGGGGTCGCGGGGGGTGTTGCAGCCCCGGAACCACCGGGGGACGCGGGGGTGTTGCGCCCCGTCTCAGTATAGTACCAGTTCCTAGTAACCAGTTCCCAGTAACCAGTGTACCAGTAGAGACTCCTACAACCGTTTGCGTGAATCACTGACGTATTAAATTTTGTGCGACCATAGCGGGATTTCAAACACCCCCCTCGCCGTAGGCACTCATGGGTCAGTCAAGATAAGAGCAGAGAGAGGAGGTCGGTGTTGGCATTTTTCCAATTTCCCTTTATATTTTATACTACTACCAGCTACTGAGTTTTTTACCCATCCACGTACAAAAACCCCTATACAAAATGGTGGCACCGGTGGGGCGGGGATTTAAGGGTATTTCAACGTTAGAAGACTGTTTGGGGGTACCCGGGCAGGTCAAAGGTGAACCCCCGACCTCCGCACTCGTACCCCACCCCCCCTCCCCCCCGGGTTTACCCCAGCCTGAAGCCTTTTGCAGGATTTTAAGTTTTCCTGGTTTTTCGTGTCTAATTGTTTAAATCTCCGAGGGTTGACCCGGATTTTGCAATTAACCCATCAATAACCAGATGGGAAGTGAAGCTAGTCAGCCTGCCTAGCCTCCCACCCGCCTGTCTCCTCATCCACCTGCCCTTCAGCGGTGCATCGTTAACGCTTCCAGTCACCATTCTCGGGGTTTTAAACCCCGTCAGCCAAACCAGCTTCTAACCTCTGAGAGAGAGAAGTAAGCCAGCAAGTTCTCTGAAGTTTTGTTCATATATCGCTTGTGCTTGGATGTGGAAAGAGGGGTCTTTCATCCCTGGGCATTGGGGTTTAGTTAAGCCCCCTTGGCTGGGGAAAGGCGTGCATGAACCCCAAACAGGGCCAGCTTGTTTCCACCCCCCCACCACCCGCCCCCCCACCCGCCACACACCTTCACTCACTATGTGGTGTTTGCACCCTTTGTACCGGGCCCTGTACTGTTTTGGCCCCAAAATTTGGGTAAAGAGTTTGTAGCTGAGCGCCAACGAAAAAAGCCGTTATGGGGTTTTCCCCAAAGGGGAAAGCGATTTCTCGACAACATGTGAGGTGGAGGCTCTCCCCGCACAGATGTCTTCCCCCCCTCATCACTAGTCACTCCTTATACCCCAGACCCAGTGATAATTTCTGTTTTTTAGCATTTTCTTGTTTTGAAAATTTGCGTGTGTGAGACATTTTAGTAATTTTTTGTTACCCAAAACTTGTGTTTTCAGTGTAGACTCAGTGTTTCTTTGATTTTCATTATTTTTTTTGCAAATTTTTCATGTTATCGTCATCCATATTTTTTTTTATCGGTTTTTTTTTTATGTACTCTCTTCTGTAGTAAGTTTATTCTGGGTTCCCAGTCAGTCACTCGTGTGAGTAATTCATTTTTTTTTATCTTGTTTCTTTCAGCATTGTTTCCCCAGTATTTGTCATTGTTTTCATCGGATATCCACCCCAGTATCCCAAATTATCCATTTATTTCTAATGTGTCTTTTTTTTCGTGCCGCTTTCTCACCCCCTGATCTTTTCGCAGACTTGTTACCTTTATTTTTGCCGAAATTTTTTGTCGTATCGTCACAGCAAGATTTTGTTGAAAAAATTTACTAAAAAAAATGAATAAGTGAATTTTTTTGTGTGTGCCCCCCACTTGTAAGGTTGTGTGCCCCCCCTTGTAAGTGTTGTGTCCCCCGCCATTTGTAAGTGTTAACTTCCATTTTTGTTTTTGTTTTTTTTTCTTTTATTTTTAATATTTCTTTGAAAAAATTCCTCTTATGTAATTTCAATTTTTTTTTAACGACAGTTTTTTCTTTACTCGGTAAATTGTTTTGTTTAATTTACAATTAAGAGTTAAAGTGTTTCAATCATTTTTTCTTTTATTTTTTTTTTATTATTTAACCACTTTTCCCAGTGAAAATTTATTATGCATGATTTTTTTCTACCTTTTTTTGTTGCACTTGTTCTGCAGTAAATTTTTTTTTTTTATTGACAATTATTCCATTTATTTTGTTTGTGTCTTGTTTTTCATTTTAATTATTTTTTTTTCCCATGTTGTTTTGCCATTATTTTTTAATTTTTGTTTATGCTTTTTTGAAAATTTTTAAATTTCCCAAATTATCTTCGTTGCAAAAATTGGGGGGATTTTTTTTTATATTTTTTTTACATTGATTATAATTTTTATTATTAAATTTCTTTTTTTGCAGAGTACAGACGCTCTTTTGCTTTTAAATTCAGTCTCCAGTAATTTTTTTATTGAAAATTTTCAATGTTTTTTTTTTTTTCTTTGTCCACATCCTTTACTTTGAGTGCCCTTCTTTTTCAGTGTACTTAGACATTTTTGTTATTTTCTGCAAATTTTTGACCCTTTTTTTTAATTTTACATTTTGTATCATTTTTATTGTTCATTATTTTTTGCCTTATTTGTTCTTGTGAATTTTCTTTGCCATTATGTCTCAATCCCGTCAAGTGTACTTTAGTGAATGTTTGACACTCAACTCTCGGGCAAATGTGCCCCGTCATCAGTCCTCACAATTCCTTAGCGACTGACGCCCGACCCAGACAGAGATACTAAGTTTACTGGATTCCTTGATGCTTCCTTTATTCAATGGCCATGACATGTCTTAAAGCATGGTTTACTGCCATTCGTTTCTTTTAAGCTCTGTTGAAGGTCCTCCTTGAGGAAAGTTTATCAGCTTGCGAAAGAAGTTTTCATCGTCCCCTGCTGCTTCACGTTGTTGTCCCCTTTGATAGCGAGTTCAGGAATCTTCAAAGGGTCCAATTGAGGAACTGTTTGTTCTTTCCCAAACCAGTAAAAACAGCTGTCCAATGTCATTTTTGGGAACTAGGGGAATGCTACCCCCGACTAATGAATCGTTGATGCCTTTGTGTTGATTAACAAACTTTTATCATTTTACAATGCTGCCCAAATCCTAGTTTTTGCCCCTGCGAGGAAAAAACCCCCCCAGCATCGTTTGCTAAAAATAGCAGCTTTTGGAGCAATCAAAGAACAAATTTGCCCCCTGCTTCCGTGAGTGCTTATGAGGCTAATCCCCCAATGTGGATGGAACCACTAACAGCCCTAAATCATGTAGTTCCTTGTGCCCCCGGGGTACTTTCCTATGATCAAAAGTAATTTCACCCTATGCCTCAGTCTGACCACCTCTTTTTTTGCCCACAGCGAAAAATCGTGGTCTCACCTTTCTCAGCGTTTCATCAAGGACCGTGTACAGGCATAAAAAAACCTTTGGTATTCATAGTACATTCATAACCATAGTCAGGGGGCTTTTTATAAACTGGGGTTTCCCCGTGCCATATTGCAATTAATTTCCCTGTAGTTACCCTAAAGGGTCTACTGATGATGATACCATCGATTTCCCTACTGTACTTATCAAAAATACATGGACAGGGCCATCGAGTGCAATCTCTTTACAACTTCAGATCTAGGTCTTTCCCCGGGGCCGTTCCAACCGCAAAACCCGTAGAGGAAACAGATATCGTGGTTCTCAAAAAAACCAGAACCAGGCCATTTTTCCCCAATTCTAAAAATAACCAAAACCGGTCATTTTCCAATTGGGGGAATTCAGCGCCCCACCAAAACCGTCCCATGGTGACAGAGGTGAAAATGAGTACACCCCCCCCTTCACAATTCCTTTGAAGCCTTAAGATCTCGAGAATGACAATCCTGCTGATGTTTTGCTTCACATGTCTCTGACATAGATGTTTTTGGGGGTGAGTAAACAAATCTTTGCTGTGAAAACCACCTTTTTGTTTGCACATAACCCAAAATGAAAACCATGGCCCCATAGTGAAATTCTGTTATAAGGGCCCCCCGTTTTTGTTCATGGACTCGGGGTGCGCAAGTCAATTTATCAGGTTTAGTTTGTTTGGGGAAAAAGCATTTACGCTGCCCCCCTTCTCGTAAAACCCAAACTCAGGCCCTCCCTTAGTGGAGTGTGGGTTCTCACCGCGGCCCGCGGTCGGACTTCCCTTTTTTCTATCCAGGTAGAGACTTCATGCTTCCCTTCCTTTTTGTCGAAATTACTTTCCCTGGTGAACCCTTTTACTAGAAATTTTGCTTCATGCGGACTTACCATACGCCGCAGAGTACGACATTTGAATTAAGTCCTTACAGGCCCGTGCATTTTTCCTAGCGTACCCAGGGGTCAGGCACGATGGGCCCGATTCCTTTTTGGTTCCCGCCTTCAGACTTGCAAGATAGTGTATTACCTCAAGTGTCCAGGACGCTCTGACTACTTTAGTCTGAGCCCATCCCTGCAATGTTACTAGTTCAAGTATAGTTTTCCCCAGGGGACCCTTGTCGGAAAACGATTACTTTTTAATAGTAAAGCCATCTCTTGTTGTGTCAAAGCCCTCTGCGAAGGGCTTTCTGTCGCAGGTTTCCCTCCTAGAGTGTCGTTGTTGTTCCTAGTGTTCCCGTGGTGATAACGTCCTATTGGGCAGTATTCCTCAAAGTAAAAAAGGGCTATTTGGGAAAAATCCCTTCATGTTGTAAGGATAGTAAGATCCATTTCTTCCCAACACTTTTGGCACAGTGTTCTCTCAGAGAAATACCAATCTTTTTGACCTTGTTCACTATCCTTACCTGTTAGGGAGAGGATGAGTTTTCACCTGGGGGTGGGGGCGGTGCTATTTCTACTGGGGGGACCTCATCCCCTTCCTGGTCAATCTGTTCCCCAGTTAGGGGGAAAGACTTAGCTCCCACTGACTTCCCCCAAAAAAGTCAAAGGTTTTTTGACCTGTGAACAAACGTCGTAAAGCCATTCCCCTTCCCGTGAGAAAATGGGTTAACGAACTTATTGTCCCTTTTTATTCCCCCTTGAACCCGGTACAGACCCCATCTTATACCCGCGTACAGAAAGCCTCTTTCCCAATTGCTGTTGCAGAAGAATTGATCAATCAAATCTTTATGAGGAGTTATTGCACCTAGCAATTCACCTTGGAACGCCCCTTTATCCTATACCTAAGAAGGGATGGGACTGGCGCCCAGTGATTGACTTTAGGAAGTTAAAGCGAAAACTATTCCCGACGTTCCCACTCCTGTATGGGTGATCTTTTTTGTAAAATCGGAATAAAAAGTCTTTTCAACCCTGGGTTTGTTACAAAGGGGTTTTTGGCAATTCCCTCTTCCGGGCCCCCCAAGACCCAAAAACCCTTCTCCACTCCTACAGGCATTATCACTCCCCCATATGGGTTGGATACATCCTCCCCTATCCGTCTCAAGGCTCATGACTAATATCTTTTGAGGTCTCATAGGAATGCACTTCGGGACTTTGATGACGTAATGTCATGTCTAAAGACGTGGATACACACTTGAAAAAAACTTGATGTGTATTGGTAAGCTTGAAGAAGCCCAAACTAAAAATCAAAATGTTAAATTCAATTTTTCGATCGAAATTAATTTTTGGTCACAGTCACTCCTAGAGGGGTTCGACTGACCAAGTAAAATACTGCAGTACTAAATTTCCCAACTCCCAAAACGCTGATGCCGAAGATCCTTTGTGGGCTTAGAGGGTTTTTTAAAATCTTTTATTGCCAATTTTTTTCCATAGCTGCTCCTCTAACTGAGTTGCTTAAAAAAGATGCTCCTTTTGTTTGGGGCCTTCCGTCAAGAAAAAGGGAATTTCCAACTCTAAAGAAAAGCTAACTCGCCCAAATTTTTAAATTTCCAGGGTTTTTCTAAGCCCTTCTTCTGACAACTGTCTAATTCAATTTGGGTAGGTGCCGTACTGCTCCCCGAAGACCGAAGGCCGAGTCCTTACGAAGGGAACGTAATTATACAGTAACTGGCAAGAAGCTTTTTGCAAAGTTGGTCTTTAAAGCCTTCCCAGACATTATTTATCGTATTGTTCTGTCTTGACAGACCCCCGCTCCACTGATCCTTTATTCCAGAACAAACAACCTACTGGAAGGTTAGCCAGATGGACCTTTACTATCCAGAGTTCAATCCCACTTTGAACACTTCCTGGGAAGTCAAAAGTAGTCGCAGATGCCTTATCGGACATGTTAGTATATAACGCAGACCCCCCATTTAGTGCTGAAAAGAAAGAAATTCAAGAAACAACCCTGTGGTTTTGGGGTGATTCGATTCCGCTCCCGGGAAAATCTTTTTTGACTGTGAAACCCCCAGCACCCCTTTAGTGACTTTGTCAGAACCCAAAAATTACTGTATCGAACGCCGAGTTGGGTTTTCTCCCCAGCGAAGAGTATACAGTTAGTAATTCCCCCAGTCACAGTGAATGTAGCCACACTAGTTCACGATGTTCAGGTGTGGCACCCTGGTATGGTTGTTCAGTAAAACAGCCAGATTTAAATTTTTTGGGCCCCGTATGGGAATGTATTTCTGAGATTTAAATTGGGGCCCCTAATCCAATCCAAGGTATCCAACCCTAGCAACCCTGGAAAGAGTTGGCCATATTTTTTAATTTAAATTTCCCAATTTTTCCCCCCAGGGCAACAAACATCTTTTTGGGTTATGGTAACCATTTCACCATATTGGATTAGTTCTATTTCAGATAAGACTGCCGAGACAGTGCAAGCTTTTTAAAAAACGCATTTCTGCGGGATACCCCCCCCAAAATCCCTAGTAACAGATAATGGAGGTGAATTTGTAATGATTTTTTTGAAAATTTGGCCCTTGTACAAGATTCTAAAACCACCCTTGTTTCCCCATCTCCTGCCAGCAATGGGTTGGGAAAAGTACCAATAGAAAGTATTTGATGTCTTGAGAGCCACTATCAATCCCCAAAAGTGAAAAATTGGGATGAGTTAACCTATGTGCAGTGTCCCATAAAAATTTTGCTTACAAGTTTCCATAGGGGACACTCCACATTATGCATTACGTGTAGAAAACGTTTGCCTTTGATTGCTTTAAAACTAATCCGAAAAAAATTACAAACCCCGATGATTTCATGCAACTGTACCAGTTTAGCTCAAAAAAGGGCTTTAGAAAAATCGTGAAACACTTCATAAATCAACGCAGAATTTTTCAAGAGTCGCAAACACTCGAGCAAAGCCATCCAAAAAAAAAGTGGTTTGAGAGTTATGCTGATTCTTAACAAAACTCTGCAATGCCTAAGCTTTTTATCAAAAAATTTGTTGGTCCTTACGAGTATTGAACTATCACGGTAATAAGATAAGGGTTTGAAAATAGTACGGCGTAAAAGAATCACTTTTTGTCATTGAAATTGTTGTGATGAAATATGTTCCAACCCCGGCTAATTTGGGACAACTCTGACAATCCCCTGATCCGACTCTTACCTCGATACCATCAGACGTCAACTGAAGTCGTTAAATTTCCCGGACACGACAGGTATTGAGTTTCCCCAAGTTCATTTGTAAACCAATTCAATTTGCCTCAAATACAGCAGAGTTAGCCAGTGCAACATTTTGATCCCCCCAGAGATGCACCCCCCTTTTTAATATTCCAACCCGCGAGTTTGGGGTTAAATGTAAATAACCTGTATAGATGAATAATTCAGTATCAAATTTTCATATTCAAGAAAATTTTTTTTTGTGTTCCTTCTCCCGAATTTTGAGGGGTTAAAAGTCTAGATTGAGGCACCGAATCTGCCTTTCTGTTAAACACTTCTTTCTTTGTATGTCATTCCTTCATCAGAATCCGTAGATACATGAATACAGATCCGATCGATCAAATTTTTTTTATCCTTCTATTGTGTAATCCCAACGTTGAGTTTATTCGGTTGAGTTGTGTATATTATACCTTTGTATGATTACAGTGTTTATTACGTTTCAGTTACATAAATGTTCCATTCCAATGTTTTACTTATGTATGTTATAATGTTCAATTGTTGTGTACTTTGACATTTAATAGAATCAGCCAAGCCGTACAACCTGCTGTCTCTAGTTTGTATTATTGTATTTCAGGACGACATACGGTTAGCATCGCCGGCTCTCAGTTAGGTAGTACCAGTTCCTAGTGAACCAGTTACCAGTAACAGTGTACCAGTAGGATGACTCACTAACAAACCAACTCTCGCGTGAAATCACTGAGTGTATTTCATATTGTGCTGACCATAGCAGATTTCAAACACCCCTCGCCCTATAGGCACTCATGGGTCAGGCAAGATAGAGAGCAGAGAGAGGCAGGTCGGCTGTTGGCGCTTTCCATACTTCCCGTTATATATTATACGTACTACCAGCCTACGTGAGTATTCTTACCCTATCCATGTATCGTATCGAAAACCCCTCATGACACCGGAACCACCCGGGGGTCGCGGGGTGTTGCAGCCGCAAGCACCCGAGGTCGCGGGGGTTTTGCAGCCGGAAGCACCCGGGGTCGCGGGGGTGTTGCAGCCCCGAAGCACCCGGGGTCGCGGGGGTGTGCAGCCCCGGAATTCCCGGGGTCGTGGGGGTTACTAGCACCCGGGAACACTCCCGGGGTTCGCACTGGTGTTTGCAGCCCCGGAACCACCCGGGGTCGCGGGGGTGTTGCAGGCCACGGAACCCCACCCAGGGTCGCAGGGGGCGTTGCAGCCCCGGAAACCACCCGGGGTTCGCGGGGGGTGTTGCAGCCCGGAAGCACCCGGGGGTCACAGGGGGTGATGCAGCCGGAAAGCACCGGGGTCGCGGGGGGTGTTGAGCCCGGAAGCACCCGGGGTCGCGGGGGTGTTGCAGCCCGGAACAACCCGGGGTAGGGGGTGTTGCAGCCCGGAAGAAAAAAATCACCCCGGGGTCGCGGGGGTGTTGCAGCCCGGAAAGCACCGGGGTTCGCGGGGGGTGTTGCAACCCGGAACACCGGGGTCGCGGGGGGTGTTGCAGCGCCCCGGAACCACCCGGGGTCGCGGGGGGTGTTGCAGCCCCGGAACCACCCGGGGTCGCGGGGGTGTTGCAGCCCCGGAACCACCTGGGGTCGCGGGGGGTGTTGCAGCCTGGAAGCACCGGGGTGCGGGGGGTGTTGCAGCCCCGGAGCCACCCGGGCGTCGCGGGGGGTGTTGCAGCCCCGGAAGCAACCCGGGGTCGCGGGGGTGTTGCAGCCCCGGAAAAAAAAAAAAAAAAAAAAAAAAAAAAAAAAAAAAAAAAAAAAAACCCACGGGGGTCGCGGGGGTGTTGCAGCCCGGAACCACCTGGGGTCGCGGGGGGGTTGCAGCCCCTGGAAGCACCCGGGGTCGGCGGGGGTGTTGCAGCCCGGAGCCACCCGGCGGTCGCGGGGGGTGTGCAGCCCCTGGAAGCACCCGGGGTCGCGGGGGTGTTGAGCCCCCCGGAACCCACCCGGGGTCGCGGGGGTGTTGCAGCCCCGGAACCACCTGGGTCGCGGGGGTGTTGCAAGCCTGGAAGCACCCGGGGTCGCGGGGGTGTTGCAGCCCCGGAAGTACCCGGTGGTGCGGGTAAATTGCCCCCCCCCCCCCCCCGCGGGGTGTTGCAGCCCCGGAAGCACCCGGTGGTCGGGGGGGTGTTGCAGCCCTGGAAGCACCCCCGGGGGTCGCGGGGGGTGTTGCAGCCCCGGAATCCACCCGGGGTCGCGCCAGAGGGGTGTTGCAGCCGGAAGCACCCGGGGTCGCGGGGGTGTTGCAGCCCTGATAACACCCGGGTCGCGCGCGTAGGTGTTGCAGCCCGGAAGCACCCGGGGTCGCGGGGGGTGTTGCAGCCCCGGAAGCACCCGGGGTCGCGGCGGGTGTTGCAGCCCCGGAAGCACCCGGGGTCGCGGGGGGTGTTGCAGCCCTGGAAGCACCCGGGGTCGCGGGGGGTGTTGCAGCCCCGGAAGCACCCGGGGTCGCGGGGGTGTTGCAGCCCCGGAAGTACCCGGGGTCGCGGGGGGTGTTGCAGCCCCGGAAAGGGCCCCCCCGGGGGCGCGGGGGGTGTTGCAGCTGGAAGTACCACGGGGTCGCGGGGGGATGTTGCAGCCCGAAGCACCCGGGGGGTCGCGGGGGTGTTGAGCCCGGAAGTTACCCGGGGTTCGCGGGGGTGATTGCAGCCCGGAAGCACCCGGGGTCGCGGGGGTGTTGCAGCCCTGGAAGTTACCCGGGGTCGCGGGGGTGTTGCAGGCCCCGGAAGCACCCGGGGTCGCGGGGGGTTGTTTGCAGCCTGGAAGACACCCGGGGGGCGGGGGGTGTTGCATCCCCGGAAGCACCCGGGGTCGCGGGGGGTGTTGCAGCCCTGGAAGCACCCGGGGTCGCGGGGGGTGTTGCAGCCCCGGAAGCACCCGGGGTCGCGGGGGTGTTCAGCCCCGGAACACCGGGAGTCGCGGGGGTGTTGCAGCCCCGGAAGTACCGGAGTCGCGGGGGGTGTTGCCAGCCGGAAGTTTACCCGGCGGGTTGCGGGAGTGTTGCAGCCCCGGAAGTACCCGGGGTCGCGGGGGGTTGTTGGGCAGCCCGGAAGCACCCGGGGTCGCGGGGGTGTTGCAGCCCCGGAAGTACCCGGGGTCGCGGGGGGTGTTGCAGCCCCGGAAGTACCCGGGGTTGCGGGAGTGTTGCAGCCCCGGAAGTACCCGGGGTCGCGGGGGTGTTGCAGCCCCGGAACCACACGGGGGTGCGGGAGTGTGAACGCCCCGGAAACCAACCCGGGGTCGCGGGGGTGTTGCAGCCCCGGAACCACCCGGGGTAGCGGGGGTGTTACAGCCCGGAACCACCGGGTCGCGGGGGGTGTTGCTGCCCGAGAAGGTACCGGGGTCCTCGGGGGTGTTGCAGCCCCGTGAACCACCCGGGGTTGCGGGAGTGTTGCAGCCCCGGAAGTACCCCCGGGGTCGCGGGGGTGTTGCAGCCCGGAACCACCGGGTCGCGGGAGTGTTGCAGCCCCGGAAGTACCCGGGCGGTCGGGGGGTGTTGCAGCCCCGGAACCACCCGGGGATTCGCGGGAGTGTTGCAGCCCCGGAACACCCGCGGGGTCGCGGGGGTGTTGCAGACCCCGGAACCACCCGGGGTTTTGCGGAGTGTTGCAGCCCCGGAACACCCGGGGGTCGCGGGGGTGTTGCAGCCCCGGAACCACCCGGGGTCGCGGGGTTTGCAAGCCCCGGAACCACCCGGGGGGTCGCGGGGTGTTTGTTGCAGCCACGGAAACCACCCGGGGTCGCGGGGGTGTTGCAGCCCCGGGAAACACCCGGGGTTGCGGGAAGTGTTGCAGCCCCGGAAGTACGGGGTCGCGGGGGTGTTGCAGACCCGGACACCACCCGGGGTCGCGGGTGTTGCAGCCCTGAAGTACCCGGGGTCGCGGGGGTGTTGCAGCCCCGGGACCACCCGGGGGTGCGGGAGTGTTGCAGCCCCGCGGAACCACCGGGGTCGCGGGTTTGAGGGTGTTGCAGCCCGGAACCACCCGGGTTGGGGAGTGTTGCAGCCGGAAACCACCCGGGGTCGCGGGGTGTTGCAGCCCGGAACCACCCGGGGTGCCGGGGGGGTGTTGCAGCCCGAACGTACCCGGGGGCGCGGGAGTGTTGCAGCCTGGAAGTACCCGGGGTCGCGGGAGTGTTGCAGCCCTGGAAGTACCCGGGGTCGCGGGAGTGTTGCAGCCCTGGAAGTACCCGGGGTTGCGGGAGTGTTGCAGCCTGGAGTAACCCGGGTCGCGGGAGTGTTGACAGCCGCTGGAGTACCCGGGGTTGCGGGAGTGTTTGCAGGCCCTGCGAAGTACCGGGGGTCGCGGGAGGTGTTGCAGCCCTGGAAGTACCCGGGGTCGCGGGGGAGTGTTGCAGCCTGGATGTACCCGGGGTCGCGGGCAAGTGTTGCGCCTGGAAAGTTACCCGGGGTCGCGGGAGTGTTGCAGCCTGGAAGTACCCGGGGTCGCGGGAGTGTTGCAGCCTGGAAGTTACTGGGGTTGCGGGAGTGTTGCAGCCCTGGAAGTACCCGGGGTCGCGGGAGTGTTGCAGCCCTGGAAGTACCCGGGGTTGCGGGAGTGTTGCAGCCCTGGAAGTACCCGGGGTCGCGGGAGTGTTGCAGCCCTGGAAGTACCCGGGGTCGCGGGAGTGTTGCAGCCCTGGAAGTACCCGGGGTCGCGGGAGTGTTGCAGCCCCGAAGTACCCGGACAAACCCCGCCCCCCGCCCCCCTACGACGCCCCCGCAGGCCTGCTTGCCGGTACGTCCAACCCGCCAAACCAACGAATATCCCTGCCCACAACTACCTATCAAATTATCGCACCGAGCCCCGGTCGCGGGGGTGTTGCAGCCCTGGAAGTACCCGGGGTTCGGCGGGGGTGTTGCAGCCTCGGAAGCACCGGGGTCGCGGGGGGGTTGCAGCCCTGGAAGCCACCCGGGGTCGCGGGGGGTTGCAACACCGGAAGCACCCGGGGTCGTTGGGGGTGTTGCAGCCTGGAAGCACCCGGGGTCGCGGGGGGTGTTGCTGCCCCGGTAGCACCCGGGGTCGCGGGGGTTGGTATGCAGCCCCGGCAAGCACACGGGGTCGCGGGGGTGTTGCATGCCCCGAAGTACCCGGGGTCGCGGGGGGTGTTGACAGCCCGGAAGTACCCGGGTTGCGGGAGTGTTGCAGCCCCGGAAAGTACCCGGGGATTCAGCGGGGGTGTTGCTGGCACCGGATCAAGAACTGGGGTCGCGGGGGTGTTGCAGCCCCGAACGTACCCGGGGTCGCGGGGGGGTGTTGCAGCCCCGAAGTACCCGTGGGGTTGCGGAGTGTTGCAGCCCCGGAAGTACCGGGGTCGCGGGGGTGTTGCAGCCCGCGAACCACCCGGGGTTGCGGGGTGTTGCAGCCCCGGAACCCTCTACCCGGGGTCGCGGGGGTGTGGCAGCCCCGGAACACCGGGTAACGTCGCGGGTGATCCGTATCAGACACTAAGGTCCATCCCTTCGGCCAAATTCTATCCACCCTGGGTCTGCGGGGTGTTGCAGCCCCGGGAAGTCCCCGGGGTCGCGGGGGGTGTTGCAGCCCCGGAACCACCCGGGGTTGCTGGAGTGTTGCCAGCCCCTCCCCCGAGAAGTACCCGGGGTATCGGCGGATGGAGGTGCTTGCCAGCCCCGGAACCACCGGGGTCGCGTGGTTGTTGCAGCGCCTGGAAGTTACCCGGGGTTCGCGGGGGTGTTGCAGCCCCGGAAACCACCCGGGAGTTTGCCGGCTAGGAGTGTTGCAGCCCGGAACCACCCGGGGTCGCGGGGGGTTGTTGCAGCCCCGGAACCACCCGGGGTTGCGGGAGTTGTTTGCAGCCCCGGAACCCACCCGGGGTTCGCTCGGGCGGTGATGCAGGCCCGGCGACAACCACCTCGGGTCGCGGGGGTGTTGCTAGCCACCGGAACCATCCGGAAGGTCGCGGGGGTGTTTGCAGGCCCCGGACACCACCCGGGGTAGCGGGGGAGTTGCAGCCCCTCGGGAACTCAACCCGGGGTTTGCAGAGTGTTGCGCCCCGATTTAGTACCCGTGGGTCGCGAGGTGTGATTGCTCAGCCCTGAAACCACCGGGGTCGCGGGAGTGTTGCAGCTCCCGGAAAGTACCCGGGGTCGCGGGGTGTGCAGCCCCGGAACCACCGGGGTTTGCGGAGTGTTGCAGCCCCGGAACCACCCGGGGGACGCGGGGGTGTTGCAGTCCCCCCCGGAACCACCCGGGGTTGCGGTGAGTGTTTGCAGCCGCGAACCTACCTCTGGGGTCGCGGGTGTGTGCTTGCAGGCCCCGGAACCACCGGGAGGTCGCGGGAGGGTGTTGCGCACCGGAAGTATCCAGGGTGGCGGGAGTGATTGCAGCCCTGAAGTACCCCGGGGTCACGGGAGTGTTGCAGCCCTGGAAGTACCGGGGTCGCGGGATGTGTTGCAGCCCTGGAAAGTACCCCCGGGTTGCGGGAGTGTTGCAGCCGGAAGTACCCGGGGTCGCTGGGAGTGTTGCCAGCCCTGGAAGTACCCGGGGTTGCGGGAGTGTTGTGCAGCCCTTGTGAGTGCCCGGGGTCGCGGGAGTGTTGCAGCCCTGGAAGTACCCGCGGTCGCGGGCGTGTTGCAGACCTGGAAGTTACCCGGGGTCGGAGAGTGTTGCAGCCTGGAAGTACCCGGGGTCGCGGCAGTGGTTGCAGCCCTGGAAGTACCCGGGGTCGCGGGAGTGTTGCAGCCCTGGAAGTACCCGGGGTTGCGGGAGTGTTGCAGCCCTGGAAGTACCCGGGGGTCTCGCGGGATTGTTGCAGCCTGAAGTACCGGGTCGGCGGGGAGTGTTGCAGCCCTGGAAAACCCGGGTCGCGGGAGTGTTGCAGCCCTGGACTACCCTGGGGTCGCGGGAGTGTTGCAGCCCTGGAACGACCCGGGGTTGTCGGGAGTGTTCAGCCCTGGAAGTACCGCGGGTCGCGGGAGTGTTGCAGCCCTGGAAGTACCGGGGTGCGCGGGTGATGTTGCAGCCCTGGAAGTACCCGGGCGTCCGGGAGTGTTGGGGCCCCCAGCCCTGCGAGTACCCGGGGTCGCGGGAGTGTTGCAGCCCTGGAAGTACCCGGGGTTGCGGGAGTGTTGCAGCCCTGGAAGTACCCGGGGTCGCGGGAGTGTTGCAGCCCTGGAAGTACCCGGGGTTGCGGGAGTGTTGCAGCCATGTGGGAAGTACCCGGGTCGCGGGAGGTGTTGCAGCCCTGGAAGTTACCCGGGTCGCGGGAGGTTTGCAGCCTGGAAGTTACAGGGGTTCCCGGAGTGTTGCAGACCCTGGAATTACCCGGGGTCGCGGGGGTGTTGCAGCCCCGGAACCACCCGAGGTCGCGGGGGGTGTTGCAGCCCCGGAACCACCCGGGGTCGCGGGAGTGTTGCAGCCCCGGAACCACCCGGGGTCGCGGGAGTGTTGCAGCCCCGGAACCACCCGGGGTCGCGGGAGTGTTGCAGCCCCGGAACCACCCGGGGTCGCGGGAGTGTTGCAGCCCCGGAACCACCGGGTCGCGGGAGTGTGTTGCAGCCCGGAACCACCCGGGGTCGCGGGAGTGTTGCAGCCCCGGAACCACCCGGGGTCGCGGGAGTGTTGCAGCCCCGGAACCACCCGGGGTCGCGGGAGTGTTGCAGCCGGAAGTACCCGGGGTCGCGGGAGTGTTGCAGCCGGAAGTACCCGGGGTCGCGGGAGTGTTGCAGCCGGAAGTACCCGGGGTCGCGGGAGTGTTGCAGCCGAAAGTACCCGGGGTCGCGGGAGTGTTGCAGCCGGAAGTACCCGGGGTCGCGGGAGTGTTGCAGCCCCGGAAGTACCCGGGGTCGCGGGAGTGTTGCAGCCGGAAGTACCCGGGGTCGCGGGAGTGTTGCAGCATTATGTTTCTGTCATCTGTTATCCGATTGGTATTATTGTTGTGATCCATAATTCTCTTAGGTTTTTCTTCCTCTGTTCACTCAGGAGTTGTCTTCTTTATCTGTTACTACAGAAGACAATGAGTAAAGAGCGAACCTGGGAAGAGGAAGAGTAGGAAGAAGACGATGATGATAAAAAAAGGAACAATAGCAAAATAGACTGAAAGAAAGAAGGAACATTTACGGAGAGAGAGTAATGATTATACCATTTCCTCAATTACCCCATTTTGACTCTTCCTGTCGCTCTCTCTCTCTCTCTCTCTCTCTCTATATCAAGTATTTCCTGTTTATATTACTTTTTTAACTTATGATACAAGGGGGTATAAGGTGACAGTTATCACAGTTCTCACTAGAGTACATATAAGAGAGGTCATCACCCCTCAGGTGAATCAGCTGACACTCTTCCCTCGCTCATTTGACCTCTGACCTTCATAGGAAAAAGGGAGGTGGAAGGCAGCGGGAGAGGGGAATCATGGGAGAGGGAGGGGTTGGCAAGATGATGTAGACCAGATAAATATATACTCCACCGATGCTACTTTGCGAACGTAAGTCTGAATATCACGAAATAAATAAATAATATATATATATATATATATATATATATATATATTTTATATATATATATATATAATATATATTATATATATATATATATATATACAAAACAATCAATTTGAAAAAAATAATGAACTTCCAAGCTCCTTGATAGTGTGAGAAATCACGAAAGCGCTTGGAAATTCACCATTTTTTCACAATGGTTGTTTTACATATATAAAGATATTCTCATAAGGTAGTGTTTCCCTGTGTGTGGGCCAGAACTGCCTCAGAGATGGTAAGTCTCAGGTGAGAGTAACTCCAGCGCGGCTGCAACACAACCTTTCAGATTCCCGCAGTTAATGAACACACAGTGAAAGAACACAACTGTAAAACCTTTCTGGCGTTTCAGTTGTGTGAAACACTGTGGTGTGTGACTCTCCAAGTATTCCAGGATGTGTGAAACACTGTATTGTGTGACTCTCAGAAGATCCTCTCCAAATGTTCCAGGTCGTGTGAAACACTGTGGTGTGTGACTCAGAAGATATTCTCCAGGTAAACCATGATTTTTTTTTTTACGTGATTCCCTCTCTCTCTCTCTCTCTCTCTCTCTCTCTCTCTCTCTCTCTCTCTCTCTCTCTCTCTCTCTCTCTCTCTCTCTCTCATTAATACATAAAGAACTTTCATTACAGAGGAAATAGATTTATTCTGGCCTCATCCTCTGGATAAATGAGAAAACCAATAGTGAAAAAAAAGTGTTATTGAGAGAAGGGGAAGGAGAGGTTAGCGATGGGTAGGCAAGAAAAGAGGACAGTAGGAAGAGTAAGTAAAAACTAAGAAGAGAGTGGAAAGGAAGACAAGAAGAAGGGAAGGGTGAGAAAACCACAGAGATAAAGGAGAATGATAAGGGAATGATGGAGAGGGAATACAGCAGAGTGAGGTGTGAATGATCGTTCACATACTCCAACACAAACACTAATCTCAGGCTGAAGGAGACTCGATCCTGCGAACCTTGGAACAAGGTACCGAGTACTGTACTCTCTGTCCCACACTGTCCAGTGTGGGACAGTGAGCAGAGTACTGTGTACTTTGTTCCAAGGTTCGTAGCTTCGAGTCTCCTTCAGCCTAAGACTGGTGTTTGTGAATATTTCGCTTGTTCTGAGAATTTTAAACATCCAACACGCAAGATAAAAAAAAATTACTTTTCACGCCTAAAACAACATAATCATAATAAAATGGTGTAGAATACCGAGCAGTTGATGAGTAAGACACATGTGTAACACTTAGTTATCTTTAATGAATAAACGTTCCGCCTGCATAATAGGCTTCACCAGCTGATGTAGATAAATGATTCAGAGAGCCGACATGTTCATCAATTAGACACATATGTAACAGTTGGGTGTTTTAATTGTGGAAACGTTTCG
Source organism: Cherax quadricarinatus (assembly GCF_026875155.1). Lineage (NCBI taxonomy): Eukaryota > Metazoa > Arthropoda > Malacostraca > Decapoda > Parastacidae > Cherax > Cherax quadricarinatus. The sequence goes on from NC_069425.1 coordinate 31,883,017, forward strand.
CCACACAGTGATTTCATCAGTCCAATACTGAGAAGAATGGTTGAACATCACAAGGAGTTTGAGGTAATCAATCAATCAGCTTATGGTCGATGCAATCAGTCCATAAGTTTTGATGGACCGATTACCTCAAACTCCTCCTGATCTTCAACCATTCTTCTTTATACTGGACTGATAAAGTCTCTGTGTGTCGAAACGTTTCCAAAATAAAGATACCCAAGTGTTGCACATGTGTCTAATATATCGATCCATCACTTAATATAGAGATGATTATAACACTCGCCAGTACTGGTACATCTCGCTCCAAAGTTAATCAAGCCATTTTTCGGGGCCCCGTTTTTTGTTTACTTTTAAGCTCCAAGCAGCCTAATTATTTTCTGCACGGCAAAGATGTTAGTACTTTGAAAGCACGAGCGAAATACTGTTTAAATCTCAATAACAATAAGTTATTAAGGCTGCGTGCTATTTCTACACACAATAATGAATACTTTGGTCACTGAAAATAAGAAATTAAATATATATATATTATATATATTTTATATAATATATATTTATATATATATATTATATATTAATATATTATATATATATATATGCAATAAGATCACAGTAAACAGGTGATTTCAGAATATGAAAAACAACCACTGTGAAAGAATAGAGAAATTCCAAGCGTTTTCCCTGACTACTCACATTATCAAGGAACAATGATAATGTGAGTAGTCATGAAAGCGCTTGGAATTTCTCTATTCTTTCACGTGCTTTTTGCATTATATATATATATTATATATATATATATATAAAATATATTTTATATATATATATGTATATTAAAATTTATATTATATTTATTATATTTTATATATATATTTACTTATATTATACATATTATTTAATTTAAAATTTTATATATATATATATATATATATATATATTATACAATATATATTTTATAAAATTATAATAATATATATATATTTATTTTATATTTTATAATATATATTATATTTTAAAATTATATATAAATAATTATATTTTATTTTAATATATATATATTTTATTATATATATATATTAATTTTATATATTATTTATATATATATAAAATATAATATTATAATATATATTTTTATATATTTTATATATATATAATTATACAATATATATATAATATAATATATTATATATATATTATAATAATATATATTTTAATATAATATATATATATATATATATATATATATATAATACATATATAATATAAAATATATATATTATATATATATATTTATATATATATTATATATATATATAATATATTAATATATTATATATATATTATATATATTTTATAATTATATTATATATATATATATATATTTATATATATATTAAAATATATATATATATATATATATATTTTTATATATATATATATATATATATATTATATATAATATTTATATATTGTATAATATATATATATATATATATATATATAAATATATATATATTAATATATATACATATTGTATAATATATATATATATATATATATATATATATATATATATATATATAATATATATATATATATATATAATTATATATATATATATATTATATGCAAAACAATCGCAGATAGGCGATCTTAACAATGCAAGACAAGCCACGGGAGGGGGGGGGAACCTTTGGCTCAAGTACTTTCACACTTTTCAGTGCATCATCAGGAGCTGTGCAATGCTGCTTCGTGGTCGAATTCCACGGCGCTGGCTCTGTAGTGGAAGTTTCTGTGTCTGTGTCCCTTTGTGATAGATCTTCATGTGTCTCAACTGCACTGCCTCTGGGTGAGAGCCTTCAAGAGATCCTTCGATAGATCCTTCGGGAGATCATTCAGATCCTTTAAGAGAACCTTCAAGAGATCATTCTGTACTTTTTCAGTGTCCTCTACCGTAGTGGCTTTCATGCTTATTTTAGTATCATCTGCAAATGATGATACAAAAGTGTTGCCGGGTGTTTTTATCTATGTCTGCTAAGAGGATGAGAAACAGCAGAGGTGCCAGGACAGTGCCTTGGGGCACTGAGCTTTTGACCTTGCTGATGCAGGATCTTGCCCTATTCACTACTACCTTTTGTGTTCTGTGTGTTAGGAACCCGAAAATCCATCTGCCTACCTTCACCCGTAATGCCCATGGCCTTCATTTTATGCGCGATCACTACATGATCGCATTTGTCAAACACCTTAGCAAAATCTGTGTAAATCACATCTGCGTTTTGGTCGTCTTCCAACGCCTCCGTAATTCTGTCATAATGGTTCAGCAGCTGTGACAGACATGATCGTCCTGCTCTAAAACCATGCTGGTTCGGGTTATGTTGGTTGTGCTGCTCCATAAAATTTGTAACCTGCCATCTCATCACTCTTTCGAAGATTTTTATGATGTGAGAAGTTAGGGCTACTGGTCTGTAATTTTTAGCTAGTGCTCTACTACCTCCCTTATGCAAGGGAGTTATGTCTGTACTCTTTAAGGCCTCCGGTATTTCACCTAGATCTAAGCTCTTTCTTCAAAGAATACTGAGGGCTCGTGCTAGTGGTACTTTGCACTTCTTTATAAATAGAACATTCTATGAACCTGGTCCAGGTGCTGAGTGGCCATGTTGTCCATTTCCTTTTCGAAAACTCTGGTATTTGTACTAATGTCAGTTGGTCTGCGCGGCCTTCTTCCGGAGTGAAAAATATTTCTACATTTTCTACCTTGCTGTCACGTAGCGGGTTACTGAACACTGACTCATACTGCTCTTTTAGGATTTCACTCATTTCCTGTTCATCGTCAGTATACGAATCTCCTCTCAACAATGGTCCAATTCTACAGGTAATTCTTAACTAGGATTTTGCATAGGAATAGAAATATTTTGGGTTTTTTGCAGTATCCTTTGTTCCCTTTGTACTTCTTCTGTTAAGTATGACATCCTAAGTTTTTGCTCAGGTTCAATGATCTCTCGTCTAAGACTATCATTCCCCCTCTTCTGTAGCATCTCCTACGTTCTCTCTCTATATCTGATCTTCTTCTGGGTTTCCTCAATGATACGTGCTTTATACATACTTTGAAGAGATCCTTAGAGATCCTTCAAGAGGTCCCAGACAATAACAAAGTCAACAATTCCTAAAAAAAATTATCATAAATCCGGTGGACCAAATGGGAAGGAGATTGAAAGAGAGAAAAAAAACGAAAACATTGATGGACAGAGGGAGGGGGGAGTTAGGGAAGGAGGGAGGAAGAGAAGGAGGGAGGGAGGGGGGAAGAGAAGGGGGGAGGAAGGGGGGAAGAGAAGGAGGGAGGGAGGGAGGGAGGAAGAGAAGGAGGGAGGAAGAGAAGGAGGGAGGGAGGGAGGAAGAGAAGGGAGGGAGGGAGGAAGAGAAGGAGGGAGGAGGAGAGGAAAAGAAGGAGGGAGGGAAAAGAAAAAGAAAAATAGTGAGAGAAGAAAGAAGAAGAAGGGAGGGTCGGGAGGGAATGAAAGGGGCAAAGAGGAAGGAAGGAAGGTGAACACAGGAAAAAGAGACAGAGATGAAGAAGGGAGGCAGTGGGGTGATGGAGGGAGGACGGAAAGGACGAAAAAGGACAAGAGAATGAAGAGAAGACAAAGTCAAGGACGAAAAAAGAGAAAGGAAGGAGAGAAGGCAGCAGGGAGAGTACAAGGGAGGGCAGCCGGTATGGTAGCAGATTACTAGGTAGGCAGTAGGGAGGGTAGCATGGAGGGCAGCAGGAAAGGCAGCAGGAAAGGCAGCAGGGAGGGCAGCAGGAAGGGCAGAATGGAGGAAAGCAGGGAGGGCAGCATGAAATGCAGCAGGGAGGATAGAATGGAGGGAAGCAGGGAAGGCAGCAGGGAGGGCAGCAGAAAAGGCAGCAGGGCAGAATGGAGGGGAAGCAGGGAAGGCAGCAGAGAAGACAGCAGGGAGAGTAGCAGGGAAGGCAGCAGAGAAGACAGCAGGGAGGGCAGCAGAGAAGACAGCAGGGAGGGTAGCAGGGAAGGCAGCAGAGAGGACAGCAGGGAAGGCAGCAGAGAGACAGCAGGGAGGGCAGCAGAGAAAACAGCAGGGAGGGCAGCAGAGAAGACAGCAGGGAAGGCAGCAGGGAAGGTAGCAGGGAAGGCAGCAGAGAAGACAGCAGGGAAGGCATCAGTGAAGCCAGCAGGGAAGGTAGCAGGGAAGGCAGCAGAGAAGATAGCAGGGAGGGTAGCAGGGAAGGCAGCAGAGAAGACAGCAGGGAGGGCAGCAGAGAAGACAGCAGGGAAGGCAGCAGAGAAGACAGCAGGAAAAGCAGCAGGGAAGGTAACAGAGAAGACAGAAGGGAAGGCAGCAGAGAAGACAGCAGGGAGGGCAGCAGAAAATACAGCAGTGAGGGCAGCAGAGAAGACAGCAGGGAGGGCAGCAGGGAAGGTAGCAGGGAAGGCAGCAAAGATAGCAGAAAGGGTAGCAGGGAAGGCAGCAGAGAAGACAGCAGGGAAGGTAGCAGAAAAAACAGCAGGGAGTGTAGCAGGGAAGGCAGCAGAGAAGACAGCAGACACCAGGGAGGGCAGCAGAAAATACAGCAGTGAGGGCAGCAGAGAAGACAGCAGGAGAGGCAGCAGGGAAGGTAGCAGGGAAGGCAGCAAAGACAGCAGAAAGGGTAGCAGGGAAGGCAGCAGAGAAGACAGCAGGGAAAGCAGCAGAGAAGACAGCAGGGAGGGCAGCAGAGAAGACAGCAGGGAGGGCAGCAGAGAAGACAGCAGGGAGGGCAGCAGAGAAGACAGCAGGGAGGGCAGCAGAGAAGACAGCAGGGAGGGCAGCAGAGAAGACAGCAGGGAGGGCAGCAGAGAAGACAGCAGGGAGGGTAGCAGGGAGGGCAGCAGAGAAGACAGCAGGGAGGGTAGCAGGGAAGGCAGCAGAGAGGACAGCAGGGAAGGCAGCAGAGAGGACAGCAGGGAGGGCAGCAGAGAAAACAGCAGGGAGGGCAGCAGAGAAGACAGCAGGGAAGGCAGCAGGGAAGGTAGCAGGGAAGGCAGCAGAGAAGACAGCAGGGAAGGCATCAGTGAAGACAGCAGGGATGGTAGCAGGGAAGGCAGCAGAGAAGATAGCAGGAGGGTAGCAGGGAAGGCAGCAGGAGAAGACAGCAGGAGAGGGCAGCAGACAAAGGGGACAAAACCAGGGAGGGCCAGCAGAGAAGAGAGCAGGAAAAGCAGCAGAGAAGACAGCAAGGAAGGTAACAGAGAAGACAGCAGGGAAGGTAGCAGAAAAAACAGCAGGGAGTGTAGCAGGGAAGGCAGCAGAGAAGACAGCAGGGAGGGCAGCAGAAAATACAGCAGTGGAGGCAGCAGAGAAGAACAGCAGGAGAGGCAGCAGGGAAGGTAGCAGGGAAGGCAGCAAAGACAGCAGAAAGGGTAGCAGGGAAGGCAGCAGAGAAGACAGCAGGGAAAGCAGCAGAGAAGACAGCAGAGAGGATAGCAGGGAGGGCAGCAGAGAAGACAGCAGGAAGGGGAGAGAGAAGAAAGCAGGAAGGCAGCAGAGAAGACAGAAGGGAGGGCGGCAGCAGAGAAGACAGCAGGGAGGGCAGCAAAGAAGACAGCACGGAAGGTAGCAGAGAAGACATTAGGGAGGGCAGCAGGGAGGGCAGCAGGGTGGGCAGCAGAGAAGACAGCAGGGTGGGCAGCAGAGAAGACAGCAAGGAGGGCAGCAGAGAAGACAGCAGGGAGGGCAGCAGAGAAAACAGCAGGGAAGGCAGCAGAAAAGACAGCAGGGAGGGCAGCAGAGAAGACAGCAGGGAGGGTAGCAGAGTAGACAGCAGGGAGGGCAGCAGAGAAGACAGCAGGGAAGGCAGCAGAAAAGACAGCAGGGAGGGCAGCAGAGAAAACATTAGGGATGGCAGCAGAGAAAAACAGCAGGGTGGGCGGCAGAGAAGACAGCAGGGTGGACAGCAGAGAAGACAGCAAGGAGGGCAGCAGAGGAAGACAGCAGGGAAGGTAGCAGAGAAGACATTAGGGAGGGCAGCAGGGAGGGCAGCAGAGAAGACAGCAGGGTGGGCAGCAGAGAAGACAGCAGGGTGGGCAGCAGAGAAGACAGCAAGGAGGGGCAGCAGAGAAGACAGCAGGGAGGGCAGCAGAGAAGACAGCAGGGAAGGCAGCAGAAAAGACAGCAGGGAGGGCAGCAGAGAAGACAGCAGGGAGGGTAGCAGAGTAGACAGCAGGGAGGGCAGCAGAGAAGACAGCAGAGAAGGTAGCAGGGAAGGCAGCAGTGAGGGCAGCAGAGAAGACAGCAGGGAGGGCAGCAGAGAAGACAGCATGGAGGGCAGCAGAGAAGACAGCAGGGAGGGCAGCAGAGAAGACAGCAGGGAGAGCAGCAGAGAAGACAGCAGGGAGGACAGCAGAGAAGACAGCAGGGAGGGCAGCAGAGAAGACAGCAGGGAGGGCAGCAAAGAAGACAGCAGGGAGGGCAGCAGGGAAGGCAGCAGAGAAGACAGCAGGGAAGGCAGCAGAGAAGACAGTAGGGAGGGCAGCAGAGAAGACAGCAGGGAGGGCAGCAGAGAAGACAGTAGGGAGGGCAGCAGAGAAGACAGCAGGTAGGGCAGCAGAGAAGACAGCAGGGAGGGCAGCAGAAAAGACAGCAGAGAAGGCAGCAGAGAAGACAGCAGGGAGATCAGCAGAGAAGACAGCAGGGAAGGCAGCAGAGAAGACAGCAGGGAAGGCAGCAGAGAAGACAGCAGGGAGGGCAGCAGAGAAGACAGCAGGGAAGGCAGCAGAGAAGACAGCAGGGAGGGCAGCAGAGAAGACAGCAGGGAGGGCAGCAGAGTAGACAGCAGGGAAGGCAGCAGAGAAGACAGCAGGGAGGGCAGCAGAGAAGAGAGCAGGTAGGGCACAGAGAAGACAGCAGAAAAAGACAGCAGAGAAGGCAGCAAGAAGACAGCAGGGAGGGCAGCAGAGAAGACAGCAGGGAAGGCAGCAGAGACGGCAGCAGGGAGGGCAGCAGAGAAGACAGCAGGGAAGGCAGCAGAGAAGACAGTAGGGAGGGCAGCAGAGAAGACACCAGGGAAGGCAGCAGAGAAAACAGCAGGGAGGGCAGCAGAGCAGACAGCAGGGAAGGCAGCAGAGAAGACAGCAGGGAGGGCAGCAGAGAAGACAGCAGGGAGGGCAGCAGAGAAGACAGCAGGGAAGGCAGCAGAGAAGACAGCAGGAAGGGCAGCAGAGAAGACAGCAGGGAAGGCAGCAGGGAGGGCAGCAGAGAAGACAGCAGGGAGGGCAGCAGAGAAGACAGCAGGGAGGGGCAGCAGAGAAGACAGCAGGGAAGCAGCAGAGAAGACAGCAGGGAGGGCAGCAGAGAAGACAGCAGGGAGGGCAGCAGAGAAGACAGTAGGGAGGGCAGCAGAGAAGACAGCAGGGAGGGCAGCAGGGAGGGCAGCAGAGAAGACAGCAGGGAGGGCAGCAGGGAGGGCAGCAGGGAGGGCAGCAGGGAAGACAGCAGGGAGGGCAGCAGAGAAGACAGCAGAGAAGACAGCAGGGAGGGCAGCAGAGAAGACAGCAGGGAGGGCAGCAGAGAAGACAGCAGGGAGGGCAGCAGAGAAGACAGCAGGGAGGGCAGCAGAGAAGACAGCAGGGAGGGCAGCAGAGAAGACAGCAGGGAGGGCAGCAGGGAGGGCAGCAGGGAGGGCAGCAGGGAAGGCAGCAGGGAGGGTAATCCACTTAGTGTTCCATTTTACAACTTTTTAAGTTACTGTTCATTACATACGTAATTCTCAAATTCAATTTAACAAGAACAGTTTGTAGCCCTTACCTTGTTTGTCCCTTCACCATCACTCCTTCCCATCACCCCCTTCACCATCACTCCTTCCCATCATCCCTTCACCACATCCCTTCCCATCATCCCCTCACTCATCACTCCTTCCATCCCCCTTCACATCACTCCTTCCCATCCCTCCCCTTCACCATCACTCCTTCCCATCATCCCCTTCACCATCACTCCTTCCCATCATCCCCTTCACCATCACTCCTTCCCATCATCCCCTTCACCATCACTCCTTCCCATCATCCCCTTCACCCTCACTCCCTTCCATCATCCCTTCACCATCACTCCTTCCCACACCCCCTCACCATCACTCCCCTTTCCCATCACTTCCCCTTCCTTCCATCACCCTTCACCATCACTCCCTTCCTCCCCACCCTTCACCCTTCACTCCTTCCCATCACCTCCCTTCACCATCACTCCTTCCCATCACCCCCTTACCATCACTCCTTCCATCTTCCTCATCATCACTCCTTCCCATCACCCCCTCACCCCAACTCCTTCCCATCATCACCTTCACCATCACTCCTTCCCATCATCCCCTTCACCATCACTCCTTCCCATCATCCCCCTTCACCATCACTCCTTCCCATCATCCCCTTCACCATCACTCCTTCCCATCATCACCTTCACCATCACTCCTTCCCATCATCCCCTTCACCATCACTCCTTCCCATCATCACCTTCACCATCACTCCTTCCCATCATCCCCTTCACCATCACTCCTTCCCATCATCACCTTCACCATCACTCCTTCACCATCACCCCGTTCACCATCACTCCTTCCCATCATCCCCTTCACCATCACTCCTTCCCATCATCACCTTCACATCACTTTCCCTTCACCATCACCCCTTCACCTCACTCTCCCATCATCCCCTTACCATCACTCCTTCCCATTTTATCCCCCCTTCACCATCACTCCTTCCCCATCATCCCTTCACCATCACTCCTTCACCATCACCCTTTCACCATCCCACCCATTACCTCCTTCACATCACCCTCTCACCATCACTCTTGTACGTATTCTGTTCTTTCCGTCTCACCTTACTATTATCTCCTTCCCTTATCACTCCTTTCCTTCCCCAACTTTCCATTCCCTACTCCACTTTAAAACCCTCCACCACTCCTCCACCAGAACCTCCACACATCTCCCAGATCTCCACCATTCCTCCACCAGACCCCCACACTACCTCCACCCGAACCTCCCCCATTACAACCACTACCTTAACACACACCTCCACCATACCTCACCGAACCTCACATTTTCCACCACTACCTCCACCAAACCTCCACCAGAACCTCACTTACACCACTACCTCACGAAAACCTCCACCATACCTCCACCCGAACTCCACCATTACACCACTACCTCCACTAAAACCTCCACCACTACCTCCACCACTACCTCCACCAGAACCTCCACCAGAACCACCACCATTACCACCACTACCCTCCACCAGAACCACCACCACCATTACACCCTCCCCACCTGAACACCACCATTACCACCACTACCTCCACCAGAACCTCCACCACTACCTCCACCAGAACCTACCACCTATACCACCACTACCTCCACCAAAACCTCCACACTCCTCACAAACCTCAACCATTACCACCACTACCTCCCAAAACCTCCACCACTAACCCCACCAGAGCCTTCACCACTACCCTCCACCAGAAACACCACCATTACCACACTACCTCCACCGAACACCTCCACCACTACCTCCATCAGAACCTCTACCATTACCACCACTACCTCCACCAAAACCTCCACCACTACCTCCACCAGAACCTCCACCACTACTTCCACACAACTACCGTCTTACCCATTGCCACAATTGTTCCTATCTCTCCGCCATCACAACTCCTTCCCCCGCCACAACAACCGCCATACCCATCACCACAACCATTCTCATTTTCTCCACCATCACCACCAATCACAACCTTCATCACCACTACATCTCCCCAACTACCAGGTAGAGGTAGAGGGGAATTGGAGAGGAACTAGAGGTGATGGGAGAGATGGGGATAGGAGTGAGTGAATGTGGTAAGGAGTGAGAGGGTGAGAAGAGTGTTGGAAATACCTTCAAGAGGATTTGGGTCTTTCTTTTAAAGCCTCTCTCAAGAGTCCTCTTTATTCAATACTCATTCAAGTGAGATTCTGAAGAAGTCTGTCTTTGGAGATTTTAACCCCTCACCCTTTACCCCACCTTCCCCTCTCCCTTCCTTCCTTCCTTCCTTCCTTCCTCCTCTTTACTCTCTCCCCTCCCCTCCTTCACTATATCCTCATCCTCCTGCTGTTCTATCAGTCTTCCCCTCCCACTTTATTCTCACTCTCCTTCTCTCCCTCTCATTTCCAGTCATGGTAAGAGGCAAGAGGTCTTCACGTCTCTCTGGTAACACAATAACATGACCATTGTCATGTTAATTCCTCTTTTTTAAAAGTTCTTGTAACTATTATTTCATTATTAAACTGAGAAGCTAATTACTCGAAATAAATATTTTATTAAAATTCTAAATTTTTATTATTATTACCATTTTTATTAGTAATATGTTACAGGTTTTTAAATATTTGTTTTTATTGTATCGCTAGAAAATGCAAATTTTTCTTTTACGAGCTTCTTATTAACACGAGAATTAAAAAAAATTATTTGCTAATCCCTGAGCTCATGAGCTCATCCCTGGAGCTCATGAGCTCATCCCTGGAGCTCATGAGTTCATGCCTGGAGCTCATCCCTATGTAACCAGGAGCTCTCATGGCTAGAGCGCCTCTTTACCTGCGTTTCTTCTGTTTTTTCAGCTATTTTAGCCTGATGAAGGACCCCCCTAATGTCTGTGAAAATATCTTTGTCAACTATTTTATCCTTTTCTGGAGAGAGTTTTGATAAATACTTAATTTTCACGAGACTTGTGAATATACATTATGTAAACACAGAAGACGAGAACAGTTGAGCTGCCCATTCCGATCTAAGAACAAAAGGACATAAGAAAGAAGGAACACTACAACAGGCCTACTGACCCATGCGAAGCAGGTTCATGTTCCCCCCCAATCAGCCCAATGACCCACCTAGTCAGGCCACTTCAACTTAAGGAAGGAGCAAGGCATAAGACCTAGTAGCACAAGCTAGTCAGGTCCAACTCACACCCACTCATGTATTTATCTAACCTATTTTTAAAACTACACAACGTTTTAGCCTCTATAACTGTATTCGGAAGTTTGTTCCACTCGTCCACAACTCTATTACCAAACCAGTGCTTTCCTATATCCTTCCTGAATCTGAATTTTTCCAACTTGAAACCATTGCTGCGAGTCCTGTCTTGGCTGGAAATTTTCAGCACGCTATTTACATCCCCTTTATTCCTGTTTTCCATTTATACACCTCGATCATATCCCCCCCCCCTAATTCTACGCCTTTCGAGAGAGTGCAGATTCAGGGCTCTCAGTCTATCCTCATAGGGAAGATTTCTAATACATGGGATCAACTTTGTCATCCTCCTTTGTACGTTTTCCAGTGCATTTATATCCATTCCGTAATACGGTGACCAGAACTGTGCAGCATAATCTAAATGAGGCCTATCCAAGGATATATAGAGTTGAAGAACAGCCTGAGGACTTCTATTATTTATACTTCTAGATATGAAGCCAAGGATTCTGTTAGCTTTATTGCGAACACTAATGCACTGTTGTCTTGGTTTTAGATTATTGCTAACGAGAACTCCTAAATCTCTTCGCAATCAGTAATATTAAGATCTCCATTATTTAGTTTATATGTGGCATGGTTATTTTCCTGTCCAACATTTAGAACTTTGCATTTGTCTATATTAAACTGCATCTGCCACTTCTCCGACCATTGCATCAGTCTATTCAAATCATCCTGGAGTGCTCTAGTGTCCTCATTAGAATGAATTGGCCAACCTATTTTGGTATCATCAGCAAATTTGCTTATGTAGCTATTTATTCCCTCATCTATGTCGTTTATGTAAATTGTGAACAACAACGGGCCCAACACTGACCCCTGCGGAACACCGCTTGTGATGTGCCCCCATTCTGATTTCTCCCCATTTATGCAAACTCTCTGCTGCCTATTTGTCAGCCATGCCTCTACCCATAAAAAAAAATTCTCCTCCTATTCCGTGTGCCTTAAGTTTCCTCAATAGCCTCTGGTGTGGAACTCTATCGAAAGCCTTACTGAAGTCCATATACACAATATCATATTCATTACCATGATCTACCTCCTCAAACACCTTAGTGAAAAAAGTTAGTAAATTCGTAAGACAGGAAAGCCCCTTTGTAAAACCGTGTTGAGATTCATTAATCAATCTATGCCTATCAAGATGGCTACGAATTGCTTCGGCAATTGTTGATTCCATAAATTTGCCCACTATGGAGGTAAGGCTTATTGGTCTATAGTTCGAAGCCAAGGACCTGTCACCTGCCTTGTAAATAGGTATTACATTTGCCATTTTCCACTTATCAGGCACTATGCCAGTTTGTAGTGATATGTTAAAAAGATTAGCCAAAGGTATGCTAAGTTCCTCTTTACATTCCTTTAACACCCTTGCAAACAGTTCATCAGGACCTGGGGATTTGTTAGGTTTTAATTTCTCTATTTGTCTGAGGACCATGTTACTAGTTACAACAATCGTGCATAGTTTATTATCGTTCTGTTCTACATAATCTATTATTTCAGGAATTTCACTAGTATTGTCAGAGGTAAAAACTGAGAGGAATTAAGTATGAAAATTTCACACATATCCTTATCACTGTCAGTGCTCTGATCTGGGCTACTCTTAAGTGGGCCTATCTTGTCCCTAATCTTACTTCTGTATACCTGAAAGAACCCTTTTGGGTTAGTCTTTGAATCCCTTGCGACCTTAGCCTCATAATCCCTTTTTGCTTTTCATATTCCTTTTTTTTCTCTCTTTAATTGAATATATTGATTTCTTAACTGCCCATCCCCTCTTTTGATACGCCTATATATGCCTCTCTTTTGACCAATGAGATGTTTTAATCTATTGTTCATCCATTTGGGATAATTTTTGTTAGACCTAATTTCCCTAATCGGAACAAAAGTTGTATGGGCAGCTAGAACTGTGCTTTGAAAAACTTCATATTGGCAACCAAGATCACCTCCCTGACCCATAGTCAGGTCATCCCAATTTAGCCCACCCAGGTAATTTCTCAGTCCCATGAAATCGGCCAAGCGAAAGTCTGGGACGAGATTTGATTGCAGTTATCTGGGTAATAACATGGTATATTGAAACTAAGTGATTTGTGATCACTTTCCCCAAGCTCATCATTAACCTCAAGATTATTAATTAGTGATTCTTTGTTGGCAAGAACCAAATCAAGCAGATTGTTTCCTCTAGTTGGTTCTGTCACAAACTGTTCTAAAAAGCAAACCTGAACCATGTCAAGAAAGCCACTAGACTCAAGATTTCCTGTCATATTGTTCCAATCAATTTGTCTAAAGTTAAAATCTCCCATTAACACAACATTTTCATATCTAGATGTCTTATGAATTTTGTCCCATAACAGCTTACTGCACTCCCTATGAAGGTTTGGGGGCCTATAAATCACACCCAAAATTAGTCACGACCCTCGAGAAACTGTAGCCAAACAGATTCTGTGTCTGATGTTTCTAATCTTATACCATGTCTAAGACAACAATTTAAATTATCTCTGACATACATCCCCACTCCACCACCGTTCCTGTTGACCCTATCAGTGTGGAATAGTTTATAACCCTGTATGTTGCATTCAGAAGGCATTTCTCTATCATTCAGGTTGAACAATGTCTCTGTTATACCAATAATATCTATATTACCTGCACTTGCAAGTAATCTTAGCTCATTTATCTTATTTCTTAGACTCCTACTATTTGTATAGTAAACCTTAAGAGAGCTAGTCACTCACTGCCCTCTGCTCTCTTTGTTGATCAATTGATTTGCCTTTACTAGCAGCTTTATTTTGAATATTGTCTTTTAAACATATCCCTGAGGTATCCCAGTAATATCTGCTGTTTTCAACCCTAATACTGCAGCCTGGTTCTTTCCCACAAACACCCACACCTCTATAATCTATCAGTTTAAAGTCCTAGACATGTCATCAATGACCCCCTCAACTGAATTGGCTAATGCAACCACTCCAACCCCAGAGAGATGAGCCTCATCCCTTGCATACATATCACGTTTGCCACAGAAGTTGTCCCAGTTATCAATGAATGGGATTGCAAGTTCCTTGCAGTACCTGTCCAGCCAGCAATTTATACCAATTGCCCTAGACATCCATTCATTGCCCACTCCCTTTCTGGGCAAGATGCTACATATGACTGGGATCCTCCTTAGACCTGACTACTTCTATGGCTGACCTGTACTTATCCAGCAGCTCCTGTCTCCTGCCCTTTCCAATGTCATTACCCCCAGCACTAAGACAGATAATGGGTTTGCTTCCCATTACCTGACATAATATTATCTAACCTGCTATGTCACCAACACCAGCTCCTGGGAGGCACACTCTCTGTCTGACCTTTCTATCTCTGTTAAAAAAAGCAGGGTCCATAAATTTTCCCTGAGAATCCCCCTACAATTAGAATATTTCCCTTGATTAGTGGGGGAATCAGTGATACCTTAAACCTTCACAAACCCCCTGAAGTACAATCGTCCGGGAGAAAAAGAAAACTGGGTCTGAATATAAAACCATGTTAAAACTTAAATCTATGCGCTGACCTCTCCAGTTTTGAAATACTGACGTACTGTATCCTAGCACAGTCTTTGTTTTTTTTTTCTTTTAAAAGGCCCCTTGTTAGAAGGTAAAAAAAAAATCACCAAAGCTTCGAACCCCAAACTTTAAAAAGTAAACATATAAACAATATTACAATAAGCAAGTCAGCTTAAGGTAACAGTGTTGGTGCCCCTGAACAATAAAAATTACAAGAACGAAGTAAACGTTTCCCTCAGTACCCCAACACTTTCCAAAAACGACTTACTTTTTTGACCAACCGAGCACGCAGCCAGCAGAAAAGCTACGAAAAACGTAAAAAACAAATATGGAAACCGGGCCTTGGTTTTCCCCATTTTTTTGGTTTTCCCTGAGTTTACACTATTTCAAACACAGTTTCTTTCTGGCAAAATGATTCAGGGGGTTTTTTTTCCTGTTTGTGGAAGGTTCCCGGTTTCCCCATTTATATACACACTGAGGATTTCACTGGGAAAGACTGCAACCTGAATCTGAACAAGAAAATTTTATATCTTGAAGTAGATTCCGTCTTAACCCAGAATCCAACTTCCTCAATAAGAAACATTTTAACCCGCATTTCCGCTCAGCATCCAGAAAATCACTGAAGATCCTCCAGCGTATTATCATTCAACCGAGTTTTTTTTTTTTTCGATCAAAAACTTGGATGTAATATGGGAAGCCCCTTAACCTCTGTGCGATCCAAATTTTACGTTAAACATTTTGAGAAAACTCTGCTCTAATATCTGTACATAATCATGACAGCTTCCCACACCTTGTAGTGGGTTGATTTCCAATCCTTTCAGAACTGCACAGTTTAAATCTCCTTTTTAAAATTTAAAAGCAAAAATGCGAGGATAAAACGAGTTTAATCTTCCGATATATTAACAATGAAGCGAGTCCTCACACACTCTAATTATACAAGACTAATACAAGCGATAACTATAATATAATTTTTGAAACCATAAACAGTTCCTTCCCTCGGGAGTAGGGAACGAACTTCGGATATGCAGATTGGTTTTCAAAGCAAACTCGCATAGCTAACAAAACTTTACTTCAAATTCAACAGAACAAGTGAAAGATACCCCAACTATAACCTAACATTCCTTTCTCCCGGGATTGAAACACAAAAAGGCATCACAGAAGTAGGACCACAAAGGGGCCCGGGACCGGGGACTGTAAACGACCACTGAACCACAAATAGGTGAGTACAGAAGTGACCTTCAACTGTCCCAATTAAACAGGCATTTTCTTTAAAAAAAAAACAAGAAACCGGTTAACACAAACTTTAGGAATTTACCAAATAGCATTTAACAACAGAGTTTACATGGGCGAGACCAGCAGCAATAGTCACTTAGAATAATTGAACATAAACGATCAATTAGAGGGGCACAGGAAAGCTCCGCTATTATCCAAACAGTGAAATCATGTAACCGCACCATCACTGGGAGGGAGCTCAGATAACACAATGGAAAGCCCTATTAAAAAGAAAACGCTGGAAGTGGCAGGTAAACTAAAAAAAAAAGGCGATAAAAACTTTGCAACAAGAATCAAGAACGAAGAGAGAATGACAGCAACACGGAATACAAGAGTGTCTCTTTCTTGTCTCCGTTTTGAGTACTTACCACTTAATGGTAAAGGTTTGTACATTTTTTGTTAAAAGTTGATATGCACAGTGACACTGGTTCTACAACAACCATTCTCTCCAAGATAATAATAATTCTATATATATCTGAATTCAGTTGAGCTGCAGTGCAGGTCACTTCACAGCTGAGCTGCAGTGCAGGTCACCTCACAGCTGATTTGCAGTGCAGGTCACCTCAAAACTGAGCTGCGTGCAGTCATCTCACAGCTGAGCTGCAGTGCAGTCACCTCACAGTGAGCTGCAGTGCAGGTCCTCACAGCTGAGCTGCAGTGTGGTCACCTAAACACTGACCAGTGCGGGTCAGTCCAGTTTAGCTGCAGTGCGGGTAACTCACGCTGAGCTACAGTGCAGGTCATCTCACAGCTGAACTGCAGTGCTGGTCACCTCACAGCAGCTGCATTGCAGGTCACTCAAGCTGAGCTAAAAAGTGCAGGTCAACTCAAAGCTGAGCTGCATGCAGGTCCCTCACAGGAGCTGCAGTGCAGGTCCCCTTTCAATGCGGGTTTTGAAGCTGCAGTGCTGGTCAACTCACAGCTGGCTCGTGCTTAAACCTCAAAACTGAGCTTGCAGTGCAGGTCATTCACGGGTAGTTTTACTACAGTGCAGGTCACTCACAGCGAGCTGAGAGAGTCATTACAGCTGAGCTGCAGTGCAGGTCACTAAACAGCTGAGCTGCAGTGCAGGTCATCTCACAGCTGAGCTGCAGTGCAGGTCCCCTAACAGCTGAGCTGCAGTGCAGGTCACCTCACAGCTGAGCTCAGTGCAGGTCACCTCACAGCTGAGCTGCAGTGCAGGTCACCTCACAGCTGAGCTGCAGTGCAGGTCACCTCACAGCTGAGCTGCAGTGCAGGTCACCTCACAGCTGAGCTGCAGTGCAGGTCATCTCAACAGCTGAGCTACAGTGCGGGGTCACCAACAGCTGAGCTGCAGTGCGGTCACCTCACAGCTGAGCTCAGTGCAGGCACCTCACAGCGGGAGCTCAGTGGCAGGTCATCTCACAGCTAGCTGCAGTGCAGGTCCACTCTCACAGCTGACTGCAGTGCGGCCCACCTCCAGCTGAGCTGCAGTGCAGGTCATCTCACAGCTGAGCTGCAGTGCAGGTCACATAACAGCTGAGCTGCAGTGCAGGTCATCTCACAGCTGAGCTGCAGTGCAGGTCATCTCACAGCTGAGCTGCAGTGC
>NC_069425.1:31902888-31942888 GCF_026875155.1 Cherax quadricarinatus
ACCGGGTAACGGTACTACCACTTGTTCCCCTGGTAACAGGAAAACCCAATGTTCCAACGGGGAACGGGTACACCTTGTTCCCCCTGGTGACGGTACTCCCCATTGTTCACCTGGTAAAGGTATACCATTTTTTCCACCGGGGGTAACATTTACTTAAAAACCCCTTGTTAAACCTGGTAACGGGTACTACCCTTGTTCCACCGGGGTAACGGGTATCCCACTTTTCCCCTGGTCAGTACTCCACTTGTTCCCCTGGTGCGGGTACTACCACTTGTTCCACCGGGTGACAGGTACTACCACTTTTCCACCTGGTGACGGGTACTACCACTTGTTCCCACCTGGTACAGGTACTACCATTTTTCCACCGGGGACGGTACTCCACTTGTTCACCTGGTGACAGGACTCCCACTTGTTCCACCGGGTGAAGGTACTCCCATTGTTCCACCTGGTGACAGGTACTCCCACTTGTTCCACCGGGGTGCGGTACTACCACTTTTCCCCTGTGCGGTACTCCACTTGTTAAATTTGGGGTTTTTGTTCCCGTTCAGGTCGTCACTTGTTCCCCCGGTGACAGGTACTACCACTTGTTCCCCCGGGGAAACAGGTATGTTTTTTTCCCTTTCCACCTGATAACAGGTACTGTCAGTTCCACCGGGAAAAAGGTACTGTCCTTTTCCCACCTGTGATGGTCTGTACTTGTTCCCCCGGTGACAGGTACTTCCCACTTTTTCCCCTGGTGACGGGTACTATCACTTGTTCCCCCGGGTGACGGGTACTATCACTTTTTCCCACCTGGGCATACTGTCACTTGTTCCACCTGGTGAAAGGACACCACTTGTTCCCCCTGGAACGGGTACTGTCCTTTTTTTCCCACCGGTGAAACAGTTACTACCACTTGTCCCCCTGGTGACGGGTACTGTATTGTTCCACCTGGTACAGGAACTACCACTTGTTCCACCTGGTAACAGGTACTGTACTTGTTTCCACCGGGTGACGGGTACTACCCTTTTTCCACCTGGGACAGGTACGTCACTTGTTCCACCTGGTGACAGGATACCCTTGTTCCACCGGGTAAACGGGTACGTCACTTTTTTTCCACCTGTAACAGGTTGTCATTGTTCCAGGGTACAGGTACTTCATTGTTCCACCGGTGACGGGTATGTCACTTGTTCCAAACCTGGTGACAGGTACAAATCATTTGTTCCCCCTGGTACAGGTACAAATCTTTGTTCCCCGGGGTGACGGGTACTATCACTTGCCCCCAACCTGGGAGGGGTTACTATCACTTTTTCCCCCTGGTGAGGGGGATACCACTTGTTACCCGGGTGAAAACCGCTAAACTTTAAAATGTTTCCAAAATTTAATTGGTTAACTGGGTTTAAGCCTATCGACTACACGAGGGTCATTGGCTCCATGTCACCTGTTGACCACTATCAGGAATACTTTTAATACTTAAAAAAGTGATTTTAAAAAACTACCCGTTATATATTATAACACTGAGAGACATACACTTTCAATGTATATACATTGAGAATAGTGAGATATACCACTCGTGTATATACTAAGAATTTTCTACACCTCTATGTATATCTGTGTATGTGTTAGTGTATATGCACTGAAAGCAATAACCTCTTCCTGCATTACCTGGGGGAAAACACTCCAGTCCCCCACTCTGAAGGGTAGCTGGGATGTTACAGTTTTGGAGGTGAGAGTACAGTACCTACACTCTGAAAGGGTGGCTGAGGGTATTACAGTTCTGGAGTGGGAAGTGCAGTACTTTCACTCTGAAAGGTGGATGAGGGTTTTTAAGTTTGGAGGTGGGGAAATACAGTCCCACATCTGAAGGATGGGTGAGGTTTACGTCGGAGGTGGGAAGTTTCAGTACTTACACTCTGAAGGATGGAGAGGGTATTACAGTTATGGAGGTTTGTAGTACGTACCTACACTCGAAGGATGGTGAGGAATTACAGTTTGGGGGGGGAAGTACAGTACCACACTCTGAAGGTGGGGAGGGGTGTTAAATTCTGGGGGTGGGAAGTACAGACCTACACTTGAAGGATGGAGGGGATATTACGCCTTTGGGGGTGGGAATGCAGTACTTACACTCTGAAGGAGGATAGGATATTACAGTTATGGAGTTTTTTACAGTACCTACACTGAAGGATGGTGAGGATATTACGTTTTTGGAGGGGGGAAGTACAAACTTTTAAATTGAAGGTGGTGGGGTATTCAGTTCTGAGGTGGGGAAATACAGTACTTTAAATCTGAAGGGGGAGAGGGTATTAAAAAATTTGGATGAGTAGTACATACCCCCACACTCTGAAGGATGGCTGAGGATATTTCAGTTTTGGAGGGAGTAGTACAGTCCACACTTGAAGGATTGGGGTGGGTATTACAGCCTGGGGGTGAGTAACAGTACCACACTCTGAAGGGGGCTAGGATATTACAGTTCTGGAGGGGAGTAGTACAGTACCTCACCTGAAGGATGCTGGGATTTCCCGTTTTGGGTGGGAATACAGTACCCACACCTGAAGGAGGCTGAGGAATTACATTTTTGGGGGGGAAAAAAAATACCACACTCTGAAAGGGTGGCTGAGGTATTACAGTTGGGGGGGGAATTCGTACTTACACTCTGAAGGATGGAGAGGGGTATTACAGTTATGGAGGTTGAGACATACCTAACCGAAGGATGGGCGAGGAAAATTTCAGTTTGGAGGAGGGAAGTACATACCTCACCGAAGGTGGGAGGGGTTACAGTTCTGGAGGGGGGAAATAAGACCTAACTCGAAGGATGGATGAGGATATTTCAGCTTGGGGTGGGGAAATGCAGACTTCATCTGAAGGATGGATGGGAAAATTTCAGTTAGGAGGTTATTACAGTACCTCCTTGAAGGTGGCTGAGGATATTACAGTTTGGAGGTGGGAAATACAGTACTTTACTCTGAAGGTTTGGGTGAGGATATTAAGTTCTGGGTGGGAATTTCAGTACTTACACTCTAAGGATGGATGAGGTATTACAAATTTTGGAGGTGAGTAGTACGTACCTACACTTGAAGGATGGCTGAGGATATTTCAGTTCTGGGGGTGAGTAGTACAGAAACCCCACTCGAAGGGGTGGCTGAGGATTTACAGCTCTGGAGGGGAGTAGTACATACCACACTCTGAAGGATGGTGAGGATATTACAGTTTGGGGTGAGTAGTACAGTCCTACACTCGAAGGATGGCTGAGGGGAAATTTTCAGTTCTGGAGGGGGGAATACAGTACCTACACTCTAAGGGTGGTAGGAATTCATTCGGAGGTGAGTAGTCGTACCTACCTCTGAAGGATGGCTGAGGAAATTTCATTTGGAGGTTTAGTACAGTACCTACACCTGAAGGATGCTGAGGATATTACAGTTTTGGGTTTGGTAGTCATACCTACCTTTGGAAGGATGGCTGAGGATATTACAGTTCTGGAGGTGGGAATACGTACCCACATTTGAAGGAGTCTGAGGGAAATTACAGTTCGGGGGGAGTAGTTACAGTACCTACACTCTGAAGGATGGATAGGATATTACAGTTTGGGGGTGAGTAGTACAGTACCACACTCGAAGGAGAAGGTATTACAGTTCGGAGGTGGAAGTGCGTACCTACACTCTGAAGGATGGCTGAGGATATTACATTCTGGAGGTGAGTATTTCGTACCTACACTCTGAAGGGTGGCTGAGGATTTCAGTTCTGGAGGGAGTAGTCAGTATACACTCTGAAGGAAAGGCTGAGGATATTACAGTTCTGGGGTGAGTAGCAGTACCTACACCTGAAGGGTGGCTGAGGATATTAAGTTCGGGGTGAGAGTACAGAAACCCACACCTGAAAAGGGTGGCTGAGGATATTTAAATTTGGAGGTGATAGTGCAGTACTTTAAAATCTGGGTGGTGAAGGATATTCAGTTCGGGTGTGAGTATACAGTTACCCACATCTGAAGGATGGTGAGGATATTACAGTTTTGGAGTGGTATACAGTACCTCACTCGAGGATGGCGAGGGTATTTAAATTTTGGAGGGGGTAGTGCAGTACCTACACCAAAAGTGGCGGGATATTACAGTTTTGGAGTGAGTAGTACGTACCTACACCTTTAAAGGGTGGCTGAGGATATACAGTTTTGGAGGGAGTAGTACAGTACCTAACCTGAAGGATGGGTTGAGGATATTACAGTTCGGAGGGAGTAGCAGTACCTCCCTGAAGGATGGATGAGGAATTACGTTTTTGGAGGTAGTAGTAAGTACCACACTCTGAAGGATGGCTGAGGGGGTATTACAGTTTTTGGAGGTTTAGTAGTACAGTACCTACATCTGAAGGGTGGCTGAGGATATTACAGTTTGGGGGGGGTATCAGTACCCACTCGAAGATTGGCCCAGGATATTCAGTTTTGGAGGGGAGTAGTCAGACCTACACTCTGAAGGATGGCTGAGGATATTACATTCTGGAGGGGAGTGTGCATACCTACACTCTGAAGGAGGGTGGGGTATTACAGTTTTTGGGGGTGATAGTGCAGTCCTCCTCTGAAGGATGGCGGGAAATTGGATTTAGGGCACCGAACTGTAACGTCCCAATATTTTCGGGGGGAAAAAAAAAAAAACATTGAAGAAAAAATGATGAAATTTTTTGCTCCACTAGTCTTCGCACGTTTTTGTCACCAGAAACCAGGATTATTGTCTTGGCTCCCCAGCCCTTTTGTACCCCCTCGTAAAAATGTGAAACCCCCATTTTTTTATATCCTTCACCAATGCCACAGGTTTTCCTTCATAAACTCTCTAAAAATCTGTGTTGAAAAATTGTCTTTTGTTGCCCCGGGTTTTCCAGTTTGAGGTGCTACCACTGAGCTGGGTGTTTTCCCGTGTTGCAGGTGCTACCCCGAGCTGGGGGTTACCGGTTTTTAGGTGCTACCACTGAGCTGGGGGACCAGTGTTTAGGTGCTACCACTGAGCTGGGGGTTAGCGTGTTTAGGGCTACCCACTGAGCTGGGTGTTACCAGGTTGCAGGTGCTACCATGAAACTTTTACCAGTGTTTGAGGTGCACCCACTGACTGGGTTTCCATGTGTGGGGCACCCGAGCTGGGTGTTACCCGTGTTGAGGTGTACCACTAGCGGGTGTTTCCATGTTGCAGGTGCTCCACTGAGTGGGGTTTAAACCGTGTTTGAGGTGCTACCATGAGCTGGGTGTTTTCCAGTTTGCAGGTGCACCACTGGCTGGGGGTTTTCCAGTGTTTTAGGTGCACCCGGCTGGGTGTTACAAAATGTTGCGGTGCTACCACTGAGTTGGTTTTACCAGGTTTTCAGGGGCTACCACTGAGCTGGGTGTTTCCATGTTGCAGGTCTACCACTGAGTGGGTGTTTACCTTGTTGCAGGGACTCCACTGAGCTGGGTGTTACCAGTTTTTAGGTGGACCACTGAGCTGGGTTTACCAGGGTTTCAGGTACTCCCCTGACGGGTGTTTTCCAGTGTTGAGGGACTACCCCCGAGCTGGGTGTTACCAGTGGTTTCAGGGGTTCGGTTTGTGTGATATTGTGTTCAAGAGAGAGAGAGAGAGAGAAGAAGAAGAGAGAAGAGAGAGAAGAAAAGAAGAGAGAGAGAAGAGAGGAAGAGGGGGAAGAAGAGGAAAGAAGAGAGAGAGAGAGAGAGAGAGAGAGAGGAGAGAGAGAGAGAGAGAGAGAGAGAGAGAGAGAGAGAGAGAGAGAGAGAGAGAGAGAGAGAGAGGTCAATATCCTGGTCGTAACCTGTCTCACATGTCAGGAAGATGGTGGCACGGTAAGATAATTGTAAACACGCATGCACGCACGCGCGCACACACACACACCACACACACACACCACACACACACACACACACACACACACACACACACAAACAGGCAGTGTGATGGCACTGTGGCTGAGTGTAACCAGGAGACTGTACTCTGCACAAGTACCAGTGATGGTACAAGGATGGGCAGGAGACTGTACTCTGCACGAGTACCAGTGATGATACAAGGATGGGCAGGAGACTGTACTCTGCACGAGTACCAGTGATGATACAAGGATGGGCAGGAGACTGTACTCTGCACAAGTACCAGTGATGGTACAAGGATGGGCAGGAGACTGTACTCTGCACCAGTACCAGTGATGATACAAGGATGGGCAGGAGACTGTACTCTGCACGAGTACCAGTGATGGTACAAGGATGGACAGGAGACTGCACTCTGCATGAGTACCAGATTTGCAAAGGCGTTTGACAAATGCGATCATGGAGTGACAGCGCACAAAATGAAGGCCGTGGGCATTATATCCGGGGTCCCAGACTATTCAACATCTTACCAGAAGGTATCTGAAACACGGCTGGAACACATGTAGAAATCTTCAAGAGAAAACTGGACAAGTATCTTCACCAGGTGCCAGATCAATCAGGCTGTGATGGATATGTGGGGCAGCGGACCTCCAACAGCAACAGCCTGGTTGATCAGGCAAGCACCAGACGAGCCTGGCCCATGGCCGGGCTCAGAGTAGATAAACTCTCGAAACTCTTCAAAGGTACATCAAAGGAGACTGTACTCTGCACGAGTACCAGTGATGGTACAGGGATAGACAGGAGACTACTCAGCACGAGTACCAGTGATGGTACAAGGATGGACAGGAGACTGTGCTCTGCACGAGTACCAGTGATGGTACAAGGATGGGCAGGAGACTGTACTCAGCACGAGTACCAGTGATGGTACAAGGATGGACAGGAGACTGTACTCAGCACGAGTACCAGTGATGGTACAAGGATGGACAGGAGACTGTACTCAGCACGAGTACCAGTGATGGTACAAGGATGGATAGGAGACTGTACTCAGCACGAGTACCAGTGATGGTACAAGGATGGGCAGGAGACTGTACTCAGCACGAGTACCAGTGATGGTACAAGGATGGGCAGGAGACTGTACTCAGCACGAGTACCAGTGATGGTACAAGGATGGATAGGAGACTGTACTCAGCACGAGTACCAGTGATGGTACAAGGATGGATAGGAGACTGTACTCAGCACGAGTACCAGTGATGGTACAAGGATGGGCAGGAGACTGTACTCAGGACGAGTACCAGTGATGGTACAAGGATGGACAGGAGACTGTACTCAGCACGAGTACCAGTGATGGTACAAGGATGGACAGGGGGACTACTCAGCCGAGTACCATGATGGTACAAGGATGGCGGGAGACTGTACTCAGCACGATTTAAAAGTGATGGTACAAGGATGGGCAGGAGACTGTACTCAGCACGAGTACCAGTGATGGTACAAGGATGGGCAGGAGACTGTACTCAGCACGAGTACCAGTGATGGTACAAGGACGAGTATAATACAGGTAAAATCTTAATTAATACTTTGAAACAGGATGTTCTTAAACACAGTAAACTAGATCAGTCATGTTTCACTACACTGGTGTCGTCAGGGGCCAGGAGCTACACTCTTCAATTCTTCCATAAGTTCCGCTGTTAGTTTTAAGATGATCTTGTTGTGGTGGTTTCTGTTGGAAGAAAATCTACACGAAATATATTTGTAATACCTTAATTATATTTCATAAGTTCGTAATGTAAAAAGAAGAAAACTACGATTAATAATAATAATAATAATAATAATAATAATAATAATAATAATAAGGAAAAAACTAGTGTGACAGAAACCTAATGATGTACCTGGTATATCAGTTGTTGGGAGTTTCCTTGTGGATGTTGGGTTAGATTTGTCAGGTAACAGGAGAAGTGTTTCCTGACGCGGGTTTTAATCATAAGATGACCTGAAGCTGGAGCTTTTAGTCATGTGACCGAGGTCTTCCACTGGTTTACCGGTCCACCTTCTTTAAAAAGCTATGGTTATATGTTCTTGTAGAGAAGCCAGAGGAAGCAATGTGTGTGAAGGCGAGTCTACAGTTTCCCAGGTACTGTCACCTCACCTCTGATTCTTTAAGGATTCAGTCCTTTTTTTTCTGACATTTTCTTTCTGCAGTGGTGGTGAGGAGAAACGAATTACGTTCCCTACAACTGCAACATCCTTCCCACTGGGGAAGACGAATTTCTGTGATTTCTTTGTAAAACAAGGTTCTATTGTAGTAATCCCTTAATTTATAAATATGGTATATTTTGAGGTCTTCACCTTCGGATATAGATATAAGTAACATAATTTTTTTCCCAGCCCATATTCAGTTGACTTGTTCAGTCAAACTCCAGGGCAGACGTACCGCTGAAATCGTGAGAAAGTTTGTACGTGAGTATCGATAAAGCTCAACGCAGGCGAGAAAAATATATCATAATCTACACTTCGAAAATCCTAGAAGGAATAGTCCCGAATCTGCACACAGAAATCACTCCCTACGAAAGTAAGACTGGGCAGGTGGTGCAAAATACCCCCAGTGAAAAGTAGGGGCATCATTGGTACACTAAAACACCATAAGTGTCAGCGGCCCAAGACTGCTCAACAGCCTCCCACCATGCATAAGGGGAATTACCAATAGACCCCTGGCTGCCTTCAAGAGGGAGCTGGACAGATACTTAAAGTCGGTGCCGGATCAGCCGAGCTGTGGTTCGTACGTTTGACTACGTGCGGCCAGCAGGAACAGCCTGGCTGATCAGGCCCTGATCCACCGGGAGGCCTGGTCATGGACCGGGCCGCGGGGGCGTTGATCCTCGGAATATCCTCCAAGTAGACTCCAAGCAGGTAGGAATGGACTCAGACAAGCTGTGTGTGTCAAACTCCTCTACCATCCGTCAGCTGTCGTCTAGATACCCACCAGAAATTAACATTTAAACCTTGAGCTGGCAGAAGATCGTGTCCTTTTGAGGCTTGCAGGACATATGCAGCCTCAAAAAAAAAAAAAAAAAAAAAAAAAAAAAACTAGCTGCGAGAATTGCTCTCTACATCTTCGTCTCTGAGGATTGTACGTCTGTCTAATAAAAGTTATTCTCCTGGACGATGCATAACACGACTCCTTCACCTCCAGTGTTGAACCTGGACCAAGATGTGTCATCATAACTCATATTTAAATACTCAATATTTACACAGGATAAACAAGGAAACAGCCCGCGGTAAAAATTACATAAGTAGCTAATTCTCTTAGTTATTTTTGGCTATTAAAACTGATCATCTGAAAGAAAATGGGATGACCTGGGGAGGAATAATTTCCGAATTTTGCTAATGACAAACTCGCTACAATTAATTATATTTAATTATACAATTTTTCCTTTGAACTTGTATTTTTCTGACCCCTGGAGGGAGATCCAGGGAAAGTTGTGGTTTTAGGGCAACGAAAAATATCTGGGGTGGATTTTTTTAGTCAATGCTAAATGTGTACGGTGTGTTGAAATATATAGCAGCAAGGAGATTGCACAGGCTAAATACACAAATTTCAGACGTCTGGCTTTAAATGGAGTTCCTACGAAGCTGTAAATAATCTGCATACAGGTCTGGCCGCATGTACTTGGTTTTGAGGGACGGACCACCTCCTACCAAGGCTGAGAGACGGACCACCTCCTACCAAGGCTGAGGGACTGACCACCTCCTACCAAGGCTGAGGGACTGACCACCTCCTACCAAGGCTGAGGGACGGACCACCTCCTACCAAGGCTGAGGGACTGACCACCTCCTACCAAGGCTGAGGGACTGACCCCCCTCCTACCAAGGCTGAGGGACTGACCACCTCCTACCAAAGGGTGAGGGGCTGACCACCTCCTACCAAGGCTGAGGGACTGACCACCTCCTACCAAGGCTGAGGGACTGACCACCTCCTACCAAGGCTGAGGGACTGACCACCTCCTACCAAGGCTAAGGGACTGACCACCTCCTACCAAGGCTGAGGGACGGACCACCTCCTACCAAGGCTGAGGGACGGACCACCTCCTACCAAGGCTGAGGGACTGACCACCTACTACCAAGGCTGAGGGACTGACCACCTCCTACCAAGGCTGAGGGACTGACCACCTCCTACCAAGGCTGAGGGACGGACCACCTCCTACCAAGGCTGAGGGACGGACCACCTCCTACCAAGGCTGAGGGACTGACCACCTAATACCAAGGCTGAGGGACTGACCACCTACTACCAAGGCTGAGGGACTGACCACCTACTACCAAGGTTGAGGGACTGACCACCTACTACCAAGGTTGAGGGACTGACCACCTACTACCAAGGCTGAGGGACGGACCACCTCCTACCAAGGCTGAGGGACGGACTACCTCCTACCAAGGCTGAGGGACTGACCACCTCCTACCAAGGCTGAGGGACTGACCACCTCCTACCAAGGCTGAGGGACTGACCACCTACTACCAAGGCTGAGGGACTGACCACCTCCTACCAAGGCTGAGGGACGGACCACCTCCTACCAAGGCTGAGGGACGGACCACCTCCTACCAAGGCTGAGGGACGGACCACCTCCTACCAAGGCTGAGGGACTGACCACCTCCTACCAAGGCTGAGGGGCTGACCCACCTCTACCAAGGTGAGAAGGACTGACCACCTCCTACCAAGGCTGAGGGACGGACTACCTCCTAAACCCAAAGGCTGAGGGACTGACCACCTCCTACCAAGGCTGAGGGATGACCACCCCTACCAAGGCTGAGGGGCGGACCACTCCCACCAAGGCTGAGGGACTGACCCCTCCTACCAAGGCTGAGGGACTGATCACCTCCTACCAAGGCTGAGGGACGGACCACCTCCTACCAAGGCTGAGGGACTGACCACCTCCTACCAAGGCTGAGGGACTGACCACCTCCTACCAAGGCTGAGGGACTGACCACCTCCTACCAAGGCTGAGGAAACTGACCACCTCCAACCAAAGCTGAGGGACTGACCACCTCCTACCCAAAGGGTGAGGGACGGACACCTCCTACCAAGGCTGGGGACTGACCACCTCCTACCAAGGCGAGGGACTGACCACCTCCTACCAAGGCTGAGGGACTGACCACCTCCTACCAAGGCTGAGGAACTGACCACCTCCTACCAAAGCTGAGGGACTGACCACCTCCTACCAAGGCTGAGGGACGGACCACCTCCTACCAAGGCTGAGGGACTGACCACCTCCTACCAAGGCTGAGGAACTGACCACCTCCTACCAAAGCTGAGGGACTGACCACCTCCTACCAAGGCTGAGGGACGGACCACCTCCTACCAAGGCTGAGGGTCTGACCACCTCCTACCAAGGCTGAGGGACTGACCACCTCCTACCAAGGCTGAGGGACTGACCACCTCCTACCAAGGCTGAGGAACTGACCACCTCCTACCAAAGCTGAGGGACTGACCACCTCCTACCAAGGGTGAGGACGGACCACCTCCCCACCAAGGCTGAGGGGCTGACCAAACCCCCTACCAAGGCTGAGGAACTGACCACCTCCTACCAAAGCTGAGGGACTGACCACCTCCTACCAAGGCTGAGGGACGGAGCTGAGGGACGGACCACCACCTACCAAGGCTGAGGGACTGACCACCTCCTACCAAGGCTGAGGGACTGACCACCTCCTACCAAGGCTGAGGGACTCATCACCTCCTACCAAGGCTGAGGGACGGACCACCTCCTAGCAAGGCTGAGGGACTGACCACCTCCTCCCAAGGCTGAGGGACGGACCATCTCCTACCAAGGCTGAGGGACTGACCACCTCCTACCAAGGCTGAGGGACGGACCACCTCCTACCAAGGCTGAGGGACGGACCACCTCCTACCAAGGCTGAGGTACTGATCACCTCCTACCAAGGCTGAGGGACTGACCACCTCCTACCAAGGTTGAGGTACTGACCACCTCCTACCAAGGCTGAGGTACTGACCACCTCCTACCAAGGCTAAGGGACTGACCACCTCCTACCAAGGCTGAGGGACGGACCACCTCCTACCAAGGTGAGGAACTGACCACCCCTACAAAGCTGAGGGACTGACCACCTCCTACCAAGGCTGAGGGACTGACCACCTCCTACCAAGGCTGAGGACTGACCACCACCTACCATGGTGAGAGACGACCACCTCCACCAAGGCTGAGGACGGACCACCTCCTACCAAGGCTGAGGGACTGACCAAACCCCCTACCAAGGCTGAGGGGCGGACCACCTCCTAAACCCAAAGGGTGAGGGACGGACCACCTCCCACCAAGCTGAGGGACGGACTATCTCCTACCAAGGCTGAGGGACTGACCACCTCCTACCAAGGCTGAGGGACTGACCACCTCCTACCAAGGCTGAGGGACGGACCACCTCCTACCAAGGCTGAGGGACTGACCACCTCCTACCAAGGCTGAGAGACTGACCACCTCCCTACCAAGGCTGAGGGACTGACCACCTCCTACCAAGGCTGAGGGACTGACCACCTCCTACCAAGGCTGAGGGATTGACCCCCTCCTACCCCAAAGGGTGAGGGACGGACCCCTCCTACCAAGGCTGAGGAACTGACCACCTCCTACCAAAGCTGAGGGACTGACCACCTCCTACCAAGGCTGAGGGACGGACCACCTCCTACCAAGGCTGAGGGACGGAGCTGAGGGACGGACCACCACCTACCAAGGCTGAGGGACTGACCAGCTCCTACCAAGGCTGAGGGACTGACCACCACTTACCAAGGCTGAGGGACGGACCACCTCCTACCAAGGCTGAGGGACGGACCACCTCCTACCAAGGCTGAGGGAAGGACCACCCCTACCAAGACTGAGGGACTGACCACCTCCTATCAAGGCTGAGGGACGGACCACCACCTACCAAGGCTGAGGGACGAACCACCTCCTACCAAGGCTGAGGGACGGACCACCTCCTACCTAGGCTGAGGGACGGACCACCTCCTACCAAGGCTGAGGGACGGACCACCTCCTACCAAGGCTGAGGGACGGACCACCTCCTACCAAGGCTGAGGGACGGACCACCACTACCAAGGCTGAGGGACGGACCACCTCCTACCAAGGCTAAGGGACGGGCCATCTCCTACCAAGGCTGAGGGACTGACCACATCCTACCAAGGCTGAGGGACGGACCACCTCCTACCAAGACTGAGGGACTGACCACCTTCTACCAAGGCTGAGGGACGGACCACCTCCTACCAAGGCTGAGGGACGGACCACCTCCTACCAAGGCTGAGGGACGGACCACCACCTACCAAGGCTGAGGGACTGACCACCTCCTACCAAGGCTGAGGGACGGACCACCACCTACCAAGGCTGAGGGACGGACCACCACCTACCAAGGCTGAGGGACTGACCACCTCCTACCAAGGCTGAGGGACGGACCACCTCCTACCAAGGCTGAGGGACTGACCACCTCCTACTAAGGCTGAGGGACTGACCACCTCCTACCAAGGCTGAGGGACAGACCACCTCCTACCAAGGCTGAGGGACGACCACCTCCTACCAAGGCTGAGGACAGACCACCTCCCACAAGGCTGGGGGACTGACCACCACCTACCAAGGCGAGGGACTGACCACCTCCCACCAAGGCTGAGGGACAGACCACCACCTACCAAGGCTGAGGGACGGACCACCACCTACCAAGGCTGAGGGACAGACCACCTCCTACCAAGGCTGAGGGACAGCCCCCTCCTTTCCAAGGTGAGGGACAGACCACCACCTACCAAGGCTGAGGGACGGACCACCCCCTACCAAGGCTGAGGACTGACCACTCCTACCAAAGGGTGAGGGACAGACACCTCCTACCAAGGCTGAGGGACTGACCACCACCTACCAAGGCTGAGGGACGGACCACCACCTACCAAGGCTGAGGGACTGACCAGCTCCTACCAAGGCTGAGGGACTGACCACCACTTACCAAGGCTGAGGGACGGACCACCTCCTACCAAGGCTGAGGGACGGACCACCTCCTACCAAGGCTGAGGGACGGACCACCTCCTACCAAGGCTGAGGGACAGACCACCTCCTACCAAGGCTGAGGGACAGACCACTTCCTACCAAGGCTGAGGGACGGACCACCTCCTACCAAGGCTGAGGGACTGACCACCTCCTACTAAGTTTGAGGGACTGACCACCTCCTACCAAGGCTGAGGGACAGACCACCTCCTACCAAGGCTGAGGGACTGACCACCTCCTACCAAGGCTGAGGGACAGACCACTTCCTACCAAGGCTGAGGGACTGACCACCACCTACCAAGGCTGAGGGACTGACCACCTCCTACTAAGGCTGAGGGACTGACCACCTCCTACCAAGGCTGAGGGCGGGACCACCTACCAAGGCTGAGGGACGGACCACCTCCCACCAAGGCTGGGGACTGACCACCTCCTACCAAGGCTGAGGGACAGACCACCTCCTACCAGGCTGAGGGACTGACCACCACCTACCAAGGCTGAGGGAAATGACCACCTCCTACCAAGGCTGAGGACAGACCACCACCTACCAAGGCTGAGGGACCCGGGCCACCACCTACCCAAAGGGTGAGGGGACAGACCACCTCCTACCAAGGCTGAGGGACAGACCAAACCCCCTACCAAGGCTGAGGGGCAGGGCCAAACCCCCTACCAAGGCTGAGGGACGGACCACCACCCACCAAGGCTGAGGGATGACCACCTCCTACCAAGGCTGAGGGACAGACCACCTCCTACCAAGGCGAAAGGGGCTGACCACCTCCTAACCAAGGCTGAGGGACGGACCACCACCTACCCAAAGGGGAGGACAGACCACCTCCCCAAGGCTGAGGACAGACCACCTCCTACCCAAGGGTGAGGGACAGACCACCACCTACCAAGGCTGAGGGACGGACCACCACCCACCAAGGCTGAGGGACGGACCACCTCCTACCAAGGCTGAGAGACTGACCACCTCCCTACCAAGGCTGAGGGACTGACCACCTCCCTACCAAGGCTGAGGGACTGACCACCTCCCTACCAAGGCTGAGGGACTGACCACCTCCCTACCAAGGCTGAGGGACTGACCACCTCCTACCAAGGCTGAGGGACGGACCACCTCCCACCAAGGCTGAGGGACAGACCACCCCCTACAAGGCTGAGGGACGGCCACCACCTACCAAGGCTGAGGACGACCACCTCCTACCAAGGCTGAGGGGGCTGACCACCTCCTACCAAGGCTGAGGGACGGACCACCCTCCTACCAAGGCTGAGGGACTGACCACCTCCTACTAAGGGTGAGGGGCTGACCACCTCCTACCAAGCTGAGGGACGGACCACCCCCTACCAAGGCTGAGGGGACTGACCACCTCCTACCAAGGGTGAGGGACAGACCACCTCCTACCAAGGCTGAGGACTGACCACCACCTACCAAGGCGAGGGATGACCACCTCCTACCAAGGCTGAGGGACAGACCACCACCTACCAAGGCTGAGGACGGACCACCACCTACCAAGCTGAGGGACAGACCACCTCCTACCAAGGCTGAGGGACAGACCACCTCCTACCAAGGCTGATGGACAGGGCCACCACCTACCAAGGCTGAGGGACGGACCACCACCTACCAAGGCTGAGGGACTGCCACCTCCTACCAAGGCTGAGGGACAGACCACCTCCTACCCAAAGGGTGAGGGACTGACCACCTCCTACCATGCTGAGGGACGGACCACCACCTACCAAGGCTGAGGACAGACCACCTCCTACCAAGGCTGAGGGGACAGACCACCTCCTACCAAGGCTGAGGGACAGACCACCACCTACCAAGGCTGAGGGACGGACCACCACCTACCAAGGCTGAGGGACGGACCACCTCCTACCAAGGCTGAGGGACTGACCACCTCCTACCAAGGCTGAGGGACAGACCACCTCCTACCAAGGCTGAGGGACTGACCACCACCTACCAAAGGGTGAGGACTGACCACCTCCTACCAAGGCTGAGGGACAGACCACCACCTACCAAGGCTTTAGGGACGGACCCCACCTACCAAGGCTGAGGAAGACCACCCTACCAAGGCTGAGGGACAGACCACCTCCTACCAAGGCTGAGGGACAGACCACCTCCTACCAAGGCTGAGGGACAGACCACCACCTACCAAGGCTGAGGGACGGACCACCACCTACCAAGGCTGAGGGACTGACCACCTCCTACCAAGGCTGAGGGACAGACCACCTCCTACCAAGGCTGAGGGACAGACCACCTCCTACCAAGGCTGAGGGACTGACCACCACCTACCAAGGCTGAGGGACTGACCACCTCCTACCAAGGCTGAGGGACAGACCACCACCTACCAAGGCTGAGGGACGGACCACCACCTACCAAGGCTGAGGGACAGACCACCTCCTACCAAGGCTGAGGGACAGACCACCTCCTACCAAGGCTGAGGGACAGACCACCACCTACCAAGGCTAAGGGACGGACCACCTCCTACCAAGGCTGAGGGACAGACCACCTCCTACCAAGGCTGAGGGACTGACCACCACCTACCAAGGCTGAGGGACTGACCACCACCTACCAAGGCTGAGGGACTGACCACCACCTACCAAGGCTGAGGGACAGACCACCTCGAAACTACCACTTTTACTTTCTCCAGTGTTATTTATATTCACTCGTCTTCAGCAGAAGAACACTGTTTGTACAAACGTGTCGGCAACAAGATACCAAAGTGTTGCACATGTTTCTTTTTCAGTAATAAAATAAGAATACAAATGACGTGCTGCTGAATACAACGAAGGAAATATACACGTAGCAACATTTCGCTCTGTGCAGAGCTTCAAGTCTTGTCTTGTCTCAGTGTTTTGTTACGTGTCTTTTCTTCAGTATTAATAATCCTAGTTTTAACACGTCAGTGCACTACCTACCTGGAGCGTGGTCTGGGGGGTCACCGCCCCCGCGGACCAGTCCTTGACAACGGCCACCATATTGAGTCAGTCAGTAGGAAGCTGAGGAAACTGTACAAGTATCTCCACCAAGTGCCAGGTCAACCAGGCTGTGATGGGTGAATGGGGCCAGTGGCTCGCCAGTAGCAACAATCTGGTTGACCAGACAAACCGTGGCGTAGGCTCCGAGAATAGAAAAACTCTCGAAACTCGTATATTAAAGGGAACAATAGTTGGATTATTAGTTTTAAAGTCTATCAAATACATGGTCATTAACGCTGTAATTTCCCCAATATATAGGCCGGCGTAATAGTAATAATAATTGTTATAACTCTCGGAACGAGTAGGACTCGAACCCATGGCCAAACATCCCTAAAACTACGAGGACAGTGTTCGAAACATGCTGGCTTAATAATAACCCAGTAGTCAGAGCAGTGACTTGCCATGGATTCGAATCCCGCCCTTTCCGTGAGTTGTTTACGATTCAGAAGACAAGCGTACACAGGAGGTGGGTTAGTGTGGTCTTAACTACCAGGTCTGGTGGATATCTTAATAATGAAGATTCTATTCTGTGCTCAGCCATCAATGTTGTATCACCAACACTTTTATCAAAGTCCCGTGAGAGGTGATCAAGCCAGCCAGCAGCACTCAGATGCAAATTACCACCACCACCACCACTACTACTACTACAACTACTACTACTACTACTACTACTACTACTACTACCACCACCACCATCAATTCTGCATCAGCTACTACTACTGCTGCTGCCACTCCCTTCTCCCACCTCAACCCCTACCGTTTTGTCTTCTGACCTTCTCAGTTTTTCTCGCCCCAGTTGGGACATGACAATGGTCAAGCCACAGTATTGTGACTTTCTATTCCTCAAAGCATGGCCAAGCTTGTTCGTCGTTCGTGTTCATGACGCCCAGGTTCACAACGTGAGAAAACATGAACGAGAAATTTGAAATATTCTGAAATTAAACCTGGGATCCAGGACACAAGTTTTCTAGTTCAGGCTATTTTGTACTAAGTGGTACACTTCTTAATGTGTGGTGCTTCAGTGGTACACTTGCTAGTGTATGGTGCTTCAGTGGTACACTTGATAATGTATGGTGCTTCAGTGGTACACTTGATAGTGTATGGTGCTTCAGTGGTACACTTGATAGTGTATGGTGCTTCAGTGGTACACTTGCTAGTGTATGGTGCTTCAGTGGTACACTTGTTTGTGTATGGCTCAATGGTACACTTGCTAGTGTATGGTGCTTCAGTGGTACACTTGCTAGTGTATGGTGCTTTAGTGGTACACTTGCTAGTGTATGGTGCTTAAGTGGTACACTTGCTAGTGTATGGTGCTTCAGTGGTACACTTGCTAGTTGTATGGTGTTCAGAGGTACACTTGCTAGTGTATGGTGCTTCAGTGGATACATTTGCTAGTGTTGGTGCTTCAGAGGTACACTTGCTAGTGTATGGTGCTTCAGTGGTACACTTGCTAGTGTATGGTGCTTCAGAGGTACACTTGCTAGTGTATGGTGCTTCAGTGGTACACTTGCTAGTGTATGGTGCTTCAGTGGTACACTTGCTAGTGTATGGTGCTTCAGTGGTACACTTGCTAGTGTAGGGTGCTTCAGTGGTCACTTGCTAGTGTATGGTGCTTTAGTGGTACACTTGCTAGTGTATGTGCTTAGTGGTACACTTGCTAGTGTATGGTGCTTCGTGGTACACTTGCTAGTGTTTGGTGCTTCAGTGGTACACTTGCTAGTGTATGGTGCTTTGGGGTACACTTGCTAGTTTTATGGTGCTTTAGTGGTACACTTGCTAGTGTATGGTGCTTCAGTGGTACACTTGCTAGTTTTTAGGTGCTTCAGAGGTCACTTGCTAGTGTATGGTGCTTCAGTGGTACACTTGCTAGTGTATGGTGCTTCAGAGGTACACTTGCTAGTGTAGGTGCTTCAGTGGTACATTGCTAGTGTATGGTGCTTCAGTGGTACACTTGCTAGTGTATGGTGCTTCAGTGGTACACTTGCTAGTGTATGGTGCTTTAGTGGTACACTTGCTAGTGTATGGTGCTTCAGTGGTACACTTGCTAGTGTATGGTACTTCAGTGGTACACTTGCTAGTGTATGGTGCTTTAGTGGTACACTTGCTAGTGTATGGTGCTTCAGTGGTACACTTGCTAGTGTATGGTGCTTCAGAGGTACACTTGCTAGTGTATGGTGCTTTAGTGGTACACTTGCTAGTGTATGGCGCTTCAGTGGTACACTTGCTAGTGTATGGTGCTTCAGAGGTACACTTGCTAGTGTATGGTACTTCAGTGGTCACTTGCTAGTGTAGGGCTTTAGTGGTACATTGCTAGTGTATGGTGCTTCAGTGGTACACTTGCTAGTGTATGGTGCTTCAGTGGTACACTTGCTAGTGTATGGTGCTTTAGTGGTACACTTGCAGTGTATGGTGCTTTAGTGGTTACACTTGGCTAGTGTTTTTGGTGCTTCAGTGGTACACTTGCTAGTGTATGGTGCTTCAGAGGTACACTTGTAGTGTATGGTGCTTCAGTGGTACACTTGCTAGTGTATGGTGCTTCAGAGGTACACTTGCTAGTGTATGGTGCTTTAGTGGTACACTTGCTAGTGTATGGCGCTTCAGTGGTAAAACTTGCTAGTGTATGGTGCTTCAGAGGTACACTTGCTAGTTTTAGGTAATTCAGTGGTACACTTGCTAGTGTATGGTGCTTTAGTGGTACACTTGCTAGTGTATGGTGCTTCAGTGGTACACTTGTTTGTGTAGGGTGCTTCAGGGGTACATTTTGCTAGTGTATGGTGGCTTTAGTGGTACACTTGCTAGTGTATGGTGCTTTAGTGGTACACTTGCTAGGTATGGTGCTTCAGTGGTACACTTGCTAGTGTATGGTGCTCAGAGGTTTACACTTGCTAGTGTATGGTGCTTCAGTGGTACACTTGTTTAGTGTAGGGTTTGCTTCAGAGGTACACTTGCTAGTGTATGGTGCTTCAGTGGTACACTTGCTAGTGTATGGTGCTTCAGTGGTACACTTGCTAGTGTATGGTGCTTCAGTGGTACACTTGCTAGTGTATGGTGCTTTAGTGGTACACTTGTAGTGTATGGTGCTCAGTGGTTACACTTGCTAGTGTATGGTATTTCAGTTGGTACACTTGCTATGTATGGTGCTTTAGTGGTACACTTGCTAGTGTATGGTGCTTCAGTGGTACACTTGCTAGTGTATGGTGCTTCAGAGGTACACTTGCTAGTGTATGGGCTTTAGTGGTACACTTGCTAGTGTATGGCGCTTCAGTGGTACACTTGCTAGTGTATGGTGCTTCAGAGGTACACTTGCTAGTGTATGGTACTTCAGTGGTACACTTGCTAGTGTATGGTGCTTTAGTGGTACACTTGCTAGTGTATGGTGCTTCAGTGGTACACTTGCTAGTGTATGGTGCTTCAGTGGTACACTTGCTAGTGTATGGTGCTTCAGTGGTACACTTGCTAGTGTATGGTGCTTCAGTGGTACACTTGCTAGTGTATGGTGCTTCAGTGGTACACTTGATAGTGTAAGTTATGGTACTTCAGCCTGATCAACCAGGCTGTTAAGTATTCAAGGCTACCAACCCAAGGCACTCAAGAATGTCAACCCACCACACTCAGGCCTACCAACCTTCAACCCACAGGTTACCAACACCACCCAGGAGAACTAACTCAGTGTTACCAACTACTGTCAGCTGACATACACACACACACACACACACACACACACACACACACACACACACACACACACACACACACACACACACCAACCGAGAAAACACGTTTGTGCTTCCTCAAAGCTGTTTTTGCTGTCATTTACAGCGGGAGATTACATGTATAAAATTTACACCTGCTGTTTTTTTACAAGCTGTTAAAGTTAAAGCTGTAAACTTGTGTAAATTTTTCATTATCTCTCTCTCGTTTACTCCCCTCTCACTCCCTTCTCTCTCCCCTCTTTTCTCTCTCTCTCTCTCTCTCTCTCTTCTCTCTCTCTTCTCTCTCTCTCTCTCGTGCAAACTTTCTCTTCCCGACTCTTGACAAAAATATGTCCCAGTTGAAACTCCTTGAAGATTCAAACTCTTTCCCAGACACACTACGTTATCTTTTAACAGCAACAGCAGCTGTTCCTTATGGTGCAGCAGCCGCAGCACCTTACGGAACAGCAGCAGCACCACAAGGAACAGCAGCAGCACCACCACCACCATAAGGAACAGCAGCAGTCGCAGCACCATAATGAAACAGCAGCAGCACCATAAGGAACAGCAGCAGCCACTGCACCATAAGGAGCAACAGCCGTAGCAGCTCCAGCAACACCACTAACAACAACAACAGTAGTACCACCACTAACAGCAACAGCATCAACATCAGCAACACCATAACGAACAGTAGCAGTAACATCAGTAGAACAAGAGGAACAAAAACAGTAGTATTAGCAACAGAAGTAGCAGCAATTACAACTACAGTAGCAGCAACAGTAGCAGAAACAGCAGCAGGAACAGCAGTTCTTGTTGCTGCAGCAGCAGCAAGAACAGCCAAAAAGAGGATAAAGATGAAGAAGGAAGAAGCAGTAAGAAGACGAGACGACACACAAACATCCGGGTTGCAGTGAGGAGACGAGGTAATGGTACGGGTCACGTATTCGTGCATTTGTTGACATGTGGATTTGGCGAGGGGAAAAATTGAGGTGTTTATGTTGTGTCTGTATGAATGTCGGTCACGAGGTTGGGGGGAGGAGGAGGAAGAAGAGGAAAAGAGGGGTAGGAAGAGAAGGAAGAGGAGGGAGAGTAAAGGAGGAAAAGAAGGGAGAGGAAAGGAGGGAGAGGAGAGGAAGAAGAGAAGGAGGAGGACTGGGTAAAAGAAGAGGGAGAGAAGAGACAAGTCATAATAAACAATAAAAGTCCCAATACTGTGACTAGAATAGCTGAAGATTGAGACACTTATGCAACATATGGAAATCTTTATTGAGGAAACGTTTCGCCACACAGTGGCTTCATCAGTCCAATACAAAGTAGAAAGGTGTAAGGAGAGGAGGAGTTTGAGGTAATCAGTCCCTCAGCCTGGAGTCGATGTGTTCAGTCCATCACTCTTGCAGTGTACAGCATAGATGGACTAAACACATCGACTCCAGGCTGAGGGACTGATTACCTCAAACTTCTCCTCTCCTTACACCTTTCTGCTTTGTATTGGACTGATGAAGCTACTGTGTGGCGAAACGTTTCCTCAATAAAGATTTCCATATGTTGCATAAGTGTCTCAATCTTCAACTTGTCGGTTTTCAAAACCATTCATCACAACTAGAACAGCTCAAGAATGAACAAATTCTGGAAAGGACATTTCAGACGACGTTTCGGACCATCCTGGATCACTGATAATGATCCAGGATGGATCCAAACATTGTCTAAGGTTTTCTCTCCAGAAGAGTGGCTTATGTATTATTATTATTATTATTATTATTATTATTATTATTATTATTTACTACTACTACAGAATCAAAATAATTTAGCGACACAGCAATCAATACGAACACCTAAAGTCAGCCATTTTTACGTTGTTTTTTAACATGTTAGTGACAACCAATTATCAACGAGAAACCTTAAGCACGAAGCTGATCTGGTTGAGATTCCGAGGAGTGACCTCAGGCACAACGCTAATTGGCTGAGACCCCGAGGAGAGACTTTAGGCATGACGCTGATTGGTTGAGACCTCGACAAGAGACTTGTCACGGCGCTGATTGGCCGAGATCCCGAGGAGAGATATTAGACACGACGCTGGTTGGTCTAGATCCCGAGGAGAGACATTAGACAAGACGCTGGTTGGTCGAGATCCCGAGGAGAGACCAGGCACGATGATTGATCGAGGTCCCAAAGAGAGACACCAGACACGGCGCTGATTGGTCGAGATCACGAGAAGAGATAAGTGAAGTCTGCTTGAAAAGTGCAGCATCTTTCCTAGAAGACTAAGTAAGATGAAAGAAGATTTGAGTGAGGATAGAGTAGATGGAGACGAGAAGGGCAGTGGAGAGAAAATAACTTGATAGAAATAGAGCGAAGGTGAAAAAAAAGAGGGGCACAAGCTAGAGAAAGAAGCAGTGGAAACTCCACACATGGAATATAAAGTAAACAGAAGACCAAGAATCTGGCAACTATGATTATATATATATATATATATATATATTTTATATTATATTATATTATTATATATATATATATATATATACACCCAGGTACACCGGTGTACATAGGTGCCGCACCTCACGCACAGCTACACTGGTGTACACAAGTACCACGCCTCTCACCCAGCTACGCTGGTGCACACGAGTACAGCACCGACACATCGCCTCATACATTAAACTGTGTCAACATCAGCATCAGCCCGGAAAGTCATCATGTCGGTCGGTCGTCGGTCGGTCGGTCGGTCGGTCGGTCGGTCGGTCGGTCTCTCAGTACGAACGGTTAAAAATATTACATCTCCATCATTCTTGATCAAATTTTCCAGTAAGTGACCAGTGACATTTTCCTTCCTTCCTGCGAACTGAAATACAAATAAACGATCGACTGTTTAGTGACTTGTCAAAATATTTATTAGAATTTTGGAGAGACAATCAATCGCTTTCAATTCCAATTTTGAATCTGAGTTACGCGTCTTTAGTGATTCGTAAGAGTAAGAACCTAATGTCGAACTGTTAGAACCGGTGGACCATTCTAGAAACGAATCTGAGGGACTGACCACCTCAAATATTTCTTTAAGGTTGATGGATTGATTACATTTTTGTTTCATTACTACACCTGTATTTGACTGAAGAAGCCTGCTGTGTAAGTGAAA
This sequence comes from Cherax quadricarinatus, assembly GCF_026875155.1. Taxonomy (NCBI): domain Eukaryota; kingdom Metazoa; phylum Arthropoda; class Malacostraca; order Decapoda; family Parastacidae; genus Cherax; species Cherax quadricarinatus. The sequence goes on from NC_069425.1 coordinate 31,926,490, forward strand.
CGTTTCAAAGATAAATATACCCAACTGTTGTACATGTGTCTTAATTATCAGCTTGTTAATATTTTATAGCATTTTCAATATTTCTTACTTTCGTGAAAGTAACAAGTTGAGCAAAACAAGTCTTGTACCTGGGTTAACTAAGTGGCATCCTCACACCCCTGGCACTATGATGTATTTGCAGTAAGGATTTTAACTTTATCACCGAGCTGTGATAGCCTCCACTTTTATCACAAATCACAGTTTACAAAACACTTGGCCACCTTAGGCTGTCAGGGTCAAGATCGGTTCATTTTTCAATATGTGTGGCACTGTAGTGCAGGAAATTTATGGGTTTCTGTGTCTCATACAGCCGGAACTTTTTTGGCAAATTCGTCTTATGTTAAGAAAAAACGGCTTTTGATTGATGTGAAGGGGGGTGGTCTTAGGTACAGTTGCTTCAAAGATTGCAGTTATTTTAAGGAGAAAGAAGAAAAAACGGCTTTTGATTGATGTGAAGGGGGGTGGTCTTAGGTACAGTTGCTTCAAAGATTGCAGTTATTTTAAGGAGAAAGTATAAGTCTTATTACAAGGTACAGATGTGGGGATTCCACCTGTCTGAGCGAAGGTCGAGTCCATGTTTTGTTTATACAAACAGCGAGATGAAAATGATGATTAAAGCGCCTAAGATACGACGATTTAGTCGTCTTAAGGAAGTATATTCAAGAAGCATTAAAACTGTAGGTTAAAAGAGCGACTGGGAAATTGGAGGTAATCAAACGGGGAGAGCAGTTTAAATTCCTGGCTTCAGGAACCCTTCACCAGCATCAAAGCACCTCTCTCTTGAGAAGAGTCTTGCGGAAAAACAGTTGTCGCGACTGGATTCTCATAAGAGATGCTTCCAACCTTAGCGTCTGACCTGGCAGGTACTAACCTGTGGTCCATCAAACGCTGGCACAGCCTGGTCTACATCAGTTGCTACAGTTTTCGACTCAGTGAAGAGGTTCATCCATAGGTGGTCCCAAAACTTCGGCGGGAGGGATCAAGCAGTCCCTCGGGCCGTAGCTGCTCTTTTAGCCCAACATAAACCACCCCATTTAAGTCATTCAAACGAAGAATAAGTCACAATGCCGTGAGCGTCACAATTCTCAGCTAACCCGAAAAGCGGAGATTAAAACTAGACGAGATTTCGATATGCCTTGGACTACTACTGAGTCACGAACAGCATGATAACAGTCCTAGACGGACAGGGAAAAATACATCTATTTTTAAATTTTAATTTACGGGTTAGTTGTGACTTACTTGGTCGTTACACTCTGGGGACAGAATGTGACGACCAGAAGAAGGCTAGCAGGCTCACCCACGATAACAAAGGTGCAGCTATGGGCAGCCTACTCACCCAGTATACTTCTTAATGTCGTCATTCCATCAGGTAACTAAATGAATGGTGCCTCACATATGACGACTAACTGCACTCTAGGATAATAGTGCGTAAAACACCTGTCTGAACTCATTTCCTTATACCTGTAAAAGCCAGGTGGGTGTGTGTGTGTGTGTGTGTGTGTGTGTGTGTGTGTGTGTGTGTGTGTGTGTGTGTTGTGTGTGTGTGTGTGTGTTGTGGTGTGTGTGTGTGTATTTGTGTGTGTTTGTGTGTGTGTGTGTGTGTGTGTGTGTGTGTGTGTGTTTTGTGTACTCACCTATTTGTCTCACCTATTTGTGGTTGCAGGGGTCGAGTCAAGCTCCTGGCCCCGCCTCTTCTGATTGCTACTAGGTCCTCTCTCTCCCCGCCCCATGAGCTCTATCAACCTCGCCTTAAAACTATGTATGGTTCCTGCCTCCACCACATCACTTTTTAGGCTATTCCCCTGGCCTTACTAAATCTATGACTGAAGAAATACTTCTAAAATCCCTTTGATCATCTGAGACTTCAACTTCCAATTGTGGGCCTCTTGTGTCTGTGTCCCATCTCTGGAAACATCCCGTCTTGTCCAACCTCGTCTATTCCCCGCAGTATTTTATATGTCGTTTTCATGTCTCCCCCGACCCTCCTGGCCTCCAGTGTCGTCAGGCCCGATTTCCCTCAACCTTTCTTCATAGGACCCAAACCCCGTAGCTCTGGGACTAGTCTTGTTGCAAACCTTTGCACTTTCTCTAATTTCTTGACGTGCTTGACTAGGTGTGGATTCCAAATTTGGGGCTGCATACTCCAGTATGGGCCTGACGTAGATGGTGTACAGAGTCTTAAACGAGTCCTTACTGAGGTAAACGGAACGCTATCCGTAGGTTTGCCCGGCGCCCGTATTTCTGCAGCAGTTATCTGATTTTAAAGTGCGCCTCAGGAGATATGCCGGTGTTATACTCACCCCAGATCTTTTTCCTTGAGTGGGTTTGCAGTCTTTGGCCATCTAAACTATATTGTGTCTGCGGTCTTCTTTGCCCTTCCCCAATCTTCATGACTTTGCATTTGGCTGGGTTAAATTCAAGGGAGCCAGTTGCTGGACCAGGCTTGTAGCCTGTCCAGATCTCTTTGTAGTCCTGCCTGATCCTCGTCGATTCGATTCTTTCATTAACTTCACATCGTCTGCAAACAAGGACACTTCTGAGTCTATTCCTTCCGTTATGTCGTTCGTATACCAAAAACAGCACAGGTCCTAGGACTGACCCCTGTGGAACCCGCTTGTCACAGGCGCCCCTCTGACACCTCGTCGCGTACCATGAACTCGTTGTTTCCTCCCTGTCAGATATTCTCTGATCCACTGCAGTGGCTTTCCTGTTATGTGTGCCTGGTTCCTCTGCTTTTGCAGTAACCTCTTGTGAGGAAAATGTGTTCGAAAGCCTTCTTGGCAGTCCAAAAAAACGCAGTCGATCCCACCCTCCTCTCTCTTGTCTTACTTCTGTCACCTTGTCATAAAACTCTAGTAGGTTTGTGACACAGGATTTTCCTTCCCTGAAACCGTGCTGGGTTTTCAAATTTTACACTTGTTTCTTTCAGGTGCCCCACCACTCTCCTCCTGATGATCTTCTCCATGACCTTGCATAAATATACACGTTAGAGATACAGGTCTGTAGTTTAGTGCCTCATGTCTGTCTCCCTTTTTAAAAATTGGGACTACATTTGCCATTTTCCATACCTCAGGGGTTGCCCAGTTTCAAATGATGTGTTGAAGATCTTTGTTAATGGTCACACAATATCTCTGCTCCCTCTTTAAGGACCATGGAGAGATGTTGTCTGGTCCCAACCGCCTTTGAGGTGTCAAGTTCGCATGCAGCTTCTTCACCTCCTCCTTGGTTATATGTACCTTTATCCAGCAACATTGCTGGTGTGCCCCCCTGTTCTGATTTCTTGGAGTCCTACTGGTTTCCACTGTAAATACCTCTTTAAATCTTGTGTTGAGCTCCTGACATACCTCCCCGGTCGTTTCTTGTGAATTCCCCATCACCCTTCCTCAGTCTGATTACCTGGTCCTTGACTGTTGTTTTCCTCCTGATGTGGCTGTACAACAGCTTCGGGTCAGTCTTTACTTTTGATGCTATGTCATTTTCATATTGTCTCTGAGCCTCCCTTCTTATCTGTGCATATTCGTTTCTGGCTCTTCGGCTGATTTCTTTATTTTCCTGAGTTCTCTGTCTTCTGTTACCTTTTCCATTCTCTAGTACACCTAGTTTTTGCCTCCCTACACCTTTGGGTGAACCAAGGACTCGTTCTGTTCTTCCCATTATTTCTGTTTCCCTTGGGAACAAACCTCTCCTCTGCCTCCTTGCATTTTGTTGCTACATAGTCCATCATTTTTGTACGGTTTTCCTGTCAGTTCCCTCTCCCACTGAATGTCTTGAAGGAAGTTCCTCATGCCTGAGTAGTTCCCCCTTTTGTAGTTTGGTTTTTCCCAGCCTATTCCTGCTACTCTCTCCACTTGGAGCTCAACTATGTAGTCGAAGCAGTGTGTGTGTGTGTGTGTGTGTGTGTGTGTGTGTGTGGTGTGTTGTGTGTGTGTGTGTGTGTGTGTGTGTGTGTTGTGTGTGTGTCTGTCTGTCTGAAGAACAAACTTTCTATGGGGATAACATTTCCCTCTGTTGAAGCTTTACAAAGTTATTCTAAGTTCATAAAGCTGGAAAAGACCGAAATGTTGTCCTGACATGGCAGTGGCGGGGCCTGGGGAGGGGGGGGGGGAATGTTCCCTACAACTCTCCACTAGTAAGCCACAGGTAAGCCATAGGTAAGCCACAGGTTAGCCATAGGTTAGCCACAGGTAAGCCACAAGTAAGCCACAGATAAGCCACAGGTTAGCCACAGGTAAGCCACAGGTTAGCCACAGGTAAGCCACAGGTAAGCCACAGGTAAGCCACAGGTTAGCCACAGGTAAGCCACAGGTAAGCCACAGGTAAGCCACAGGTTAGCCACAGGCAAGCCACAGGTAAGCCACAGGTTAGCCACAGGTAAGCCACAGGTAAGCCACAGGTAAGTCACAGGTAAGCCACAGGTAAGCCACAGGTTAGCCACAGGTAAGCCACAGGTAAGCCACAGGTAAGTCACAGGTAAGCCACAGGTAAGCCACGGGTAAGCCACAGGTTAGCCACAGGTAAGCCACGGGTAAGCCACGGGTAAGCCACAGGTTAGCCACAGGTAAGCCACGGGTAAGCCACAGGTTAGCCACAGGTAAGCCACGGGTAAGCCACAGGTTAGCCACAGGTAAGCCACGGGTAAGCCACAGGTTAGCCACAGGTAAGCCACGGGTAAGCCACAGGTTAGCCACAGGTAAGCCACGGGTAAGCCACAGGTTAGCCACAGGTAAGCCACGGGTAAGCCACGCCACTTGAAGCTAACAAAACTTAGCTTACTGGAGGAGCCTGTCCCCAGCATTACTGGAGGAGCCTGTCCCCAGCATTACTGGAGGAGCCTGTCCCCAGCATTACTAGAGGAACCTGTCCCCAGCATTACTGGAGGAGCCTGTCCCCAGCATTACTGGAGGAGCCTGTCCCCAGCATTACTGGAGGAGCCTGTCCCTCAGCATTACTGGAGGAGCCTGTCCCCAGCATTACTGGAGGAGCCTGTCCCCAGCATTACTGGAGGAGCCTGTCCCCAGCTTTACTGGAGAAGCCTGTCCCCAGCATTACTGAGGAAGCCTGTCCCTCAGCATTACGGGAAAGGAGCCTGCCCCCAGCATTACTGGAGGAGCCTGTCCCTCAGCATTACTGGAGGAGCCTGTCCCCAGCATTACTGGAGGAGCCTGTCCCTCAGCATTACTGGAGAAGCCTGTCCCCCAGCATTACTGGAGAAGCCTGTCCCCAGCATTACTGGAAGAGCCTGTCCCCAGCTTTTACTGGAGGAGCCTTTTCCCCCCAGCATTACGGGAGAAGCCTGTCCCCAAGCATTAAACGGGAGAAGCCGTCCCCAGCATTACTGGAGGAGCCTGTCCCACAGCATTACTGGAGAAGCCTGTCCGCTAGCATTACTGGAGAAGCATGTCCCGCAGCATTACTGGAAAAGCCCGTCCCTCAGCATTACTGGAGAAGCCTGTCCCCCAGAGTTACTGGAGAAACCTGTCCCCCGGCATTACTGGAGAAGCCTGTCCCTCAGCATTACTGGAGAAGCAAGCCTGTCCCCCAGCATTACTGGAGAAGCCTGTCCCGCAGCATTACTGGAGAAGCCTGTCCCCCAGCATTACTGGAGAAGCCTGTCCCCCAGCATTACTGGAGGAGCCTGTCCCCCAGCATTACTGGAGGAGCCTTCCCCAGCATTACGGAGGAGCCAAATCCCCCGCATTACTGGAGGAGCCTGTTTCCCAGCATTACTGGAGGAGCCTGTCCCCCAGCATTACTGGAGGAGCCTGCCCCCAGCATTACTGGAGGAGCCTGTCCCCCAGCATTACTGGAGAAGCCTGTCCCCAGCATTACTGGAGGAGCCTGTCCCCCAGCATTACTGGAGAAGCCTGTCCCCAAGCATTAAGGAGAAGCCTGTCCCCAGCATTACTGGAGGAGCCTGTCCCACAGCATTACTGGAGAAGCCTGTCCCCAGCATTACTGGAGGAGCCTGTCCCCCAGCATTACTGGAGAAGCCTGTCCCCAAGCATTACTGGAGAAGCCTGTCCCCAGCATTACTGGAGGAGCCTGTCCCCCAGCATTACTGGAGAAGCCTGTCCCCAGCATACTGGGAGGAGCCTGTCCCCCAGCTTTACTGGAGAACCCTGCCCCCAAGAAATTACTGGAAAACCTTCCCCAGCATTACTGGAGGACCCTGTCCCACGCATTACTGGAGAAGCCTGTCCCCTAGCATTACTGGAGGAGCCTGTCCCCCAGCATTACTGGAGGAGCCTGTCCCCTAGCATTACTGTAGGAGCCTGTCCCCAGCATTACTGGAGGAGCCTGTCCCTCAGCATTACTGGAGGAGCCTGTCTCTCAGCATTACTGGAGGAGCCTGTCCCCCATCATTACTGGAGGAGCCTGTCCCCCAACATTACTGGAGGAGTGTGTCCCCCAGCATTACTGGAGGAGCCTGTCCCCCAGCATTACTGTAGGAGCCTGTGCCCCAGCATTACTGTAGGAGCCTGTGCCCCAGCATTACTGTAGGAGCCTGTCCCCCAGCATTACTGTAGGAGCCTGTCCCCCAGCATTACTGTAGGACCTGCCCCCCACCCATTACGTAGGACCTCCCCCAGCATTCTGTAGGACCTGTCCCCCACCCATTACTGTAGAGCCTGTCCCCCAGCATTACTGTAGGAGCCTGTGCCCCAGCATTACTGTAGGAGCCTGTCCCCCAGCATTACTGTAGGAGCCTGTGCCCCAGCATTACTGTAGGAGCCTGTCCTCCAGCATTACTGGTGATCTTAACTGTGCTACACTACATTAGAAACCTTACAACACCTGTGTAACCCTTACAACATCTGTGTTTCCCTCACATGGACAAAGAAGAGAGAGAGAGAGAAAGAGAGAGACAAAATGGAACTCATTACCGGGATTCTTTCGGCAAGGTGGTGCAACTTAGTGTGATGAGATTCTTAGGATGAAAGGTTACCTCCCCCCCCCCTCTCTCTCTCTCTCTCTCTCTCTCTCCTCTCCTCTTCTCTCTCTCTCTCTCTCAACCCCTCTCCTCTCTCTCCTCTCGTATCGAGGACTAATGAGCCAAACTGATTATATACTAATAAATATATTAATTATATATATAATATATAATAATATATATATATATTTTATATAAAATATATATATAAAATATATAATATATATATTCGTGCCGAATAGGTAAAATCTGCTATCTTGGCTTAAATAGCAACGCTCTTCTTGCCGAATAAGGCAAGCGAAAAATTGTGTATGTAATAACTTCGCAAAAATCATTCTGAACCTAACGAAAAAAGTATATTTCATTGTGTTTGCTTATTATTAAATTATAGTAAATTGATCTAAAAAATATATAGGTGGATTAGGCTAAATTAAATTGCGCTTGTTATAATAAGGTTAGGCAAGTTTTCTAAGGTTCCTTTGGCACAATTTTTTTAATTTTTACATTAACATAAATGAAAAAAATATATCTTTAAACGTACAAGAGAAAATTTTAGAAAGGACTTAATTTTAAATGAGTTCTTTCTAATTGACTAATTTTACCTGTTCGGCACGACATATATTTCTTCCTTCATATTGACCATGACCTGGTATTTATCCAGCTCATATAGCCCTCGATATATGGGGAGAGAGAAGAGAAAAGGGAAAGAGAGAGAGATGAGAAGAGGAGAGAGAGAGAAAGAAGAGAGAGAGAGAGAGAGAGAGAGAGAAACTGATCAAGGTGATGCACTTCTTAGCTTGTCATAAGTTGCGAATCCATAACTAGTAAATAGCCTGTCAATAAAGCTAGGGATCCTTAAGCTAACCATGCCAAAAAAAGAGAAAGAGAAAGAGAGAGAGAGAGAGAGAGAGAGAGAGAGAGAGAGAGAGAGAGGAGAGAGAGAGAGATTCATCAGTCACTCACCACTGTTTATGAATTGATCAAATTTTCAGAGTCACACTTTGTATGTGTCCCCATTTCCGGATCTATGGTTCTTCTTGTTCTCCTCCACCTCCTCTTTCCTGTGTCCCCAGTGTGCTGTTCTCTGTTCTTCGTGTTCTCCCCACCTCCTCTTCTGTGTCCCCCATTTGCCTGATCTCTGGTTCTCTTGTTCTCCTCCACCTCCTCTTTCTGTGTCCCCAGTTGCCTGTTCTCTGGTTCTTCTTGTTCTCCCTCCACCTCCTCTTTCTGTGTCCCCAGTTGCCTGTTCTCTGGTTCTTCTTGTTCTCCTCCACCTCCTCTTTCTGTGTCCCCAGTTGCCTGTTCTCTGGTTCTTCTTGTTCTCCTCCACCTCCTCTTTCTGTGTCCCCAGTTGCCTGTTCTCTGGTTCTTCTTGTTCTCCTCCACCTCCTCTTTCTGTGTCCCCAGTTGCCTGTTCTCTGGTTCTTCTTGTTCTCCTCCACCTCCTCTTTCTGTGTCCCAGTTGCCTGTTCCTGGTTCTTCCTTGTTCTCCTCCACCCTCCTCTTTCTGTTCCCCAGTTGCCTTTCTCTGTTCTTCTTGTTCTCCTCCACCTCCTCTTTTTTTGTGCCCCAGTTGCCTTTTTCTCGGGTTTCTTCTTTTCCCCTCCTCCCCCCTCTTTTTTGTGCCCCATTCCCTGTTTTCTGGTTCTTCCCCCTTTCCCCTCCTCTTTTTTCCCCCAAAAAAAACTTCCCAGTTTCAACTCTCACACTTTTTTTTTACTCTTTTTCCACCGAATTCCCCCCCCTTCATCTCTTACCTCATTTTTTTTTTCCCCAAATCATTCATTTCCATCTCTTTTCCTTTTCCTGTTCATTTTTCATTTTTTTTCCTTTCTTATTTTCCTCCTTCTTCCACTTACCTCTTTCTTTCCTCATCTCTTTTTTCAACTTTTCTTGTTTTTTTTTTTCCTTTTTTTCATTTTTTTATAGATTTCTTTCCCCATTTTCTTCTTTTTTTTTCCATTTTTTTTTACCTCCTCCCTCTTTTTTACCTCCCTTTCCCTTCTCTTCTTTATTTTTTTTCACATCCTCTTCCCCACCTTTGTCTCCCCGTCCAGTTTTTTTTCCCCATCTTCAACCATTTCCTTCATTTTTCCTCAAAAACCCATGTTTCCACATTTCTTCCTTTTTTTTTCTCCACCTCGCCTCTTCCCCTTTTCCACACTCCACCACCTCCCCTTTTTTAACCCCCCCACCCCCCCTTGGGCAAAAAAAAATATTGCGCCCGATACGTATGCCTGCACAAAATCCCCTTCTCCTGCAGCATGAGTGCCCGTCCGGGGCCCCACATGAGTGCCGTCTGCCTGCAGCATGATGGGCCCGTCTGCCTGCACATGAGTGCCTGTCTGCCCCAGCATGATGCCCGTCCCGCCTGCAGCATGGGGGCCTGTCTGCCTGCACATTATGCCTTCTGCCTGCAGCATGAGTGCCGTCGCCTGCAGCTGAGTCCCCGTGCCTGCGCTAAGTACCTTCTTTCCGCAGCATAATGCCTTCCTGTCTGCATGCTTGCAGCATGAGTACTTGCATCCTTTTGTTGCTTTTCTGCCTGCCTGCCCTTCCCTTTTTCCTTGCTTTTCCCCGCCCCCCCCCCCCGCTTTTTGCCTGCCTCCCCTCCGAAAAGGGGTGCAATCCTTTTTAAAAAACCAGGAAACTTGGTACTTTTAATTTCCTTGGACCAGATCCTTCACAGCAACAAAGGGAGCACCTCCCTGGGGAGGGATTACAACATATTTGCAAGACTACGTCCTGCTGAGTGAACCTCAACCAAGTGTGTTGCTGTTAACATACACCATCCCTCTACCAGATGACCAGCAGGAAGAAGAAATGATAATAATAATGATAATAATAATAATAATAATAATAATATAATAATAATAATAAGAAGAAGAAGAAGAAGAAGAAGAAGAAGAAGAAAAAGAAGATAAGAAGAAGAAGAAGAAGAAGAAGAAGAAGAAGAAGAAGAAAAGTAGTAGTGTGGCAGGAGACAGGTGTGGGCCAAACAGTACAAAAATAACACTCCAATTAACAACATATGACATTTTTCCCACAAACTGAAGAAGGAAGTACTGCCCCTCTTCACCCTCCTCTCTCTCTCTCTCTCTCTCTCTCTCTATCTCTCTCTCTCTCTCTCTCTCTCTCTCTCTCTCTCTCTCTCTCTCTCTCTCTCATCTCTCATCTGACCCTCAGATATCCTCCACTTCCCCTCAAACAGGTGCTCCGGATGCCCATAAAAACCCCCCCTCTCTACCCCGAGGGAAATCACGGTGAGGGAGACTGACTTTCCTCCCTCTCTCCCTTCGTTTCTCTCCCTCTCTTTACCATTCTCCCTCTTCCCCCCCCTTCTCTCTCTCCATCTCCCTTCTCTTCCCTTCCCAATATTCTCCTTTCCCTGTCCTTTATCCCCCGTCTCTATCCTCTCTCCATCTGTCATTCCCTCTATTTATCTCCTCCTCTTCCCTACTTTTCTTTCTTTCTTATCGCCCTCGTTCCACTCTTATCTTTCCTTGTTTCGCTTTTTTTTCACTCTGTTCACTCTCATCTTTCCAATTTCTTTTTTAATTCTCACCCTTTCATACCTTCCTTCCTTCGTCTCCTCTTTTTTCTTCCCTCTCTCCACCTCTTTCCCTCTATAACACCCCTTCCCTCCTCTGTCTCTTCTCCCCATCCAATTTTTATGCCTTCCCCTCCAATCCTACCCTCCTCTCCCCTCACATACTCTCCCCTCCATTAATACCCTCCCTTACCCTTACATACTCTCCCCTTCACTCCATATTCTTCCCTCCACTCCATATCCTCCCCTCCACTCCATATTTTCCTCTCCCTTTACATATTCTTCCCTCCACTCCATTTTTCCCCTTCCATACTTACATGAATCACCTTGTTCCTTCTCTCCCTCCCTGCCCTACATCACCCTCATCCCCCCCTTATAAATCACCATCATTTCTCTTCTCCCTCCCTTCCCTTCTTCTATCCTCCCTACCATACACCAATATACATTCTCCCCTATTTCATCTCCATCCATCTAAGGCCTCACTGCTCCATAACTCTCCCATGATATTGTTCATCTATGGGACAGTAACGAGAGAGGGAGAGGCAGAGGCAGAGGCAGAGAGGCAGAGAGGCAGAGAGGCAGAGAGGCAGAGAGGCAGAGAGAGAGAGAGAGAGAGAGAGGAGAGAGAGAGAGAGAGAGGAGAGGGCAGAGAGAGAGAGAGGCAGAGAGGCAGAGAGGAGAGAGAGAGAGGAGAGAGAGGAGAAGTATAGGCTCCAAAGATGGGACAATATAGTAAACAGTGTTCAAAGACTGGTCTCAGTGCCTACTGCTCAAACAGTGCACGAACAGTACCTCGTTATATTCTAAAGAGTGTGGTGTACATCAAGCACTCACGGTCACTTAGTGACATCTTGCACTCCTCTACAACACCACAAAACCTGTAGTCCAGTAACTTGGTCTACTTAGCACTTGGGCCAGTGGCTGCTTGCAGTGCTCCTTAATTCTCAAGTCAGTCGGTGACCCACGATTACACTGTGAATAGCTGTTATTTACATACGTCAATCAGGGTGAGAGGTTGACGTCCAGGTGACCTGAATACCTACAGTCTGGTCTGCAGGACTGTCTCTCACTATCTCTGGCTGATTACACTTACTGGTGTCTCTTGTACGAGTTTCTGAGTAAATGACAATGAGCAAATTTACTTTTGCTATCTTATTACGATAATTACTAGTATGGTATCTGTGGAAAGGGACACTTTTGTACAGTTCAGAAAACGTTTTGCCACTTATATCAAAACGTCAAAGTACTGTGTAAGCGTCAATAAATGTCCTGAACTGTGCACCGGTGTCCTTTCCCACAAACTTGCTTATGTCACTAATTATTCTTACATCTACGTCGTATATGTATATTGTGAACAACAAAGGGCCCAACAGTGGCCCTTGTGGAATACCGTCTGTGATGCATACCCTCTCTGATTTATCTCCATTTATGCAAACTCTCTGTTACCTGTCAACCCCGGCTCTGTCCAGGAAAAAATCTACCTTCTTATCCCGGGTGTCTTTAGTTTCCTCAGTGTTCGGTGGGAACTTTATTAAAAGCCTTACCGAAGTCCATATACACAATATTATATTACCATGTTCTACCTCATCAAATACTTATTAAAAAAAAAGTTTCTAAATTCGTGAGGCAGGAACGCCCTTTGTAAAACTATGCTGAGATTCACTGATCAATTTATCTTTCGAAACTAAGGACCTGTCTTCTAGGTTGTAGATAGGTATCACATTTACCATTTTCCCTTATTAAGCATTAAGGTAGTTTGTAGTGACATGCTAAGTTCTTTTCTATAAACAGTTCATCAGGGCCCAGTGATTTGTTTAGTTTTAATCTTTCATTTCACATTCAGGAGTATGAAATTCCCGAGGCAGATAATATTCAGTGTGGGATTATCAAGACTATCAAGACAGCTGTCCTCTTTATCTGATCAGTGAACTCTGTAGTTGCTGACGATGGTTTATATACAAAGATAATTACCAGATTCCTATTTTCCTCTTTGATACCTAGAACATCTATTGTGTCATTTGATGAATTTAACACTTCTGTACAGAAAAACGTGCATCTCACATAGAGTCCTTCTCCTTCCTGCCAGCTATTTACTGTCACATCAATAAATAATGTAGTTTTTAATCACCATCTCACCAACCAAACCATGCCTTGTGTGTGTTTCTGTAAATCCCCCAAACACATCTCTGGCCTCCGCGAGGAACTCGCTTGTATAACTAACGTTGTCACTTCTATTTGTTTTCAAACCCATCATGTTTACAAAAAACAAATGAAATAGGATATATATTTTTGGGTTACTTTGGTTTAGTGTGAGTATTGGTAGTGTCACTGGCACTGTGCTATAGTGTGATATGGTTCTTGGAAGACACATTTCTGACCTCCCCGGTGATGTCGGTACTGTGGTACGTGGTATGTTTGGTCCGAGTATATGTCAAACCAGTTCACTGCGATCCAGTGCCACGCGTCTCTTTATCCCCTGTGTTCTTTCATTTAGTTTTTTGTCTCTTCTTGGTAACTCATTCCCCCCAAAAAAGACGTTTATTTTCAATGTTTTCTCCACTTTGTGCCTGTTGATACATAGTTTTGTAGCGTTACGTTTTCTTGAAGTCGAAATATTGTTTTAAACCACAGCATTAAAAGTGTATTAACATTTTATGAATTCGTTTCGCATAACATTTCTAAAACCACAATATTGAGCGTCTAAACATCTCAAAACCGTACACAAAACATCTTATAATCAGGGGTAAATAATAATAATAATAATAATAATAATAATAATAATAATTAATAATAATAATAATAATAGCAATACGTATGTTGTTTCAGATAAAATGTTTGTACAGAGACAGGTGACAGTTGTGCATGCAGAAAATCCAGAGAAGTTTAAAACCCCAAGTATAATCATTGCAACACCATTCATAACACACTGGCAACCAACATGCAAATTTCCACGTAACTCTAGAACCAACAGAGAAATTAAACCCCTGGCGTAACTCTTTAAACCCCACTCAGAACACGTTGCAGCCACTCGCTAAGGTTTCTGTCAACATTACTCAAGAACCCACAGAGCTTTAAAACCCAGTTTAAAAAATTACTCTGAAACCCAATTAAAAACTAGTCTGAGAACACGTGGAAACCACCAGACCATTAGAGAGGTCTTCAGGAAAGCCTGAGAAGCCCCTGGCAAGACAAAAGAAGCCTTCAATGGGTGAAGACGGTAAGGGAAGCAATGTAAACGATAATGGCGTCATTACTGCCAGACGACGGCCAATCTGGCGGCTGTAAATTCATAGTTAAAAGGGTTATAAACTACCTTGTTGGATCCTCTTGTTAAGTGCAGCACTTGATATAAACGGATGTTGTGTGTGTGTGTGTCTGTGTGTGTGTGTGTACATTATGATTGTCGTGTGTGTGTATTACGTGATGTCGTGTGTGTGTCACACAACACAACAACACACACACACACACACACACAACACACACATCAACACACAAATATATATATATATATATATATATATATATATATATATATATATATATATATATATATATATGTAGTGTGTGTGTGTGTGTGTGTGTGTATAGTAGGTTGGTAGACAGCAACCACCCAGGGAGGTACTACCGTCCTGCCAAGTGAGTGTAAAACGAAAGCCTGTAATTGTTTTACATGATGGTAGGATTGCTGATGTCTTTTGTGCCGTCTCATAAATATGCAAGATTACAGGCATGTCTTGCTACTTCTACTTACACTTAGGGCACACTACACATACATGTACACGTTTATTTATACACACTCATCTGAGTTTTCTTTAATTTTATCTTAATAGTTCTTGGTCTTATTACTTTTCCTTTTATATCCATGGGAAGTGGAATAAGAAGTCTTTCCTCCGTAAGCCATGCGTGTTGTAAAAGTCAACTAAAATGCCGGGAACAATGGGCTAGTAACCCCTTTTCCTGTAAAGATTACTAAAAAGAATAAGAAGAAGAAAATTGTCAAAGTGGGAAGTCTGAATGTGCGTGGATGTTGTGCAAATGATAAGAAAGAGATGATTGTGGATGTTATGAATGAGAAGAAACTGGATGTCCTGGCTTTAAGTGAAACAAAGCTTGAAGGGGGTGGGAGAGTTTCAGTGGAGAGGAATAAATGGGATTAGGTCAGGGGTTTCAAATAGAGTTAGAGCTAAAGAAGGAGTAGCAATAATGTTGAAGGATAAGCTATGGCAGGAAAAGAGGGACTATAAATGTATTAATTCAAGGATTATGTGGAGTAAAATAAAGATTGGATGTGAAAAGTGGGTTATAATAAGCGTGTATGCACCTGGAGAAGAAAGAAGTGTAGAGGAGAGAGAGAGATTTTGGGAAATGTTGAGTGAATGCGTGGGGAGTTTTGAATCAAGTGTGAGTAATGGTGGTTGGGGATTTCAATGCTAAAGTGGGTAAAAATGTTATGGAGGGAGTAGTAGGTAAATTTGGGGTGCCAGGGTAACTGTAAATGGGAGCCTTTAATTGAGCTATGTGTAGAAAGAGATTTGGTAATAAGTAATACATATTTTATGAAAAAGAGGATAAATATACAAGGTATGATGTAGCACGTAATGAAAGTAGTTTATTAGATTATGTATTGGTGGATAAAAGGTTGATGGGTAGGCTCCAGGATGTACATGTTCATAGAGGGGCAACTGATATATCGGATCATTATTTAGTTGTAGCTACAGTTAGAGGTAGATGGGAAAAGAGGAAGGTGGCAACAACAAGTAAGAGGGAGGTGAAAGTGTATAAACTAAGGGAGGAGGAAGTTCGGGTGAGATATAAGCGACTATTGGCAGAAAGGTGGGCTACTGCAAAGATGAGTAGTGGGGGGGTTGAAGAGGGTTGGAATAGTTTTAAAAATGCAGTATTAGAATGTGGGGCAGAAGTTTGGTGGTTATAGGAGGGTGGGGGCAGGAGAAAAGAGGAGTGATTGGTGGAATGATGAAGTAAAGGGTGTGATAAAAGAGAAAAAGGTACCTTATGAGAGGCTTTTACAAAGCAGAAGTGTTACAGAAGAGCAGAGTATATGGAGAGTAAAAGAAAGGTAAAGAGAGTGGTGAGAGAGTGCAAAAGGAGAGCAGATGATAGAGTGGGAGAGGCACTGTCAAGAAATTTTAATGAAAATAAGAAAAATTTTTGGAGTGAGTTAAACAAGTTAAGAAAGCCTAGGGAAAGTATGGATTTGTCAGTTAAAAACAGAGTAGGGGAGTTAGTAGATGGGGAGATGGAGGTATCAGGTAGATGGCGAGAGTATTTTGAGGAACTTTTAAATGTTAAGGAAGAAAGAGAGGCAGTAATTTCATGCACTGGTCAGGGAGGTATACCATCTTTTAGGAGTGAAGAAGAGCAGAATGTAAGTGTGGGTGGGGAGGTACGTGAGGCATTACGTAGAATGAAAGGATGTAAAGCAGCTGGAACTGATGGGATCATGACAGAAATGTTAAAAGCAAGGGGGGATATAGTGTTGGAGTGGTTGGTACTTTTGTTTAATAAATGTATGAAAGAGGAGAAGGTACCTAGGGATTGGCGGAGAGCATGTATAGTCCCTTTATATAAAGGGAAAGGGGACAAAAGAGACTGTAAAAATTATAGAGGAATAAGTTTACTGAGTATACCAGGAAAAGTGTACGGTAGGGTTATAACTGAAAGAATTAGAGGTAAGACAGAATGTAGGATTGCGGATGAGAAAGGAGGTTTCAGAGTGGGTAGGGGATGTGTAGATCAAGTGTTTACATTGAAGCATATATGTGAACAGTATTTAGATAAAGGTAGGGAAGTTTTTATTGCATTTATGGATTTAGAAAAGACATATGATAGAGTGGATAGAGGAGCAATGTGGCAGATGT
>NC_069425.1:31957888-31987146 GCF_026875155.1 Cherax quadricarinatus
TCTACCAGTAACTACCAACAACTACTGGCAGTTACCAGTCTATACCAGTAACTACCGGCAGTTAACAGCCTCTACCAGCAACTACCAACAACTACCAGCAGTTACCAGCCTCTGCCAACAACTACTGGCAGTTACCAGTCTATACCAGCAACTGCCAACTATTACCGGCAGTTACCAGCCACTACCAACAACCAGCAGTTACCAGCCTCTGCCAACAACTACCGGCAGTTACCAGCCTCTGCCAACAACTACCAACAACTACTGGCAGTTACCAGTCTATACCAGCAACTGCCAACTATTACCGGCAGTTACCACCCTCTACCAACAACCAGCAGTTACCAGCCTCTACCAGCAACTACCAGCAGTTACCAGCCTCTACCAGCAACTAAACCCAAAAACTACCAGCAACTACCAACAACTACCAGCAACTGCCAACAACTACCGGCAGTTACCAGCCTCTGCCAACAACTACCAACAACTACTGGCAGTTACCAGTCTATACCAGCAACTGCCAACTATTACCGGCAGTTACCACCCTCTACCAACAACCAGCAGTTACCAGCCTCTACCAGCAACTACCAGCAGTTACCAGCCTCTACCAGCAACTACCAACAACTACCAGCAACTACCAACAACTACCAGCAACTGCCAACAACTACCGGCAGTTACCAGCCTCTGCCAACAACTACCAACAACTACTGGCAGTTACCAGTCTATACCAGCAACTGCCAACTATTACCGGCAGTTACCACCCTCTACCAACAACCAGCAGTTACCAGCCTCTACCAGCAACTACCAGCAGTTACCAGCCTCTACCAGCAACTACCAACAACTACCAGCAACTACCAACAACTACCAGCAACTACCAACAACTACCAGCAGTTACCAGCAACTACCAGCAACTACCAGCAGTTACCAGCCTCTGCCAACAACTACCAGCAGTTACCAGCAACTACCAGCAGTTACCAGCAACTACCAACAACTACCAGCAGTTACCACCCTCTACCAACAACCAGCAGTTACCAGCCTCTACCAACAACTACCAGCAGTTACCAGCCTCTACCAACAACTACCAGCAGTTACCAGCCTCTGCCAACAACTACCAGCAGTTACCAGCAACTACCAACAACTACCAGCAGTTACCAGCAACTACCAACAACTACCAGCAGTTACCACCCTCTACCAACAACCAGCAGTTACCAGCCTCTACCAACAACTACCAGCAGTTACCAGCCTTTTACCAAAAAACAACCAGCAGTTACCAGCCTCTTTCCAACAACTACCAGCAGTTACCAGCCTCTACCAACAACTACCAGCAGTTACCAGCCTCTGCCAACAACTACCACCAGTTACCAGCAACTACCAACAACTACCAGCAGTTGCCAGCAACTACCAACAACTACCAGCAGTTACCACCCTCTACCAACAACCAGCAGTTACCAGCCTCTACCAACAACTACCAGCAGTTACCAGCCTCTACCAACAACAACCAGCAGTTACCAGCCTCTACCAACAACTACCAGCAGTTACCAGCCTCTACCAACAACAACCAGCAGTTACCAGCCTCTACCAACAACAACCGCAGTTACCAGCCTCTACCAACAAAAAACCAGCAGTTACCAGCCTCTGCCAACAACTACCAGCAGTTACCAGCCTCTACCAACAACTACCAGCAGTTACCAGCCTCTACCAACAACAACCAGCAGTTACCAGCCTCTTACCAACAACAACCAGCAGTTACCAGCCTCTACCAACAACAACCAGCAGTTACCAGCCTCTACCAACAACTACCAGCAGTTACCAGCAACTACCAGCAACTACCAGCAGTTACCAGCCTCTACCAGCAACTACCAGCAGTTACCAGCCTCTACCAGCAACTACCAACAACTACCAGCAACTACCAACAACTACCAGCAGTTACCAGCAACTACCAGCAGTTACCAGCCTCTGCCAACAACTACCAGCAGTTACCAGCCTCTACCAACAACTACCAGCAGTTACCAGCCTCTGCCAACAACTACCAGCCTCCACCAACAACTACCAGCAGTCACCAGCCTCTGCCAACAACTACCGGTAGCTACAGCAACTACCGCCCGGGACCAGCCCGTCTTACCTGATATCCCCACAAAAACAACAATACAAGTATGCTGCTGATCACCTCATTAGCGGCTATGCTACCTTGGTATGGAGACAAAATTGGGGTTAATTGACTCTTAATTAGGCGCTTTTCATGTGTCATTAATGTCTGTGTTGCTGCAATACTGCCTCATCAAAAAGTTTTAGGCATTTGAAATTTTTTTTCACATATATGTTTCTGACGTGTACATCATTTATTTTTCATATATATATATATAAATGTATGGAAGAGGGTAAGGTACCTAGGGATTGGCAGAGAGCATGCATAGTTCCTTTGTATAAAGGCAAAGGGGATAAAAGAGAGTGCAAAAATTATAATGGGATAAGTCTGTTGAGTATACCTGGCAAAGTGTATGGTAGAGTTATCATTGAAAGAATTAAGAGTAAGACGGAGAATAGGATAGCAGATGAACAAGGAGGCTTTAGGAAAGGTAGGGGGTGTGTGGACCAGGTGTTTACAGTGAAACATATAAGTGAACAGTATTTAGATAAGGCTAAAGAGGTCTTTGTGGCATTTATGGATTTGGAAAAGGCGTATGACAGGGTGGATAGGGGGGCAATGTGGCAGATGTTGCAGGTGTATGGTGTAGGAGGTAGGTTACTGAAAGCAGTGAAGAGTTTTTACGAGGATAGTGAGGCTCAAGTTAGAGTATGTAGGAAAGAGGGAAATTATTTCCCAGTAAAAGTAGGCCTTAGACAAGGATGAGTGATGTCACCGTGGTTGTTTAATATATTTATAGATGGGGATGTAAGAGAAGTAAATGCGAGGGTCTTGGCAAGAGGCGTGGAGTTAAAAGATAAAGAATCACACATAAAGTGGGAGTTGTCACAGTTGCTCTTTGCTGATGACACTGTGCTCTTGGGAGATTCTGAAGAGAAGTTGCAGAGATTGGTGGATGAATTTGGTAGGGTGTGCAAAAGAAGAAAATTGAAAGTGAATACAGGAAAGAGTAAGATTATGAGGATAACAAAAAGATTAGGTGATGAAAGATTGGATATCAGATTGGAGGGAGAGAGTATGGAGGAGGTGAATGTATTCAGATATTTGGGAGTGGACGTGTCAGCGGATGGGTCTATGAAAGATGAGGTGAATCATAGAATTGATGAGGGAAAAGGGTGAGTATGCACTTAGGAGTCTGTGGAGACAAAGAACTTTGTCCTTGGAGGCAAAGAGGGGAATGTATGAGAGTATAGTTTTACCAACGCTCTTATAGGGTGTGAAGCATGGGTGATAAATGTTGCAGCGAGGAGAAGGCTGGAGGCAGTGGAGATGTCATGTCTGAGAGCAATGTGGTGTGAATATAATGCAGAGAATTCGTAGTTTGGAAGTTAGGAGGAGGTGCGGATTACCAAAACTGTTGTCCAGAGGGCTGAGGAAGGGTTGTTGAGGTGGTTCGGACATGTGGAGAGAAATGGAGCGAAACAGAATAACTTCAAGAGTGTATCAGTCTGTAGTGGAAGGAAGGCGGGGTAGGGGTCGGCCTAGGAAAGGTTGGAGGGAGGGGGTAAAGGAGGTTTTGTGTGCGAGGGGCTTGGACTTCCAGCAGGCATGTGTGAGCGTGTTTGATAGGAGTGAATGGAGACAAATGGTTTTTAATACTTGACGTGCTGTTGGAGTGTGAGCAAAGTAACATTTATGAAGGGGTTCAGGGAAACCGGCAGGCCGGACTTGAGTCCTGGAGATGGGAAGTACAGTGCCTGCACTCTGAAGGGTGTTAATGTTGCAGTTTAAAAACTGTAGTGTAAAGCACCCTTCTGGCAAGACAGTGATGGAGTGAATGATACCTGGAGGTTACCTGGAGGTTATTCCGGGGATCAACGCCCCCGCGGCCCGGTCCATGAAAGTTTTTCTTTTTCGGGCCACCCTGCCTTGGTGGGAATCGGCCAGTGTGATAATAAAATATATTATATATATATATATATATATATATATATTATATAATATATATATATATATATATATATATATATTTGTGTGTGTGTGTGTGTGTGCCATCCCAGAGATAAATCTAGCATCCAGAGATACGTTCACCACCCCAGAAATAAGTCCAGCGTCCCAGAAATAAGTCCAGCATCCCAGAAATAAGTCCAGCATCCCAGAAATAAGTCCAGCATCCCAGAAATAAGTCCAGCATTACAGAGATAAGTTCAGCATCCCAGGACCTGGTGGGAAGACCTCTGCCGTGTAAACCAAGTGAGTTTACACACGTGCTGGCAAAACACACTTGTAAACACGGATAACAATGCTTTCTCTTGTTGACTCTGGTAATTGCCTGAGGAGCAGAGCTTTTGTTGGTTGGTTTAGGTATATGGAGCTGTGTGGGCTATTGTTTTTCTTCTGTGGGTGTTCGGTCACATGTCTGAGTTTTTTTTTTCCTATATCGGTCTTCTGTTTTTAACACTTTCTCTCCCCGCCACTCTCCTCCTCCTCTCTCTCATCTCTCTCTCCTCTTCTCTCTCCTCCTTCCCCCTCTCTCTCTCTCATCTCTTCTCTCTCTCTCTCTCTCTCTCTGAGGTCCCTCCCCTTCACTGATCCTTCCCTAACATCTATCTTTCCTCATATCTCACCCCCTCTTTCTCTACATCCCTGTTATAACCCACTACAACCACCGTCACAAGCACCACAACAATCACCACCACCACCCATCTACCCTACACATTCCTCCCTAACATACCTACCCACCTACCTATTTCCATGTATATTGGGTAATCCATTTTAGGGCAGTATAGCAAGCGGCAGTGTTCAGGGCCACGACCAACTCTTACAAACTGTTCTGACGAGAAAATTGTTTTAAAGTCCATGATGCAAGTATCCGCAGGCTGTTTAGAACACCGCCACTCTGCCACGGTGTTTGTTGGTGTGTGGTGGTGCTTGTTGGTGTGTGGTGCTTGTTGGGTGTGTGATGCTTGTTTGGTGTGTGATGTTTGTTAGTGTGTGGTGTTTTGTTGGTGTGTGGTGGTGTTTGTTGGTGTGTGGTGGTGTTTGTTGGTGTGTGTTGTTGGTGTTGGTGTTTGGTGTGTGGTGGTGGTTATTGGTGTGTGGTGTTTGTTGGCGTGTGGTGGTGTTTTTTGGGTGTGTGGTGTTTGTTGGTGTGTGGAGGTGTTTGTTGGTGTGTGGTTTTGTTGGTGTTGGAGGTGTTTGTTGTGTGTGGTGTTTTTTTGGATGTTGTGGTGTTTGCTGGTGTGTGGGGGTTTGTTTGTTGGTGTGTGGTGTTTGTTGGCGTGTGGTTGTTTGTTGGCGTGTGGTGTTTGTTGGTGTGCGGAGGTGTTGGTGTGTGTTGTTTTTTGGGTGTGTGGTGGTGGTTATTGGTGTGTGGTGTTTGCTGGCGTGTGGTGGTGTTTGTTGGTGTGGGGTTGGTGTTTGTTGGTGTGTGTTGTTGTTGGTGTGTGGAGGTGTTTGTTAGTGTGTGTGTGTTGTTTGTTGGTATGTGGTGTTGGTGTGTGGTGGTGGTTATTGGCGTGTGGCGTTTGCTGGCGTGTGGTGGTGTTTGTTGATGTGTGTTGGTGTTTGTTGGTGTGTTTTGGTTTTTGGTGTGTGGTGTTTGTTGGTGTGTGGTGTTTGTTGGTGTGGGGTGGTGGTTATTGGTGTGTGGTGTTTGTTGGCGTGTGGTGGTGTTTGTTGGTGTGTGGTGGGGATTGTTGGAGTGTTGTGTGTGTGTGTACTCACCTAGTTGTACTCACCTAGTTGAGGTTGCAGGGGTCGAGTCCGAGCTCCTGACCCCGCGTCTTCACTGGTCGCTACTAGGTCACTCTCCCTGAACCGTGAGCTTTATCATACCTCTGTTTAAAGCTATGTATGGATCCTGCCTCCACTACATCGCTTCCCAAACTATTCCACTTACTGACTACTCTGTGATTCATCTGTGTCTTCAACTTCCATCTGTGTCCCCTTGTTACTGTGTCCAATCTCTGGAACATCCTGTCTTTGTCCACCTTATCTCACCTGTCCTCCAGTGTCGTCAGGTTGATTTCCCTTAGCCTGTCCTCCAGTGTCGTCAGGTTGATTTCCCTTAGCCTCTCCTCGTAGGACATACCTCTTAACTCTGGGACTAGTCCTGTTGTGTGTGTGTGTGTGTGTGTGTGTGTGTGTGGTGTGTGTGTGTGTGTGTGTGTGTGGGGTGTGTGTGGTGTGGTGTGTGTGGTGTTGCGTGCGCGTACATACGTAAGCGCATGAACAAAAAGAAATAAAAGACAACGAATAAGATGGAGTAACCAACTCTGTGAACCTCGAGAAACAAAAGATCATCAGTTTGATCCAAGGAAAGGGAGGGCACCTTAAATCCCTAGGATCAAGAGCATTTCACAGGCATCAAGGTACCCCCGTGAAGGGCGGGACGAAGATCCTGTTTGAAACACAGGAAGTGTTACACACACTAAAAACACAGTAAGGGACAACTAAGGAAAACTGAAGACAGAAGATTTGTGAAAGGGCGCAGTATGGTTAGAGAGGAGCAGTGTTCAAGGTGAGAAGTTAGGCAGAGAGGAGCAGCGTTCAAGGTGAGAAGTTAGGCAGAGAGGAGCAGCGTTCAAGGTGAGAAGTTAGGCAGAGAGGAGCAGCGTTCAAGGTGAGAAGTTAGGCAGAGAGGAGCAGCGTTCAAGGTGAGAAAGTTAGGCAGAGAGGAGCAGCTTTAAAGGGTGAGAAGTTAGGGCAGAGAGGAGCAGCGTTCAAGGTGAGAAGTTAGGCAGAGAGGAGCAGCGTTCAAGGTGAGAAGTTAGGCAGAGAGGAGCAGCGTTCAAGGTGAGAAGTTAGGTAGAGGGGAGCAGCGTTCAAGGTGAGAAGTTAGGCGAGAGAGGAGCATCGTTCAAGGTGAAAGTTAGGCAAGAGGAGCGCTTCAAGTGAGAAGTTAGGCAGAGGAGCAGCGTTCAAGGTGAGAATTAGGCAGAGGGGAGCAGCGTTCAAGGTGAGAAGTTAGGCAGAGAGGAGCAGCGTTAAAGGGTGAGAAGTTAGGTAGAGAGGAGCAGCGTTCAAGGTGAGAAGTTAGGCAGAGAGGAGCATCGTTCAAGGTGAGAGTTAGGCAGAGAGGAGCAGCTTTTCAAGGTGAGAAGTTAGGCAGAGAGGAGCACGTTCAAGGTGAGAAGTAGGCAGAGAGGAGCAGCGTTTCAAGGTGAGAAGTTAGGCAAGAGGAGCAGCGTTCAAGGTGAGAAGTTAGGCAGAGAGGAGCAGCGTTCAAGGTGAGAAGTTAGGCAGAGAGGAGCAGCGTTCAAGGTGAGAAGTTAGGTAGAGAGGAGCAGCGTTCAAGGTGAGAAGTTAGGCAGAGAGGAGCATCGTTCAAGGTGAGAAGTTAGGCAGAGAGGAGCAGCGTTCAAGGTGAGAAGTTAGGCAGAGAGGAGCAGCGTTCAAGGTGAGAAGTTAGGCAGAGAGGAGCAGCGTTCAAGGTGAGAAGTTAGCAGAGAGGAGCAGCGTTCAAGGTGAAAGTTGGGCAGAGAGGAGCAGCGTTCAAGGTGAGAAGTTAGGCAGAGAGGAGCATCGTTCAAGGTGAGAAGTTAGGCATAAGGAACAGCGTTCAAGTGAAAGTTAGGCAGAGAGGAGCATCGTTCAAGGTGAGAAGTTAGGCATAGAGGAACAGCGTTCAAGGTGAGAAGTTAGGTAGAGAGACAATCTGAGATAATGTTGCTAGAATTACCGACAATATGCTAGGTAAAAGGACACAAGTGCATCTAATGTGACATTTTATTGTGGCAACGTTTCGCTCTCCAGGAGCTTTGTCAAGCCCTTACAAACATTACGGCTTGACAAAGCTCCTGGAGAGCGAAACGTTGCCACAATAAAATGTCATATTAGTTGCACTTGTGTCTTTTTTTACCTAACAAACAATTTGAGAGGGACGGAGCGTCAATGATGAAAGGCCAAAACTTAAACAAAACCACTACAAAGCCACACCAGAAGGAAGACGCCGGTAAGAACTCAAGTAATGAGACTAAAGAAGGAAGAAAAGACAAGAATAAATTAAAATTATCATGAGATCTGCAACTAATTGTTCATATTCTCTGGAGTGAGAATATCATTACCACAACACCAACACCAACCTTCAACTCTCTAATAATCATGCAAAGAAAAATGACAGGTATAAAACGTGATCGTTTCTTATTGCGCTACAAGTTATGTGCAATTAGTCGAATAAAAGTTTAAGCCAAATGCATCGATAACAACCCTGTTGATCCATACTGGCAATCATACTGACCACTATTCTGTTTCGACATGCGTAGTAAGCAAATACTTATATTCCACCTCGGTGTTTCCCCATACAAATGTTGTACATAATTCTTACGCAAGATCTCAAAATATCATAATTTATATACCAAACTATAAAATTACTTAAATGTTAAATACGATGAACAAAAGCATGCTGATCAACTTCTATATTTATCTCAATGTCACGTAATTAGAAGTTAAACTGAAGGCTGTACAAAACTGCTCTGTGTAACAAGGGTCTTTCTATAAAGTAATTTATACATGATAATTACTGTATATTATACTCCACTATATGTAAATACAGTTATTAATTACTCCAATGTAAACTGTATACTGTACTCTGTATAAATACTCTATATAAATACATTTGTTTAAAATGTAGCTGTATACATCTGTGCTGGGCGAGAGTCGCACAAGAGCACAATCAGTATCAAGGCGCCAGCAGTGATGAAATCAATAGACTCCAAATCAAAGACAAAACAAGATCCCACAACCCACCAAAAATAAACTCTGCAGCATCTAAAGCTCTCCTGCGTGCGCCCGCGCCCGTGTTAGATTTCTTTTTATTTCATCAAAACAAAAGAATATCGCGCACCAACGTCAACACCAACATCAACAACAAGGGCGGGAAAACCAAGAGGAAGGCGCAGGGAATCTGAAGACGAACAAAGCTTACAAAGGATCCCAGACAGCAGAGGAGGATTCAGTCTAAAGCCTTAAGTCTAATCCCAGTACAGGTATAAGAGACGAGATCAAACGCCTCCTGCCTACTGCCAAGACGAAAACTAAAAATATGCCTTCATTTATCTTTTTTTTTTTTACCACGACACAGCAAAACAGATCCCGATGTGGTTGATTCCCGAGCGGGGCGACAGAGGGAGGCTTAAAGGTGTACAAAATAACTGGCAGGAGGAAAGAGAGGAGGATTGAGCTCCATGATCAACTCAGCTCGAAGGTTTAACTTGTTTTGCTTATTTGCTGAATCTGAGCCCACAAAGAGCATCGCGTCGACCTGCTGGTGAGATTACAATGGCGTGTCGGGCACACTTTTTTACGGAGACCAGAATAAACACGGACGGCCATTTCGCGGTAAATATTGTGACAAGAAAGAGTACAGTGGCGAACTGTGTGTGTGTGTGTGGTGTGTGTGTGTGTGTGTGTGTGTGTGTGTGTGTGTGTGTGTGTACGCGCGCTCTCCTAATTGTGGTTGCAGGGGTCGAGTCACAGCTCCTGGCCCAGCCTCTTCACTGGTGTTTGTGTGTGTGTGTGTCTGTGTGTGTGTTGTGTGTGTGTGTGTGGTGTGTGTGTGTTGTGTGTGTGTGTGCGCTCTCCTAATTGGGGTTGCAGGGGTCGAGTCACAGCTCCTGGCCCCGCCTCTTCACTGGTGTGTGTGTGTGTACTCACCTAGTTGTACTCACCTAGTTGAGGTTGCACGGTCGAGTCCGAGCTCCTGACCCCGCCTCTTCACTGATCGCTACTAGGTCACTCTCCCTGAGCCGTGAGCTTTATCATACCTCTGCTTAAAGCTATGTATGGATCCTGCCTCCACTACATCGCTTCCCAAACTATTCCACTTACTGACTACTCTGTGGCTGAAGAAATACTTCCTAACATCCCTGTGATTTTATCTGTGTCTTCAACTTCCAACTGTGTCCCCTTGTTACTGTGTCCAATCTCTGGAACATCATGTCTTTTTTCCACCTTGTCAATTCCTCTCAGTATTTTGTATGTCGTTATCATGTCCCCCCTATCTCTCCTGTCCTCCAGTGTCGTCAGGTTGATTTCCCTTAACCTCTCCTCGTAGGACATACCTCTTAGCTCCGGGACTAGTCTTGTTGCAAACCTTTGCACTTTCTCTAGTTTCTTTACGTGCTTGGCTAGGTGTGGGTTCCAAACTGGGGCTGCATACTCCAATATGGGCCTAAAAGTACACGGTGTACAGGTCCTGAATGAATCCTTATTAAGATGTCGGAATGCTGTTCTAAGGTTTGCTAGGCGCCCAAAATGCTGCGGCAATTATTTGGTTGATTTTGCGCTTCAGGAGATGTGCCTGGTTTTTATACTCCCCCCAAGATTTTTTTTCCTTGAGTGAGGTTTGTAAATCCCCTGGCCCCCTAGACTGTACTCCGTCTGCGGTCTTCTTTGCCCTTCCCCAATCTTCATGACTTTGCACTTGGTGGGATTGAACTCCAGGAGCCAATTGCTGGACCAGGTCTGCAGCCTGCCCAGATCCCTTTGTAGTTCTGCCTGGTCTTCGATCGAGTGAATTCTTCTCATCAACTTCACGTCATCTGTGTGTGTGTGTGTGTGTGTGTGTGTGTGTGTGTGTGTGTGTGTGTGTGTGTGTGTGTGTGTGTGTGTGTGTGTGAGTAATTGCCAATTTATAGTTAAACAACTGGTGTTCTCGGTGTTCCATTTCTTTAATAAATTTATCGAATATTTCTTTCTAAATTTCGCAGTTATCTTGGCAGTTTTTTAATTCCATTTCGCTCATCATTTTCCCGGATGTAATGTTTCAGAAACATCGTACACTATTTTTTTTTTTATAATTAACACATCGGCCGATTCCCACCAAGGCAGGGTGGCCCGAAAAAGAAAAACTTTCATCATTCACTCCATCAGTCTTGCCAGAAGGGTGCTTTACATTACAGTTATAAAACTGCAACATTAACACCCCTCCTTCAGAGTGCAGGCACTGTACTTCCCATCTCCAGGACTCAAGTCTGGCCTGCCGGTTTCCCTGAATCCCTTCATAAATGTTACTTTGCTCACACTCCAACAGCACGTCAGGTATTAAAAACCATTTGTCTCCATTCATTGCTATCAAACACGCTCACGCATGCCTGCTGGAAGTCCAAGCCCCTCGCACACAAAACCTCCTTTATCCCTGCCCCCCAACCTTTCCTAGGCTGACCCCTACCCCTCCTCCCCTCCACTACAGATTTATACTCTCGAAGTCATCGAACAATACTCTTCGAATAATTATAACTTCTTAAAGCAGATTATTATTATTATTATTATTATTATTATTATTATTATTATTATCATCAAAATTAAGCGGTAAGCCCACAGGGGTCATACAGCGTTCTTAAAGTACCAAGAAATCCTCTTGTCCCATGTTTCCCATCCTTAAATACTTTATATAGTTATCATATTCCTTTACATTACCCGTTTATCAACGAGCGCATCTCCGGCGCCTTGAGTCTTATTAAATCATACTTCTCAGATACAAAATTAACTTCATCGCATGTCTTATAATTTAGTGTAGTTATCTTTGATTTAATTAAAGTGTCGTAAATTCATCGATGGAAAGTGACAAGCCACTTGCAAAGAAAACTAAAATGCAGGTGAAAATATCTGAATATTTCAGCTTGATGGGGGTCTCGGACTTAAGCCGAACTATACACACTTCATATATTTTACAGGTGATTCGGTCCTCTATCTAACAGCTTTTTCAATTTCATCTAATTTAATACCTTGCTTGGGTGGAGACACCACACAACAGTGTGGCAGTGTAGTGGTGAGGCCTCACTGCAACACAACAGGTATATTACAACAGTGTGGCAGTGTAGTGGTGAGGCCTCACTGCCACACAACAGGTTTATTACAACAGTGTGGCAGTGTAGTGGTGAGGCCTCACTGCCACACAACAGGTTTATTACAACAGTGTGGCAGTGTAGTGGTGAGGCCTCACTGCCACACACAGGTATATTACAACAGTGTGGCAGTGTAGTGGTGAGGCCTTACTGCCACACACAGGTATATTACAACAGTGTGGCAGTGTAGTGGTGAGGCCTTACTGCCACACACAGGTATATTACAACAGTGTGGCAGTGTAGTGGTGAGGCCTCACTGCCACACACAGGTATGTTACAACAGTGTGACAGTGTAGTGGTGAGGCCTCACTGCCACACACAGGTATATTACAACAGTGTGGCAGTGTAGTGGTGAGGCCTCACTGCCACACACAGATATTACAACAGTGTGACAGTGTAGTGGTGAGGCCTCACTGCCACACACAGGTATATTACAAAAGTGTGGCAGTGTAGTGGTGAGGCCTCACTGCCACACACAGGTATATTACAACAGTGTGGCAGTGTAGTGGTGAGGCCTCACTGCCACACACAGGTATATTACAACAGTGTGGCAGTGTAGTGGTGAGGCCTCACTGCCACACACAGGTATATACAACAGTGTGGCAGTGTAGTGGTGAGGCCTCATGCCACACACAGGTATATTACAACAGTGTTGCAGTGTAGTGGTGAGGCCTCACTGCCACACACAGGTATATTACAACAGTGTGGCAGTGTAGTGGTGAGGCCTCACTGCCACACAACAGGTATATTACAACAGTGTGGCAGTGTAGTGGTGAGGCCTCACTGCCACACAACAGGTTTATTACAACAGTGTGGCAGTGTAGTGGTGAGGCCTCACTGCCACACACAGGTATATTACAACAGTGTGGCAGTGTAGTGGAGAGGCCTCACTGCCACACAACAGTATATACAACAGTGTGGCAGTGTAGTGGTGAGGCCTCACTGCCACACAACAGGTATATTACAACAGTGTGGCAGTGTAGTGGTGAGGCCTCACTGCCACACACAGGTATATTACAACAGTGTGGCAGTGTAGTGGTGAGGCCTCACTGCCACACACAGGTATATTACAACTGTGGCAGTGTAGTGGTGAGGCCTCACTGCCACACACAGGTATATTACAAAAAGTGTGGGCAGTGTAGTGGTGAGGCCTCACTGCCACACACAGGTATATTACAACAGTGTGACAGTGTAGTGGTGAGGCCTCACTGCCACACACAGGTATATTACAACAGTGTGACAGTGTAGTGGTGAGGCCTCACTGCCACACACAGGTACATTACAACAGTGTGACAGTGTAGTGGTGAGGCCTCACTGCCACACACAGGTATATTAACAAACAGTGTGACAGTGTAGTGGTGAGGCCTCACGGGCCACACACAGGTACATTACAACAGTGTGACAGTGTAGTGGTGAGGCCTCATGTGAGGGAAAAGTTCAATAGATAGGAGTAGCGAGGGAGTATATAGTAACAATAGTTTCATTGCCGGCTACATGTTAAGGTAAGGTAAGTCCAGCTCCCGCTATTCCCTCCCCGCCTTTTCTCCCCCCACCCCTAAAGTGTTTAGTTTGATTCCGGCTGCTTGTTAACGTAGGTCATCTAGCTCCCACTATCCCTTCCCCTTTCCCTTTTCCCCCCCCCCGAAAGGTGACGTGTGGGGCCTGGTCAAACAGTAAAAACACTCGACCTCACAGCCCCAACACTACTGTAAGTACATGTCTGCCTTGTATTCTAGTGGATTTATTGGTTTTAAAAACTTCACTTTGGACCAATAATAAACTTAGTCTTTTCAGCCTTGCTCTAAGTTGGGCTGTTTTTAAAAATCACCACGTCTTTAAGGTATTGTACTTATCATGGAGAGTGATTATTAAGCAGTGGTAACCTGTCTATCTTTTCAGCTTGGATGACAGAGAGGGTCACCTGTCAATCAAACGAGAGCACTGACGGAGACGGACTAACGTCCTGGAGACGTCCCATATTGGATTTAATTATCTTGCACCTGTATGAAATTGCAGGACGTAACCCCACATCATTGCAGCGGTAAAGAACCTGCTTTCCTGTCATCGGGATAGAATACCACGGCGATACCCCTGTAAGAACTAGCCGGTGGTGGTCACCAACACCTGCGAACCCCCCCCCCCCCCCCCCCCCATCACAACGGCTAAGATTTCAACAACACGAATGTCACCAACACCAGACACCCCAATATATATATTAGCGTTGAGTTAAAATGTTATTTTTATTCATTTCATTTTTCATTTTTCTTTCAAATAGGAAAATACCCTGTCATGTTTTATTGTTTTTATGTTTGCTTTAATAAATAATAAAGTGTTTATCTTTGTTAATTATTATTTCGTTTTCTATTCTTTAATTTTCCTGAGGAGGAGCCCAGCTTTGGAAATATTTGTTTTAAGTTTTTACAGGGGCTGAGTAACCCTTCACAAGTGGCGCCTTGCCGGGATCAACTTTACTGAACCCAAGATTCAATTCCATCCCCAAATTCAAAAAATTGGGAAAATTCAAACCGCCGCTACCACGGGATTTTTTAAACCACCCAGCCATGAGTAATCATTCTCAAAGGGTGGGACTAGGGTTACAGGTAAAAAAAAAGTTTTGGGTTTTGTTAAAGTCCCAATTTTGTAAGTCAAGTGGGGCGGATAAAATAGTTAATTTTTTTCCCCCTTTCTTGTGACTTGAAAACATTTTTGGGGGATTGGGAACTCTAGGGGCCCCCCGGAGTTTTTCCCAAAGTGCAATTTGTTTCTTGAGCTTTTATTATATCAAGGGAACTGTCATAGGGCACTTTTGTTTTTGTTGGTGAGAAGTTTGGGGATGGCCCCGGGGGAGCCCCCCATTCTATTTAAACTTTTTGGCTCGGAGCTGGAAATTAAAAACCCTTCTTTTTTTTCCAAAAAATACAAAATTTTTTAAAATTTAAAAGCAGGGATCGAGCCCCCCGGGTTTTTATTTAGTTTGTGGGAGAAAGGAATTGAACCCCCCATTTTTTTTTAATACCCGTTTCTTTTCCCCCGGAAAGTTTTTAAGAAAAATTCTTGCAATTAGGGAAAAAATACCAGTTTTGGATAAAATGCTGGAAGTAAGTTGGGAATAAGGGGGAAAAAATTTTTTAGAATCTTTCTTTAGTGCTAAGTTTCCGGGAAAAGGATTTGAAAAGGGGGAGAATTGAGAAGAAAAAAAGACATTTAAAAAGGGAAAAGAGAAGAAAAAAAGGGGAGGGGAAAAAAGGAATCGAAAGAGAAGAGAAAAAGGAGAGAGGAAAAATTTCCAAGAAAGACGTTAGATGAGAGAGAAAAGGACAAAAAAAAAGGGTTTAGATTGGGACCCGTGAGGGATAGGCTATTTTTAAACGTGGGGAAAAAGAAAATTTTAAGTGGGGAAACGGGTTTAAAATTTAAAGGGAAACCTTTGAAAAAAGAGAAAAGGACAGAAAAATATGAGTTGGGGGAAAAGAGAAAAGGATGGGCGGCCCTCAAAAAAAACTCGCCTTAAATTAGAGAAAAAGAAGTTAATTTTCCCTTCACAACAGCAATTAGATGAAGGGAAATTTTGGAACAACGTCCCGCTAGTGACATTTCCAACCCCTTTAATTTTAACCCCCTTCCGGGGGGGGAAAATAAAAATAAACTTCAAACATTATCGGGTTTTGAAAAAAAACCCGCTCCCCCTCGTGAAGGGCCTGCGGGAAAACCCCCCCGGGGGAAAAACCGGGTTGGGAAATCCCTTTTTTTCTGGTACGGGGTTTTTTGAATATCAAAAGCAACTTTGTCGCACGAAAACAAAAAAATTTAAAACCACTAAATAAGGAAAAACCCCTTTTAAAAGGCATATAAAAAAAACACAAAATTCCCTTAAAAGGAAAAAATTTCAGGAAATGCCACCTTACAGCCGGGCCAGAATTTTTTTCAACAGTTAAAAGGTTTTAAACACAATTTTGTTTTTGGGACTTTTGGGATATGAGTTCGGGAAATTTGAAAACAGTTATGAATCTTTTTTTGGGGGACTTCATTGGTTGCGCCCCATTTTCCTTTACAGCTCCCCCACCACCAGAAACGAACATTCATTAGAGAACAAACCCCAGATTAAAGCTGGGGAATTTGCTGGGGCCTGCGGGAACCGTATCCTGAGGCTCAAAAATTCCTAAAAAGGGACCAAAAAGGGATCAAAACCCAAAGGGGAAAGGGGAATTCATCAAACTTAAAAAACCCAAAGCCTCTAGTGGAAAGTAAAAGACTTCTTTTTTTCCCTGGTTTGCATTTTTTTGTGGTTTTAAGGGACAAAAACGTCCGAAGCCCTTTAAAAAGGGAAAGGTTCAAAAATTTTGGAAAATTTTTTTAAAAGGGGACGAAAGACAAGCACCCTTCTGTTCGGGAAAACGGGTTAAGGGATTTTTGGGTATCAAAACCTTTTTAAAACGAAACAGGATTAATTTGTTTAGTAATTTCTGATAAGGCTGTTCCCAAATCTTAAAAAAAAATTTCATTCCTTTCTTTTAACCAGACTATTTGGGGGCCGTTCAGACATTTTTTCCAACCACCTTTGGGTTTACATTGGGTCTAAAGGGTTCACAGGGTTGGCGGGAAAGCCGTACTACCCCCTTTCACTTCTTGCTCCGTAAAATTTAGAAAAGTAAAAGGTCCCAAATTTTTCCCTTTTCTGAGGTTAAACCTTTTCATCGCCAAAGATGGACATAAGTGTTTCGATCCCTTCCTGTAAAGTCAGAGAAGGGCCCCCCGAAAGCTCGGGTTTAGACAATGCCCCTCGTGAAAATTCAGGGGGGGAAAAAAAAAACCCAGGATGTACCTCAAAACCCGGGTAGTAGGATCCCCGGGTTTTCACTTGTTAGATAAAATTGAAAAAATTACCCCCTTTTCCGATACCAAAAAATGTCTTGACGGGGGCTCGGGACTAAAGCCCCAGGCTTCTCCTTTTTTCCCCCTTCCTTTGTTTTTTTCCCTATTCAACCCTTTTTAGATATACAAAAAGTACTCTTTTGTAAATTTTAAAAAACGTTTTTGGGCCCTTCCTAAGAATTCCCAAAGGGCCCAAACAAAATCAAGTTACCCCAAAGGGAAAAAAACTTTTCATAAAAATTTAAATATATAAAAGGTACTTGTAAAATTCGGGTTTTAAAATTTTTAAATTCAGTTTTAGAAAAACTATTCCATCTTAATTGTTCCAAGTCAATGCAGGGGACTGTTTTTAAAAATTTTGGCTCATGACCTCCCAAAGGGGCCCGGACTTTTCTCCTCAAAAACCCTAAAAAAAATTAGGGAAACCAAATTTTTGGGCCCCAAAAATGTCCCAAGGGTCCCTACCTATTGAGATCGTGTAAAGTTGCCAACCCGTCATCCTCCCGATTTTCCCAGGGGGAGTACCTATGGTAAAAAATCCCTTATCTTTAGGGTACCTTTTGGGAAAGAGAAACTATTGACAGGGGTTGGGCCCTTTTTAATTTCCACTTTCATCGGGGGGACATAGTTTAATATTTTAAACTTTATTATTATTTTTCAAAGTTTCCCTGAACCGAACCCTTTAAGACCATAACACAACAAGGGGGCTGAACCCTTTTTTGTCCATTTCTCCAGATGGGCATCCCTAGAGAAATTTTTTTTGTCTGACCTTTGGGGAAAAAAACAATTGCATTTTGACTTAATGAAAAACTTCTCCCAACTTCAAGGATGAACCCCTCTCTTCAAAAACCCCTATTTTCCCAGCGAAAAGGGGAAAGGATTGAGGGGAAAGCATTCGATTCTCAGGTCCATTTTAAAGGGAAACTTTGCCCCCTTAAAACCCAAAGGGAGTGGCCATCTTACCTCCCTGTGCTTTTTTTGCCATGGGGGAAATTTCCCAGGACTCTTGGGGTTTTTCACCTTTTGCACTTCCCCTTTTTTGGACAGGCCAAAGGCCATTGTCCACCCTTTCCCTGACTTATGGACAAATGAGGAGGAAAAATGCGGGAGGTTAAAGCCCTTTTTAAAAACCTTTTTTCTCCCTTGACCTTAACCCAAAACCCCTTGGACCCTGCCCTAGTTTCGAAAAATTTAAGTTTTTAAATTTGGACCAATTAAAAAACCTTTTTTTGATTCCAAAAATCAAGGAGAATTTTAAAAAGGGGGGTGAAAGTTCTTTTTTTTAAACTTTCCCAAAAAGGGTCAAATAAATTTTAGTAGCATGGAAAGGTCCATAAAAAAATTTAAAAAAAAATTTTTTGGGAAAAGTTGACCCCCTCATAAAAAGTCAAGGGGAAACCTAACTTTTTTCATATCAACATCCTTAAGAAAATTTTAAACCCGAAAAATTTTAAAATCGGTTAACCCCTTTAATAAATTTGGGGGAACTTAGTTTTTCCACATAAAAAGGGATTTGGGTGACGGACAATCCTATCAAACGAAAATTTACCCATTTTCCCAGTTCCCCTTTAAGGGATGTTTTTGCCCGAGAGGTAGAAAAATTTATTAAAATTAAAAAATAAATTAAACCCCTTAGAACTTCATATTTTTTTCACCATTTAGTCAGGGTTTAAAGAAGGAGGATAATTCATATAGACTTGCTATTGACTTCAGAGGCCTTAATGCTATAAACTCGTGGGATGCTGAGCCTATGCCCTTAATAGATAGCGATCTACACAAATTTTATGACTCTTCCTTCTTTTCAGAGATTGATATTGTGCAGGCATATCAAGTAATGTTAGATCCTTCTTCTAAGCAGTACACCGCTTTCCCTACACACCAAGGACTGATGCAATATAGAACTATGCCCTTCGGTTTGGTAACTGCCTGTGCTACCTACGTGAGACTGATGAGAAAGGTCTTGGGTAATATGCCAAATGTTTCAGTTTATTTTGATAACATTTACGTAATGACATCTACGTGGGGCGAACATATCCAAACATTAACATCAGTTTTACGTAGGTTACGCTCACATTGCCTCACTGCCAAGCCGAAGAAATGCTTCCTTGGGTATAACAAAATTAGATATCTTGGACTGATACTTTCTAATAACTCTCTGCAGCCTCTCCCCAGTAAGATCAAAGCTTTATTAGAATTTAAATTCCCCAAAACCAAAAAGCTCATGCGTAGCTTTCTTGGTTCTGTAAATTTTTATGCACGGTTTATCCCGAACCTTACTGATCTTACAGGCATCTTATCCGACTTCCTTAAAAAGTCTGTGAAGGAACCTCTTCAACTTTCTGACGTAGCTCGGGAAAAGTTTAATGAGATTAAAAGCATCTTTTCAAAAGACCCTATACTTAAGATTCCAGATATTAATAAAACATTTTGTTTGAGAACTGATGCCTCCAATACTGGCTTAGGTGCGGTGTTACTACAATACCATGATGGTACTCCCTTCCCTATATGCTTCCTAAGCCGGAAACTCCTTCCCGCAGAAACGAGATACTCCACCATAGAAAAGGAATGTTTAGCCCTTGTGTGGGGTATCTCCAAACTTAAATTTTATTTGCTGGGAAAAGAATTCATTTTAGAAACAAACCACAAACCTTTGATATACCTAGAAACTTTTAAGGGAACCAACAGTCGCCTCTTGAGGTGGACATTGGCACTCCAGGCTTTTAAGTTCCATATTGTGTATATCAATGGTTCATCCAATTATTTCTGACTGGTTAAGTCGTGACAGTCAGTAG
Organism: Cherax quadricarinatus; assembly: GCF_026875155.1. Classification (NCBI taxonomy): domain Eukaryota; kingdom Metazoa; phylum Arthropoda; class Malacostraca; order Decapoda; family Parastacidae; genus Cherax; species Cherax quadricarinatus. The sequence goes on from NC_069425.1 coordinate 31,977,478, forward strand.
AAGATTTCTTGCCTTACGCAACTTCCACATGTTAGAACTTTTTCCTCGCCTATTCTTCTTATACTCCATGACTATAAGTCTTTGCATGGGGGAGTGTGAGGGAAAAGTTCAATAGATAGGAGTAGCGAGGGAATATATAGTAACAATAGTTTCATTGCCGGCTACTTGTTAAGGTAGGGTAAGTCAGGCTCCCACTATTCCCGCCTTTTCAACCCCACCCCTAAAGTGATAGTTTGATTGCCAGCTGCTTGTTAACGTAGGGTCAGTCTAGCTCCCACTATCCCTTCCCCTCCCTCTTCCCCCCCCCAAAAGGTGACGTGTGGGGCTCTGGTCAAACAGTAAATCACTCGACTCACAGCTCCCAACACTACTGTAAGTACATGCCTGCCTTGTATTCTAGTGGATTTATTGGTTGAAAGCTTCACTTTGGACCAATAATAAACTTAGTCTTTTCAGCCTTGCTCTAAGTTGACTGTTGTAATAATCACCACGTCTTTTAGGTATTGTACTTATCATGGAGAGTGATTATTTAAGCAGTGGGTAACCTATCTTTTCAGCTTGGATGACAGAGAGGGTCACCTGTCAATCAACGAGAAGAACTGACGGAGACGAACTAATGTCCTGGAGACATCCCATATTGGATTTAATTACCTGTGCACCTGTATGAAATTGCAGGACGTAACCCCACATCATTGCAGCGGTAAAGAACCTGCTTTCCTGTCATCGGGATAGAATACTCACGGGGATACTCTGTGAAGAACTAGCCGGTGGTGGTCACCAACACCTGCGACCCCCCCCCACATCAGCAACGGCTAAGATTTCAGCAACACGAAGTGTCACCAACACCAGACACCCCAATATATATATTAGCGTTGAGTTCAAATGTTATTTTATTCATTTCATTTTTCATTTTTCTTTCAAATAGGATATACCTGTCATGTTTTATTGTTTTATGTTTGCTTTAATAAATAATAAAGTGTTTATCTTTGTTAATTATTATTTCGTTTTCTATTCATTAATTTTCGTGAGGAGGAGCCAGCTTTGGTAATACTGTCTGAAGTTATTACAGAGCTGAGTAAGACTTCACACCTCACTACCTCACACACCCTTCATGTAAACTACTCTTGTATGTTATCGTCTGTATTCTCGTTGTCTGATCAAGACGCTGGACGTGCAGGCTACAACACATGCAGGCTACAGCACGTGCAGGCTACAACACATGCAGGCTACAGCACGTGCAGGCTACAACACATGCAGGCTACAGCACGTGCAGGTTATACAGCACGTGCAGGCTACAACACATGCAGGCTACAACACATGCGGGCTACAACACATGCAGGCTACAGCACGTGCAGGCTACAGCACGTGCAGGCTACAGCACGTGCAGGCTACAGCACGTTTCACTGCCATTCAAAAACACTATGTACACTTACCATACGAATTGCTACATTTTTTCAATGGTAACTTCATCGTCGAGTAAAATTAACTGTATTCCACATGCTCTGCCAACACTACATCTTTCCTGTATACCCGCAGTTTACCCCCACCCCTATACACCTGTATACCCGGAGTTTACTCTCCCCTCACTCGGTACTGAATTGAAAAAAAAAATAATTGTTTGATTGAAACGTACCGAAATAACAGTTGCCAAACGCTGGACATGTCTAATTGACTAAGACTAAGTAATTGCAAGATATTTTTTGGTGTGACAATAAGATAAACAGATACTCTAAAAGAAATGAAAATAATAAACAAACGTTTAAAATTACGAACGACCGAATTAAAAAAAAAATATATTGTATAAGTTTATCCCAGTCAAACATTCAAGATAAAAAGAAGAGCACTTGGCACCTCTTCTCTCTCTTCTAGTGGATGTTACAAATACTTTTTAACAGATCCAATACTGAGTTTTTTTGCACACCCGCCATTGCCTTCACGCCTCATTCCCCAACAATAATTACATATGAATTAATTCGTAGGAAAAAATGTATATATATAATTTATAAATAAGTTTTCGAAGACTGGCGAAAAACACAACAAATCGGGTGACACAAAAGGGAAAGGAGAGAGAGGGAGAGAGAGAGGAGTGAAGAGACGTGAGGTGCGGGGGGAGGGAGAGAGAGAGAGAATGAGAGAGAGAGAGGAGAGATGAGAGGAGGAAGGCTGGAAGGCGTCCTCCTGCACCACATTGGTTTTTTTTTTTTTTTTTTTTAACCACTCCACAGAACAGTGACTAGTGACAGTGGGTGGCGATGCTTCCATTTCCACCCGTGTCTTTAATAAACCAGAACTGTAACAGCGTGCATGTGTGCCTGTGTGTGTGTCTGGTCTGTGTGAGATGTTTGTGTGTGTGTGTCTTTTTGGTGGTACCTCACCTAATTGTAGTTGCAAGGGGTCGAGACTAAAGCTCGGACCCGCCTCTTCACTGATCGTACTGGATCCTCTCTCTCTCTGGTTCCTGAGCTTTGTCATACTTTCTTTAAAACTATGTATGGTTCCTGCCTCCATACTTACTTGCTAGGCTATTTTCCACTTGCTGACAAACTTCTATGGACCCTGTTCCTTGTTGGGGGGGGGTTTTCCCCCCCTCTCTGTGAAAAAATCATCTCTGTCCACCCCTTGTCTATTCCCCGCAGTATCTTGTATGTCGTTATTGGTCTCCCCTGACCCTTCTGTCCTCCAGTGTCATCGTCAGTTCCGATTTCCCTTCACCTTTTCTCGTACCACATTCCCTTGAGCTCGGGGACTAGCCCTTGTTGCAAAACCTTTGTAACTTTCTCTAACTTCTTGACGTGCTTGACCTAGGTGTGGGTTCCAGACTGGTGCCTGCATACTCCAGTATTTGGGGCCCAGAACATTCAAAGCTGTTACAGTGTTCTTGAACGATTCTTAATTAAGTTATCGGGACGATATTCTCAGGTTTGCCAGGCGCCCCCCCCCGTAGTTTTGCCAAGGCGCCAGTTGCTTGCAGAGGTTATTTGGTTGATGTCGTGCCCTCGGTGAGTGCTCGGTGTTATGGTCACCCCAAAGGTCTTTTCACTGAGTGAGGTCTGTAGTCTTTGTCCAACCTAGCTATACTCTGTCTGCGGTCTTCTTTGCCCTCCCCAATCTTTTCATGACTTTGCATTTGCTGGAAATTTGAATTCGGGAAGCCAGTTACTGGACCACAATGTCCAGCACTCCAGGTCTCTTTGCAGTACAGGCCTCATCCTGTCCGATTTTAATTCTTCTCTCAACTTCACGTCATCTGCGAAACTGGGACAATTCAGAGTCTATTCCTTCCATCATGTTTTCACATATATCAAAAAATAGCACTGTGGTCCTAGAACTGACCCTGTGGGACCCCGCTCCGTAAACAGGCGCCCCCACCCACTGTGTGATACCTCTTCACGTACCATGACTCGTTGCTGCCACACCTTGTCCGGTATTCCTTATCCATTGCAGTTGCCCTTCCTTTTACGTGTGCCTGATCTACAGCTCTGCTAATCTCTTGTGGGGGAACTGTGTCAAAGGCTTCCTGCAGTCTAGGAAAAAACGCATCTACCACCCCTCTCTCGTGTCTACTTCTGTTGCCTTGTCATAAAACTCAGGAGGTTTGTGATCAAGATTTGCCTTACATGAACCCATGCTGGTTTTCATTTAATCTTGTTCCTTTCAAGGTGTTCGACCAATTCCTCCTGATGATCTTCTCCATGACTTGCCACAATACATGTCAGAGACACAGGTCTGTAGTTTAGTGCCTCGTCTCTGTTTCTTTCTTAAAATGGGGACTTCATTAGCTGTCTTTCCATTTCTCAGGTAGTTGCCGTTTTCAGGATGTGTGAAGATTGTGTTGTGGTTTAGAGGCACACACAGCATCTCTGCTACCTTTCTCTAAGACCCATGGGGAGATGTTGTCGGTCCTTTGTCGTTGTCCTTTGAGGTGTCAAGGTCACTGAAAGTTAAGAGCTTCTTCCCTCCTCCTCAGTTGTTCGTTACTGTCATCCAACACCTTGTTGGTATATTCCTCTTGATGTTCCCTTTGGTGATGTCTTTCCACAGCCCATTTCCTGTTCTCTACTGTAAAAAACTTCTTTTAAAATCTCCTGTTCAGCTCCTCACCTGATCATTCTTGTGAGTTCCTCCACCTTCTGCTGTCCTTAATCTGATCACCTGGTCTTTGGACTGGTTGTCTCTCCTGATGTGGCTCTATCTATACAACAGTTTCGGGTTCAAGTCTTGAATTCTCGATGCTATGTCATTTTCATACTGTCGCTGGGCCCTCCCCTCCTTACCTTTGCGTACTTCATTCCTGGCTCTGCGATGATCTCCCTATTTTCGTATTGTGTTTCTGCCTTCTGTCTTTTTCCATTCTCTTATTGCACTTTGTTTTTTGCCTCTTACGCCGCTCGGGGCTAAACCAGGAGGGGCTCGTTCGGTCTTCCTGTTGGTACTGTTGCCCTTGGAATGAACTTTCCACTGCCCTTCCTTGCATTTTGTTGCTACATATTCCATCATTTCATTTCTGGCTTTCCTGCCAGTTCTCTGTCCCACTGGAACCCCCTTCCCGGCAGGAAGTTCTTCAACCCTATGTAGTTCCCTCTTTTATAGTCAGGCTTTTCCATTCTATACTCGTTATTCTCTCACTTGCAGCCTCTACTATGTATTCAAAGCACAGAACCAAAAAAAAAACGTGGGTCGCTAGCTCCTAGGGGACTCTCATACTTGATGTCCTCAATGTCTGAGCTGCCCAGGGGAAAACACAAGGTCCATCTTGCTGGGTCATCCTCCCACTATCACTCTGGTAGTGTCTTAACATGTTGAGTGCATGAGGTTCTTCCAAGCACCAACGTCCAAAAACATCCTGGCTCTCCATGTTTATGGGACCCCCCATTGTGGCTCCAGGTTTTCCCAGTTCAATCTCCTCGTGGTTGAAATCCCCCATAACCAGCAACTTTGCTCTGCTGGAGTGAGCTCTTATTGCCACCTCAGCAAGGTGTCCACCATTGCTCTGTTGCTCTCTTTCATATTTCTTCTTTGGCCTCTGAGTTCTGTGGTGGTTTATAATCACTGCAATGACCACTTTGTGATCCCCAGACTGAAGTGTAACCTGCTATATGTAGTCTCTTTCTCCCGTCCTCATTCTATTCCTTCCATTTTCTCGATTTCCATCTGTCCGGTTTTTTATGAGGCTGAGAGAGCAACCCACCTCCCCTCCTGCCCCCCTTCTATCTTTCCTCATGATCTGGTTATTACTGGTGGGAAAGATGCATCTGATATTGTCTCCATGAGTTTTGTTTCTGCTACTGCTTGATGTCTGGGGACTTCTCATTGATTCTTTCTTGCCTATTCCTCATGTTTATTCGTTATTCCATCTGCATTGGTACAAACTTCAATTCTGTTCTAATACTGTAACGTGGTGCGCGGGGGTGGATGGAAACAGGGGGGATCGGTGTTGTGATGGTGTGGTTTTTGGGATTGTTCAGTTGCCTTTGGGGGTGGTGTCGTGGCTGGGTCCTTCTGCAGGCGTGTTTGGGGGGTGCAATTGTCTTTCCATTTCATCCTGGGTTTTTCTGCTCTCCTTCTCCTTTTTCATTTTCCTCCTATTTCTCCTTTCGTTTTTGAACTCTCTCTTTCATTGTTCTTCCTTTCGTCCTGTTGCTCTGTCTCGGTTTCGAGGTACACACTCCGGAATCCTGCTTGCTCTCAGCGTTGCTTTCTCCTGCAGGATCAATGGTTCGGTTGATTCTGCCCTGAAATTACTTCTTGAGAGGCCGATTCCTTTTCTTTGTTGAAACCACCAATTCTCCGAAAATTTGCCACCTGGCGTCATGTCCCCCTCGCCTATCACCTTCATTTTGATTTCTTCAATCGCTTTTTTCTCCTCCTGCTTTCTTTCATCATAAGTTTCCCCTTTAGCTTCGTCTAGCCCATAGACAAACACGGATCTCTCCTTTCCACCCTCCCACTGTTGACTCCCATTGCATCCTCTGATGTTTTTAGTACCTCCGTGGAAGTAACAGTGTTTCCTTTCCCTTCAGTCCCTTCCCTTTAGTTATGGCCCCTATGCTTATCTTGGTTTATCCTTACCATGCTCACCTGCTCCTAGGCCCCCACACGGTATCTGGTAAGGTCCTTGCACATTGTCTAGTTCCTATCAATGTCTTCCAAACCTCTCTTTCTGTCTAGTTGTCTCCCTGTCTTTGTTTTGGCCCCCCCCATGGGGTTTGACCCAGGACCGCTGCATACAGTTTAGTTTCCATTCTTCCTTCGGAACCTGTTGTCTGTGTTCGATGTAGCATTGCCGATGCTACTTCTGTAATATTCTTTGTCTCTGTGCTGTTTCAGATGTCCTCAGCTCTCTTCTAATCTCTCTATCTTGATTTCTGGCTGCTGTGGCCTGTTGCTCACTTTTCATGCATTCTGCTGCTAACCTCTCTTCCATCTTCCCTTTCCAGCTCCATCTTGTCTCCTTCCCAGTCTTCCTCCCTTTTTTTGATGCCTCTACCTCCCATTCCTCCCTTCAGATTCGTCCTTGGAGCCCATTGTTCTCATCCTGGTGGTGTGTGTGTGTGTGTTGTGTGTGTGTGTGTGTTGTTGTGTGTGTGCTGATGTTGGTCGTGTGTTTTGTGTGTGTGTGTGTTTTAACGATTTAGAATTTTCATTAACTGAAAGTTAAATATATATTTTTTTTCGTCTAAAACATAAAAAGTAATTTACAAACATTAACAATGAACAAAAACTATAATAAAGAGAGACGTGTGAGAGGAGACAGAGAAAGAAAGAGAGAGAGAGAGAGAGAGGAGATGAGAGAGATGCGCTGACGATGAGAGAGAGAGAGAGAGCGAGCGCGAGAGTGTCAGTGCACACTGACGAAGCAGAGACAAGTCAGAGGCTGCAGTGAACAAATTAAAAGTGCACTAAAAATGAGTGAACAAGTTCGAGATTATATTTGATTTTAAGGTTTCATTTGAAAAGCAACACTTATACAAAGAAACCAACATGTATACAAAGAAACCCAAAACTCTTATACAAAAGAAACCAACAATTTATACAAAGAAACCAACCTTATACAAAGAAACAACACTATACAAAGAACCAACACATATTACACAGAAACAACATTATACAATAGAAACCAAAACTTATAACAAAGAAACCAACACATATACACAGGAATCAAACACTTATGCACAGAAAACCAACACTTATACAAAGAACCAACACTAATACAAAGAAAACCAACACTTATACAAAGAAACCAACCACATTATACAAAGAAACCAACACTTTACAAAGAAACCAACACTTTAAAACACAGAAACCAACATAATACAAAGAACGAGCCAACACTTACACAAAGAACCAACAACTTACACAAAGAAACCAAAACTTCCCGCCCCCCACTCTTACCCAAGAAACCAAACACTTACAAAAAAGAAAGGGAAACCAACCTTTCAAAAAGAAACCAACACTTACACAAAGAACCCAACACTTACACAAAAGAACCCAACACTTACACAAAGAAACCAAACACTTACACAAAGAAACCAACACTTACACACACAAAACCAAACACTTACACACAGAAACTAACACTTATACAAAGAAACTAACACACACAGAAAACAACACTTACACAAAGAAACCAAACACTTACACACAGAAACAACGTTACACAAAAGAAAAGAAAACCAACACTGATACAAAGGAAACCAACATTACACACAGAAACAACACTTACACAAAGGAAACTAACATGATACAAAGAAACCAACACTTACACAACAGGAATCAACATTAACAAAGAAATTAACACTTACACAAAGAAACAACACTTATACACAAAAAACATACCACAGGTGGGGATAGAATCCGCGTCAGAGAGTCAAACTTTTAGGGACTCTCTGACCGCGGGTTCTATCCCACCCGTGGTATGGTTTGTTTACAATCGGTCTTTTACGATTTCGTGAGTACTATACACAGAAACGAACACTTACACAAAAAAACAAACATTTATACAAAGAAACCAACACTTATACACAAACCAACACCTACAAAAAACCCAACTAACCCCTACAAAAACCCAACCAACATTACACAAACCAACCAATACTTACACAAACCAACACTTTCACAAAACCCCAAAACACCTACACAAACCAACCCTACACAAACCAACCAACACCTACACAAACCAACCAACACCTACAAAAAACCAACCAAACACCTACACAAACCAACCAACACCTACACAAACCAACCAACACCTACACAAACCAAACAAACACCTACACAAACCAACCAACACCTACACAAACCAACCAACACCTCCCACAAACCAACCAACACCTACACAAACCAACACCTACACAAACCAACTAACACCAAACACCCCCCTTTCCCTCATCTAGCTTCACCTCTTCCATAAGATAAAACAAAGACGAAGGGGTAAACACTAAGAAGCAACATCGTCTCAATCATAAAAACAATGAAATGGTCACAAGAAAACAAAGCAAGATGCTTAACCAACTCAAGAAAATGGAAGAAACTCTTAGACTTGCTGCCTGGGAAGACAACATTAAATCTTACTGAAGCTGGTGCGCGCCCACACACACACACACACACACACACACACACACACACACCACCCCACCACACACACACACCACACACACACACAAACGTTTTACCCTGAGAGAAATTAAATGCCAGTTTAAACGGCCGTTTGTTGGAGCAGACCGATTTACATTCTTAAATGAGACATAGTTTATATTTTTTTTATACATACTAGTTTATATTTCCTAGGAGACACTAGTGTAAGTCCTTGGAGACATTGTTGTAAGTTCTACTAGACACTAGTTTAAGTTCTAACAGACACTAGTATAAGTTCTACTAGACACTAGTATAAGTACTAGCAGACACTAGTATAAGTTATAACAGACACTAGTATAAGTTATAACAGACACTAGTATAAGTTATAACAGACACTAGTATAAGTTATAACAGACACTAGCATAAGTTATAACAGACACTAGTATAAGTTCTAACAGACACTAGTATAAGTTATAACAGACACTAGTATAAGTTATAACAGACACTAGTATAAGTTCTACTAGACACTAGTATAAGTTATAAACAGACACTAGTATAAGTTATAACAGACACTAGTGTAAGTTATAACAGGGCACTAGTATAAGTTATAACAGACACTAGATTAAGTTCTACTAGACACTAGTAAAAAGTTTTTAAAAGACACTAGTATAAGTTCTACTAGACACTAGTATAAGTACTAGCAGACACTGTATAAGTTATAAACAGACACTAGTATAAGTTATAAACAGACACTAGGGGTAAGTTATAACAGACACTAGGTATAAGTTCTAACAGACACTAGTATAAGTTTCTAGACACTTGTATAAGTTACAACAGACACTAGGATAAGTTCTAACAGCACTAGTATAAGTTCAACAACCTGTTAAGTTAAACTGACACTAGTAAAAAGTTATAACAGCACTAGTATAAATTTAACGACACTAGAAAGTTTTTAAAAAAAACACAAATTAAAAATTATAACAGCCTTTTAAGTTAACAACACTATAAAGTTCTAACAGACACTAGTAAAATTTAACAACACAGATAAGTTTTTTAAAAAGCACTGTTTAAAAAATTTTAACGACACAGTTTTTT
>NC_069425.1:31987646-31992646 GCF_026875155.1 Cherax quadricarinatus
GGGCGTAAGGGCAAAAATGGGGGGTCTGGTTTTTGTCTTATTAAGTAAATTGGCACAGAAATTAAAAATAAGAATTTTTTTTTTTTTTTTTTAAAACCGCTAAAATCCCCTAAGATTTATGGTTTGGCCGCTCAGTTTCCGCTGCCACACCTACGCCCCACATCACCGGAAGTTAAAAGCGGGGCAACGCAGCTAACTTTTTGATGCCACCAGCCGTCCTGCCATCCTCCCAGAAGTGGTGGCTGAGCCAGCAACCACAGCCAACTGTCATGGAGTCCCAGTCAACCTGTCACACCTGTGACCAAAAACACTGGAGGTTATGGGTGAGCGAGAAGTTTCCATTAAAAACTTAAAACATTAATATGAAGAAGCTGAGGCAGTCTGGAATTATTGCCAGGGACGCTCTGACGCATTTACCACAACACAAAGACAATGGTTATGACATTTTTTTTTTGCAAACTAGTTGTTTGCTCTTACGTATAAACCTGGAGGGTGTTTGGGGGTCAATGCCCCCGCGGCCTGGTCCATGACCAGGAGAGTACAAACAGGTAGCGTTTTCTCGCGCTCAGCACACGGAGGATCAAGCCTCCACGGTCTTCGCTGAAAAAGCCCACATATGTTTGGGCATTAAAAATTAAACAAAGCTATCACGTATTTCCACAATACAGTAATTAATCAACAGCCTAGAAAAAAATAACTATAATGGAACACTGTCTTCATCAGGAAGCAGATTAAATTTAAATCATATTATTCATTTTAGTGCTAAAAAATAACATTGACTTAACTTGTTTTTCCCCGAGTGTAGAATAGGATAGAAACACATTTAGACGTTTTTTACTAAATTTGCTAAAAGATAACTTTTTTGCTCTCTCTCTCTTTTCTCTCTCCCCTTCTTTCTCTCTCTCTCTCCCACCCCCCACATACCACAACACGTCTTCCACAATTTTTTTTTTAAAACTCAAAGCTTGCACATAAGAAAATCATAAGGTATACTGTGATAATTTAGAAATCATTCCAAGTAAATTTAATCTCTTTACACATTAAAACCAGACATATAATCTTTAAACCCACCCTAGAGATCGGCCCCGCGACGCCAGATTTCAAGGTCGCTCTTGTCTCGGTCTTGAACTTGGCCTCGGTCTCTGCAAGTGGGGTCTTGAAAGAACAATGATGAATATCGGGGTAATTAATAAATTAGGGTATAAAACTAGATGAAATAATTACAGATTCTGAATATAAAATTTCAATTTTTTTGTTTCAAAATTATTTTTTCAATAGTTTCTAATTATATGCAAATATTTTTCATGCACATGTTTTCATACAGTTTGAGATGATAAGAAATTGTTAAGAGCGATGAATGTAACTGGAAAATGTCAATAGATAAAGTTTGTGTTTTTGTTTGTCTTATCAAAAAAAAAAAAAAAGCTTTCAAGAATAAATTGTTAAATCTTAATTGTTGTTATCTTTTTTGACAAACATTTATTTAGTTTATAAGGTTGGTTACAACAAAAATACTGGTCTCAATAAGTGTCAGGAACCCAAGACTGTTCAACTGCCTCCCAGCATACATAAGGGGGATTGCCCAAAAGACCCCCGGCTGTCTTCAAGGAGTTTGAACAGGCACCTAAAGTCAGTTCCCGACCAACCGGGCTGTGGTTCGTACGTCGGTTTGCGTGCCCCCGGGCGGCGGGGGCACTGACCCGCGAAATACCCTCCACGTATACTTCAGGTAGTAGTTTTAGTCTTGATCCCAAGCTTGGTACTTTAAAGTCTCAGTCTTGGTTTCAGTATGTCTGGTCCTGACTACATCTCTGCTTAAAAACCAGTATTTCCTATCCCATTCTTTAAAATTTGGATTACTGACAATTCTGTTTGAGTTCAATAATTCTCAGATTTTCCCGTAAACTTCCCCAAATTAAACACTTACTCCCAGTTTTCAGAAACTTTTCTAAATCCCAACCAACAACAACCCAAAGGAATTTCCCACAAACTCCAGCGGTAAGAAAAATGTAAAGGGTCCTGCACAGGTATTTGGAAAACTCTGACCCTTTGTTTTTTAGAGTAAATATTACATTTTTCCTTTACCCGGACTTGACGACAGAGTCGGTGAGCTTTGAAGATAGTATTTTCAGGGGTGTGGTGTGTGTGGTGTGTGTGTGTGTTTTTGTGTGTGTGTGAGTGGGGTGGGGTGTGGTGTGGGGTGTGTGTTCTGCTTAAACCTCAAAATTAATTAAGTTCACTGACATTTGTAACTGAGCTTTTTAAGGAGTCACAGCTACACCATAATTTCAAGCCCAGTACGTCTCACATCACCGAATATCCTTCCGATAGCACTTATGTCAGTTCATGAGATATTCAACAAGCTGCCCAAATACATTTCTCTTTTATTAAAGAGGGGAAAACTCTCTTAATTCTCACCCCAAGAGTGCGGCTCTCTCTCCTGATAAACTTTCCCCCGCATTCTTTTCTGAGACATCGATCAATTTTGAACTCTTCCAAACCCATCTGTGTTTCCACACCTCATCATTCCGCTAAACCCTGCTCTTTCGGGCTTTTTTCCCCCCACCGCAAAGGGCCCTCTTTCGGAAAAATTTGTTTTGGGCCCACGGGGCATCGTGAACTATCCGGGGTAAGAAAAAAGTTATCCAGTTAGCAACGTATTGATAATAACATTTTTTTTTTAAGAAAATTTTTTAATTTTAAGGGTACCTCCCTTTTTCCGAGATTTTCTCTTATTTTAAATTCAAGAGAATCAAATGTTTTCTAACAAAATAAGTTTCACTTGCAAAAAAAATATCCCGATATGTATCCCCAGGATACCCCACTCAAAAACCGGGCCCCTCCCCCACCAAATTTCCCCCGGGGGAAGTTTTCCCTTCCCTCCCAGCCCCTAAAACTCCACCACCCCCACGTCAGTTCCTCCCTTCCACGCCCCTACCACCCAGCTGTCATTTCCACTCCTATTCTAGTCTGCAGATGGATGCCAACCCAGAGGAAGCAAGCAGCCGGGGAAATGGCACGGCTGGCAATACTAGGAAGGCAAGTGGGGCATGCTTACAGTTTCGTTGTCTCAAGTCTAATGGTTTCCCCTCCGCAAACACGGTGTTGCCCGGGGTTCAGGATGCCTCCTGTGGAAATTTGGTCAAGACCCCCTCGGGCCCCTGAACCCCTCCAACAGATTTCATCTCATCAGAAAATCTTTTGAAGAAATTTTAAAAGCAAAAGGTACGAGGACACCAAAAATTTTCCCCAAAGCAGCCCGTCCCACGCAGCGGGGAAAACTTACAGACCCCCCTAAAAAAGTAAACGAGGTTCCACTAAAAAATTGCCCCACCAAACCCCCCAGGGGAACCAACTTGTACTTTTTGGAATGCTGCTTAGCGTCCGGAAAAAGGGGAAAGAGGCTCCCTCAATGTAAATTAAACCCTTAAAGATTTCCAATTGATAAACCCCCCTTCGCCCCCCGTTCAAAACCCCCAAAAAAGGGAGAGGCAGAACCCCCCACTCTATGAAGTAAAAAAAGCAGAGTCCAGGGTGACAAAAAATTGAAAAAGGGCAACACAGGGGGGGCAATCAGAATTTTCCAGTAAAGATACAGTTCTCCCAGGGAGCGACACGGCTGAAGCACTTAGGGGAAAGCCCCCTGCCAGGGAAAACCCAGTGGCAACCAACTTTTTAAAAACCACCTCGCCCCCCACTAGGAACCTTGATGGGAAGACTCAGAATTTACAAACAAAAATGTTTCCCATCTGGCCGCGGGGGGTTTACACGAATAAGGCCCAGCATTTAAAAGGAAAGGGTTAAAATCCAGTATTGGGGAAATGCAGGACATGTTTTCAGAGATCAAAAGTTCGTAAACAATTCCTTGGCTGGTCTGTTTCCCTGATAAAATTAACCCTTTCTTTTTGGTGCCCCTTTTGGCCTTAAAAAAAAGGATGGAGGAATTGGGCCCCAATTGCAGTAGGAAAACACGTTACGCCCCCTCTATCCAAAGCTGCTGTCCGAAGTTTCGGCACGGCAGCCTGATCTTCAACCAAACCAGCTTGGCTTGGGGTCTCTCAAAAGGAAGGAAGCAGGGGTTTTTCAAAAAGGGCGTATATCAACAACCCCTGAGGACAATGCAGTGGAAAAATTTAGATTTAAAATGCGTTCAATTCCCCTGAAAAGAGAGTGGATTACAGCAGTACAAAAACTTTTTCCCTGTCTCTTCCCTTTTGTTTCAGCGGGGTATAGCAAGGAATCAATGCTTCTTTTGGGGCATAAAATCACTCTCGGAGGGTGCCCAACAAGGAATCCTCTTGCACCATTTTCTTCTGTTAGCAGTTAGGGGAAAAAAAGTCAGACTACCAGCGAGCTAACATCGGGTTCCCAGATGATGGCACAAAGCAGGGACAAAGGAGTCCCCCCCTACATGACCTTACACAGGTAATGCAGGGGAAGGAAATGGGGCTCGTCCTGAATCCACAAATGTGGATCTTCAGTCAACAAGTGATAAATGCCGGAGATCAAAACACCAGGAGCACGTTTGCCCCCCCAAAAAGGTTTTTGCTAGGAGCCCCCTTTGGGAAAACATGCCATTGACAAATTTTTCAGGGAAGAAATTGGAGAGTTAAGGAGAATGGAACAAGAATAGGCAATCTGGACACCCCCGATGCCTTGTCCTTTCAAAAAAAGGTTGAGTTGCCCAGGTTGACAATTTCCTAAAAAGTGCCCTTACTGATAACCCCCCATACTGCACGAATATCAGTATTTTGAGGCAGATTTTTTTCGAAATATTAACCTTACCTAGAAGACGGGAGTGGACCAAGCACATTCCCTCAGACTAGGAGGGTTGGTGTCCGCAAGTCATCCAGATTGCGTTACCCGCTTTTCGTCCTCGTGTATTGCATCCAGAGAGCAAACAGCGATTTCCCCGAAAACTCAGGGACAAGATTGGAGTCCAAACCCCAAAAAATTATTTATGGAGCAATGATCTGGGATAATCTAACGGGGTCTAAACA
>NC_069425.1:31997646-32021537 GCF_026875155.1 Cherax quadricarinatus
GCAATGCAGTATGAGTATGCACGTGGTCAAGCGACCGCTGTCACCTTGCAGTACTCAGTGTTGCGAGTTGTATTTTAATAAGAGACAGTACATCTCTTACCTTAGCAGACAATTAAGGAAAATCCTGCCCCACTTATTACCATAGTAAAGATAGTAGACATTGTTGACTATGCTTAAGACAGCAAGATTTAAACATACTGCTTTGCCCTCATGTGAGGAAGTGTCAAGGAAGCAACGGACATGACAGCTTTTCCTTTTGTTGCAGGGGGCAGAACGGCGTGGGGCTCTTGGCATCTTCAATTACTTTTGACTCTACTGAGAGTGGACACTGGACGCCAGGATAACCATCAAAGAACAATCTGTGCATTATGTGAACAAAGTGTCTCATCAAAACACAATAAACACTTACAGAGAATGTGATCAGCTTCTTTAGTGATAAGATAGGTGAACAATAAAGACAAATCTTGGTGAACATAGTGTACCAGTGTGCGTACCTAGACTAAGAAGACGCGGACAACCAAGACACTATCAGCTTTCTATCAAGTCACCGATACCTGTCGAAGGTGTGAAGAACACCATAGGTCACGCTACAAGAGCAAGGTATGTTACGAAATTTCTAGGTATACGGGAGGACTGTCGCAGTTACTTGATGTCGCAAGGAGTTTGTAATCAACCTATAGTCGGCAGTAGGTGTCGGACTTTGAGATCCACACAAGAAAGTTTGTCAGGCCATCAGTGAATGAAATATGCTGACATAAACACCCCCAAGGGTGTAATTTAATGTATACAAATTATAACTCATTTCACCCGTTGAGGAGTGCCTTCGACAGCATCTCAACCTCGTTCTGCAGGGCGGCTGTGCAGGCGATTGAGCTGTCTAAAGTTAAGTTTCCCCTATAATTTAAAAACTTAGCTGGTAAGTGCCCTTTCTCACAGTTGTATCTTTGCACACAACACACACACACACACATACACAATGGCAAGTCTCAAACCGAGATAGGTTTGACCTGAAAAGAATACCTTCACCATCACTTATCCCATCATTGTCTTGCCAGAGAAGCATCGATACTACAGTTCAGATGCCCTTCAAAACGTAGATATTCCCACCCCTCGGGGTGGGGGGGTGGGTGGGTCCAGCA
The DNA here is from genome assembly GCF_026875155.1 of Cherax quadricarinatus. NCBI lineage: Eukaryota > Metazoa > Arthropoda > Malacostraca > Decapoda > Parastacidae > Cherax > Cherax quadricarinatus. The sequence continues at coordinate 31,998,786 of NC_069425.1, forward strand.
GTGCGGCACTGTAACTGACACCTCCAGGACTCAAGTCCAGCTAACCATTTCCCTTAAAACTCATCATAAAATGTTAATCGTTGCTCATCACTCCAGCAGCACGCTAAAATCAAAAAGAAAAACTTGCCTCCATTCCTATATAATCCACGCTCAAACATGCCTGCTGTAATGTCCAAGTCCCACGCATACAAAACCCTTTTACCCTTCCCCCAACCTGTCCTAGGACGCACCCCTACCCCTGCCTTCCCCTCGATCCACAGTATTCTACACCCTCCATTTCATCCTATTTTTGCTCCAAACTCTCAAAATGTCTGAAGCACCTTAACCCCTATGGATAAACTTTTAGTAACTCAAACCTAAATCACCAGACTACAAAATCTCTGCTTAATATTTTACAGCACACGATTTCCCTAAAAGACAGCATAATATACTCCTCATCCTTCTCACGGCAACATTTACAACAACTGCTTCACATCCCATATAAGAGTGTTGGTACCTCGCATATTCTCATACATTTTCCTTTTGCCTCCATGAATAATGTTCGTCTCCCAGACACATCATTGCAACCTACCATCCAAATTTTTTTTCCTCGTCCAATTCTTTTGTTCAATTTTCTTCAGGACAAAACTCCAAATATGTAGGACAGCATTCATTTCCCTCCACATCTCCTTCTTCCAATCTGATATCCAATGTTTCATTATCAAAATTCTTTTGTTTACCCCTCCTCGCCTTGCTGATGTCATTATTAAACTTTCAATTCCTTCTTTACATACCCTCCTAAATTCGCACCACGAGCCTTTGCAAGTTCACTTTCAAATTTCAGGGGGGGAAAACACATGTCACGGCAAAAAGCCAACTGTGACAACTCTCATTTTGTATAGTCTACATATTTTAATCCCGCACCTCTCCGCAACCAACCTACATTCACTTCTCTACAACCCCATAAATACTAAGCAACTAGGATGACATCACACATCTCTTCTAAGGCCTACTTTTATAAAATAATCTCCCTCTTCTCCACGATACCGTACCCTAAGTCTTACTATCCCCATAAAAACTGAAGTCCAGTAACCTACCATCAATTCAATACACTTGCAATATCGCCACCGTTCTCTTCATATTTATTTTCTAAATTCATAAATGCAACATAAACTTCCTTATCCTTATCTAAATACTGTTCACATAATATGCCTCATATCACTTATATTTCTTACATATACCATCCGTCCTAAAAACCTCCTAGTTCATCTGCGATCCTGCTCTTCATCTTACCCTAATTCATTCAATGATAACACCCCTTTTCCTTTATACAAAGGAACATGCACACCTACTCTGCCAAGCCCTATGTAATTCCCCTCGAAATCAAGCGATATATCAGGCTATGATTGAAAATGAATACTGGAGCCCTCCATTTCCACCTCTGCACCAAATTCCTGAATATCACCTGGGAAACATACGACTATTACCATTACAAACAACTCAAACCCAGAGATCCTGGCAATTAGAGGCTATATTAAAAATAGTAATAAAATCTTACCCCACCACATGCACCAAGCTATAAGAGGTTTCAGACTGCTCTCACAGAGTAACTAGCTAGTAAATTTACAACATTTTATTTAAGCCAAAGGTTGTATCCACCGAGGCAGGGAGATCCAAAGAAAACACTTCAATGTCATTCGCTCTATAGCTGCTTTCTAGAACACAGATAGTGGCAGCCCACTGCAGACCTATCGAAACATCCAACATTAGCACAGCACTAATCCTCCAGACAAGAAGTCTGATGATTAGTGCAGTGTCTGTAATTACGCTGATAATTTACTTTAGCTTCTATTTGAAAACTAAGTATAATCACTATTTATTCAAAAGGTTGGAGCTAATGACCTCAAGTAGTCGAAGCACTAAGCACAACGACGATCATCCTCCAAAAACCATCCAGCTAGCCGGATTTTTCTGATTTGCTTGACAATGTCACCCCCCCACACATTCGTTCCGAACTCACACACACTTCAAAATATTTAAGAGCTGTTACCTGTCAACACCACTAATATCATCCGCTCCCGAGTTACAAATTCAAGAACGGTACATAATTCAATTCACTACTACAAGACCAAATATCTTAGCAGCCTGTCGAGATCAGTAAACTTGTGTACTCATCACACTGGCCTTTTAATCTCCTACATCTTAGTTTTCTTGCATAATATTCACAGTACAAATTTGATCTCGACATGCATTTCCAGTCTCGGTTTCCCCTCTTCCTCCTCCCCATTTACAATATATAGTATTAATGCTTCACGAAATAAATCACAATATCGTGACAGGAAGAATTCAGAGAAGCCAACATTTGGAGAAGAAATTTTAAGAAATTATATTCTAATCACAATGAGAAATAAACGAGGAGAAAGTCCCAAGACAAGGCAGATAAAAAAAGAAACTCAAAGTACACCTCTTTACCTACCTTGTCTGCTGGCTTTCTCTCAATTTTCTTGCTCCTTTGCACTTGAAAATGGTCTAGGACGGACCGAAATATCCAAAATTAAACCCAAAAGAATACAAAAAAGGCACGATACCGTGTCTGAACAAAACACAAAAAACCAAACCTCACTTGGGAGAGGAACCTTATCGATCCGTCCTGAACCAATTTTTTTAAGAATCATACTTCCGACCATATGTAAGTGCTGGTACCACTAGACTGGTAAATTTTATGTATTACTTAATACTTATGTATATTTTTTAGTCAATTATGTATCTTGATATGAGCTAGTCTTCAAGTCAAAATTGCAAGTATAACATAATTTTTATAAACAACACTATTTACCAGGGGGGGGGGGAAAGGGTTGGAAAAGGCAACACAACGAAAACTGTGCACTATCCCTAATTTTTAGAAAGGCTTCTACATGATAAGTCTGGCATTAAACATGGCTACGTCAAATCTTCAACTCCAGCTTGTACTGAGTCACGCTCAAGATATATTACCGGCAAAATGTAATAAAAGATGCGTTGTAAAATATTAAAATATCCAGTGAAGACCGGTGCACCACGAAGTCCTGCTCATAATGCTGCAAAAACGTATTTTATTACACAGATGTGCTCCATACTCAAGAATGGCTCGCCCGTAAAAAAAAAAAAAAAAAAAAAAAAGTGTATTAAACGAGCTTATCTAGTGCCGATTGACCAGTCGTAAGCTTGCGAGGTTTTTTAATTCACAGGGGATAACCGATAAATTCGTAATTTATATAGCACAAGCGAAAGCTAGCTAATCAGGTTGATTCAAGAAGAAAAAGGTAGATCCATTTTTTTTAATCATGAGCCTTTCACCCTTTGGCCCCCCCCCCCCCCCCAAACAAAGTACCCTAACATGAAGTATTCGCGAGCCTATCCTGTGTTACTGTTTTCATTCTGTTAATGGTTTGGCTTCAGAGGAGGACATGTTTAGGCTAATGCTATTTCCGGTAGCCTTTAAAGTTTTCCGTGAGCATTTTTTCCTCCCGGTACTGGGTGCACAAAATAACCTAAATAAGGTTTTTACATCTTCATTTTTGTGCTTCTGAATTTTCATAAATAATTTTAGCTGTAAAATATTATTCTTGATCCTAAGTTCAGGCTCGCACATAAAGTATTAAAACAAAGAGAATAATGAACGTCCGAATATATCAAGAAAATTTGAAAAAAAAAAATGGGAAAGTAATACAGAGGCGAATATAAATCGGGCTGGTGGAGGTGACTCTCTCTCTCTCATCTCTCTTCTCTCTCTTCTCGCCCGTTCTCTCTCGCCTCTGTTGCCTGTCACAGTTCTTCCGCTTTCAGATAAAGCACACACTCTCGACTCGTTTTCTCCGATATTTCCTCGCCTTTCCCCCATCTCGGTTTCCTAATCTCCATTCGTCGTTGCTTATAACATCCCGCTGCATGAGCATGCGACAAGCATGCTACAGTTAACAGTACACGGCCATAGATTCAAGCTGAGCTATAAATACATCAAGGCCGATGTTCAAGGGTTCGAGGCATAAATTCGAAGCATCGACGGGCCCGAAATATCGAAGTCGGTGGTTCGAAGCATCGATATCGAGGTTCGAAGAATCAAGGTCGACGTCATGGAAGGTGTCCTAAAAAATCAAGATCAATGTTTCAAAATATCAAGGACAAGATTCAAGACATCAGACTGCGTCCGAATCACTGAGTAGACGAATTAAAAAAAAAAAAGTCAACGTCAGTGCCGATACAGAGGTCGAAGTCGATGTTTAGCGACACGCTGATATTTCCAGTTTTCCCGGCCGTCATAAATCAACAATTCCGCACTGATATCCTCTCTGGTGAACTGCACATTCATGCCCTTCGGTTCAGCCTTTATAAATCTGCAATTGATTATTGCCGCGCGAAGCAAACGACGAAGAGGTTATAAAAAGCAACAACTACATTTGCTTACATCCGCTCTAAGGCTAACTTTTGCCATTTGGGGAAGCAAGTGAGGTGTAACGTAAAGCCGCTATAAATTATTCGTCTCTCCAGACTTACCAGCTGAAAAACATAATTGCCTGAGCACTTTCCGTGTTAGGTTGCCACAGTCTCTCTTCCGTGATTCAGATTACTTTTTCTCTTCATGGGTCAATCGGTCCGCCTCTTAATTACATGCTCGGAAATTTTCCCCCCTCGGCTTTTTACTGAATTGCCAGCTAAATCCTACTGTTGTCACTCGCATTTGGCCGCTGGCAAATTTATGCATTTAGTTTTGAAAATGTTATAGCTTTGCTTTATGCCATATTTTTAGTTACATTACTAGAAGCAAGTGACATACTGAGTCTCACTATCTTTAAAATGGTGAGATGCTCCAGCCATGCTGCATGTTTACATACAGCGAAGTTCTACTACGAGTTCTACCGCATTGCAAGACCAGCTCCAGTGTTTTAGGACGATTTAGTGACATGAGAAAGCTTTTCCAGAAAGACCGGCTGCTGTGAAGAGTGCAAAAAAAAATTTGTATATTAAAGAAAAAGGTCTTAGCAACTAAGTGGGCCTTATAAAATCATGTATCTCTGCAAAGCTACAGAGCTAAATATAAATTAAAGAATCTGATTAAAGATTCTAATGGTAAACACAAGAACAACTTTATTAAAATAGTAGTAGTCGTTTCACAGATAGTGATGAACCTCAGCCACCTCCACAGCCAATTTAACAGATTAAAAGTTTCCATTCACTTTATAAAAAGATCAGCAGATTTTTGAAGTTCATAATAGATCAGGCCATTTTTTAATTACCCATTGAAAGCCATATATTTTCTATCATAAAACTAGATGAGATGTTATATCGTCCTTTGGCCTTGCGGCTTGGGCAGTTCATAACTAAATAAGCAATTTTCATCAGCAAAAATGAGCCCTCACTAAATTTAGTGAGCAAGCTTGAGATGGATGAAACGTGGAAGAGTGAGCTCATTGTAACAGTAGAAGGTATCTGAGACCGATGAGTTATCGATAACGCAGACACAAAATCAGTAAATGGAAACGTAATTTAGACAACTTTTCGCCTACACAACAAAGCGAAACATGGAATAAAAGTCTTCATTGCTGCTCTCAGGGCTAACATCAGCAAAAGCATATTGATGCGGTCAGCTGCAGTGAAGATGATCGTCCTTACATGTAAACAATTTTGTACCTCTTTTCATATTGGGTCTTTCTATTATGGCAGTAGTGCATGTCCTTCGTCTTCTAGAGCACTGATAGCCTACAATAAGCTAAAAACCACCCATCGAATAAATTTGCCCGTAAATTATTGTATGTAAACTGAGCATTACGCTGACACAAATCCTGAAATCTTAAACATTCAGAAGTGAGACGCAAACAATACTTTCATTCAAGCAGAATCTTCCTTAGATATGAAAACAACAGGCATCAGCATTTACCAATAACAGAACAACCAATTTCCAGTTGCTAAAAAAGAAAAAAATTATCAAAAGAACGCTACAGAAAAAATAAGGAAAAACCAATTTGAAAGCAGCCATTCATAAACAATGTCCATTCACAATGCAGCCTTTCAGGCAACTCCAGTGACCCTTTCTCCGGTATATAAACAACGCCAGATCTAAAACTGCATAAACGTATCATAACATGAAGACATAATACATCTAGTACATGGGAGTATTACTTCCATAAGCTACCATCCATCATAACATATAAGTGATCAACGATGCTTAGGTTATGCCACAATTAGATTATGCAGCACAGTTTAGGTCACCGTACTACAGAATGAATATAAATGCCTCTGGAACCGTACAAAGAAGGGTGACAAAGTTGATCCATGTAATCAGGGACTGAAGGTCACTGAATCTGCACTCTCTAGAAAAAGGCGTAGAAATAGGGGGAATATATTAGGTGTATAATGGAACACCGGGAATAAAAAAAGATGTAAATAGCGTGCTAAAAAACTAGCCAAACTACCATGACATCGCAGTCATGTTTACAGTAGACAAATACAGATTCAGGAAGGTATATAGGACAGTCACTGGTTTTGTACTCGAGTTGTGATAGTGGAACCAACTCCCCGAGTACAATAAGAGGCTAAAACGTAGTGTATATTAAAAATAGGTTAGATAACTTACCTGAGTGGTGTGGTGGGTGTGAGTTGGACCTGACTAGCTGTGCAAGGTCAGTTGCGTGTTTCCTACCTTAAGTAATGTGACCTGACCTAACTAGGTTGGGGCAGTTGGGCATTAAGCCGGTAGGTAGACATGGGACCTTCCCACCATGGGCCAGTAGCCTGCAGCAGTGTTCTTTTTTTTAATGTTCTTAAGCTAGCTGAGAAATAACAGGACGATCACTTTCAGCTTCAACATCGCCACAGACAATAAAACAAACTCCAAACGCCATCAGTACAGAAATACACACATTCATAAAGCCAATTATAAAAAGAAAATTAAAAAAAGAAAAAAACAATAAAAATATATTAAAAAAATTGAATAAAGACTGAATTAACAAATTTAACACTTCAAGACGATAACGCCCCGGGTCCACATATACACCGCAGTCAACCTCAATACCGCTGACCAACAAGGCTCCAGGTCTCGGGCACGCCGAACCGGCTCAGGTCTCCATCGGGTGCCCCCGGCACTCCGCTCACCCAGGACCAGTGTGCCAATCGGCTGGCGTGAATGCAGCCCCGGACCCAACGCAACCCACCAGCACTCAAACCTATCGCAACAAAGCCCCGCCTACACACAACTGGCTGATCACACTAACTAGCTCGGAGCGACGACCAGTATTTACAGCCCTGACCCTTTAACGACTTCGGTCCAGCTTTAAAACTTACAACACGCTACCTCTCTGCCCGTTGCCAGAAGCCATCCACCCGCCACTGATCTGCCACAATCTCCGCCACTCCCCCCACAATTCTCGTCTTTCACCCACCACCAAGCAATGGCACTCATTAAACACCGCCGTCTCTTACCCTATTCAATCACGACAATCTCCACCTAAACCTAAACCACAACACGCACCATCCCCTACTACCCATCATCCTCGCGTTTCTTCCCCCCTCGACCTCACAAGACAATGCCCCGCCCCCCCTCACACCCTGCCCTGCCCCCACCCCCCACCCACCCCCCGCCGCCAACCACAGCGCCCACCACCCATTAGCCCCTCCCAAGACTAGCTCCCGGTACACTCAGTATAACTCCCCCGGCCAACCCACCCTCCCCGTACCAATCCCACCACATCAAAAAAAGACCCAGAACATCACCAGTCCAACGCCATACCTACACGGCAGTGGGCCCCCCTTCAGCCTAGAAAATCGCACGACCGAACCCACACACATGTACCACAAACAACGTTGAGTGAACGACCAGCCGTAGAGGCCCCGCACTATCACCCCAATGCTACTTGATCAGGGCAGGGTGAGCCAACATAGCAGCACAAAAAAGATCTAATTGTAGATGTTTCAAATTTTTCACATAACATACATTTATATTGTGTTAAAAATACAATATTTTCAGATCCTTTGGCACCCACAAGAAAATAGTTTCCTCTGACACGTGACTAGACAGTACAGGCTTATGTTTGAAATAATAGTATATATAACAGCACACACGACATATAAAATATATAAATATATATAAAAATATATATAAATAATAATATATATATAACTAGATAAAAATATATATATAAAATATATCTATATAATTTATAATATAAAATATAAAAATATTGTGTTTGTTTATAAAAAATGTGTATAACTCATATAAATAAATATAAAAATATAAAGATAAATAGAGTGATGTTTTAGAAAAAAGGATATTATATAAATAAAAAACTACTATAAATAATATATATATATATATAATATCAAATATATAAAATAAAGAAATATATAGTCAGTAGGGCGTTCTGTACCGGAAGCTCGGAGAGGCAGAAATCAATCACAAGATCACAAAACAATTTTCCAACTCCGTCTCATTCGTCGATGTTTGTATAAGACCAGGAATTGAGGGATAAAAACCTTGAGGCGAGAGCAGCAAAGATGATGAAATGCCCGTTAAGAATAACCGATAAACATATATAGAAACTACATTATTTTACATAAATAATCACAACGCTTGTTTTACAGGAAATGCCTCTACTTTAATTTATTAATAAAAAAAAAAGCATAAAACTACTTTAAAGTTACATTGCACATAGGCATAAGAGCATGTTTAATGAAGACTGCAATGAGAACAGTAGATGAACCGTATGTTGCAAAACGAGTTACACTGGAATAATTTAAAAAAATAAAAATCCTAAGTCCTGAGCAACAAAAAGCCAGTTATGGTATATTTAATTTACTGATTAATTTTCAAGCTCCACGGTAACGATTCGCAGTTCTAAAGAGCACACTGGAAAAATGAAGTTTAGAGCCCATTTTAAAACAAAATCGATACAAATAATCTTTTTTTTTTTCATATTCCTGTGTGGAAGTATTAACATTACGTTTCTGTTACAAACAAGATAAATTGCTTATTCTCCCTATTTTTTTTTTTTGAAACTATTGAGTAACCTTACTTGTCTATTTTAACTTCACTGATTAAACATTAATGCTGTATGGTATACTGTTAACATCTGGTTACAAAACCGAAAAGTAGATGAATAAGACATGTGTAACATTCGAGTACCCATTATTGTGGGGGACTTTCGCCAGTCATGGCTTCTTCAGCTGGGGGGAATACAGAGACGGTAGTTTGAAGTGATCATCCCTCCAGCCATAAAGATGTTCAGTACAATCAAGAACGATGAACTGACACCTACAAGGCTGAGGAACTAATCATTTAAATAATATCACGTCTTCCACATTGTCTCGAGTATTATTCTCTATACTAGACTGGATAAAGCAACCAGCTGGTGAACTTCCCACAATAAGATACCCAAGTGTTGCTGGCATCTCTCCACACTTGAATTAATCAATAATCATTAGCACATTGTGTAAACATATTTACATAAAAAAAACGGTTATAATAAACATCAATTCAAAATCAATATTACACGACAACTGCAAGGGAGATGTAAAGCATTACAGCACAGCTGATTGTGTTTTCAACTTTTAAAAAGGTGAACTGGTCCAAGGGAACCTGATAAACTACCGGCGAGCAAAACTGCCTAAACTCTTCTCCAAATGTAGTAATATATATATATATATATATATAATATATATATATAATATAATATATATATATAAAATATTTAATTTATATTTACAGTAAAACCATTTGTTCACAACGCAAAGATCAAAACCGGCTGAGGTCAAGACTTGTCAACGATAATTCGATAATCCCTGCCTTCACAAGGTGACACGTTCCTAATATATAAATCATTTAGAGGTAATAATACAAGAGTTAGTGGCTCCCCTCGAGTACTTGAGAAGCAGTGATAGATGGAGACCAGTCACGCAACCTGCGGCCTGTGTTTACTACCGGCCAATTGCAAAGACTTTGCCTTAGGTCATTACAATTCGATTTTCATCATGTTGTTGAGGACTACCCACTACGTGGCCAAAATATTATTGAATTCACAGTGGCATGTACAAAACCTTAAGAACGGATTACATAGTTTACAGATTCACATCTTGCACACTAACATTTTTACATACTTGAAATCGTAATTGTTCTTTTTGCTCTAAAAACATCACATTTTCTTAAAACATAGTGCCTACAATAATTCGAAAATTAGAGGAGCAGCATGTATCCCGAACGAATGGAACACGTTAAATACTTTGTGAAATAACACAGACAGTAAGGAAAATGTAGTAAAGCTATAAAAAATGGCGAAATGAATAGAAGCTTTCAAAACAAAAGACATATGTCAATGTTATGCTAATTCAAATCACTTGCCTCTCTCGCCTAGAGTAACTGTTGGATGTTAACGGCTCATTCCAAAGTAGGAGAGAGCTGGACAGATATAGAATCACTTAGTGCTTGCAACATTGAGCCCAGTAAAACATTAAACTATGGGAACACCTCAAGTCCTGAAGATATATGTACTTATCTGAATGAAGGAGAGATACAGGATAAAATTATATATTAGAAAATATTGAGGGCCTAGGGGGGGTACATCAATGTAATAGATATGGTGGGAAGTGTAAAATATTTTCAATGAACAGTAGGGTATTATGAATACAAGACACTAAAACTACGTTAGACATACATTGGCCTAGACTATTCACATACTACCAAGGAATAACAGAAACAGTCAAGTAGATATTAGTAAAACTTGGTTGACCAGGTAATCAGAAAAACCTGGCTACAGGATAGCATGGAAATAGAAGACCGAAAACGGGTCCCACAGGCCATGTCACAATAGCCTTATATTTTTTGTTAATGAAAAAAAATCACGTTGAAATCTTTTAATCAAACATCACTGAAACTTCATTGAATAAAGAAATATCCTCACTATTTGTACCAAACGATAAAGTCCCAACTTACTATAGAGCAACCATACAATTCGCTAATTAATGTTTTATACATTTGGCATCACAGAACATTAGTGTACAAATGTTTACCTGGAGTTTACCTGGAGAGAGTTTCGGGGGTCAAAGGCCCCGCGGCCAGGTCTGTGACCAGGCCTCCTGGTGGATCAGCGCCTGATCAACCAGGCTGTTGCTGCTGGCTGCACGCAAACCAACGTACGCATAAAATCTTTCCGTATGTCTTGTAAATCGAGTGCTCACATTTAAAAGACCTATCGACAGCCAGGGTGATTAAAGACTGTCTTCCAACACTTGTACTGCAATCCCTAAGAGCTGAATTTATTCAGCTCTTAGGGAGAGCTGAATAAATTCTTAAGAGATAAATAAGAACATTTTCAGATTTAGCTTATTTGGTTTAGACGCCATTAACTGCAAGGGTCATTAAGCACAAACAACGCAGTAAAAAAATCATTAAGAATACTTTCACCTCTGATGAAAATTTTATTCAGGTTATTAAGCCGAGGGGTTAGTGACCGAGGATAACCCAAAAATGCCATTGTGGTTCCACTGGGATCCTTCGGAGTCCTTTGGTCTCTTACATTAGAATGCGATCTGCACAGCCGTGGTCAACACTTGGTCAATCTTCGCTGCTAATGGAACAAAGCAACAATAACAAAAAAAAGTCCAGCGTTCCTATTCACACCTGGGATCGAACCCGGTACTTCGCGAACGACGCGTGGACCGACTTGCATCAAGAGCCACTAACGGATTTAAGAAGTAATTAAATTGTGAACATAGATAAAGATAAGCTTATTTTGTGTATCGGTAATCGTACAAGGCCGTAACAAAGTGGCGCAAGTTATTAATAGGTTAGGGATTAACACTTAGTAAATATACACACAATTCTTACTTTTATTCGGAGAATATACCCATATCTTTAAGATAGGCTAAATTTTTAAAACTGAAAAATGCCAGCGAACTGGCGGGTAATGAAGATCACGCTGAAATCTGATACAATCGTCTAGTATAAATATTCCTAGAAAAATAGATTATAATAAACTGTGTAAATATACAGCGAGATAAACTCTCTCTATGTATGGATGTTTAACACACGGCCATCTCCCACTGAGGCAGAGTGACCCGAAAAAAAAGAAGAAAAGAACGTATGTCTTTTTAACTTTAGCAGTTTATACAGAAGAGGTTATTACCCCTAACACACACCCTCGCTTACAGAGGAAAAGTATCCTTTTCTCCACTTGCCCATGGATGTATATATATATATATAATATATATAATAAATATATATATAAATATAGTATAAATATATATATATATATATAATATATATAATATATATTATGCAGCAAACGCGAAGCGAGCAGCCCATCAGCCAGCAACGAAGCTAAGGATATGTTAAGCAGTAAGCATCCTTCACTTTCTCTAACAAGGTGAGAAACTTGTTCCAAATCTCATCACACACACACACACACACACACCCCACCCACACACACACACACACACACACACAACACACACACACACACACAACACACACACACAAACTTCTAATTCTAAGTTTATTATAAAGGCCTCGGGTGAGGAGCTTTTAAGATCGTACACACCTTATTCGTTTTAGCTTATAAGAGGATTTGGTCAATCTTGGCAATACTGAAAAATGTATTATGTGATATACTGTCCGGCATCCGCATGTTTAAATGTACATTGCCAAGCACAGTGTGTGCAATTTCGCCGGGCCCGACACCCGCCTGCTGGCCTACTTACTATCATGACTTACCAGTTACCATTTAACCTGTTAACTTCTGGGACTAGTTTAAATATAAATTGTAATATTTAAACTTTCTAAGATATAAAGCGCATTACTGATCAGATACAGCCGGTAAATGGTGTCAGCGTCATGATCCAAATTACGTACACTTAAAAGAAAAGGGCATGCCAACGCTATAAATTTGTCCGTGCCGGAATACGATAAATTTTGTGAAAATATGCTTAACTACAAGCGCACTTCTTGCGATAGGGCAAGCGGAAAATTTGTGTATGCAATAAATTCGCAAAAATCATACTGTGAACATAACGAAAAAAATTATTTAATTGTGTTTGTTGATTAATTAAAATTATTGTAACTTGATTAAATATTATTTTGTTGGATTAGGCTAAATAAAATGAAGCTTAGTTATAATAAGGTTAGGTAAGCTTCCTAAGGTACTTTTTGGTACAAAATATTGTTAATTTTTTATATTAACATAAATGAAAAAATATATCTTAAATGTATAAGCGAAATTTGGAAAGACGTAATTTTAAAACGAAGTTCTTGCTAATTGGACCATTATATGATATAAATATAAAAATATATATATATATATAAATATATATATATATGATATATATATATATATATAATTATATATATGTCGTGCCGCTATGTAAAACAGTCAGATTAATGGCAAGAAATCATTTAAAATTAAGTCCTTTCTAAAATTTTCTCTTAACGTTTTAAAGATATAGTTTCTTTCATTAATGTTATGTAAAAATTTTTTAATTTGTACCAAAAGAATCTTAGAAATACTTACCATACCTTATTATTAATAAGAGCAATTTATTTAAGCCTAACCCAACTAAATATATTTTAGATTTGTTTACAGTAATTTAAAACTAAACAAACACAGTGAAATATCTTTTATTCGTTAGGTTCAAATGATTTTGGCGGAAATTATGGCAACCCCACCCCCCACACAAATTTCGTTTCTTGTCCTAGCAAGAATGAGCGTTGGCTTTTTAAGCCAAGATCGCAAGTTTTGCCTATTTCGGCACGACATATATAAATATATATATATATATATATATATATATATAGTATATATATATATAAATAAATATATAATAATATAATATATATAATTTACCAATAGGAATATTTTATTACATATTATGGTACAGAAGATTTTAAGAGATTCATATGTTTGATATAAAGGGTGCATATACGGTACATGTTGTTTACGGGTGCTAAGGGATGATAAGGCGAAAATCTCATCCAGCCCTCAGAGCTGGGGGCGTGTGCCCAAATGCCAGCATGCATTAACCCTTTGAACAGCCGCACTGACCGCTGGAACAGAAAACTAGCTGCCCTGGGATCCCCTAGTTACCCTGATGAAGGTCTTTTTTCCCGAGCTCCATAAGGAAATTAGATGCACTCTTTCCCATTAGCCAAGGTCTCATATATCATATAATATATATATATATATATATATAAATATATATATATATATATATAATATATATATATTATATATATATAAAAATAAATATAATAATATATATATATATAATATATATATATATAAAATATATATATATATACGCAATAAAATCATTCTTTTATTCGGGGGGAGTAAATAAATACTGAATAAAAGAATGAATAACGGTGTCGAGTGAAAATTAACTATTCCATTCTCAAACACCAATTTATTATTAAGTTCCTTGTACAATAATAATTTGGGAACAGAGAAACATTATTGGTTTAGATAAATGGGAGAGGTACATATAAGCAGTGAAGGAATACAATCATGTGGCACAAACAAATATAACTTACAATACATGTTCATAGGAAACAGTTTTCACTCACAGGAACTAAGTCACATACTCTAGCCACAGGTCCAAGACCTACACAGCCTAGTTACTCTGCTCCAGCCAGTACTCTGCCCAGTGTCTCCAACAGTCTCTTCCATAGACCACCAGTAGCCCTCTCCCGAGCCATGCAACCCCAGCAGCAGCACATGCTCGAACTCCTTGCTCTAGCTGTTTCCTTGGCTTAATGGTCCTCAAAGCACCCCACATGGGGTGTGCACCACGTGTTTGGATGGGGGGGGTCTGACGCCGAGATCGTGATGCCGTCACGACAAAGACCTTAGACTTAAGTCCGAAGGCGTGTCTGACAGCAATTAGCCACGGCAAAGTGTGGCCATAAATTGTTAAATTAGGTCCCCCCCCTCAGAGACCTCACAAGCACAGTTGAACTCATCACACAGAAAACAGGTGAAATCTTAAATATGCCAAAATAACCACAGTGAAAAAATAAATGAAACTTCCAGCACTTTCGTGATTTCTCACATTATCAAGAAATGATAATGTTAGAATTACGAAAGCGCTTGGAAGTTCACATTTTATCCACTGTTGTTGTGGAGAAATTTTCTCGCAGGAGGGGGTTATCAGCCCGCCTTCAGCCCCTTTCAGCCCTGAGGGGCCCAGCCCTCTCAGAAGGGGCAAGCGTCTTGTTTACTTGCTACAGTGCGTTAATTGATCGCAATGCAGTATGAGTATGCACGTGGTCAAGCGACCGCTGTCACCTTGCAGTACTCAGTGTTGCGAGTTGTATTTTAATAAGAGACAGTACATCTCTTACCTTAGCAGACAATTAAGGAAAATCCTGCCCCACTTATTACCATAGTAAAGATAGTAGACATTGTTGACTATGCTTAAGACAGCAAGATTTAAACATACTGCTTTGCCCTCATGTGAGGAAGTGTCAAGGAAGCAACGGACATGACAGCTTTTCCTTTTGTTGCAGGGGGCAGAACGGCGTGGGGCTCTTGGCATCTTCAATTACTTTTGACTCTACTGAGAGTGGACACTGGACGCCAGGATAACCATCAAAGAACAATCTGTGCATTATGTGAACAAAGTGTCTCATCAAAACACAATAAACACTTACAGAGAATGTGATCAGCTTCTTTAGTGATAAGATAGGTGAACAATAAAGACAAATCTTGGTGAACATAGTGTACCAGTGTGCGTACCTAGACTAAGAAGACGCGGACAACCAAGACACTATCAGCTTTCTATCAAGTCACCGATACCTGTCGAAGGTGTGAAGAACACCATAGGTCACGCTACAAGAGCAAGGTATGTTACGAAATTTCTAGGTATACGGGAGGACTGTCGCAGTTACTTGATGTCGCAAGGAGTTTGTAATCAACCTATAGTCGGCAGTAGGTGTCGGACTTTGAGATCCACACAAGAAAGTTTGTCAGGCCATCAGTGAATGAAATATGCTGACATAAACACCCCCAAGGGTGTAATTTAATGTATACAAATTATAACTCATTTCACCCGTTGAGGAGTGCCTTCGACAGCATCTCAACCTCGTTCTGCAGGGCGGCTGTGCAGGCGATTGAGCTGTCTAAAGTTAAGTTTCCCCTATAATTTAAAAACTTAGCTGGTAAGTGCCCTTTCTCACAGTTGTATCTTTGCACACAACACACACACACACACATACACAATGGCAAGTCTCAAACCGAGATAGGTTTGACCTGAAAAGAATACCTTCACCATCACTTATCCCATCATTGTCTTGCCAGAGAAGCATCGATACTACAGTTCAGATGCCCTTCAAAACGTAGATATTCCCACCCCTCGGGGTGGGGGGGTGGGTGGGTCCAGCAGTGCGGCACTGTAACTGACACCTCCAGGACTCAAGTCCAGCTAACCATTTCCCTTAAAACTCATCATAAAATGTTAATCGTTGCTCATCACTCCAGCAGCACGCTAAAATCAAAAAGAAAAACTTGCCTCCATTCCTATATAATCCACGCTCAAACATGCCTGCTGTAATGTCCAAGTCCCACGCATACAAAACCCTTTTACCCTTCCCCCAACCTGTCCTAGGACGCACCCCTACCCCTGCCTTCCCCTCGATCCACAGTATTCTACACCCTCCATTTCATCCTATTTTTGCTCCAAACTCTCAAAATGTCTGAAGCACCTTAACCCCTATGGATAAACTTTTAGTAACTCAAACCTAAATCACCAGACTACAAAATCTCTGCTTAATATTTTACAGCACACGATTTCCCTAAAAGACAGCATAATATACTCCTCATCCTTCTCACGGCAACATTTACAACAACTGCTTCACATCCCATATAAGAGTGTTGGTACCTCGCATATTCTCATACATTTTCCTTTTGCCTCCATGAATAATGTTCGTCTCCCAGACACATCATTGCAACCTACCATCCAAATTTTTTTTCCTCGTCCAATTCTTTTGTTCAATTTTCTTCAGGACAAAACTCCAAATATGTAGGACAGCATTCATTTCCCTCCACATCTCCTTCTTCCAATCTGATATCCAATGTTTCATTATCAAAATTCTTTTGTTTACCCCTCCTCGCCTTGCTGATGTCATTATTAAACTTTCAATTCCTTCTTTACATACCCTCCTAAATTCGCACCACGAGCCTTTGCAAGTTCACTTTCAAATTTCAGGGGGGGAAAACACATGTCACGGCAAAAAGCCAACTGTGACAACTCTCATTTTGTATAGTCTACATATTTTAATCCCGCACCTCTCCGCAACCAACCTACATTCACTTCTCTACAACCCCATAAATACTAAGCAACTAGGATGACATCACACATCTCTTCTAAGGCCTACTTTTATAAAATAATCTCCCTCTTCTCCACGATACCGTACCCTAAGTCTTACTATCCCCATAAAAACTGAAGTCCAGTAACCTACCATCAATTCAATACACTTGCAATATCGCCACCGTTCTCTTCATATTTATTTTCTAAATTCATAAATGCAACATAAACTTCCTTATCCTTATCTAAATACTGTTCACATAATATGCCTCATATCACTTATATTTCTTACATATACCATCCGTCCTAAAAACCTCCTAGTTCATCTGCGATCCTGCTCTTCATCTTACCCTAATTCATTCAATGATAACACCCCTTTTCCTTTATACAAAGGAACATGCACACCTACTCTGCCAAGCCCTATGTAATTCCCCTCGAAATCAAGCGATATATCAGGCTATGATTGAAAATGAATACTGGAGCCCTCCATTTCCACCTCTGCACCAAATTCCTGAATATCACCTGGGAAACATACGACTATTACCATTACAAACAACTCAAACCCAGAGATCCTGGCAATTAGAGGCTATATTAAAAATAGTAATAAAATCTTACCCCACCACATGCACCAAGCTATAAGAGGTTTCAGACTGCTCTCACAGAGTAACTAGCTAGTAAATTTACAACATTTTATTTAAGCCAAAGGTTGTATCCACCGAGGCAGGGAGATCCAAAGAAAACACTTCAATGTCATTCGCTCTATAGCTGCTTTCTAGAACACAGATAGTGGCAGCCCACTGCAGACCTATCGAAACATCCAACATTAGCACAGCACTAATCCTCCAGACAAGAAGTCTGATGATTAGTGCAGTGTCTGTAATTACGCTGATAATTTACTTTAGCTTCTATTTGAAAACTAAGTATAATCACTATTTATTCAAAAGGTTGGAGCTAATGACCTCAAGTAGTCGAAGCACTAAGCACAACGACGATCATCCTCCAAAAACCATCCAGCTAGCCGGATTTTTCTGATTTGCTTGACAATGTCACCCCCCCACACATTCGTTCCGAACTCACACACACTTCAAAATATTTAAGAGCTGTTACCTGTCAACACCACTAATATCATCCGCTCCCGAGTTACAAATTCAAGAACGGTACATAATTCAATTCACTACTACAAGACCAAATATCTTAGCAGCCTGTCGAGATCAGTAAACTTGTGTACTCATCACACTGGCCTTTTAATCTCCTACATCTTAGTTTTCTTGCATAATATTCACAGTACAAATTTGATCTCGACATGCATTTCCAGTCTCGGTTTCCCCTCTTCCTCCTCCCCATTTACAATATATAGTATTAATGCTTCACGAAATAAATCACAATATCGTGACAGGAAGAATTCAGAGAAGCCAACATTTGGAGAAGAAATTTTAAGAAATTATATTCTAATCACAATGAGAAATAAACGAGGAGAAAGTCCCAAGACAAGGCAGATAAAAAAAGAAACTCAAAGTACACCTCTTTACCTACCTTGTCTGCTGGCTTTCTCTCAATTTTCTTGCTCCTTTGCACTTGAAAATGGTCTAGGACGGACCGAAATATCCAAAATTAAACCCAAAAGAATACAAAAAAGGCACGATACCGTGTCTGAACAAAACACAAAAAACCAAACCTCACTTGGGAGAGGAACCTTATCGATCCGTCCTGAACCAATTTTTTTAAGAATCATACTTCCGACCATATGTAAGTGCTGGTACCACTAGACTGGTAAATTTTATGTATTACTTAATACTTATGTATATTTTTTAGTCAATTATGTATCTTGATATGAGCTAGTCTTCAAGTCAAAATTGCAAGTATAACATAATTTTTATAAACAACACTATTTACCAGGGGGGGGGGGAAAGGGTTGGAAAAGGCAACACAACGAAAACTGTGCACTATCCCTAATTTTTAGAAAGGCTTCTACATGATAAGTCTGGCATTAAACATGGCTACGTCAAATCTTCAACTCCAGCTTGTACTGAGTCACGCTCAAGATATATTACCGGCAAAATGTAATAAAAGATGCGTTGTAAAATATTAAAATATCCAGTGAAGACCGGTGCACCACGAAGTCCTGCTCATAATGCTGCAAAAACGTATTTTATTACACAGATGTGCTCCATACTCAAGAATGGCTCGCCCGTAAAAAAAAAAAAAAAAAAAAAAAAGTGTATTAAACGAGCTTATCTAGTGCCGATTGACCAGTCGTAAGCTTGCGAGGTTTTTTAATTCACAGGGGATAACCGATAAATTCGTAATTTATATAGCACAAGCGAAAGCTAGCTAATCAGGTTGATTCAAGAAGAAAAAGGTAGATCCATTTTTTTTAATCATGAGCCTTTCACCCTTTGGCCCCCCCCCCCCCCCCAAACAAAGTACCCTAACATGAAGTATTCGCGAGCCTATCCTGTGTTACTGTTTTCATTCTGTTAATGGTTTGGCTTCAGAGGAGGACATGTTTAGGCTAATGCTATTTCCGGTAGCCTTTAAAGTTTTCCGTGAGCATTTTTTCCTCCCGGTACTGGGTGCACAAAATAACCTAAATAAGGTTTTTACATCTTCATTTTTGTGCTTCTGAATTTTCATAAATAATTTTAGCTGTAAAATATTATTCTTGATCCTAAGTTCAGGCTCGCACATAAAGTATTAAAACAAAGAGAATAATGAACGTCCGAATATATCAAGAAAATTTGAAAAAAAAAAATGGGAAAGTAATACAGAGGCGAATATAAATCGGGCTGGTGGAGGTGACTCTCTCTCTCTCATCTCTCTTCTCTCTCTTCTCGCCCGTTCTCTCTCGCCTCTGTTGCCTGTCACAGTTCTTCCGCTTTCAGATAAAGCACACACTCTCGACTCGTTTTCTCCGATATTTCCTCGCCTTTCCCCCATCTCGGTTTCCTAATCTCCATTCGTCGTTGCTTATAACATCCCGCTGCATGAGCATGCGACAAGCATGCTACAGTTAACAGTACACGGCCATAGATTCAAGCTGAGCTATAAATACATCAAGGCCGATGTTCAAGGGTTCGAGGCATAAATTCGAAGCATCGACGGGCCCGAAATATCGAAGTCGGTGGTTCGAAGCATCGATATCGAGGTTCGAAGAATCAAGGTCGACGTCATGGAAGGTGTCCTAAAAAATCAAGATCAATGTTTCAAAATATCAAGGACAAGATTCAAGACATCAGACTGCGTCCGAATCACTGAGTAGACGAATTAAAAAAAAAAAAGTCAACGTCAGTGCCGATACAGAGGTCGAAGTCGATGTTTAGCGACACGCTGATATTTCCAGTTTTCCCGGCCGTCATAAATCAACAATTCCGCACTGATATCCTCTCTGGTGAACTGCACATTCATGCCCTTCGGTTCAGCCTTTATAAATCTGCAATTGATTATTGCCGCGCGAAGCAAACGACGAAGAGGTTATAAAAAGCAACAACTACATTTGCTTACATCCGCTCTAAGGCTAACTTTTGCCATTTGGGGAAGCAAGTGAGGTGTAACGTAAAGCCGCTATAAATTATTCGTCTCTCCAGACTTACCAGCTGAAAAACATAATTGCCTGAGCACTTTCCGTGTTAGGTTGCCACAGTCTCTCTTCCGTGATTCAGATTACTTTTTCTCTTCATGGGTCAATCGGTCCGCCTCTTAATTTAAAATAAAGGAAAGGGGAAAAAAGAAGTGAAAAATTTAGGGGGAAAGTTTTTGAGTTTTTCCCTGAAAAAGTGAAAGGGGTATTTGAAAGTAAAGGGGCGGGAATAGGAAGCAATGAAAAAGGGTTTAGGAAAGGGAGGGGGGGGTTGCCAGGTTTTTCAGGCCCCCAAAAAAAAACCAAACAATTAATTTCAGGAGGTGAAAAGGTTACTGAAAGCCTGAAATTTTTTTACGAGGATAGTGAGGTAAAAGAGAGTATGTAAAAAAGGGGAAATTTTTTTCCCCCCGAAAAAATAGCCTTGACAAGGTTGTGATGTCACCGGGTTTTTTAATATATTTATAGATGGGGTTGTAAGAAAAAGTAAGCGGGGTCTTGGCAAAGGCGTGGAGTTAAAAGAAAAGAATCAACCAAAGTGGGAGTTGTCACGCGCTCTTTGCGAGACCTGTGCCCGGGGAAATTCTGAAGAAAAAGTTGCAGAGATTGGTGGATAAATTTGGTGGGTGTGAAAAAGAAGAAAATTAAGGTGAATCAAAAAGAGAAGGTTTGGGGATAACAAAAGTTTAGGTGATGAAAGATTGAATATCGATTGGAGGGGGAGATGGAGGGGAACGTTCCAGAATTTTTGGGGAGGGACGTGCCCGGGAGGTCTATGAAAATGAGGTAAATCAAAGAATTGGAGGGAAAAAGAGGAGTGGGGCACTTAGGACGTGGAGACAAAGAACTGTGTCCTGGGGAAAAAGGGGGAAATGTATGAGGTATAGTTTTACCAACGCTCTTATAGGGGTTGAAGCGGGGGTATAATGTTTCGCGAGAGAAGGGGGGAGGCAGTGGGATGTCATGTCTGAGGGCAATGTTGGGGTTTAAAAATAAAGCGAGAATTCGTAGTTTGGGAAAATTAGGAGGGGGTGCGGGATTACCAAAAAAATTTTTAGAGGGCGGGAAAAAGGGGTTGAGGTGGTTTGGACAGTAGAGAGAATGGGGCGAAAAAGAATGACTTCAAGATGTTTTCAGTCTGAGGGAAGGAAGCGGGAAGGGGGGGGCCTAGGAAAAGGGGGGAGGGAGGGGGAAGGGGTTTGTGTGCGGGGGCTTGGGGCTTCCGCAGGCATGGGAGCGTTTGATAGGAGTGAAAGGAGACAAAAGGTTTTTAAAAATTGACGTGTTTGGAGTGGGAGCAAAAACATTTATGAAAGGGTTCAGGGAAACCGGGAGGCCCGGGCTTGATCCTGGAGATGGGGGTTTCAGGCCCGCACTCTGAAGGGGGGGTGTTAATGTTGCAGTTTAAAAACTAGTGTAAAAACACCCTTTTTGGGAAACAGGATGGATGAAGATGGTGAAAATTTTCTTTTTGGGGCCCCCCTCCTTGGGAATCGGCCGGGGGATAATAATAATAATAATAATTATATATAAATTATAAATAAAATATAATATAATATATATTTAAATAAATTTTAATTAATACTCTGATTTAAAATTAACTACGTTAAAATTAATAAAAACGCTTTAATTAAAACATTTAATATTAAAGGCATTTTTAATATTAAATATTAAATTTTTTTTATAAGCACGTGATTTTAAAAACTCAGTAATTTAATATTAACACAAGTGATAAAAATTCAAAACAATTATTAAATATTAAAAAACGCAATTTATATTTTAATACACCACTTTAAAAATTTAACACGTGAATCAATTAATTTTGCACCTGATTTAAATTAAATAAAATGACTTTAAAATACCATGTGATTTAAAAA
>NC_069425.1:32022037-32054537 GCF_026875155.1 Cherax quadricarinatus
CAGCGATAAAAATAAATAAAATATAAATATATTTATAAATATAAATATATATATATATATAATAATGGGTGTCCACCTCTGTTGTAAATGTGGGACCCATAGCCTCGAGAAGTGATATTTAGTCTCACTAATTAAATATATAAACATTCAGCACAAAAACATCTTATTAACTTCATATAAATGGAAAACCACAATTTTAATGGAGCTAACATAATGAAGTCTTGTGGGAATCAGTGAAATTATTATTATTAATTAATATTATTATATATATTATTTATAGTAATAGTGTATGAACATATGGGGACGGGGTAGTGGTTGTAGAAAGGGGTGGGTGGATGTGATGGGGACGTGAGTTGGTTGCTAGGAGTGGATTAGAGATTGCTATATATGAGGGGGAGGGAAGAGAAGGGTTTAGGGAGGGAATATGAGGGGAGTGAGGGTGAAGGGAGAGAAGGAATACGGTACTAGGAAATGTTTTTCATTCTGGAAATGACCTGAACTTATGGCAGAAAATTGGTTAATGTTAGTGTGAAGCTCTAACATGACTGGTGTTAAATGTGTGTTATTTGGTGTTAAATTTGTTTTTGAAGCTTAACATTGACGGGCTGTTAAATGTGGTGTTATTTTGGTGGTTAAATGTGATTTTGAACGCTAACATGACTGGTTTAATGTGGTGGTTATTTGTGTAAATGGTGTTAAAGGGCTCTAACATGACTGCTGTTAAATGTGGTGTTATTGGTGTTAAATGTGTGTTGAAGCTCTAACATGACTAGTGTCAAATGTGTGTTATTTGGATGTTAAATGTGATTTGAAGCTCTACTGACTGGTGTTAAATGGTGAGTTTATTTGGTGTTAAATGTGTGTTGAAGCTCTAACATGACTGCTGTGTTAAATGTGGTTATTTGGTTTTTAAATGTGATTTTGAAGCTCTAACAAGACTAGTGTTAAATGTGTGTTGAACTCTAACATGACTAGTGTTAAATGTGTGTTGAAGCTCTAACATGACTGGTGTTAAATGTGGTGTTGACTGGATAAGTTCAAGGTCAATTTCTGATCACGGATTAGTGTCACTGTTGGACAGGGTATTGTTTTGACTGCAACCATACCCTAGCTGATCAATCCATCATCAACCAGAAGGCCTGATCCGGGCCAGGGACAATGACCCGTAACAATCAACTACGTGTGGATGGAGTTACGATCCTACAGTGTGCTAACATTCCATATAAATCAGACTTTTAGTAAATCTTTTGAGAATCTGTTTTAAATCCGATCATTTGTTGTGGTATTTTCGTGGTGATTCTCGACGCTCAGATGAGACGGAAGGAAGAGAGAACCACAACATTCGTCACACTTAGGTCGCATTACCACAGTAGGAATTATAGCGAATTATGACGAATTATGGACGCTAAATTGAGAACAATGTGAAGTGCGTAAGGGAGGTGTGTGTGATTACCCATTTGTAGCTAATAATTTGTAGTGGCAGAACAGACTTTATGTTCGTGGTGTCTCCTAATTTTGTAATAAATATATATATATAATTTTTTTTAAATAACTAAAGTCTTGACACACATAATTTCTTTTTTTATTATTCTTTATTCGTCAAGAACAACTTTACTAACGAAGAGACATCTTCAGTATCCCCTTTTAAGTTGCTTCATATTCTTATTTCTGGCACCAAGGAATCCACCTTCCCTATTTCTGTGCATCATTATATATACTGCGATGTACATTATTTATCATGCTTCCTCGCCTTCTCTAGTCTTCTAATCAGTGTTTCCCCCCCCCCCTTGAGCCCCATTATTAGTAATAATGGTAGAATTACCCACAAAATGTTAGGTGAAAGGACACAGATGAAACTAAGTGACATTTTAAATTTTGGCAACGTTTCGCTCTCCAGAAGCTTTGTCAAGCTGGGTTTCAACAATACATAGATACAGAGTGTATATATATATATATATATATATATATATATATAATATATATATATATATATATATATAAAATATATATATAATATATATATAAAAATATATATATATATATATTATATAATATAATATGTCGTTCCGAATAATGTAAAAACTAGTCAATAGCAAGAAACTCATTATAAAAATTAGTCTTTCCCAAAATTTCCTCTTATACGTTTTAAGATATATTTTTTTAATTAATGTAATGTAAAAATTTATAATTTTGCACCAAAAGGAAATTAGAAAACTTACCAAAACCTTTTTATAACAAGAACAATTTATTTAGCCTAACCCAACTAAATATTTTTTTAGATTTGTTTACAAAATTTTAATTTTTAAACAAACCATGAAATTATTTTTTTCGTTGTTTCAGAATGTTTGGGGGCGAAACTAGCATACACAATTTTAAATTTGTCCTAAAAAGAAAAGACGTTCTATTTAACCCAAATCGAAATTCTGCCTATTGGGCACCCCCATATATATAATAATATATAATATATATATAAATATATAATATATATAATATATATATATATATATATATAAAATACACACACACACCAATTTCGGCACGCAATATACGTATGCCCGGCCAATAAAAAGCTTGCTTTTTTGGGCTTAAATCAACGTTCTTTTGCCGAATAAGAAAAGCGAAAATTTTGTATGCAAAAATTTTTCGCAAAATCATTCTAAACCTAAGAAAAAAATAATTCATTGTGTTTTTTATTTTTAAATTATTGCACCCTTTATCCAAATTTTAAATTTACTAAATTTTTGTCAAAGCAAATTGCGCTTGTTAAAATGGGGTTAGGTAATTTTTTCAAAGGGTTCTTTGGGGTACAAAATTATAATTTCTACATTACCATAAATGAAAATAATATTTTTTTAAAGCGGCAAGAAAAAATTTTTTAGAAAGGACGTAATTTAAAGGGTTTTTTGCAATTTGGGCCCAAATTTTACCTTTTCAGCAGAAATTAAATTAATATATAAAAATATATAAATAATAAAAATATTATATAAATTATATATAATATAATATATTAGTAGGTTGGAACAGCAACCACCCAGGGGGTACACCGTCCTGAAAGTGAAAAAAAGGAAGCCTGTAATTTTTTTTACAATGGTGGGTTTTCGGGTTTTTTTTTTTCTTCTCATAAACATGCAAATTTCGGTACGTCTTGCTACTTCTAACTTACACTTAGGTCACACTACACATACATGTACAAGCATATATTTTAAAAACACCCCTCTGGGTTTTCTCAATTTTCTTACAGTATTTTGTTCTTGTTTATTTCCTATTATCTCCATGGGGAAGTGGAACAGAATTCTTCCTCCGTAACCCTTGCGTGTTGTAAGAGGCGACTAAAATGCCAGGAGAAGGGGCTAGTAACCCCTTCTCATGTAAAAATTACGGCCGATGCGTTGAAAGATATATTATTTAAATAATATATATATATATATAATATATATATATATTATAATAAAAATTTATATATTTATATATATATATATAAAAACACACACACCCCACCACGTGGTACCTATAAAACATACCGTCTATGTTACTGAAAACGTTTGTAACAGCTTGACAAAGTTCCTGACGAGCGAAACGTTGCCACAATAATTGCATGTGTGTGTCCATTTATCTAACCCCAGTTATGTTATGTTTTGAACTTGTTCTGTTTTAACAGTGACTTTTTTTTTTTTTTAAAAATGGTTATAAATGACCATAATTTTTAAAGGGGTGGACCGGTAAGCCAGCGGAAGGCCTCGGTCAGATGACCAAAATCTCCAAAGGCGGGGCATCATCTGACTAAGACCCGCGTCAGGAACATTTGTCCTGTTTCCTGACGAACCTTAAACCCAACCTAACCTAACAGTGACTTTATGGCGTGCACACCATATATAACATGTCATTGTAATTTTGTCATTTGATAAAGGTTTTCAGTTTTTTTTTTCAACATTTTTTCTGTCCATATATATGAAAAACTGTTTCAAAAATAAATTAGTATAGAGTAAGAATTCTCCCTACATGAGTTCATTTTCAGTGATTAAGTAATTACTATTGACCCAAGGTTGAACCCGTGTTCAAACCCGAATGATGAGTGAACCGGTGAGCTTAGAAAAAAAAATTGCAGAGGAGATACTACCCACAACATACAAGATTATCAGAGAGTTTATAAGAGCGGACAGGGAACGATTGTGTCAAGGGGAGAACAGGATTTACTTAATTCTGTAAATGTTTTGCTCGTGTCAGTCACCGCAAGGGGCGGAAAGCTCGATCCCTCTGTCCGCTAAGCGCCCGTGCTCATCTAGTATCCTGGTCGGAACACACAAGTCGCAGATGGTTTTAGTAAGCCTTGAATTAAATAAATAAAATAATAATAATAATAATAATAATAAACGAAGATAAAGACAGGTAACAGCAGAAAACGTCAGGGAAACGCTATACATATATCCAGTCCCCTACCCAATTTTTTCATACCAAGAATAGGTATGAAATCAGCAAAAACCGGGTTTTTAAAAGCTAAGAGGCGGGACCAGGAGCCTCGTCCCCTGTAACCACAGTTGTATACTCACTAGTATACATGCGCCACGCATGTATACTAGCGACTCCTTACACACACAACACACACACACACAAAACACACACACACCCCACACCTCAATTCAAACAAAACAAAAGAGCTATTAAATGCCTTTTACATTAGGGTGGAGAAGGAGGGGAATTAAGGAGATCATCTCGCACCAGCAGCCATCATAAACACAAATTATGCTCTACTGGCTTAAAGGGTTATTCTCTGGGTGTACGATTGTTGCTCCTACTGGCTGAGATTCTGGGGGTACGATTTTTCGCCACTGCTGAGATTCTCGGCTGTATGGGTTGGGTCCTTACTGCTTTCGATTGTTGCTCCTACTGGCTGAGATTCTCTGGCTGTACGATTGTTGCTCCTACTGGCTGAGATTCTCTGGCTGTACGATTGTTGCTCCTACTGGCTGAGATTCTCTGGCTGTATGATTGGTGCTCCTACTGGCTGAGATTCTCTGGCTAGTAACGATTGTTTGCTCCTACTGGCTGAGATTCTCTGGCTGTATGATTGGTGCTCCTACTGGCTGTATGATTGTTGCTCCTACTGGCTGAGATTCTCTGTCTGTATGATTGGTGCTCCTACTGGCTGTATGATTGTTGCTCCTACTGGCTGAGATTCTCTGTCTGTATGATTGGTGCTCCTACTGGCTGGATTCTCTGGCTGTATGATTGGTGCCCTACTGGCTGAGATTCTCTGGCTGTATGATTGGTGCTCCTACTGGCTGTATGATTGTTGCTCCTACTGGCTGAGATTCTCTGGCTGTATGATTGTTGCTCCTACTGGCTGAGATTCTCTGCCTGTATGATTGTTGCCCCTACTGGCTGTATGATTGTTGCTCTACTGGCTGAGATTCTCTGGCTGTATGATTGTGCCCCTACTGGCTGAGATTCTCTGGCTGTATGATTGGTGCTCCTACTGACTGTATGATTGTTGCTCTACTGGCTGAGATTCTCTGGCTGTATGATTGTTGCTCCTACTGGCTGAGATTCTCTGGCTGTATGATTGTTGCTCCTACTGGCTGAGATTCTCTGCCTGTATGATTGTTGCCCCTACTGGCTGTATGATTTTGCTCTACTGGCTGAGATTCTCTGGCTGTATGATTGTTGCCACCTACTGGCTGAGATTCTCTGGCTGTATGATTGGTGCTCCTACTGGCTGTATGATTGGTGCTCCTACTGACTGTATGATTGTTGCTCTACTGGCTGAGATTCTCTGGCTGTATGATTGTTGCTCCTACTGGCTGTATGATTGTTGCTCCTACTGGCTGAGATTCTCTGGCTGTATGATTGTTGCTCCTACTGGCTGAGATTCTCTGGCTGTATGATTGGTGCTCCTACTGGCTGTATGATTGTTGCTCCTACTGGCTGAGATTCTCTGGCTGTATGATTGTTGCTCCTACTGGCTGAGATTCTCTGGCTGTATGATTGTTGCTCCTACTGGCTGAGATTCTCTGCCTGTATGATTGTTGCTCCTACTGGCTGAGATTCTCTGGCTGTATGATTGGTGCTCCTACTGGCTGAGATTCTCTGGCTGTATGATTGGTGCTCCTACTGGCTGAGATTCTCTGGCTGTATGATTGGTGCTCCTACTGGCTGAGATTCTCTGGCTGTATGATTGGTGCTCCTACTGGCTGAGATTCTCTGGCTGTATGATTGGTGCTCCTACTGGCTGTATGATTGTTGCTCCTACTGGCTGACATTAAGTTTGCTCTGTGATTCTGCCGTGAATAGTCCTGTGTGTGTACATACCAGGGCCCAGATGTTAGCACTGAGGTAACAACTGCACTGGTGGCCGTATCAGACGTAGTTGTATTGCTATCAGTCGTGTATACAGTTATAGCAATAACACAAGTAGTAGTAGTAGTAGTAGTAGTAGTAGTAGTAGTAGTAGTAGTAGTAATAGTAAAAATACTTGTTGGAGTAATAATATTAGTTTGTCAGCGGTAAATCGCCACAAACGCCATTCATAAGACTAATGGAGGAATTGTGGACGCTAATACGTGCCTTGATATCTGTAATAGCTCGTATCGTCTGCGTGCTCTCTCTCTCGTCTCCTCCATCTCTCTCTCTCTTCTCTCTCTCTCTCCTCTCTCTCTCTCTCCTCTCTCTCTCTCTCTCTCTCTCTCTCACTGCCTCTCTTTCTCTTTTTTTTATCTTCCTTTCCTTCTCTTTTTCTCTGTGTTCCTTTCTTCTTTTTTTTTTTTATCTTTTCATCGCCCTTTCACTCTCTTTTCTCTCTTCTCTCTCTCTCTTCTCTCTCTCTCTCTCTCTTGTGTCTGTCTTATCTGCTCTGTTAGCTCTCCCCCTGTCTCTGCTATCTCTGTCTCTGTTTTTTCTTCCCCTTTCTCTTTTTTTCTCTCTTTTCTTTCTCTCTTCTCTCTCTCTCCTCTCTCTCTTTTCTTCTCTCTCTTCTTCTTCCTCTCTCTCTCTCTTCTCTCTCTCTCATCCATCTAACACACGGGTAAAAGGGGTTTAAGTCTTTGTATAACCTCCATAGGGTTGGTTGCGCTCTTGGGTTGAACTTAAAGTTTTTATGAACCATTATGGAAGAGAACACACCTTGTTTTAGAGGATGGCGTGATGGCCGCCTCCACCTGTAATTACCCGGGCTTTTCCCCTCCGGGACTGTACCCGGGGTTTTTTTTTTCTCTCTCATATTCGACATTTTTATTCCAAAGCAAATTACCCCAAAACCTGATGGAAAAATTTCCTGAACCCTTTCATAGCTCATATTGTAAAAAAGAAAGAGGAGATCCTGGGGATACTAGAAAGTTCGGGCTTCGGGGTAAGCAGTAAATGTAGTACAAGGGAGGAAAAAAAAGTATATATCCTAATATATTATAATATATATATAATAATATAAAATAATAAATATATATATATATTTTTAAATATATATATAAATATAAAAAATATAATATATAATATAAATATATATACATACAGTAACCGTATTTGGCACGATTTGAGTATAGCACGGAAGAATTGCGGCAAAATTTTTATGTAACACTGTATGATAAATTTTTAAACAGGTTCAATTTGCGGAAGGGTAAAAAAAACTTCCCATTCCTAAAACGGGCCCTTGTTGGGTTGTAGAAGACCCCCCCCCCCTTAAAAACGCTTGACGACTTACTGAACGATTGACTGACTTACTGAACGACTGACGACTTTGAATATTGACGATTATAACGCTTGACTGACTTACAAAACGACTTGACTGCACTGAACGATTTACTGACTTTACTAAAATCATTTGACCGCTTACTGAATCGCTTGAATGATTTAGAATGACTTACTGCTTACGAAGACTTATTGACCGAATAAAAAAAAGTTAACACCCCGTACAGCCATAAACTCAGTACCAAACCCTCTACCATCCCCTCAGCCCAGTGGGGGCCCACAACATAATCCCACCCCTTTTCACAATCATCCACAAACACCACACCCACAATTTGGGTAAAAACACTATTATTTCTATTACATTTGTGTCTTAAGCAGTAAAAAAAAACATAATACACACAGCAATGAACTACAATTACTATTCACTTTTATTTTTTAAGTTGGAGGGCCCAAAAAAAAAAGTTTTTTGGGTTTTTTTGGGGGGTCTCAGGGAAAGTAACCCTATTTTAAAAAATTCTTAGTTCACTAACACGGTTTTTTACCTAACACGGGTTTTCAGGGAAAGCAACTTTCCCTGTTAAAAAACGGTCTTTCTGTATATATATATATATATTTATATAAAATTAAAATATATATAATATATATATATAATATATAAATATATATAAATATATATATATATATATATATATATATTAATATTTAAAAGGGAAAAAAAAACCATGGAAAAAATAGAGAATTTCCAACGCTTTCGTGTATCACATTTTCAAGGAACTTTTTCCTTAAAGTAGTAGTACGAAAGCCTTGGAATTTCTCTGTTCTTTCACAGTGGTTGTTTTGCATATTCGAAATCACTGTTTACTGTGATCTTATTGCACAACACACACACACACACATATATATATATATATATAATATATATATATATATATGTATATATGTCGTGCCGAATAGGCAAAACGTGCTATTTTGGCTTAAATAGTAACGCTCTTCTTGTCGAATAAGACAAGCGAAAATTTGTGATGTAATAATTTCACAAAAATCATTCTGAACCTAAGGAAAACAATATATCATTGTGTTTGTTTATTATTAAATTATTGTAAACTAATCTAAAATATATTCAGTTAGATTTGGCTAAATTAGATTGCGCTTGTTATAATGAGGTTAGATAAGTTTTCTAAGGTTGTTTTGGTACAAAACTATTAATTTTTGCATTCACATAAATGAAAAAAAATATATCTTTAAACGTGTAAGAGAAAATTTTAAAAAGGACTTAGTTTTAAATGAGTTCTTGCTAAGTACCTATTTGGTACGACATACATTTTATATATATATATATATATATATATATATATATATATTATATATTATATATATATATATATATAGTTAGGAAGTATTTCTTCAGTCACACAGTCATCAGGAAGTGGAATAGAATAGTCTGGGAAGTGATATAGTGGAGGCATGATCCATACATAGCTTTAAGAAGAGGTATGATAAAGCTCATGGAGCGAGAAGAGTGACCCAGTAGCGGCCAGTGGAGATGCGGGGCTAGGAGCTGTGATTAGACCCCTGCAACCACAACAAGGTAACTTCACACATACTAGACAAATATGTCTGGTGTGACTCCGCTGGAGCATTACTGAAAGTTGTAGTGTTTCTGGTGTACGTGAAGAACGACACGCTGGAGGAGAGTCTCATATATCCTTGTTCGCAGATATAAAACTAAAGAGAAATATAAAAACAAGGTAGGACAAAGAAATGCTATAAACTCACCGGTAAAGCTGCAGGATTGGTCTGACAAGTGCTTATGGGAATTCAAATCCGGCATTTGCAAGTATTAAAACTAGTCAGGTACATAAGATAACCAGAAACTGAGTAGAGGCTCAGCGAACAAAAGCTACTAACTTCACTCAAGGAGAACCTCGAGGTAAATATAGAAGCCAGCATTTCTTCCGAGGCGCACATCAACCAAATAACCTCTTCAGCTAAACGCGTCTGGAAAATCTAAAATTGGCTCTCAGGAATCTTAACAAAGAATCATTCATGACAATGTACAATATATGGCATCTTTCACGCCCATCTTGCAGTGTGCATCTCCATTATGAGACCTGCACCCTGCTTCCACTATGAAGTTTCGAGTTACTGCCTTATGGGATTTATTCAGTCATCACAACCTTGGGGTATGGCGCCATGAAATCACATGGCCTACAGAGGCTTTCATTAGTGACAGGCCACCCCTTCTAATGATAGGTTGGTAGACAGCAGCCATGCAGGGAGGTGCTACCGGATGAGTGTGAGATGGAAACTTGCTAATCTGTTAGCAGTCTGGCAGACTTGGTTTTTTTTCTTCTTTGACAATCACGTAAGATGGCAGGTAAATCGTACAAACTTTTCCAAACATTCCCCTCCCATCCGTGTTAACACTGGGAAAACAATCTGCAGAACCTCAAACAGAGAAAATAAAAGATAAGCACGTCAGGAAACTGGAAAAAATGCAGATATTTGCAACGAAAATAGTCTCAGATTTAAGAGGTAAGTTAAATGTGGAAAGAATGAAAGGACTGATCTGATGGCATTAGAAGACAGAAGGACTAAAAGTGACATGATAACGACGTACAAAATGCTGCAAGGAACTGACAAGGTGAACATGGACAGGCTGTTCTTGGGCGGGAAATAGGTAAATGAGGGCATAGCATCAAGTTAATAACATAGATGTGTCACGGGGGTTGTTTGAAAGCATTTATCCAGTATGGTTAAGAAGTGGGACGACTTGGAAGGATGCATACAGATATTTAAGGATAGCATGACAGGGCTCATGAAGCAAGTAACGACTAGTTTGAGTTACAGTGCCAGGAGCTTTGAGTCGACCCTTGTAAATACACCACGAGCATAGTACACACAGAGATATTAGGAAGTATTTCTTCAGTTTCGGAGTGGTCAAGAAGAGGTAGAGACAGGCTCTATACATAGTTTTAACTCTTTAGAAGCAGATATGATAGGCTCCTTGAGGCTAGGAAGGAGTGGGTCTGGCAAGCGTCAAGTTGAGAGGCGGGGCCAGGAGCTTGAATTCAACCCCTGCAATCACATGCAGGTGAGCACTTATAAATGAGTATGCGTACACACACACACACACACACACACACACACACACACACACACACACACACACACACACACACACACACACACACACACACACACACACACACACACAGTCGGCGCGGCGCCAGCACAGTGTTGTATGAAAAATAGACGAGTTTACAAGGTATGCTGTGGGTGAGATGGGTGAGTGATGGATGATGTACGTGCCCAGCACCCGTGTTTACGTACATGCAACCACCCGTCCAGTTATTAGCCACACCAAGCAAAAATGTTCACTTTGAAATCAATCGACAGTGCACACGCACCCTTCCCCCCCCCCCCATACGCGCACACAGGAGCTGTGACACGACCCTTGCAAGCACATATAGGTGAATACACACACACCACATGGCTGCCAAATCATTGATGAAAGAGCATATTACCGACGAGCGTCAGAACAAACTCTAGGTGCAAAACACATCTTTGTGACAACGTTTCGCCCTGTGACGAACTCTGTTATTATTATTAGTAGTAGTAGTAGTAGTATTAGCATTATTCATGGAAAACCGCTAAAATCGTAGAAGTGACTAAAGAAGGATGTTTGAAAGGCGGGAGACTGTCAGAAGGAAGCACAGATGGAAGCTAAAGACCCGAACGAGTTACAAGGATGTCAGGAAATATTACTTTAACCTTAAGTTTGTCAGAAACTTAAATAATCTGGTAGAAGATGTGAAGTCAGAGTCCATTCACGACTTTAAGTATAATCTCTCTCTCTCTCTCTCTCTTCTCTTCTCTTTTCTCTCCTCTCTCTTTTCCCCTCTCTCTCTCCTCTCTCTCCATTTTTATTTTCCTTCATCTTCTGGTACCCTCATGTCTCGTCTCTTCCCAGGATACTACACAGGTCTATATGGGTAAGTTACAGACAGTCTGTTTTCGTTTGTGTTATGAATCAGCCTTCAGCTGTTGGGGCGTGTGAAGTGGGGTGTTTTGTGTGTGTGTGTGGGGGGGGGGTTTGGCGTTGAGTGTGTGTGTGTGTGTGTGTGTGTGTGTGTGAGGTGTGGTGTTTGGTGTGTGGGGTGTATGGCGTGTTGTGGTGGCATTGGTAGTGCTGGGTGTGGCGTGGTAGTGGGGAGAGTGTGAGGTATGATTTATCCAGTCACACATATTTCACCATTTTTCAAACAGTTGTACATACAAGATCTCAACGAAGTGCAAACATACTTTCCTTTATACAAACCCATGGTCAGAGAAACACCTGTCACATGTAAACACACCCACTCATAAACATTTTTGGAAGCACTCATGTAAACATCTCATGCATTCACAAATATATAAACACAACCCTTTGATGCATACTCATACACTTATTAATGCACTCCTCTCATGTATACTCATACACACGTAAACACATCGCTCTCATGTATACTCATACACACGTAAACACATCGCTCTCATGTATACTCATACACACGTAAACACATCGCTCTCATGTATACTCATACACACGTAAACACACCCCTCTCATGTATACTCATACACATCATCACACCACTCTCGTGCATGTGCCTACAAGACGGAGCTGGACAGATACCTAAATTCGGTGCCGGATCAGCCGGGCTGTGGTTCTTACGTTGGACTACATGTGGCTAGCAGTAACAGCCTGGTTGATCCACCGGGAGGCCTGGTCGTGGACTGGGCCGCGGGGGCGTTGATCCCCGGAATAACCTCTAGGTAGACTCCAGGTAGACATCTTTTCCTACAGATCAACATCCATTTGCATGAAGTCAGAACTAATGTACACATTATTTTTCTGAAACATCGAAGATCGAGAGGACACTTGATCACAATATACAAGATACTCAGGAGAAATACGGCAATCACTTGAATGTTAAGACTGGGGAGAGGCCTACTTAATTATAAATAAGTAATTTTTTTCAGACAAAAAAATACTTTTTTATACAATATCTTAATGCATACATATATACATAAGAGAGTTAGTGAAGCATCGGTCGTGGCTTCTGGAGGTCACCTGTCCAGTTACTGATCACATCCAGTTGAGAGAGAGAGAGAGAGAGAGAGAGAGAGAGAGAGAGAGAGAGAGAGAGAGGAGGGAGGGAGGGAGGCTTCCCGTGACATCCTCGCCATATTGTGTTGACATTTTTAACCACGTGTGGAAACCAACACCGCACACACACCCCACCCACTGCACGTAAACTTTTTTTTTTTTTTTTTACTTTTAATTTATGCTGGTTATCTGATAGGGCGCCTCCTCTTGTATAAAAGTTCCCCTTCCCTCCCGCTGTCATTCTCTTTTTTTTTATACACAGGGTTTGACAAGGTTAAGGATCCCTAGCTTTATTGACAAGCTATTTACAGGTTAAGGATTCCTAACTTTATTGGCAAGCTAAGAGCTGTTACCTACATCAGCTCATTTGAAAGCATTTTTATTATGAGACATACAAGTAGGGAACAGGATGAAGTTGGAGCCATCTGTGGGCCAGCATTTTCATGTGATTAACTGACTTTATCTCGTTGACATCATTATGCTGTACGAATGTGTTCCATACTCGAGTCATCCTGGGTATGTATGATCTCAGATGGAGTGATGTTCTGGAGAAGCGTACAGCCAGAGTGAAGTTGCTGCTTTTCTGCCCGTCTTGTGGCATAAAAGCTGTTTCACGCTGTCCTCGAAGAGGATCCAAGTGTGGTACTTTGACAATATTGGCCTTATACATAACAGTAAGGCCACCCACATCCCTCCTTTGTTGAAGGCTCTGCTGAAATGACAGATCTATCCAGGATGGGTCCAGGCGAGAGATGAGATATCTTGCTCTGTTCTCTGCTCTGTCAAGCAGTCGCAGATGAGAGGGTAGCAGGCAAACCAAGAAAGTGGAGCATACTCAAGGTGTGAGCGTACTTGTGCCTCATACAGAATCTTGCAACCCCTACTGTCAAGCAGATGCGAGATATGGCGAAGTGCTGTAAGCTTCCTGGCTGCCTTGTTTTCAAGATTTACAACATGGTTCTTCATGGTTAGTTTGGAGTCAAATTTCACCCCAAGGATATCAACTTCTTCTCCAGGTGCCAACACCCTCCCATTCATCCTTACTACTACACCAGCATTACCATCATGGTGCCTAGAGACGATCATCATTTGCATTTTCTCAGGTGCAAATGTTACTTGCCTTCTATTTTCCCAAGCTGATATAGCTCTCAGCTGGTGATTGATGTAGCTTAGAGCAGCTGGCATTTCTTCTCTTGGATAAGTGA
Organism: Cherax quadricarinatus; assembly: GCF_026875155.1. Classification (NCBI taxonomy): domain Eukaryota; kingdom Metazoa; phylum Arthropoda; class Malacostraca; order Decapoda; family Parastacidae; genus Cherax; species Cherax quadricarinatus. The sequence continues at coordinate 32,036,069 of NC_069425.1, forward strand.
ATGTCAGTGTACAGTCGTCTGCATATGCATGCGATTCTGGGATGAGATGAAGAAGGTCGTTGAAGTAGACATTCCATAACAATGGTCCCAGCACGCTTCCTTGTGGAACACTTGCCCCAATAGGATGTCTTGCTGATTCCATTCCACTGAAAACTACACTTAGAGATCTACCATGAAGGTAATCACTGAGGAGACATAGCGTAGAGCCTGCAATTCCCAGTGCTTGAAGTTTTGCTAAGAGGCCCTGGTGCCACACCCGGTCGAAAGCGCCCAGCAATGTCCCAGTGCTACCACAACAGCTGACTTTGGATTCATCCAGTGACTGGTGCCACTTAGTGGAGAGGTTTAACAACAGATCAGCAGCAGAGTAACCTTTCCTGAAGCCATATTGACGATCACAAAGTAGTAAAGGGGTAGTCAAAAAAAAAACTGTCATTTGTCTTGAGATTATTGTCTCAAGGATCTTACCAGTGATTGACAGGAGTGACACTGGTCTGTAGTTGCTGATTTCTGCTCTGCTCTTCTTTTTGTGAACAAGGACTACATTTGCCTCTTTCCATAGAGAGGGCCATTTACACTGTACTAGGCAGTGCTGAAAGATGCGAGTTAGAGGTGCTGCTAGCTGGTCTGCACATCTCAGCAATCTTGGGCTCAACTTGTCTGGGCCCAAAGCCTTTTCTTGGTCAAGAGATTTAAGAAGGAAATGCACCTCCTCCTGCCTTATTGTCACCACTGACAGTTTTGACACAGTTCTTGCAGCTTAGCCAAGGAGGGTCCCTTGCTGGATCGGGAAAACTTGCATTTTGGTAGCAAAGTGTTCAGCAAAGAGGTCCGCCTTCTCTTGACTACTAGTAGAGGTGGTCCCATCCTGTCGATTTAGAGGTGGAATGAGTTCATCAGGCAGATAACCTTGTCTGTCCTTGACCAGGGACCACCAGGTTTTGGAGTCTACCATACCTGATGCTAGCTTTCTTTTAGTGTCCACCTCCCATTTAGCAATGGCCCACTTTTGAACGTCACCCATATGCCTACAGGCTTTCCTGTGCAAGTTCCTGTTATAGGTGGTAGGATGTCTCTTATACCTTCGCCATGCTTTGTACTTAGCAATAGCAGCCTCTCTACAACGAAAGCCAAACCAAGGCTGATCTGTAGGCTTCGTCACATATTGCCAGTGAGGAATGTGTTCTTGTTGTAGATTAAGGATGTGTCCGGTGAAGGCTTTCACTTGGTTGTCAACATCCCCTTGGAGAAGAGCATTCCAATCGGTGGTGGCGAGCTCGGAGCAAAGGGCTGGCCAATTACCTCTTTCCCATAGCCAGGTTGTGCGTGTGGACTCCTCACCTCGTTCTGTTGGGATCTTAAGTGTCTGTTGGGATCTTAAGTGTCGTAAAAACAGCCTTGTGGTCAGACGATTCAATATAGCCGAGGGGTTGACAAGTAACTATGCCTTCTGCCAGATCACTCACTACTGGGTCAAGAGAGGAGCCAGAGATGTGAGTAGGGAAATCAACAAAGTTTCTCATGTCAAACACTGCAAGAAGGTCATGAAAGTCCTTCTGTATAAGGTGCTGGTTGAGGTCACCAACAATTATGATATGTTGTGTTGTAGCAGAAGGGAGTCAATATTTTCCATTAGGAAGTTGATGGAGTCTGCATGTTGCCACTGAGGTCTGTACATTGCACATGCTAGTACAGAGGTACTAGTGTTTATGCAGAGCTTGAAGAACATCATTTCAAGATGTGTAGGGGTGGCAACATCAATGTGCTGGGCATGAACACTTTTAGAGAAGCAGACAGCAACACCTCCTTCTTGCCCTTGCCTGTCTCTTCTCATCCATGAGGTGTAGCCAGCAATTCTTGCAAAATTTTCTGGAGTCCTGTCATCCAAAAATGTTTCAACAACAGCTATCATGTCGGGACGTCGAGTGTTCACAAAACTATGTGTGAGCTCTCCAACATTAGTAATGAAACCTCTAATGTTGGCCGACAGGATGCTGATACACTGGCTCCTCATGATGATGTGGTCAGCTTGATGTGGTGGGTGTGTAGGGCATGTAAGGTGCCTGCCCTTGAGAGAGGTAGGGTACTGAGGGAGCTGCAGGATGTAGGTCTGTGGTCTTGTATAAGGCACAATACCACCTGCTGGGCTGGGATAGGAGTAGCTGAGTGGGTGATGTGTGAGAGTGTTCACCAATTCAGAGATCCTGCTGGTTTGTTCTGAGAGCAGGTCTCTAAACAGGTGGTCCTGTCTGTCAAGTTCCTTTTTCTTCCGACACTGGTCCTCCTGATGTCCTTTCTTGTAGCAGTAATTGCACCTGGTATCTCGCAGGCAGGTGTTGGCAGTGTGCCCCTTCCGGTGACAGCGAGAGCACAGCCTAGGTGCCTGGGAGGGTGGACTATGATTTGTTGCACCTCTTGTAGTTTGCAGATTTGTCCTCAGGTTCTGCCTCTGGAACTGTGTTAGTGGAGGGTGAGACGGCTGTAGATGTCTTTCTCCTCCACGTCCTCTTCCACGTCCTCTGGCCCATCCTCTACCAGTTCTGACAGATGTGTCCCTGCTGTTCGTACTTTGGCGCAGTAGGTGATCAGGTGAAGTGATAGTTCCCTGACTATTAACTGCACCAATCTCTGGTGGAGAAACTCCTGGCTCAGAACTTGCTGATGAAGCACTGCTGCCAGATTCTGGAATAGTGTTGGCAGGTGTGCTGACAGGTGTAGGATCAGAGATGGTATGTGCACTGTCAAGTGGATTGACAGTGGCTGAAGCAGAGATGTCAGGTGTAGGAGAATTAACAGATCCAAGGCTTCCCTCGTTGCCCGGGAAGAGGATTTGTTTTCCCCCTGTGGTGGTCAGAGGAATTGTGTTAGAATTCCCAAAGGTAGTGATTTTTGAACTCTGTCAGTCTGTGGGACCTTAGCGATGACAGAATCCACCAGTTATTTACCCCTGAGTAAAGCTCAGTGTGGGACTTCCAGTCTTTGTCAATAGTGTCACCATCAGCTGAGCAGCTTACGTCATTTGATATAGGCTTGCACTGACCTTCTACAATAGCTTGGAGGTTATCTAATGATTTGAGGAGCTAATGAAGTGCTTCCCTGTGATGGATAATCTTAGCTGCAACTTTACAACACAGCCCAAGAGGGCAGTCTTGATCTTTGGACAGAAGTCCCTGAGGTAGGACTTCTGAACCTTCCTCCTGTAGCTCCAGGCTTGTATCCACATATACCACAGGATTATGGATATCCTTCAATTTTCTGAAATTTTCAACCTGGCTGCAACAAAATTCTTCTTCTGGAATGCAATCTGTGTGGCAGTAGTTGGAACAAGTAGGTTCCTTACATCTAAGAAGAATTTTGTCCCTTGTGGTATACCCACAAACACTGCAGTAACTACTGGGACAATAGCCAGATAGCGTAGATATTCTTGCTATTTTGCGATGTGAAGTCATCCCAGAGGAGGCTTGTAGGTTTGCAATGAAGTTCACAGGAGAGAGAGAGTGGGTGGTGGTATCGTGGGTGGGGTGGGGTATCGTGGGTGGGGGTGTTTATGGTGGGGTGGGTAGTGAGGGCGGCAGTGGGCCGGCAAGCTGGAAGTGTTGCCTTCTCACTATCACTTAATAAACACTGTTTATGCTGTCCACTTTTCCACTAAAGGAAGATGTTACACAAATCACTATGTTGCATTGTACCAGCCACGTTGTTATAAAGCACCAGATGCTAGTACATTGCACAAAACACATATATTATTATTAGATGCTCACTGTGAAGGCAATAGTGACGTCACTCCTAGGCCTGCCACTGTCCCCTCACTCACACCATGTCTTCACCATACCACACTTAAATATCACTGATATTACTTATATTCACTTCAGTGGAGGAGTTGGCTTACTTGTACTAATGTGTTGTAGGTAGTACTTCGTCACTGAACAGTTTTTATCCTCACCAACCCTCGTATTTAAGTAATATTAAGAAAGTTTGTGGAGCACACTGTGACACGTCTTCACCCTCTCTCTTCTCTCTCTCTCTCTTCTCTCTCTGTCTCTTTTCTCTCTCTCTCTCTTCTCTCTCTGTCTCTTTTCTCTCTCTTCTCTCTCCTCTTCTCTCTTCTCTCTCTCTCTTTTCCTCTTCTCTCTCTCTCTCTCTCTTCTCTCTCTCTTCTCTCTCCTCTCTCTCACTCTCTCTCTCTCTCTCTCTCTCTCTCTCTCTCTCTCTCTCCTCTCTTCTCTCTCTCTCTCCTCTCTTTCTCTCTCTCTCTCTCTCTTTCTCTCCTCTCTCTTCTCCTCGTCTCCTCTCCTCTCTTCTCTCTCTTTTTCTCTTTTCTCTCTCTCTCTCTCTCTCTCTCTCTCTCCCTATGTCTCTCCATTCCCTCTCGTGGTTAGTGTTATGTTTAAAACAAGAGCACGTGCCCCTTGCCACGTGTTGAACACACTTTCTCTTTCTCTCCTCTCTTCTCTTCTTCTCTCCTCTCTCCGCTATGTGTCACAATCCTCCCTTGTTAGTGTCATATTTTTAAGTTTGCATTTGGCTTCTGAGGACTGTGCTCTTCCTCTCTATACTTCTCCACTTATACTGCCCTTCCTCAGTTATCATACTGCCTCAGTTATCATACTGGCCTTCTTCGGTTATCATACTGCCCTTCCTCAGTTATCATACTGCCTCAGTTATCATACTGCCTCAGTTATCATACTGCCTCAGTTATCATACTGGCCTTCCCCGGTTATCCTACTGTTCTTACTAAGTAATTGTCCTTTCCTGCTTACATAATTGCTGTTTCGTTCAGCAAACCTGTAAGTGAGTTTAGTTCTGCACTGTATTTGAGGCAACGTTTCGCACAGGATTGAATTTTATCAGGTCTTAGCGATGCATCTCAAGCTATTTAGGGCCAAGGCCCTTAGGCCTTTTGTGTATCCATTTCTGAGGGCATACTTGACAACAAAGTGTTGCTGCTTGACAACAAAGTGTTGCTGCTTGACAACAAAGTGTTGCTGCTTGACAACAAAGCGTTGCTGCTTGACAACAAAGTGTTGCTGCTTGACAACAAAGTGTTGCTGCTTGACAACAAAGTGTTGCTGCTTGACAACAAAGTGTTGCTGCTTGACAACAAAGTGTTGCTGCTGACAACAAAGTGTTGCTGCTTGACAACAAAGTGTTGCTGCTTGACAACAAAGTGTTGCTGCTTGACAACAGAGTGTTATTTCTATTGTTTTTTTTTGTACGTGAAGTGCTGAACCACTGTAAATCACTCATCACAAGGAGTGGTGGAGACTCGATTCTTCGTCCCCAAATAGCAGTTCCGTTTTCTTGCTGCTTGCAGGGTTCACGGGCGGACCCTTCTGCTGGAAAACATCCAAGATTAAAGGGACATAGATTTGCCTTCCAGTCCGCAGAGTGAAGATTCCATGGGTATATGAGGACGTCCATTCTCGGTTCATAATAAGTGTGATGGGTCGGAGTGGCTACTAATGCCGTTTGATCGCAAATGTTGTGGAGTAATGAATGACGCGGGATAGTGAATGTCATAGTATAGGAAATGTTGGTAGATAGCGAATGCCAAGTGCTCGCGAATGTCGCGGGATAGTTAACGTCTTGGGAGATGTCAACAGTATTACTTGTGTAGTATACTTATAGCCTGACGTCACATGACTCCCCCACACGTAGGCCTTCCTCTGTCTCACTTCCAAGCTGGCTGACGGGACGAGCAGGCAGATAGGCTGGGCTGTCCCACGCTTACCGAATATACGCTTGCATAACACTCCACAGTGTTTTCCTATTACCATCACTCCATCCAGAACCCCGTACTACATGAATGTTGTGGGGGAACTAATATGGGATAGCTAGTATCGTTAGATAGCGAATACTGTAGAATGGGGAGTGACGCTAGATAGGTAAAGAACCAACATACACTTGGCTGATCTGATGAATTGTTGGTAACATCAATGGATACATAAATCACAGAATGGATGGGATTTGTACCCATGGCAGGCGAGACCTAAACCTTACAGGCCAGTGCACTAACCACTGAACCAGCCGGCTCTAATAAGATTCATCTAATTAAGTATATTTTTATACACCATGGGGATGTTAGCATGGGCCACCACTGACCACAGATGCAGGTTTTCACAGACGAATCTTACATCACTGTGGCTTTGACGTGATCTAGCTCATGTCCCTTTAGGCTCGCTTGCCATGATGGTAGCAGAGTTTTAGGGTTCGCCTGCCTTGGATTTGAGTCCCATCCGTTCTCTGGTTTATTTACAGTCGTGTTATTGTAGTTTTGTGAGTCATCACTGGCTCGAGTTTATCCTTTATCAACAAGCCAGGAAGGTACACCAGACTCTCTCTGGGGTATGGTTTCTCTCTCTCTCTCTCTCTCTCTCTCTCTCTCTCTATCTCTCTCTCTCCTCTCTCACACACACACACACACACACACACACACACACACACACACACACACACACTGGTATTTACCACCAAGTACCAGGAAGGTATGACAATAAAAGACTCACACACACTGGTATTTATTACCAAGTACCAAGAAGGTACAACAATAAAAGACTTTCACACACACTGGTATTTACTGCCAAGTACCAGGAAGGTACAGCACCCTCACTCCCCCACCCCCCCACACACCGGTATTTACTACCAAACACCAGGAAGGTACACCAAGCTCTCCCTTACACACACACACACACACACACACCGGTATTTAATACGAAACACCAGGAAGGTACACCAGACTCACTGTCCCCCCCCACACATACACTGGTTTTTACTACCAAACACCAAGAAGGTACACCAGACACTCTCCATATACCGGTATTTTCTACCAAACACCAGTTTGGTAGACACACTCCCCGCACACATCGGTACTTACTACTAAGTACCAGAAAGGTACAACACCCTCGCTCTCCCCACACTGGTATTGAATACCAAGCACTAGCTAGCATCCTAGGTTCCAGCCGGTTTTTTCTCCTTGATTAGTTGGATCAGCTACCAAGAAGCATTGTTGACCAGCCACTCCAGATCCTCTCTTCCCTTTCTTCTCCGTTAAGAGTATTGTAAGGGAGGAGGGGAGTCGTGTCAGTTGGAGAGAGGAGGGGAGGGGCCGGGGTAGGGATTATGTAATGGGAGGGTGTGGGAGGCAGGGACTGAGGACGTGGGAGCCATAGAATCGACTATACGAATTCAGAGATAAATTTCATAAATACATAATGCAGAGTAAAGGAAGAAAACACTAGAGGTGAGGAAGATTATATATATATATATATATATATTTTATATATATATATATATATATATATATATATATATATATATATGCAAGGAATTCGCGAGAGCAGGCGAAATATACACAAACACTGATCTCTGGCTGAAGAGACTCGAACCTACGAACCTTAGGACAAGGTACGCAGTGCTTTACCAATCTACCCACACTGAACCAATACCTTGGCGTGTAGCATGAGCTACACGTTTGATCCAAGGCAGCCAGCTTTCAGGGAGAAGGCTTACAGCTTTTCATCTCATCCCCTGCATGCATCAGCCTTACTAGAGATTTGAACAATGCAAGATTTTTGAATACAACTTTAATATTAAAAGTCTTAAGAAGAGAAGGCATATCAACCAAGTTTTCATGGTAAGGGAGAACCAACATATTTTTAGTTGAATAAGGCTGGTTGTCCCTTTTTGGATTGTAAAAAGTATTTCTAGCAACTTTAAAAGATTTATCAATTACATTTCTTGGGTATTTTATAAATTTTGGATATTTCCTAGAAATCCAAAAAGGGACAACCAGCCTTATTCAACTAAAAATATGTTGGTTCTCCCTTACCATGAAAACTTGGTTGATATGCCTTCTCTTCTTAAGACTTTTAATATTAAAGTTGTATTCAAAAATCTTGATACAGTAAAAAAACTTTTGATAAAGAATTCCCCCCAAAATGCTGATGGATGTGTCTATAAGATTCCTTGTAAAATTTGCGATAAAGTTTATTACAGTCAAACTGGTAAAAATCTCGACAAGATTTAAAACACTTTAATATGCATTAGAATGACAAGATTCCAATGTTCTATTTATTTCTGTAGAGATTTTAAACCATCCAATTGATTTCAAAAATTTGAGAAATAGTATCAAGCAAGTCCATGGTCGACGGAATTTTTAATTATTTTTTCAAAAGAGTTTTGCAGTAATATGAATATTTCCTTGGTTTATATAATTAGATCCATTTATATTAATAGTTTGGGAAGAATTTGTTTATTACATGGACAAAAATAATTTTTAAATTTTTTGGGTAGAATAGTTTTGTTGGTGATTTGTGCAAAGGAACCGTCAGTTGGGCCTGCGCGCGTCAGGGTTTAACGTTGTGGGAAATTGATAGTGAGGTGTTGGCCAGCCCCCCCTTATATAGCTTCCTTGGATGCTTTCTTTCCGGTATTTCCCTTGATAATACGAGTAGTCAGAAAGGCTTGGAATTTCTCTATTCTTTTAGAGTGGTTTGATATTCTGAATCCCCTGTTTATGTGTCTTATTGCAGGGAATAAAATATTATATATTATATATATATTTTATATTATTATATATTGTGTGTGTGTGTGTGTGTGTGTGTTGTGTGTGTGTGTGTTGTGTGTGTGTGTGTGTGTGTGTAAGAGAGTAAATGATTGTAAGGAAAAAAAAAAGGAACGTGTGAAAAGTTAAAGAAGCAACAAACGGGAAATCAAAACGCGAGGTTTAAAAGAATCCTTCATGGAAAGGGTCATGAGCCGGTGAAGGGCTCTTGATTCCTGGAATTGGAGACCCTTTTTTTTCAGGATAAAACCCTGAATACCCAGATTACATTTTTGTTATTGTTCCTTTTTTAGCGCTTCCAACCTGAATATAATGATAATTGTAACAACACAGATGACATGGGAAGGTTACGCTGTGACATTAATACACTTCAAGACTGGTCACACACTTCAAGACTGGTCACACACTTCAAGACTGGTCACACACTTCAAGACTGGTCACACACTTCAAGACTGGTCAGACACTTCAAGACTGGTCAAGACACTTCAAGACTGGTCCCCACACTTAAAGACTGGTCACACACTTAAAGGGACTGGTCACACATTCAAGACTGGTCACACACTTCAAGATGGTCAACACTTCAAGACTGGTCCCCACACTTCAAGAGGGGTCACACACTTCAAGACTGGTCACAACTTCAAGACTGGTCAGACACTTAAAGACTGGTCACACACTTAAAGGGACTGGTCACCACTTCAAGACTGGTCACACACTTCAAGACTGGTCACACACTTCAAGACTGGTCACACACTTCAAGACTGGTCACAACTTCAAGATGGTCACACATTCAAGACTGGTCACACACTTCAAGAACTGGTAAACACACTTCAAGACTGGTCACACACTTCAAGACTGGTCACACACTTCAAGACTGGTCAGACACTTCAGACGGTCACACACTTCAAGATGGTCACACCACTTCAAGATGGTCACACACTTCAAGACTGGTCACACACTTAAAGACTGGTCACACACTTCAGGACTGGTCACACACTTCAAGATGGTCACACACTTCAAGATGGTCAGACACTTCAAGACTGGTCACACACTTCAAGACTGGTCACACACTTCAAGATGGTCACACACTTCAAGATGGTCACACATTTCAAGACGGGGTCAGCACTTCAAGACTGGTCAACACTTCAAGACTGGTCACACACTTCAAGACTGGTCACACACTTCAAGACTGGTCACACACTTCAGACTGGTCACACCTTCAAGAACTGGGTCAACACTTCAAGACTGGTCACACACTTCAAGACTGGTCACACACTTCAAGACTGGTCACACACTTCAAGACTGGTCACACACTTCAAGACTGGTCACACACTTCAAGACTGGTCACACACTTCAAGACGGGCAGACACTTCAACTGTCACACACTTCAGACTGGTCCACCTTCAATGGTACAACTCAGCTGGTCCCCACACTTCAAGATGGTCACACACTTCAGCTGGCCCCACACTTCAAGATGTCACACACTTCAGCTGGTCGCACTTCAAGACTGGTCCACACTTCAGACCTGTCACACACTTCAAGACTGGTCACACTTCAAGACTGGTCACACACTTAAAGGGACTGGTCACACACTTCAAGACTGGTCACACACTTCAAGACTGGTCACACACTTCAAGACTGGTCAGACACTTCAAGACTGGTCACACACTTCAAGACTGGTCACACACTTCAAGACTGGTCACACACTTCAAGACTGGTCACACACTTCAAGACTGGTCACACACTTCAAGACTGGTCACACACTTCAAGACTGGTCAGACACTTCAAGACTGGTCACACACTTCAAGACTGGTCACACACTTAAAGGACTGGTCACACACTTCAAGATGGTCACACACTTCAAGACTGGTCCACACTTCAAGATGGTCAACACTTCAAGACTGGTCACACACTTCAAGAATGGTCACACACTTCAAGACTGGTCACACATTCAAGATTGGTCACACACTTCAAGACTGGTCCCCAAACTTCAAGATGGCCCACACACTTCAAGACTGGTCACACACTTCAAGACTGGTCAGACACTTCAAGACTGGTCAGACACTTCAAGACTGGTCAGACACTTCAAGACTGGTCACACACTTCAAGACTGGTCACACCTTCAAGACTGGTCACACATTCAAGACTGGTCACACACTTCAAGATGGTCACACACTTCAAGACTGGTACACACTTCAAGACTGGTCACACACTTCAAGATGGTCACACACTTAAAGTCGGGTTTCACACACTTCAAGATGGTCACACACTTAAAGGGACTGGTCAGACACTTCAGACTGGTCGGACACTTCAAGACTGGTCAGACACTTCAAGACTGGTCACACACTTCAAGACTGGTCACACACTTCAAGACTGGTCACACACTTCAAGACTGGTCACACACTTCAAGACTGGTCACACACTTCAAGACTGGTCACACACTTCAAGACTGGTCAGATACTTCAAGACTGGTCACACACTTCAAGACTGGTCACACACTTCAAGACTGGTCACACACTTCAAGATGGTCACACACTTCAAGGAATGGTCAGATACTTCAAGACTGGTCACACACTTCAAGGATGGTCAGTACTTCAAGACTGGTCACACACTTCAAGACTGGTCACACACTTCAAGACTGGTCACACACTTCAAGACTGGTCAGATACTTCAAGACTGGTCACACACTTCAAGACTGGTCACACACTTCAAGACTGGTCACACACTTCAAGACTGGTCAGATACTTCAATACTGGTCACACACTTCAAGACTGGTCACACACTTCAAGACTGGTCAGATACTTCAAGACTGGTCACACACTTCAAGACTGGTCAGATACTTCAAGACTGGTCAGACATTTCAAGATGGTCACACACTTAAAGATGGTCACACACTTAAAGACTGGTCAGCCCACTTCAAGACTGGTCGGGACACTTCAAGACTGGTCAGACACTTCAAGACTGGTCAGACACTTCAAGACTGGTCACACACTTCAAGACTGGTCAGACACTTCAAGACTGGTCACACACTTCAAGACTGCTCAGATACTTCAAGACTGGTCAGATACTTCAAGACTGGTCAGACACTTCAAGACTGGTCAGACACTTCAAGACTGGTCAGACACTTCAAGACTGGTCAGATACTTCAAGACTGGTCAGACACTTCAAGACTGGTTAGACACTTCAAGACTGGTCACACACTTCAAGACTGGTCAGATACTTCAAGACTGGTCAGACACTTCAAGACTGGTCACACACTTCAAGACTAGTCAGACACTTCAAGACTGGTCAGACACTTCAAGACTGGTCACACACTTCAAGACTGGTCACACACTTCAAGACTGGTCAGACACTTCAAGACTGGTCACACACTTCAAGACTGGTCAGATACTTCAAGACTGGTCAGATACTTCAAGACTGGTCAGACACTTCAAGACTGGTCAGACACTTAAAGACTGGTCACACATCAAGACTGGTCAGATACTTCAAGATGGTCAGATACTTAAGACTGGTCAGACACTTCAAGATGGTTACACACTTCAAGATGGTCACACATTCAAGACTGGTCAGAATACTTTCAAGACTGGTCAGACACTTCAAGACTGGTCACACACTTCAAAAACTGGTCAGATACTTCAAGACTGGTCGACACTTCAAGACTGGTCACACACTTAAAGGGACTGGTCACACACTTCAAGACTGGCAGACACTTCAAGACTGGTCACACACTTCAAGACTGGTCCCCACACTTAAAGATGGTCACACACTTCAAGATTTGGTTCCAGTTACTTCAAGGACTGGTCAGAAAACTTCAAGACTGGTCAACACTTCAAGACTGGTCAGACACTTCAAGACTGGTCAGACACTTAAAGGGGAATGGTAGACACTTCAAGACTGGTCAGACACTTCAAGACTGGTCACACACTTCAAGACTGGTCCACACTTAAAGGGATGGTCAGACACTTCAAGACTGGTCACCACTTAAAGACTGGTCAGATACTTCAAGACTGGTCACACACTTCAAGACTGGTCACACACTTCAAGACTGGTCAGACACTTCAAGACTGGTCAGACACTTCAAGACTGGTCAGACACTTCAAGACTGGTCACACACTTCAAGACTGGTCAGACACTTCAAGACTGGTCACACACTTCAAGACTGGTCACACACTTCAAGACTGGTCAGACACTTCAAGACTGATCAGACACTTCAAGACTGGTCACACACTTCAAGACTGGTCAGACACTTCAAGACTGGTCACACACTTAAAGACTGGTCACACACTTCAAGACTGGGTCAGACACTTAAAGACTGGTCAGGAACTTCAAGGGACTGGTCAGATACTTCAAGACTGGTCAGATACTTCAAGACTGGTCAGACACTTCAAGACTGGTCAGACACTTCAAGACTGGTCACACACTTCAAGACTGGTCAGATACTTCAAGACTGGTCAGATACTTCAAGACTGGTCAGACACTTCAAGACTGGTTACACACTTCAAGACTGGTCACACACTTCAAGATGGTCAGATTACTTCAAGATGGTCGGGACACTTCAAGACTGGTCACACACTTCAAGACTGGTCAGATACTTCAAGACTGGTCACACACTTCAAGACTGGTCACACACTTCAAGACTGGTCAGATACTTCAAGACTGGTCACACACTTCAAGACTGGTCACACACTTAAAGGGAACTGGTCAGATACTTCAAGATGGTCAGACACTTCAGACTGGTTCACACTTCAAGATGGTCAGACATTCAAGGACTGGTCAGACACTTCAAGGACTGGTCAGACACTTCAAGAGGGTTTCAGACACTTCAAGATGGTCAGACACTTCAAGATGGTCACCACACTTCAAGAATGGTCAGACATTTCAAGACTGGTCAACACTTCAAGACTGGTCAGATACTTCAAGACTGGTCACACACTTCAAGACTGGTCACACACTTCAAGACTGGTTACACACTTCAAGACTGGTCAGACACTTCAAGACTGGTCAGACACTTCAAGACTGGTCAGACACTTCAAGACTGGTCACACACTTCAAGACTGGTCAGACACTTCAAGACTGGTCACACACTTCAAGACTGGTCACACACTTCAAGACTGGTCAGACACTTCAAGACTGGTCACACACTTCAAGACTGATCAGACACTTCAAGACTGGTCACACACTTCAAGTCTGGTCACACACTTCAAGTCTGGTCACACACTTCAAGAATGGTCACACACTTCAAGACTGGTCAGACAGCTGTTGCGATTCAGCTTCAGAGAGTAAGGTTCATAACATTTAGGAAAGGAGAAAGAAGACTGGAAACATCATAATGAGTCGAGGACAGAGTCTGCAAAGCTTAAGGGATCTAGGGGTAGGCATTATACCAAGCATGTCACCGGAGGCGCACATTAGTTGCATAACCGTAGCTGTGATGCAAATGCACCTTGAGAACGACCTTCACCAACCTTAACGAAATCATTCAGGAACTGCTAAGGAATGCACTCCCAGCATGAAGCCTGGTACACCTTACCAAGCAAGTTCAAGTGGACCAAGTTCAGCGATCACGGAGTTTTGATTAATCCTCTCAAGAGAGGTTCCTTGATGCTGGTGAGGGGCTCTTGATCTAGAGAGCTGGATCTGTGCTCCAGTTCCCTGAATTGAGCGTGATTGCCTTTCATCCCCCTCCCCCTTCCACAGGCGCTGTATGATACTACTAGTTTAGCGCTTCCCATAATAATAATAATTTGACTAATGATTTGTAAGCTCTGTGATAACAATGGGTACATGATAACGATGGCAAAGATACATAGGTGATTCATTGGGTTTCCCCTCACACTGATAGGCTATTGCGGATATGACATAGATGATCCACGGGGACATAGATTAGTATTTGTGAATGTTGCCAGTAATGCTGTGTTACTGTGTTATTGAGGTCGAGGATCTAACTGCAACCACTAGGTGAGTACACACACACACACACACACACACACACACACACACACACACACGACAAGCGGGGTCCCACAGGGGTCAGTCCTAGGACCTGTGCTGTTCTTGGTATACGTGAACGACATAACGGAAGGGATAGACTCAGAAGTGTCCTTGTTTGCAGACGATGTGAAGTTAATGAGAAGAATCGAATCGGACGAGGATCAGGCAGGACTACAAAGAGACCTGGACAGGCTACAAGCCTGGTCCAGCAACTGGCTCCTTGAATTTAACCCTGCCAAATGCAAAGTCATGAAGATTGGGGAAGGGCAAAGAAGACCACAGACACAATATAGTTTAGATGGCCAAAGACTGCAAACCCTCACTCAAGGAAAAAGATCTGGGGGTGAGTATAAAAACCCAGCATATCTCCTGAGGCGCACATCAATCAGATAACTGCTGCAGGGATAGGGCGCCTGGCAAACCTACGGATAGGTTCCGATACCCCAGTAAGGATTCGTTTAAGACTCTGTACACCATCTACGTCAGGCCCATACTGGGTATGCAGCACCAGTTGGAATCACACCTAGTCAAGCACGTCAAGAAATTAGAGAAAGTGCAAAGGTTTGCAACAAGGACTAGTCCCAGAGCTACAGGGATTGTCCTATGAAGAAAGGTTGAGGGAAATCGGCCTGACGACACTGGAGGCCCGGGGGTCAGGGGGGAGACATGATAACGACATATAAATACTGCGCGGAATAGACGAGGTGGACAAAGACGGGATGTTCCAGAGATGGGACACAGACACAAGAGGTCACAATTGGAAGTTGAAGACTCAGATGAATCAAAGGGATGTTAGGAAGTATTTCTTCAGTCATAGAGTAGTCAGGCCATGGAATAGCCTAGAAAGTGATGTGGTGGAGGCAGGAACCATACATAGTTTTAAGGCGAGGTATGATAGAGCTCATGGGGCAGGGAGAGAGAGGACCTAGTAGCAATCAGCGAAGAGGCGGGGCCAGGAGCTGTGAATCGACCCCTGCAACCACAAATAGGTGAGTACAAATAGGTGAGTACACACACACACACACACACACACACACACACACACACACACATATATACAACAGGCCTAGTGTCGAATCGACATGTGCCTAGGACTCTGGTGGCCTGGTGGTTAACGCTCTCGCTTCACACGGTGAGGGCCTGGGTTCGATTCCCAGCCAGAGTAGAAACATTGGACGTGTTTCTTTCCACCTGTTGTCTATGTTCCCCATCAGTAAAATGGGTACCTGGGTGTTAGTCGACTGGTGTGGGTCGCATCCTGGGACACTGACCTAAGGAGGCCTGGTCACAGACCGGGCCGCGGGGGCGTTGACCCCCGGAACTCTCTCCAGGTCTCCAGGACAAAATGGTAACTAACACACACACACTCATATACAACAGGCCTAGTGTCGAATCGACATGTGCCTAGGACAAAATGGTAACACACAGACACACACACACACACACACACACACACTCATATACAACAGGCCTAGTGTCGAATCGACATGTGCCTAGGACAAAATGGTAACACACACACAGACACACACACACACACAAACACTCATATACAACAGGCCTAGTGTCGAATCGACATGTGCCTAGGACAAAATGGTAACTAACTAACTAACTAACAAACAGTCATGGCGTTATCAGGAAGTGGAATAATCTGGAGAGTGTGATGTAGTGAAGGCAGTATCCATACATAGCTTTAAGAAGACAGACGATAAAGTTCTTGAAGCAGGGAGAGAGAGTGGACCTAATAACGACCAGCGAGGAGACAGGGAGCAAGAAGCTGTGACTCGACCCCTGCAACCGCAAATACACATACACGCACACACGCTGGAACATATGGCGTGCGTGTGTTTGTGTCAACATATACAGTGTATGTCGTGACAGAATCAACAGAGTTGATTGGTAGGGAAGGATAATAGCAGTTGTTATGAAGACTGACACAGTAAAGAGTGTTTTGAATGTGTCCTCTTTCACTAGCTTGTTGTTGTTGTGTTCTGCTGGTGATCATTGTACAGCATAATATGTCACTGGAGAGTCTCACCTGGTGAACGCCAGTCACCCACATTTGTATTATTTTAAAACTCAGAATATACGTACAGAATATACGCAAACCATATTTTTGTTCTTGCTCCAGCCAGGAGAGGGTCTTAGATCAGGGACGACAGTGTCAGTGTAGTTTTATCTTCTACCACCAGTGTCTCATTTTCCTCTTATACTGCCAGAATATCTCTTCTACTACCAGTGTCCATCTTCGTTTATCCAGTATCTTAATTTCTTATTAATTCCTGAGTGTCTCATTCTCATTGCTTACCCCCAGTGACTCTATCCTCAGTGTCTCATTCTTTCCTACCCCAGTATCTCATTCTCTTATTCATACCTTTGTGTCTCATTCTCTTCTGCCTCCAGTGTCTCATTCTCTTGTTCAACCTTCAGTGGCTCATTGTAAAGACCAAGTTTAATGTTTAACCCTGATCCACCAATCGATTTCCGCACGGGGGCCAGCCAAGTAGAGAAGCCTCCGTAATATTCTCTCTCTCTCTCTCTCTCTCTCTCTCTCTCTCTCTCTCTCTCTCTCTCTCTCTCTCTCTCTCTATCTCTCTCTATCTCTCTCTATTCTCTCTCTATCTCTCTTCTCTCTCTCTCTCTCTCTCTCTCCTCTCTCTCTCTCTCTCTCTCTCTCTCTCTCTTGTCGTAGCAATAAGTTAAAATGAGTATGTATTTTCTTTAATATTTATTTAAAGGTAACCTGCAGACAATTTCACTGATGCCTCCGCCCTCGCTGCCTTGTTTCGGACCAGTCCTTCTGGTTGATGGCCTGATCAGCCAGGCTCTTGGTGCTAGCAAGCCGCTCGCACTCCAACATACGCACCACAGCCAGGCTGATCAGAGGTTGCCCTGGAGACGCAGGGTGAAGCTGGAACCCCGTGTAACTCAGAGCTTCCATCCGCTCAGCTCATTTGATGTTTCCACTGTTAATTACCATCAACGTATGTTCTAAACCTTGACTGAGTCGCGGGGGCGTTGACCCCTGGAAAACCCTTCTATCTGGAGGGTGTTCCGGGGGTCGACACAGAGAGTAAGAAATGTGTGTTTATTTTCGTAGGAGAGAGAGAGAGAGAGAGAGAGAGAGAGAGGTTCCGAGGTGAAAGAATGAACGTATGAAGTCACTTGTAAGTAGCCAGCCGAGTAAGTGTCTTACATACTGTCAGGATGCTCTACCACTGTATTACCATGGGCCAGTAGGCCTACTTCAGTGCCCCTTCATTTTGATGTAAATTCTAATTTTTTCATGTGTCTGTGATGCCTCCAGTTGCTCCTCTCGTTATTTAGTTGTCTTTTAGCGGTATAAATTTCCGCCACCTGTACTTGCACATATACATAAGTTGGTACCTCGGAAGGTGGTAGCTGGAGAGAACCTGTGAACTGGGACTCAAAATCACATCGGCAGTGTTAGGGAGTAGAACTCTCGAAACCCATCATTGGTATGTCAAAGGTATATTTAAGGGCATTTAAAAAGAAACGTCGTTAATTAAGTCTTTCCTCTGTATGTAACTTGGTAAGTCACTCAGTGATAACGTTGCAACTTTATATAGCTAAGTAGTAAGGGATTTTTAATTTAGCAACTTAGCGACGTGACATGTGATTAATGGAGTAAGTTGATGTCTTGATAATTAGTTACGTTGAAATGTATTAACTTGGGCAACTTATCATCTCAGTAACTTTGGTAGTAAGTTCCCCTTGTTAAACGTCACTGACAACACCAGCTGGAGAGCTGGAAATACCATGTATCACTGTGATACACAGACCTGGTCTGTGATACACAGACCTGGTCTGTGACACACAGACCTGGTCTGGGATACATAGAACTGCTCTGGGATACACAGACCTGGTCTGGGATACACAGACCTGGTCTGGGATACACAG
>NC_069425.1:32057037-32083562 GCF_026875155.1 Cherax quadricarinatus
AGTTTTTAGTCTGTATTAAAGGTATCAAGTGGGAGGATGAAACTCTACTGGCGATGTTACCGAGCTTATCTGGACACATCAGGCCAGGATACAAATACACAAGTGTTGTCCCGCTTCTCAAAAGGAAGAGTCGGAGTAGGGGGGGAAGGATTATAAGGGTAGTGCTGGAGCGGGGGTTAGTAAAGGGAGGCTAGGGGACGTGCAGGTTAGGAGGTAAGGGAGATGTAAGGTGGGAGAAGCTTGGGGAGATGATTTTAATTAGCAAGTCTGGCCCAAAACCGGGCTGCAGGAGTAGGAACACTTCTCGAAACCCATTAAAAGTATATCAAGGGAATTATTGTATACACCTTAAACTCACCAACTGAATATTTTATGCACTCTGTCATACAGAGAAACTAAGTGACTTCATACACAGGATGTGACATTCCATGAGGCCCTGAGCTTCCTAACTCAGTGTTTCCTGGCTACGACCATCAACCACCACACAGGTACTTATATATATTGCTGCGTGGGAAATGTGGGTTGATTGCATGTGGGAGGTTGGAGAGACCGAGTGGAGGAGCTGGGTGGTGGCAGAAGATGGAGGTAGGAGGGAGATATGTAGATGGAGAATATTAGATGGTGATGAAGATGGAGGGGAAGGTATATATAAAGGGACCATTAATAAGCCGCGAATCATTTTCTGGCCAATGATATTACACCTATTTAAGGGTAAGTTTTTGATGTTGATTTCGAATGTCATCGGTTTTGATTGATTGGCTCTAGTTTTTGATAAATTTAATAACCCATTGAAAAACATAAAAGATCTGAAAATCGCATTGATTTTTTTTAGATCATGCAAAATTCAAATGATGTAATAAATAATAGCACGCCATTCTATATAATAACAGATTACCATAGTAAGATAATTCAGATACCACTAATTACCGCATATGAAAACGTACGATTTCTTTTACGTTGGTCATCAGCACAGTTTTGCTGAGTGAGCAGTTGGAAGAGATGATTATTAGTTACCATTGTGCAGCAAGATATATTTTAAGCTTCTGGTGGAGCTCTCTATAAATAGCCACCAATATCCTGGTCGATATTCAAGTCCCATTCGAAGAACAGGTCCAGACATGTTATTGCAGTATACAAGTTCTTCATCTTGGGTGAAGTAAGGTAAGATTTCAACCTCTCTTGTCAGATAAGCTGTTGTTTTAACTTTTTGTTGTAGACAGTTCTTTTCGTTTAGTCTGGCTGCTAAAAGTTCAGATGCTTGCTGTGACAGACTGAGGTCACGTATCAGATCATTAAGTTCTTCTTGGAAGAACTGCTGGGGTGTTAAAATAATTGCTTCATATTCACTTCCACTGCTATCACTTGTGTTACATCATAAACCCCGAATATCTTCAACATCTGACAGTGGAAAGTTAGTGTTGTAAACACTGGTATGGTAACATCTTCACTGTGTGTCACAGGTCTCCTTGATGACTCCAGATCAGAATATTCCCACTTGACTTTCTTATATCGTTTGAAGCCTATCACATTCATCATACAAAAATAATAATCGTCGTGGTGGTTTTCCGGTTCTCTCCTCACCGTAGGAACACCCAAGTTTAAACTTTTCCTTTATCTATTTTTCCACTGTCTTAAGCATTCTACACAGGTTTTTCCCCTCAAGGAAGGTTCCTTGATGTTGGTGAGGGGCTCTTGATTTAGGGAATTGGAACTGTGCTCCAGTTCCCCGAATTAAGCCTGAATGCCTTCCACATCCCCCCCTCGGGCGCTGTATAATCCTACGGGTTTAGCGCTTCCCCTTTGATTATAATAATAATAATACACAGGTTTTACAAACTATGCGGAGAGCCCGAGACTTGTCTTGTTCTCCAAGTGCCACCAAAATAAGCAAGACAAGCTTGTTTTACAAAATTTGGGATGTTTCCTCATTGTTTTTGAAAGAGTATTCACCACATATGTAGCAAAATGCATTGGGATTGTTCAAGCAGACTCTTTGTGATGAACTCATGTTTATCTTGAAAAAAATAACAAAATAAAGATTACAATATTGTCGCTATATAAACGCGTTATGGCTAAGTTCCCTATTAATCGAGGCTAGGTAAGTAATATCTCACAAACTAGAGCCAATTTGAAAAATCTGCTGGCATTTTTGAATTCGGCAACCACAAAATACCCTAAATACCTTCAAATACCTTTGGCAACTATTTTTTTTTTGGTTGACCAGTTGTACGTTCAGATCTGACCGAAACGTCTTCCAGTCTTTTATTTCCAGTTTGCCGGCTGTTAGAAACATCAGCTTGAAAAGTTTCGTTCCAGCAGAGCAGGAGTTACATTATTAAATGTTAGTGATCATTTCTCAGGATGATTCTTTACAAGGGAAGGTTGTGCTGTGCGGGATGAAGGGAGTAGTGAAGGGTACTTGGTAGTGGGATGGAGAGATGAAGGGAGTAGAGAAGGGTGCTTGGTAGTGGGATGGAGAGATGAAGGGAGTAGAGAAGGGTGCTTGGTAGTGGGATGGAGAGATGAAGGGAGTAGAGAACGGTACTTAGTGGCGATGGAGGGAGAGGGTGTAGAGGGAGTCCACAGAACGGAGGGATAGGAGAGATTTGGATGGAGGTAAAAGATGTAGAAGGGAGAAAATCAATGGAGACAAGTAGTTAAAGTTGTAGAATGAAAAAAAAATAATCTGGGGAAGGTACAGTTGAAGTGGAGGTGAAGGGAGAGAGGGAAGGGAGGAGGCGTGAAGGGAATCGAAGAAAGGTAGAGAAGTACCGAGAGGAATATTTGGAACGGGAAGGAGAGTAGACAACAAGAAGGTAACTTAGTGAAGGGGAGGGAGTAGTGAGGGAAGTTATAGAAGGGAGGGAGTAGTGAAGGAAGTTATAGGAGGGCGGGAGTAGTGAGGGAAGTTACAGAAGGGAAGGAGTAGTGAAGGAAGTTATAGGAGGACGGGAGTAGTGAGGGAAGTTATAGGAGGGAGGGAGTAGTGAAGGAAGTTATAGAAGGGAGGGAGTAGTGAGGGAAGTTATAGGAAGGAGGGAGTAGTGAAGGAAGTTATAAAAGGGGAGGGAGTAGTGAGGGAAGTTATAGAAGGGAGGGATTTGAAAAGGAAGTTATAGGGGGGAAAAGGAGTAGTGAAGGAAGCTATAGGAGGGAGGGAGTAGTGAAAGGAAGTTATGGAGGGAGGGAGTAGTGAGGGAAGTTATAGGAGGGAGGGAGTTAGTGAAGGAATTTATAGGGGGAAAGGGAAAGTAGTGAAAGAAGCTATATGAGGGAGGGAGGGAGTGTAAAGGGAAAGGTTATAGGAGGGAGGGAGTAGTGTGGGAAGTTGTAGAGGGGGGGAAGTTATAGAGGGGGGAGGAAAAGTAAAGGAAAGTTATGGGAGGGGAGGGAGTAGAGGAAGAAGTTATAGGAGGGAGGGAAGTAGTGAAGGAAGTTATAGGAGGGGAGGGAATTTAGTGAAGGAAGGTATGGAGGGAGGGAGTAGTGAAGGAAGTTATAGGGGGGGGAGTAGTGAAGGAAGGTATAGGAGGGGGGAGTGTGAAGGAAAGTTATAGGAGGGAGGGAGTAGTTGAGGGAAGTTATAGAGGAGGGAGGGAAAAGTGAGGATGTTTTGAGGGGGGGGGTAGAGGAAGAAGTTATAGGAGGGAGGGAGTAGTGAAGGAAGTTTTAGGAGGGAGGAGTAGTAAAGGGAAGTTATAGGAGGGGGGAAGTAGTGAGGGAAGTTGTAGAGGGAGGGAGTAGTGAGGGAAGTTATAGGGGGAGGGTGGGAGTAGTGGGGGAAGTTTTAGAGGAGGGAGGAAAAGTAAAGGGAAAGTTACAGGAGGGAGGGAGTAGTGAAGGAAGTTTAGGGGGAGGGAGTAGTGAAGGAAGTTATAGGAGGGAGGGAGTAGTGAGGGAAGTTATAGGAGGGAGGGAGTAGTGAAGGAAGTTATAGGAGGGAGGGAGTAGTGAGGGAAGTTATAGGGGGGGAGGGAGTAGTAGTGAAGGAAGTTATAGAAGGGAGGAAAGTAGTGAGGGAAGTTATAGGAGGGAGGGAGTAGTGAGGGAGTTATAGGAGGGAAGGAGTAGTGAAGGAAGCTATAGGAGGGAGTAGTGAAGGAAGTTATAGGAGGGAGGGAGTAGTGAGGGAAGTTATAGGAGGGAGGGAGTAGTGAGGGAAGTTATAGGAGGGAGGGAGTAGTGGAGGGAAGTTATAGGGGGGGAGGGAGTAGTAAAAGAAGTTATAGGAGGGAGGGAGTAGTGAGGGAAGTTATAGGAGGGAGGGAGTAGTGAGGGAAGTTATAGGAGGGAGGGAGTAGTGAGGGAAGTTATAGGAGGGAGGGAGTAGTGAAGGAATTTATAGGAGGGAAGGAGTAGTGAAGGAAGCTATAGGAGGGAGGGAGTAGTGAAGGAAGTTATAGGAGGGAGGGAGTGGGAAAGGAGTGTATAGGAGGGAGGGATTAGTGAAGGAAGTTATAGGAGGGAGGGAGTAGTGAAGGAAGTTATAGGAGGGAGGGAGTAGTGAAGGAAGTTATAGGAGGGAGGGGGAAGTAGTGAAAGAAGTTATAGGAGGGAGGAGTAGTAAAGGAAGTTATAGGAGGGAGGGAGTAGTGAGGGAAGTTATAGGAGGGAGGGAGTAGTGAGGGAAGTTATAGGAGGGAGGGAGTAGTGAAGGAATTTATAGGAGGGAAGGAGTAGTGAAGGAAGCTATAGGAGGGAGGGAGTAGTGAAGGAAGTTATAGGAGGGAGGGAGTAGTGAGGGAAGTTGTAGAGGGAGGGAAGTTATAGAGGAGGGAGGGAAAAGTGAAGGAAGTTATAGGAGGCAGGGAGTAGAGGAAGAAGTTATAGGAGGGAGGGAGTAGTGAAGGAAGTTATAGGAGGGAGGGAGTAGTGAAGGAAGGTATAGGAGGGAGGGAAAGTGGAAAGGGAAAGTTATAGGAGGGAGGGAGTAGTGAGGGAAGTTATAGAGGAGGGGGGGAAAAAGTGAAGGAAGTTTTAGGAGGGGAGGAGTAGAGGAAGAAGTTATGGAGGGAGGGAGTGTGAAGGAAGTTATAGGAGGGAGGGAGTAGTGGGGAATTTTGTAGAGGGAGGGAGTAGTGAGGGAAGTTATAGGGGGAGGGAGGGAGTAGTGAGGGAAGTTATTAGAGGGAGTAGTGAGGGAAGTTTTTGAGGGAGGGAGGGAGTAGTGAGGGAAGTTTAGAGGGTTTGAGGGAGTAGTGAGGGAAGTTATAGAGGGAGGTAGGGAGTAAGGGAAGTTATAGAGGGAGGGAGGGAGTAGTGAGGGAAAGTTATAGAGGCAGGGAGGGAGTAGTGGGGAAGTTATAGGGAGGGAGTAGTGAGGGAAGTTATAGGGGAGTAGTGGAGGGAAGTTATAGAGGGAGTGTGAGGGAAGTTATAGAGGGAGGGAGTTAGTGAGGGAGTTTTTAAGGGGGGAGTGTGAGGGAAGTTCTAGAGGGGGGGAAAAGTAGTGAGGGAAGTTATAGAGGGAGGGGGTAGTGAGGGAAGTTATAGAGGGAGGGAGTAGTGAGGGAAGTTATAGAGGGAGGGAGTAGTGAGGGAAGTTATAGAGGGAGGGAGTAGTGAGGGAAGTTTTAGAGGGAGGGAGTAGGGGGGGAAAGTTTGAGGGAGTGAGAAGTAGTGAGGGAAGTTTATAGGGGAGGGAGTAGTGGAGGGAAGTTATAGAGGGAGGGGGGTAGTGAGGGAAAAGTTATAGAGGGAGGGAGTAGTGAGGGGAAGTTATAGAGGGAGGGAGTAGTGGGGGGGAAAGTTATAGGGGGAAAGGGAGTAGTGAGGGGGAAGTTATAGAGGGAGGGAGTAGTGAGGGAAGTTATAGAGGGAGGGAGTAGTGAGGGAAGTTATAGAGGGAGGGAGTAGTGAGGGAAGTTATAGAGGGAGGGAGTAGTGGGGGAAGTTATGAGGGAGGGAGTAGTGAGGGAAGTTACGGAAACATTACGTTGTCTTTCCAATCAATACCTCGACAATTATTTAAAAATTCATGGAAATGATGAGTGGGGATGGAGAACGTGAGGGAGAAAATGATGAGGGGGGGTGGAGGAACGTGGGGGAGAAAATGTTTGAGTGGGGGTGGAGGAACGTGAGGGAGAAAATGATGAGTGGGGGATGGATGGAACGTGAGGGAGAAAAAATGATGAGTGGGGGATGGCAGGAACGTGAGGGAAAATGATGAGTGGGGGATGGAGGAAGTGAGGAGAAAATGATGAGTGGGGGGATGGAGGAACGTGAGGGAGAAAATGATGAGTGGGGGATGGAGGACTGAGGGAGAAATGATGAGTGGGGGATGGAGGAACGTGGGGAGAAATGATGAGTGGGGGATGAGGGGAACGTGAGGGAAAAAATGATGAGTGGGGATGGAGGAAAAACGTGGAAGGAGAAATGTTTGAGGGGGGGATGGAGGAACGTGAGGGGGAAAAATGAGTGGGGGTGGAGGAACGTGAAGGTAGAAAATGATGAGTGGGAGTGGAGGAACGTGAGGGAGAAAATGATGAGTGGGGGTGGAGGAACGTGAGGGAGAAAATGATGAGTGCGGGATGGAGGAACGTGAGGGAGAAAATGATGAGTGGGGGTGGGGGAACGTGAGGGAGAAAATGATGAGTGGTGATGGGGGAACGTGAGAGGAGAAAATTTTGAGTGGGGGATGGAAGGAACGTAGAGGGTGAAAATGATGAGTGGGCGAATGGAGGAACGTAGAGTAAGGAGGAAATGAGGAGTGGGGATGGGGAACGTGAGGGAGAAAATGATGAGTGGGGATGGAAGGAACGTGAGGGAGGAAAATGATGGTGGGGATGGGGGAAAGTTGAGGGGGAAGAATGATGAGTGGGGAGGGGCAACGTGAGGGAGAAAGAATGATGAGTGGGGATGGCGGGAACGGAGGCGAGAAATTGATGACGGGGGGATGGAAGGAACGTGAGGGAGAAAATGATGATGACTGGAGCAAGTGTGAGGGAGAAAATGATGTGTGGTGGGAATGGAGGAAAGTGAGGAGAAAATGATGAGTGGGGGATGGAGGAACAGTGAGGGAGAAAATGATGGAGTGGGATGGAGAACGCCGTGAAGGAGAAAATGATGAGTGGGGGATTGGAGGAACGTGAGGGGATAAATGAGTGGGGGTGGAGGAACGTGAGGTAGAAATGATGAGTGGGGGTGGCACGGAACGTGAGGGAGTAAATGATGAGGGGATGAGGGAACACGTGAGGGAGAAATGATGAGTGGGGTGGAGAACGTTGAGGGGAGAAAATGATGAGTGGGGATGGGGGAACGTGAGGGAGAAAATTATGAGTGGGGATGGTGGCAGTCGAGGGAGAAAATGATGCGTGGGGGATATGGAGGAACGTGAGGGAGAAAATGAGGAGTGGGGATGGGGGAAAGTGAGGGAGAAAATGGATGGAGTGGGTTGGGGGCGGGGGGAACGTTAGGGCGGAAAAATGATGAGTGGGATGGGCAAACGTTGAGGGAGAAAAATGATTGGTGGGGGATGAGAGGGAACGTGTGGGAGGGAGAAAATGATGAGTGGGGATGGAGGAACGTGATGGGAGAAAATGATGAGGGGGGATGGGGCAACGTAGAGGGAGGAATATGATGAGTGGGGAGGATGGAGGGGAACGTGGGAGGAGAAAATGATGAGTGGGGATGGAGGAACGTGAGGAGAAAATGATGGTGGCGGTTGGAGGGAACGTGAGGGAGAAAATGATGACGTGGGGATGGGGGAACGTGAGGGGGGGAAAATGATATGAGTGGGGGGGATGGGGAGGAACTTGTAGGGAAATTACAAAAAATAGGGATTTATTAGCTTGATGGAGACTTGGAAACATCCAACAAACTTAGACGAGAGGGAGGACAGGATGAGACACAGATGGAGGGAAACGTCAGACATTAAAGAGAGGGGAGGCAGAAATGGGTGAAATGATTATGGGAACCGAGAACGTGAGGAGAAAATGAGACGTTATGGGAAACTTTTGAGAATATGAGTGGGCGTTTTGGCCAGGAACTTGTAGTAATTACAAAAAATAGGGAAGGTTTGAGGGAGATTGGAAACATCTTAAAAAACTAGAGGGATGTGATGAGTCCACAGTCTGCCGAGGGTTCTCATGATCTTTACAGAAGAACGCGGGCTTGTGTTGAAAGTGTGCGCGCTGAAAAAAGACATTTCCAAATTTGTAAAAGGTATTTATTCTTTCTGTCCAGAAATTCGTATTTCAGTGGAGGTAGGACTGAGGTAATCGTCTTTCCAGAGTGGGGTTTTGTATAGTCCTTCTTGATTTATAATGCGGCTGGGAACAGCCTTATAAACACCCAGATGTGTATTATTCTTTACTGTGAATAATAGGTGTATGGCTTTAAGGGGGACCTGCGCGTAAGTATCGATGGTGTATGACCTTATTAAGCCAAAGTTACACAAATGTAATTTATTGTGGTGGGGGTATAGGTATATGCGGTTAATACCCGTGTTACTGTCTAGGTTTTATAAAAGAAATTATAAAATAATTTTTGAGGTGAAATATATTCCGAAACTCCTTTTTTCTCTCTTACTGATACTGCGTTTAGGATTTATAACACTTACTTTGACTAAAGCCCCCTTATACTTTTTCTCTCTCTCTCCTTCCCGCACTTTCCAGATTTCAATAACCTATTCCAGTCTTGGAAGGAAACCTTAACTTTCGCTGTCCCTTAAATGCTTCCGCTATTCTCTATTGACAATTGGTAATACCCAAGGGGACTATGAATTCCCAGCTCAGCGGGAGGACACTGAAGTTGTCGCAGCTGTTGAACCCTACTGAATCTCTGAGCTCATTGAAAACTTGAAGTCTCCCAGCTCAGTCTGGACACTACTGAAGTCTCCCAGCTCAGTCTGACACTACTGAAGTCTCCCAGTTTAGGCTGGCACATTTCATCACTTTGTATGTGACCCACCTTGTGTGAGGGAATATGACAGGGAAACTTTGCTCCTGTTTAACTGTCACACAGGTCCCCCTGTGTAACTGTCACACAGGATAGGGTAGCGGCACACTACTGGTGTGTCAGAAATTTGCTAAATAAAAACAATTTTCAGAGCTTCCCTCTCGCCCTCTGCCGGGGCTCGGCTGCAACATATGTGTACATCATCCATCCAATCAATATTGATAATTGTCGTAGTAGCGGCTAGCTGATTGGCTACTGTGTTTGAGTCAGGTCTCTCTTTGCTGTGCCTTAGTTGACTATCTCTGACTGCTGTGACTTAGATGACTGTCTTTGCTGTGCCTTAGGTGGCTGTCTGTTCAATGCTGTGCCATGTGGCTGTCTCTGCTGTGCCGTAGATGACTGTCTCTGCTGTGCCGTAGATAACTGTCTTTTGTTGTGCCTTAGGTGACTGTCTCTTGACTGGTATGTCTTGGGTGACTATCTCTGTGACTGATCTGTTTGAGTCAAGTGACTCTGTCTATAGCTGCTCTGTTAATATCCTTGCACTCCGGCAGGATAACTGATCTTTTCTGACTCACGAACGCGTTGACAGGTAAATCTTACGAACTTCTGCTTATGTTCAATATACACAGGCCTTTACTTTCCGCGTGTTGCTTAATAGTTCTTAATCTCGCAATGTTTCCAACCTAAGAGGCCTGGTCTGAGACCGGGCCGTAGGGGAGATGCTTCCCAGAACCACTGATGGATAACAGATGACTGTCTCAGAGCACTGCGACCCTTCACGAATAACAAATTTAGAGAGGAAAGTTTTAGACGTTTCGCTCCTTCCTGGAGAGCTCTTGTTCCCCCCCCCCTCTCTCTCTCTCTCTCTCTCTCTTTCTTTCTCTCTGTTGTGACTTGTCGTCAGTGTAATACGTATGTAGTATATGTTGTTATAACTCTATAGTCAGGCTCCCTGGCCAAGCTTTAAGTCACGTGACCCCTCCCCCCCCTCGCATTATACATATTGTCGACATAACAAAGGTCCAGGAAGGACCGAAAAAACACACAGCATAAGCGGCTATTATATAACGCTTTCGCTCAAGGAGAGCGCAATCACAACTTTTCGCCCAAGAGAAACCTTATAACTTGATAATTCTCCCCTAGAGCGAAATGTTATAGTAACGGCTTATGCTTCCTCATGTCCTTCCACGTGCATAATTACGCTCTCTCTGCTTCTTGCACACACCAACAACCTGGTTGACCAGGTCAACAGCTTGCTTATGTTGATTGGTTAATGGGGTTTAAAGCCTGTCGACTACACTAGGGTCATTAAGGCGGCACATAATCCACCACCAGACCAAAAACACTTGTATCCCTAAAATATATAATTAAAGTAAGTTTTCAGTGTATATACACACTGAGACGCGCACGTCTCTGTGTGTTGAAAAATTATATAAAATACTGACACTCTGAAGCAAAATTCTTCTCCATGCTGAGGGACTGATCACCTCAGAACTGCGTCTTCAAGGGTGATGGACTGATTGTATCGTCTACACATCTCTACTGCTGCTGCTAACTCTTCTGTTCTTGACTGAAGAAGCCTACTGTATACTGTAGGCGAAACGTTTCGGAATAAAGACACATTTGCAACAGTTGGGTATCTGTATTGTTAAATACAGAGGCAGCAGTTGTAATAGTGAATTGGAGAATATGTAATCAGTCCCTCAACTTTGGAGAAATAGTATTTGAGGTGATCAGTCCCTCAGCTGGGAAGGGATCAGCTCCTTGGAGCTGAACTCTTCCCCACCTAAAGAATAGGTGTATACCTTACCTTTGATGAGTTTCGAGAGTCTTTCTACTCCCAGAAACAAGTTACAAGAACCTTCCTTATCTCTCTCTCTCTCTCTCTCTCTCTCTCTCTCCTCTCTCTCTCTCTCTCTCTCTCTCTCTCTCTTTCTCGGACAGAGGGTCGTGGTAAAATATTGACTCATTGGGTAGTGATTCAGGTGTTAAACTGTGTAAATATTGCCAGAGGAGCGAGTGAGCACACAAGGTTGGTCTGAGACTGTGGTCTGCTGCTGGGACCCGTCACGCAAGCAACTGACCAGGCAACAAGCTAGGAGGCAGACCCCCCTTTCCCGGTCCCCGGAAGGAAGGCAGGTGGCAGATCAGTGTGAGAGGCAGCAGCGCAAGCAGTGCAGCAGGTAAATAGACAGGCAGGCAAGTGGTTAGAAAGATATGCAGGCAGACAAGCATTTAATAGAGTATGCAGCCAGTTAGTAAAGTAGGCAGGCACGCAGGTAGCGAGTTAGTAAAGTAGGCAGGCAAGCAGGCAGCGAGTTAGTGAAGTAGGCAGGCAAGCAGGCAGCCAGTTAGCAAAGTAGGCAGGCAAGCAGGCAGCGAGCTAGTAAAGTAGGCAGGCAAGCAGGCAGCCAGTTAGTAAAGTAGGCAGGCAAGCAGGCAGCGAGTTAGTGAAGTAGGCAGCAGTCATTGAAGTAGGCAGGCAGGGAGTTACCTGTCAGGAATACAGCAATCAGACATATAAGAAAGCAAGCAAACAAACACATCTGCACACGCACTGGCTAAGATGAAAGACGAGCATATGATCAGGACATAGAAAATACTCTAGGACAGAATAGTTAGATAAACACCAAGACATAGATGAACGGTCAAGCAAGTTATACAGACGTTATTATGCAGCTTTCTATAACGAAACATAAATAAGCAAGTGGAAAGAGCTGGGAAATAGTAAAAGATGAGTGAGTCTCTGAGGTGACTGAATGCTGAAGTAGAATAGAGGTTACCCACGAAAGTTAATCGATAGTTGAAAGACGCTCCCAAGAGCGGCAACTCGACCCCCACAAACTCAAGGAGGCAATTACTAATATGCAGTTGCATATTTTCCTTAACTCTCTTTCTCTCTGTCTCTGTCTCTGTCTGTTCTGTCTGTCTCTCTTTTTTTTTTTTTTTTTTTTTTTTTACACAGGGTTTGACAAGGTTAAGGATCCCTAGCTTTATTGACAGCTATATTACAGGTTAAGGATTCCTAACTTTATTGGCAAGCTAAGAGCTGTTACCTACATCAGCTCATTTGAAAGCATTTTTATTGTTATGAGACATACAAGTACGGGACAGGATGAAGTTGGAGCCATCTGTGGGCCAGCATTTTCATTTGATCAACTGACTTTATCTCGTTGACATCATTATGCTGTACGAATGTGTTCCATACTCGAGTCATCCTGGGTATGTATGATCTCAGATGGAGTGATGTTCTGGAGAAGGGTACAGCCAGAGTGAAGTTGCTGCTTTTCTGCCCGTCTTGTGGCATAAAAGCTTGTTTCACGCTGTCCTCGAAGTGGATCCAAGTGTGGTATTTTGACAATATTGGCCTTGTACATAACAGTAAGGCCACCCACATCCCTCCTATGTTGAAGGCTCTGCTGAAATGACAGATCTATCCAGGATGGGTCCAGGCGAGAGATGAGACGTCTTGCTCTGTTCTCTACTCTGTCAAGCAGTCGCAGATGAGAGGGGGGGGCAGGCAAACCAAGAAGTGAAGCATACTCAAGGTGTGAGCGTACTTGTGCCTCGTACAGGATCTTGCAACCCCTACTGTCAAGCAGATACGAGATACGGCGAAGTGCTGTAAGCTTCCTGGCTGCCTTGTTTGCAAGATTTACAACATGGTTCTTCATGGTTAGTTTGGAGTCAAATTTCACCCCAAGGATATCAACTTCTTCTCCAGGTGCCAACATCGTCCCATTCATCCTTACTACTGCACAAGCATTACCATCATGGTGCCTAGAGACGATCATCATTTGCGTTTTCTCAGGTGCAAATGTTACTTGCCATCTATTTCCCCAAGCTGATATAGCTCTCAGCTGGTGATTGATGTAGCTTAGAGCAGCTGGCATTTCTTCTCTTGGATAAGTGAATGTCAGTGTACAGTCGTCTGCATATGCATGTGATTCTGGATGAGATGAAGAAGGTCGTTGAAGTAGACATTCCAAACAGTGGACCAGCACGCTTCCTTGTGGAACGCTTGCCCCAATAGGATGCCTTGCTGATTCCGTTCCATTGAGGACTACACTTAGAGATCTACCATGAAGGTAATCACTGAGGAGACATAGCGTAGAGCCTGCAATTCCAGTGCTTGAAGTTTTGCTAAGAGGCCCTGGTGCCACACCGGTCGAAAGCGCCAGCAATGCCAGTGCTACCACACAGCTGACTTTGGATTCATCCAGTGGACTGGTGCCACTTAGTGGAGAGGTTTAACAACAGATCAGCAGCAGAGTAACCTTTCCTGAAGCCATATTGACGATCACAAAGTAGTGAGTGGTAGTAAAAAAAATCTGTCATTTGTCTTGAGATTATTGTCTCAGGGATCTTACCAGTGATTGACAGGAGTGACACTGGTCTGTAGTTGCTGATTTCTGCTCTGCTCTTCTTTTTGTGAACAGGGACTACATTTGCCTCTTTCCATGGAGAGGGCCATTTACACTGTACTAGGCAGTGCTGAAAGATGCGAGTTAGAGGTGCTGCTAGCTGGTCTGCACATCTTGGTCAAGTGATTTAAGAAGGAAATGCACCTCCTCCTGCCTTATTGTCACCACTGACAGTTTTGACACAGTTCTTGCAGCTAGCCAAGGAGGGTCCCTGCTGGATCAGGAACTTGCATTTTGGTTAGCAAAGTGTTCAGCAAAGAGGTCCGCCTTCTCTTGACTACTAGTAGAGGTGGTCCATCCTGTCGATTTAGAGGTGGAATAAGTTCATCAGGCAGATAACCTTGTCTGTCCTTGACCAGGGACCACCAGGTTTTGGAGCCTACCCTACCTGATGCTAACTTTCTTTTCAAGTGTCACCACCTCCCATTTAGCAATGGCACCACTTTTTGAACACTCAACCCCATATGACCTACTAGGCTTTGCATGATGGCAAGTTCCTGTTACTAGGTGGTAGGATGTCTCTTATACTACTTCGCACAGTGCTTTGTACTTAGGCAGTAGTAGCCTCATCTACAACGAAAGCCAACCATCAAAATGGACTGATCTGTAGGCTTTTGTATACATGGCGGTGAGGAATGTTCTGTGCAGATTAAAATGTGTCCAGTGAAGGCTTCATTGGTTGTCAACATCCCACTGGAGAAGAACATTCCAGTCTGTGGCGAGCACAGACAAGGGCTGGCCAATTCCTCTTTCCCATAGCCAGTTGTGCGTGTGGATCTCACCTCGTTCTGTTGGATCTTTAAGTGTGTATAAAACAGCTTGTGGTCAGACAGATCCAACGTAGCCGAGGGTTGACAAGTGACTAGCCTTCTGCAGAATCCTCATAGGTGTCAAGGAGGAGCCCAGATATGAGATGGAATCAACAAAGTTTCTAATGTCAACAATGCAAGAGGTCCCAGTCAAAGTTCACTGTTAAGGAGCTGGTGAGGTCACCAACATTAAATGTTGACAGTGTGTTGTAGCAGAAGGGATCAATATTTCCATTAGGAAGTTGATAGGTCTGCATGTTGCCACTGAGGTCTGTTACATTGCACATGCAAGTACAGGTACTAGTGTTTATAAGTAGCTTGAAGACATCATTTAAGATGTGTAGGAGTGGCAACATCATGTGCAGGCATGAACACTTTTAGGAAGCACACAGCAACACCACCTCCTTGCCCTTGCCTGTCTATCTCATCCTGAGGTGTATCCGCATAGTTCTTAGCCAAATTTTCTGGAGTCTGCATCCAAAAATTTCAACAACAGCTATCATTCGGGAGTCGAGTGTTCACAAAGCTATGGTGTGATCTCAACATTAGTAATGAAACCTCCTATGTTGGTGCTGAGACTGGCTCCTCAGATGAAGTGTCAGCTTGGGTGGTGGGTGGTAGGGAATGTAGTGCCTGCCTTGAGAGAGGTAGGGTACTGAGCAGCTGCAGGATGTAGGTCAGTGGTCTTGTATAGGCCACATTCCCCACGCTGCTGGGCTAGCGAGTAGCTACGTGGGTGACGTGTGAGAGTGTTACCATTCAAACCTGCTGTTGTCTTCGCAGAAAGGATTCATAAACAGGATAGTGCCCTGTCTGTCAGTTCTTTTTCTTCGACACTGGTCCTCCTTTGTCTTTCTTGTGGCAGTAACTACACTGGTACTCGAGGAGTTGTGTGGCCTGGAGGGTGGACAGGATTTTTTGCCCTCTCTGTGTTTCGCAGATTTGTCCTCGATTCTGCCGCTGGAACTGTGTTAGTGGAGGGTGAGCGGCTGTAATGTCTTCCTCCTCCCGTCTCCTCCACGTTCCTCCTCACGTCCTCTACCCTGCCCTCTCCAGTTCTGACGATGTGTCCTGCTGTTCGTACTTCGGCGCGTAGGTGATCGTGCAATGTAGTTCCCTGATCACTAACTGCCCGTTCTCTGGTGGAGAACTCCTGGCTCAGACTTCTGCTCGAGCACTACTACCAGATTCTCTCTCTCTCTCTCTCTCTCTCTCTCTCTCTCTCTCTCTCTCTCTCTCTCTCTCTCTCTCTCTCTCTCCTCCATATAGTACACAGTTGACAACACACATGAAAAAGGATTCCAAACGGCTGCCATTGATTATTGGTTGCGTATTTATGTGGATGATTTTTATAGACGGCTGGCGGTGTAGGAGATTGTGGGAGGTATGCTAGGAATATGTGGTGGGAATGTTGCAATGTGTAGGATGGAATGTTGGGAATGTATGGGCAAGATTGGTAGGTATATTATGGTTGGAATGAATGTCGGGTGGGTGTGACTATGTGGGCTGGAACGGTAGCATTGTATGGGTGGAAATGATGGGAATGTATGTGTATTGGAATGGTGGTTATATGAGGGGTCAGAATGTTGGGAATTTGTGGTTGGAATGTTTGGATGTGTGGAATAGAATGTTAGGGATGTGTGGGATGGAATTATGGAAATGTGCTAGATGGAGTGGTAGTAACGATGGTAGTGAGTGTGGGTGGGGTTGAAAATTGTTGCAACGTATAGGTAAGATTGATGGGAATGTGTGATGGAAAACGGCCAAGGTGTACGAGGAACGCGGGAGACGTGTTGGAGATATAGAGAAGAATGTTGAAGATGCCTAAAAGAATGTTGGAATAGCTTTAAGTGAATGTGGTAACATTGATGTATTTGGGCGGAGGAATGTTTTTTGTCTTGAGGAATTTTGGTGTGTGTGTGTGTGTGTGTGTGTGTGTGTGTGTGTGTGTGTGTGTGTGTGTGTGTGTGTGTGTGTGTTTATACTAACCGTAGCCCACTGGGTTGTATATAAATTTTAACATGGTATCGATTTGGATTTTCCTAATTAAATTCAGCGCTAATTAATGAATGTGTTTGAGAGAGGGCACATCAAACGCTCTTGGTTCAGAGGTACTAGTACCCTTGATGTAGGGGTTCCAGAACCTTTGGCTTAAGAGTCCTTGTACTCTCGGTGTAGCAGTTAAGGTTTTCTTGATGCAGTAATACTTGCACTCTTCATGAAGGAGTCTTGGTACTATTGATGTAAAAATTCTAGTTCCTTTAATTTCAACATGTTATTATTCTTGATGTAGAAGTTATAATGCCCTTGACGTAGTTGTCTAGTATCACACACACACACACACACACACACACACACACACACACACACACAACACACACACACACCACACACACACACACACACACTACAAAATTAGGAGACCTGAGTTAGAATTCTGAACGACCATAGAGGTGGAGGAGGAGTTCGTTGTTTCCTGGTCCACTGTATATATAATGCCGTGGTTGTGGGTTCTGTGAGACACGCCTCTAGTTTAGCTCCATCCTGAGGTGAATGGTAAAGAGAGCAGCACTGCTTCTGAGTCCAGCCTGGAGTTCTAACGAAGACATGCCGAAAGCGGAATGCGGATTAGAAATCAAAATGCTTGGTGGTGAGTACTTTGTTGGGGAACGACGCGGAGCCTCCTGACATTGGCTTATTCCTTGACACAGACCTACCTCCTGAAACAGACCCCATCCCCTCCTGACACTTACCTACCCCAGCAAGGTTTTTACACCTTTTCGACATTTTAATGTGAAAGGTGTATTTTTTGTTGCACAGTTAAATTTAAAGGCTGAGAGCTTCTATTCTGCTACAACTTATTTCAAGCTAAGAGCTGTTATCCTGCCTCAGCTGATTTACAAGCTAAGAGCTGTTATCCTGCCTCAGCTGATTTACAAGCTAAGAGCTGTTATCCTGCCTCAGCTGATTTACAAGCTAAGAGCTGTTATCCTGCCTCAGCTGATTTACAAGCTAAGAGCTGTTATCCTGCCTCAGCTGATTTACAAGCTAAAGCTGTTATTCTACTCAGTGATTTACAAGCTAAGAGCTGTTATCCTGCCTCAGCTGATTTACAAGCTAAGAGCTGTTATTCTTCCTCAGCTGATTTACAAGCTAAGAGCTGTTATCCTACCTCAGCTGATTTACAAGCTAAGAGCTGTTATCCTACCTCAGCTGATTTACAAGCTAAAAGCTGTTATTCTACCTCAGCTGATTTACACGCTAAGAGCTGTTATCCTACCTCAGCTGATTTACAAGCTAAGAGCTGTTATCCTACCTCAGCTGATTTACAAGCTAAGAGCTGTTATCCTACCTCAGCTGATTTACAAGCTAAGAGCTGTTATCCTACCTCAGCTGATTTACAAGCTAAAAGCTGTTGTCCTACCTCAGCTGATTTACACGCTAAGAGCTGTTATCCTACCTCAGCTGATTTACAAGCTAAGAGCTGTTATCCTACCTCAGCTGATTTACAAGCTAAAAGCTGTTATCCTACCTCAGCTGATTTACACGCTATGAGCTGTTATCCCACTTCAGTTCATTTACAAGCTAAGAACTATTATCCTATTATCCCTTTATCGGATCATATCCGACTACCTCCTATTCCCCAGATGCTGTATAACCCTGAGCTGTCCTATGAATAGATTTAGATATTTTGCCGCAGACGAGGCTAGTTTATGGTGTACCCCGCGTCCATCCATGCAGGATAGCAAAGGCCCTTAAAAGGGGTACATCTAGATATGTTTAAAATTGATGTTTTACCTGTTGCAAGGAAATTTAGAATATTTATTGGAAATGTCTGTTGTCTTAGTTTCATTAATAATAATAATTAAAATAATTTTATTATTGTTAAATTTAAAGAAATGTTAGATAAAATAGTTGCCACATTCTGGCTGCAAATCTCACATGTGCCGGCTAACTTAAGGAATATTCTAGGTAGGTGATAAGACTGAGCCAGTAGTGCGGCGCTGGTAACCTGACACACTACTCTTCAGTATTAAACTGCTACTACTGCTACTACTACAACTGCAGTCTACTACACAACAACAACAACAACAACAACAACACACACAACAACAACAACAACATACAACAACAACTACTACTACTACTACTACTACTACTACTACTACTACTACAACTGCTGCTACTACACACTTTCTCAGTATCTGTTAACCTGTATACGCTGAAGAAGCTGCAGTGCGGGCGAACAACTTCACAGTAGACTACTCAATTTGCACGATTTCTATTATCTGTTTATACTGAATACATATAATGACAGTCTGACATGATGATATACGAGTCTGATATGAACAGGCGAGTCTGACATGATGAATGGCGGTTTAGACATGATGAAATGGCGAGTATTGACATGATAAAGGCGAGTTGACTGATGAAATGGCGAGTTTGACAGATGAAATGCGAGTCTGACAATGAAATGACGAGTCTGACTTATTGTTATACGACATACATGAAAATGACGAGTCTGATATGATGAAATGACGAGTCTGACATGATGAAATGACGAGTCTGACATGAAATGACGAGTCTGACATGAAATGACGAGTCTGACATGATGAGATGACGAGTCTGACATGATGAAATGACGAGTCTGACATGAAATGACGAGTCTGACATGAAATGACGAGTCTGACATGATGAAATGACGAGTCTGACATGAAATGAAGAGTCTGACATGATAAAATGACGAGTCTGACATGAAATGAAGAGTCTGACATGATGAAATGACGAGTTTGACATGATAAAATGATGAGTTGACATGATTATGGATATCTTCATTCATCGTGATGGTGTGTGTTGTTGCTGGCGAGGAGCATGATCCAGGAACTGATCAGGCTGTATCCATCCCAATCACCCCAGAGCTGTATAATAATTCTGAAACGTAAAGCAAATGTACATTTGGTAGTGTCTGTTATAACTTATACTAGTGTCTGTTATAACTTATACTAGTGTCTGTTATAACTTATACTAGTGTCTGTGAACTTATACTGTGTCTGTTAGAACTTATACAGATGTCTGTTATAACTTATACAAGTGTCTGTTATAACTTATACCAGTGTATGTTAAACTTATAACTAGTGTCTGTTATAATTTACTAGTGTCTGTTATAACTTATACTAGTGTCTGTTATAACTTATACTAGTGTCTGTTAGAACTTATACTAGTGTCTGTTAGAACTTAACTAGTGTCTGTTATAAACTTATACTAGTGTCTGTTATAACTTATACTAGTGTCTGTTAGAACTTATACTAGTGTCTGTTAGAACTTATACTAGTGTCTGTTATAACTTATACTAGTGTCTGTTATAAACTTTATACTAGTGTCTGTTAGAACTTATACTAGTGTCTGTTAGAACTTATACTAGTGTCTGTTATAACTTATACTAGTGTCTGTTATAACTTATACTAGTGTCTGTTAGAACTTATACTAGTGTCTGTTAGAACTTATACTAGTGTCTGTTGTAACTTATACTAGTGTCTAGAACTTATACTAGTGTCTGTTAGAACTTATACTAGTGTCTGTTATAACTTACACTAGTGTCTGTTATAACTTATACTAGTTCTGTTATAACTTTTATGTCTGTAGTAACTTATACTAGTGTCTAGTAGAACTTATACTAGTGTCTGTTATAACTTATACTAGTGTCTAGTAGAACTTATACTAGTGTCTGTTATAACTTATACTAGTGTCTGTTATAACTTACACTAGTGTCTGTTATAACTTATACTAGTGTCTGTTATAACTTATACTAGTGTCTAGTAGAACTTATACTAGTGTCTGTTATAACTTATACTAGTGTCTGTTATAACTTATACTAGTGTCTGTTAGAACTTATACTAGTGTCTGTTATAACTTATGCTAGTGTCTGTTATAACTTATACTAGTGTCTGTTATAACTTATACTAGTGTCTGTTATAACTTATACTAGTGTCTGTTATAACTTATACTAGTGTCTGTAGTACTTATACTAGTGTCTGTTAGAACTATACTGTGTCTGTTAGAACTTATAACTAGTGTCTAGTAGAACTTCAACAAGTGTCTCAGGACTTACACTAGTGTCTCTAGGAATATAAACTAGTATTTTAAAAAAAATATAAACTATGTCTCATAAGGAATGTTAAATCGGTCTGCTCAAAAACGGCCGTTTTAAAAGCATTTAATTTCTCTCAGGGTAAAACGTGTGTGTGTGTGTGTGGTTGTGTTCTGTGTGTGTGTGTGTGTGTGTGTGTGTGTGTGTGTGTGTGTGTGTGGTGGGCGCGCACCAGCTTCAGTAAGATTTAATGTTGTCTTCCCAGGCAGCAAGTCTAAGAGTTTCTTCCATTTTCTTGAGTTGGTTAAGCATCTTGCTTTGTTTTCTTGTGACCATTTCATTGTTTTTATGATGATGACAGATGTTGCTTCTTAGTGTTTACCCCTTCGTCTTTGTTTATCTTATGGAAGAGGTGAAGCTAGATGAGGGAAGAGGGGGTGTTGGTGTTAGTTGGTTTGTGTAGGGTGGTTGGTTTGTGTAGGTGTTTGGTTGGTTTGTGTAGGTGTTGGTTGGTTTGTGTAGGTGTTGGTTGGTTTGTGTAGGTGTTGGTTGGTTTGTGTAGGTGTTGGTTGGTTTGTGTAGGTGTTGGTTGGTTTGTGTAGGTGTTGGTTGGTTTGTAGGTGTTGGTTGGTTTGTGTAGGTGTTGGTTGGTTTGTGTAGGTGTTGGTTTGTGTAGGTGTTGGTTGGTTTGTGTAGAAAGTGTTGGTTTGTGTAAGTATTGGTTGGTTTGTGTAGATGTTGGTTGGTTTGTGTAGTGTTAGTTGGTTATGTAGGTGTTGGTTTGTGTATAAGTGTTGGTTTCTTTGTATAAATGTTTGTTTTTTTGTGTAAGTGTTCGTTTCTGTGTATAAGTGACTCACGAAATCGTAATGACACGATTGTAAACAAACCATACCACGGGTGGGATAGAACCCGCGGTCAGAGAGTCATAAAAGTTTGACTCTCTGACGCGGATTCTATCCCCACCTGTGGTATGTTTTTTTGTGTATAAGTGTTGGTTTCTTTGTGTAAGTGTTAATTTCTTTGTGTAAGTGTTGATTCCTGTGTGTAAGTGTTGGTTTCTTTGTATCAGTGTTAGTTTCTTTGTGTAAGTGTTGGTTTCTGTGTGTAAGTGTTGGTTTCTTTGTATCAGTGTTGGTTTCTTTGTGTAAGCGTTGGTTTCTGTGTGTAAGTGTTGGTTTCTTTGTGTAAGTGTTGGTTTCTGTGTGTGTTAGTTTCTTTGTATAAGTGTTAGTTTGTGTGTGTAAGTGTTGGTTTGTGTGTGTAAGTGTTGTTTTTGTGTAGTGTGGTTCTTTGTGTAAGTGTTGGTTTCTTTGTGTAAGTGTTGGGTTCTTTGTGTAAGTGTTGGTTTCTTTTTGTAAGTGTTGGTTTTTTTTGTAGTGTTGGTTTCTTGGGTAAGTTTTGGTTTCTTTGGGTAAGTTTTGGTTTCTTTGTGTAAGTGTTGGTTTCTTTGTATTAGTGTTGGTTTCTTGTATTAGTGTTGGTTTCTGTTGATTAAGTGTTGGTTTCTTTGTATAAGTGTTGGTTTCTTTGTATAAGTGTTGGTTTCTTTGTATAAGTGTTGGTTTCTTTGTATAAGTTTTGGGTTCTTTTTTTAAAGTTTTTTTTTTTCTGGCAAAAGTGTTGTTTTCTGTGTTTTTTTTGGGTTTTTCTTTTTTAAAATTTTTGGTTTCTTTGTTAAGTGTTTTTTTCTGTGTAATGTGTTGGTTTCTTTGTATAAGTTTTTGGTTTTGTAAAAGTGTT
The DNA here is from genome assembly GCF_026875155.1 of Cherax quadricarinatus. NCBI lineage: Eukaryota > Metazoa > Arthropoda > Malacostraca > Decapoda > Parastacidae > Cherax > Cherax quadricarinatus. The sequence continues at coordinate 32,079,003 of NC_069425.1, forward strand.
GGTTTTTTGTATAAGTTTTTTTTCTTTGTATAAGTGGGTTTCTTTGATAAAGTGTTGGTTTCTTTGTATAAGTTTTGGGTTTCTTTTTTAAATTTTGGTTTCTTTGTAAAATGTTGGTTTCTTTGTTAAGTTTTTGCTTTTCAAAAAACCCTTAAAAAAAAAATAAATCTCGAATTTTTCCCATCTTTTTTTAGTGCACTTTTAATTTGTTCACTGCACCTCTGATTTTTGTCTCTGCTTCGTCAGTGTCACTGCCCTCTCGCTCTTTCGTCTCCTCTTCCTCTCTCTCTCTCTCCTTTCTCTCTCTCTCTCTCACCCCCTTCTTCTCTCCCCCTCTCTCTCTCTTTCTTTCTTTTCTGTCTCTCTCACTCTCTTTTTTTATTATAGTTTTTTTCATTTTTAATTTTGAAATTTTACTTTTATGTTTTAGACGAAAAAAAATATATATTTTAACTTTCTGTTAAAAAAAATTCTTCGTTAAAACACACACCCACACACAACACACACACAAACCGGGATGGGACAAGGGGCCCCAAGGACAATCTGAGAGGGAGGAAGGGGGAGGTAGAGCTAAAAAAAAGGGGGGAAGACTGGGAAGGGAGATGATGAGCTGGAAAGGAAGATGGGAAAAGAGGTTAGCAGCAGACAAAGGGGGAAAACAGGCCACAGCAGCAGAAATCAAGATAGAGAGATTTGAAGAGGAGCTAGACATCTGAAACAGCACAGAAAAAGATATTACGAAGAGCATCGGCAATGGCTACATCGAACACAGCAACAGGCCCAAGGAAACATGGAAACAAAATGTATGCAGAGGTCCGTCAAAACCCCCATGGGGCCAAAAAAAAAAACGGGAGACACAGGGCGAGGGTTGGAAAACATGAAGGGAATAGGAAAGTGCAAGGGCCTTACCAGTACCTGTGGGGCCAGGAGCAGGTGAGCAGGAAGGATAAACCAAGAAGATGGGGCCATAACTAGGGAAGGGACTAAGGAAGGAACCTCCACGGGAAGGAAAATAAAAACAAAGGATGCAATGGGAGTCCAGTGGGAGGTGGGAAAGGGGGAGATCCGTGTTTGCTATGGGCTAGACGAAGCTAAAGGGAAACTTTTGATGAAAAAACAGGAGGAGAAAAAAACGATTGAAATATCATGAAGGTGATGGCGAGGGGGGCATGACCCGGGTGGCAAATTTTCGGAGAATTTGGGGGGTTCACAAAGAAAGGAATGGGCCCCTCAAAGTAATTTTCGGGGCAGAATCAACCCGAACCATGATCCTGCAGGAGAAAGCAGGGCTGAAGGCAAGCAGGATTCCGGAGTGTGTACCTCGACCGAACAGAACACAGGACAAAGGAAACAATGAAAGAGAGAGTTAAAAAACGAAAGGGAAAGGGGGGAAAATAAAAAAGGAAAAGCAAAAAACCCAGGATAAAATGGAAGGACAAGTCCCCCCCCAAAACACCTGAAGAAGGACTCCAGCCCGACCCCCCCCAAGGCAACGAACAACCCAAAACCCAAACCACACACACCGACCCTCTTTTTTCCACCCCCGCACCACATTTTACATATGAACAAATTGAAGGTTTGGTACACAAAATCAGTGGATTAACAATAAACATGGGGAATGGCAAGAAAAATAAATTTTGAAGTCCCCAACACATAGCATTACAGAAAAAAAAACTCAGGGAGCAATAAAAAGCAATCTCCCACCAGGTACCAACAGAGGAAAGAAAAGAAGGGGCAGGGGGGGGAGGTGGGGGTTGCCGCCGTAAAAAACAGAGGGGAAATTCAAAAAATAAGGGAAGGAAAGGGGTTGAACGGGGAGAAAGGGAGACTACAAAGCAGGTACACTTCATTGGGGGGAACACAAAGTGGTCATTGCATGATGTATTTCCACCCAGAACTGCAGGGGGCCCAAAGAGAGAATTAAGAAGCAACAAGCAATGGGGACACATTTGCGAGTGCAAGAAGAGCCCCCCGAAAGACAAAGTTGCTGGTTTAGGGGGGATTTCCCCAACCACGGGAGATTGACGGGGAAAACCTGGACCCATGGGGGTCCGAAACATGGGGGCAGGATTTGGACGTGGTGCGGGAAAACCCATCCCCAAACATTTAAAGGACACTACCAAAGGGAGGGGGGAGGTGAACCGCAAGTTTGGCCCCTTGTGTTCACCCGGGGCAGCTCAGACATTGAGGACACAAGTATGAGAGTCCCCAGGATTTAGCGACCACGGGGTTCGTGCTTTGAATACTTAGTAGAGCTGCAAGTGGAGAGAATAACAGGAGAGAAGGAAAAGCCACTATAAAAGGGGGGGACACATGGGGTTGAAAGAACTTCCCGCGGAGGGCCCGTGGGGCAGAGAAAAGGCAGAAACCAGTAAATGAAAAAGGAATATGTAGCACAAAATGCAAGGACAGTGGGAAAGGTTTATTCCCCAAGGGCAAAGTAACAACAGGGAAAACCCAAACGAGCCCCTGGTTTTCCCAAAGGCGTAAGGGGGCAAAAAAAAAGTGCAATAAGAAAAGGAAAAAGTCAGAAGGGAGAGAACACACAAAATAGGGAGATCATCGCAGACCCGGAAGAGTACGCAAAGGTGGGGGGAGGCCCCGCGACGTATGAAAAAGACATAGCATCGAGAATCAAGACTGCCCCGAAAATGTTGTATAGCCACATCAGGGGGAAACAACATCAAAGACCGTGAACAATTAAGGGCAGAAGGTGAGAACCACAAGAAATGACAGGTGAGGAGCTGAAACAGGGGATTTAAGGAAGTTTTTACAGTAAGACAGGAAGGGCGTGGGGGAAAAATCCAGAAGGGAACATCAAGAGGAAAAACCAACAAGTGTGGGTGACATACGAACAAATGAGGAGGGGAAAAACCTTAATGACCTTGACACCTCAAGGAAACGGCAAAGGACCGAACAACACTCCCATGGTCCTTTGAGAAGAGCAAGATGCTTTGTCCTCTAACCAAATCTCAAAACATCCCTTGAAACTGGGCAACTACCGAGAAATGGGAAACAGCTAAAGTGTCCCCATATTTTAAAAGGAAACAAGACAGGCACTAAACTACAGACCTGTGTCTCTACATGTATTGTGTGCAAAATCATGGAAAGATTAAACAGGGGAGAGTGGTCGAACACCTGGAAAGGAACAAATTTTAAATGAAAAACCCGCATGGGTTTTATGGAAGGGAAATCTTGTATCACAAACCTCCGGGGTTTTATGACAAGGGAACAGAAGTAAACACGAGAGAGGGGGGGGGTAGATTGCGTTTTCCTAGACTGCAGGAAGGCCTTTGACACAGTTTCCCCACAAGAGATTAGTGCAGAAGCTGGAGGATCAGGCACACGTAAAAGGAAGGGCACTGCAATGGATAAGGGAATACCTGACAAGGAGGCAGCAACGAGTCATGGTACGTGAAGAGGTTCACAGTGGGCGCCTGTTACGAGCGGGGTCCCACAGGGGTCAGTTCTAGGACCAGTGCTATTTTTGATATATGTGAACATGATGGAAGGAATAGACTCTGAAGTGTCCCTGTTCGCAGATGACGTGAAGTTGATGAGAAGAATTAAATCGGACGAGGATGAGGCAGGACTGCAAAGAGACCTGGAGAGGCCGGACATGTGGTCCACAGTAACTGGCTTCTCGAATTCAATCCAGCCAAATGCAAAGTCATGAAGATTGGGGAGGGGCAAAGAAGACCGCAGACAGAGTATAGGCTAGGTGGACAAAGACTACAGACCTCACTCAGGGAGAAAGACCTTGGGGTGACCATAACACCGAGCACATCACCGGAGGCACACATCAACCAAAATAACCGCTGCAGCATACGGGCGCCTGGCAAACCTGAGAATAGCGGTCCCGATACCTTAATAAGGAATCGTTCAAGACACTGTACACTGTGTATGTTAGGCCCATACTGGAGTATGCAGCACCAGTCTGGAACCCACACCTGGTCAAGCACGTCAAGAAGTTAGAGAAAGTACAAAGGTTTGCAACAAGGCTAGTCCCAGAGCTCAAGGGAATGTCGTACGAGGAAAGGTTAAGGGAAATCGGACTGACGACACTGGAGGACAGAAGGGTCAGGGAAGACATGATAACGACATACAAGATACTGCGGGGAATAGACAAGGTGGACAGAGATAGGATGTTCCAGAGAGGGGACACAGGGACAAGGGGTCATAGAGTTGTCAGCAAGTGGAATAGCCTAGCAAGTGAAGTAGTGGAGGCAGGAACCATACATAGTTTTAAGAAGAGGTATGACAAAGCTCAGGAAGCAGAGAGAGAGAGGATCCAGTAGCGATCAGTGAAGAGGCGGGGCCAGGAGCTGAGTCTCGACCCTTGCAACTACAATTAGGTGAGTACACACACACACACACACACACACAGGCACGCTGTTACAGGTTCTGGTTTATTAAAGACACGGGTGGTGAAATGGAAGCATCGCCACCCACTGTCACTAGTCACTGTTCTGTGGGGTGGTTAAAACATGGGGCAGGAAGGACGCTCCTACCTTCCCTCTCTCCTCTCTCTCTCTTCTCCCTCTTTAATCTCTCTCCTCT
>NC_069425.1:32084062-32099062 GCF_026875155.1 Cherax quadricarinatus
ACGCGGTTACGGGGGAAAATTTGTTTCCATTTTCCCCTGGAGATAATAGGAAATAAACAAGAACAAGAACTAGTAAGAAAATTGAAGAAACCCAGGGGGTTTTGTGTATATTATATGCTGTACATGTATGTGTAGTGTGACCTAAGTGTAAGTAGAAGTAGCAAGACGTACCTGAAATTTTGCATGTTTATGAGACAGAAAAAAGACCAGCAATCCTACCATCATGTAAAACAATTACAGGCTTCCATTTTACACTCACTTGGCAGGACGGTAGTACCTCCCTGGGTGGATGCTGTCTACCAACCTACTAATATATATATATATATATATATATATATATATATATATATATTATATATCACTCTGTATCTATGTATTGTTGCAACAGCTTGACAAAGCTTCTGGAGAGCGAAACGTTGCCATAATAAAATGTCACATTAGTTGCATCTGTGTCCATTCACCTAACATTTTGTCGGTAATTCTACCATTATTACTAATAACTGGGGCTCCAGAAATGGAACCGATAAAGACTAAAAAAAAAATGGGGGGGGGGAACACTGATTAGAAGACTAGAGAAGGCGAGGAAGCATGATAACTAATGTACATCGCAGTATATATAATGATGCACAGAAATAGGGAAGGTGGATTCCTTGGTGCCAGAAATAAGAATATGAAGCAACTTAGAAGGGATACTGAAGATGTCTCTTCGTTAGTAAAGTTGTTCTTGACGAATAAAGAAATAAAAAAAGAAATTATGTGTGTCAAGACTTTAGTTATTTAAAAAAAATATATATATATATTTATTACAGATTAGGAGACACCACGAACATAAAGTCTGTTCCTGCCACTACAAATTATTAGCTACAAATGGGTAATCACACACACCTCCCTTACGCACTTCACATTGTTCTCAATTTAGCGTCCATAATTCGTCATAATTCGCTATAATCTCCCGTGGTAATGCGACCTAAGTGTGACGAATGTTGTGGTTCTCTCTTCCTTCCGTCTCATCTGAGCGTCGAGAATCACCACGAAAATACCACAACAAATGATCGGATTTAAAACAGATTCTCAAAAGATTTACTAAAAGTCTGAATTATATGGAATGTTAGCACACTGTAGGATCGTAACTCCATCCACACGTAGTTGATTTTACGGGTCATTACCCCTGGTCCGGATCAGGGCTTCTGGTTGATGATGGATTGATCAGCTAGGGTATTGGTGCTAGCAATACCCTGTCCAACAGTGACACTAAATTCCGGCTGATCAGAAATTGACTTGAACTTATCCAGTCAACACCACATTTAACACCAGTCATGTTAGAGCGTCAACACACATTTAACACCAGTCATGTTAGAGCTTCAATACACATTTAACACCAGTCATGTTAGAGCTTCAACACACATTTAACACGAGTCATGTTAGAGCTTCAAAATCACATTTAACATCAAATAACACCACATTTAACACCAGTCATGTTAGAGCTTCAAAATCACATTTAACACCAAATAACACCACATTTAACAGCAGTCATGCTAAAGCTTCAACACAAACATTAACCATCATTTTCTGCCATAAAGTCTCAGGTCATTCCAGTATGAAACCATTCCCTATTTACCGTTTTCCTTCTCTTCCCCTTCACCCTCACTCCCTCTACTTTCCCTCCCCTTTCCCTTCTCTTCCCCCCCTCCCCATCGAAAATCCACCCCCAAAAAACTTAAAAACGTTCCCCCAAAAATTTTACCAAACCAAAATTTTTTAACAAAATTAAACCCCTTCCCCCATTTATTTTCTCATTCCCCCTTTCTAAACTTTTTTTTAAAAAATTAATTTTAATTAATAAAAATTTTCACAATTCCCTTCCATAAGCCCTTTAAATTGGTTTTCCCTTTTAAGGTTTGATTAACCTTTTTATATAAAGTTAAAAAAGATTTTTTTTGGTGCTTAAAAATTTTAAAATTTTTTAATTTGGGAGTTTAAATACAATTTCTCCCCGGGGCATGGGTCCCCAAATTTTAAACAACAGAGGTAAAACCCCATTTAAATAAATAAAAATTTATAATTTTTTAATTAAAATAAATATTAAAAAAATAAATTTTTTATAAAAATATGAATCCCAAAAAACAAACCCACCCTTTTGGGTTTTAGAAAAAATTTCCCCAACCGCCTTCTCCCCCTTACCCCACTTCCTATTTTTAAACCCCTTTTCCCCCCCCTTATTTTAGCAATTTAACCAATAAAAATTATTTAAATAAAATTATAAAACCCCCCCTTATAGTTTAAATATTACTATAAAAAATATAATTAATTTAAATAAAATATATAAAAAAAAAATTTAAGGTAAATTAATTTGTTATTTTCCCTTTATTTTTAGTTTTTAATTTTATATAATTTAATAAGAGTTTTTTAAATTTTTAAAATTGGAGAAATAATTCTAAGGGGGGGCCAAATTTTAAAACGGGGTAAATTATTTTTAATTTTATTTTTTAAAATTATTTTTATTATTATTATTATTTTTATTTATGAAAACTCCCCCAAAAAAAAGAAAATTTCCCAAGGGGTTGGGTTTCCAAATTATCAAAAATTTTTTGTTTTTTAGGGGAGGCAATACTTTAATTTTTAATTTTAATATTTTTATTAATTATTTTTATTAATATTTTCCCCCCCTTATTTTCTTTTTTTTTTAAAAATTTTTTTGTTCTTTTCTTCTCCTTTTTTTTTATTTATTTTCCCCTTTAAAAACCCCAGGGAAAAAAGGGAAATTAAGAATTTTAAACAAATTAAAAATTAAATTTTTTAAAATTTTTTATTATTTTTGTTTTTTACCCCACCAATTTTTACCTTTTTAAAAATTAAAGGAAAACCTTTTCTTTTTTCCCACCTAATCGCTTTTTTTAAACCCCAAAATCCCCCTTTCCCCCTTTAATTTTTTTTTTTTCTCCTTTTTCCTTTTCCTTCTTTCCCCTCCCTTTCTTTCTCTCCTTTTCTTCTTAAACAAGGGAAATGAAACCCCCCCTTGGGGTGTAAATTTGGGGTTTTGGGGTTTGGTGGTGTTTGTTTTTAAGGTTTTTTTTTGTTTGTGGTTTTTCAAAACCAGTAACCTTTTTAAATTTTAAAAGGGGAATTTTTCCAATTTTTTGGTTTTCCTTTTTTTATGGGGGGTTAAAAACTTTTTGGTTTAAAAAACAAATTTTCCCCTTTTTAAACTTTTTGTGGGGTTTTGTTTGGGGTGGTGGTTTTGGGGTGTGTGTTTTTGGTGTGTGTGGGGTGTGTGTTTGTGTGTGTGTGTGTGTGGTGGGTGTGTTGTGTGTGGGTGGTGTTTTTTTGGGGTTTGGTTTTTGGAGGGGTTTTTTTGGGGTTTTTTTGGGGGATGGGGGGGTTGGGGTTGGGTTGTTTGGTGTGGGTGTGTGTGTGTGTTTTGGGGTTTGTGTGTGTGGTGGGGTTTTGTGTGTGGGTGTGTGTGTGGGGGGTGTGTGTGTGGGGGTGTGTGTGTGTGGGGGGGTTTTGTGTGTGGGGTGTTGTGGGGGGGTGTGTGGGGGGTGTGTGTGGGGGGGTGTGTGTGTGTGGGGGGGGGTGTGGTGGGAGTGTGTGGGGTTGTGTGGGGGGTTTTGTGTGTGGGGTTTTGGGGGGGTTTGTGTGTGGGGTTTGGGGTGGGGGTGTAGGGTGTGTGGTGGGGTGTGTTTTGTTGGGGGGTTGTGTTTGTGGGGTGTGTGGTGGGGGTTTGGGGGGTGTGTGTGTTTTGTGTGTGTGGTTTTTTAAATTTGGTTTTTGTTTGGGGTTTTCTTTGTTGAAGGGGGGAAAGGGGTTGGGTTGGGGGTTTGTGGGTGTTGGTGGGGGGTTTGGGGGGGGTTTAAAAGGTGTGTGTGTTGGTGTGGGGGCCCCCCCCCCCCCCCCCAGTGAGGTAAATTTGGGGGGGTTAGGGGGATGTGTGTGCCTGTGGTGGGTAAATTCCCCCAATTTTATAAAACATCCCAGGGGTTTAACCCCAAAATTTGTTTCAAAGGTTGCCAAAAAAATCCACAGGGTTGGAAAACAACGGGGCCCCCAGTGTTGGTAAAATACATCCTTTTTGAACAGAAATCCCTAATTTTTTTGGAAAATTTTTCCCCCCGTTTTAACACAGTTTTTTCCTCCAGTGGGGCCGTTTAAATCCCCCAATTATTCACTAAAAGGTGGGGGGGGAAACAAAAGTTATATTTTGGGTGGTGTTGGTTTAAACCCGGGTTGGTTTAAAAAAGTTTTTCCCAGGTTTAAAAAATTGTTGGGGTTGGGGTTTTAATAAATAAGTGGGGGAATAAAATTTTTTGGGGGGGTTTTTTTTGTGGGGTGTTTTAATGTCCCGGGGTTTTAAAAAAGGGTTTTTGGTTTATAAAAAAGGGGGTGGTTTTGGTTTAAAATATTTGGGGTTTGGTGGTTTAAAATGGTGTGGTTTAAATAGTTGTGGGGGGTTTTTAATAAAGGGGGGTGTTTTTAAAATTGTGGTGTGGTTTATAATAGTTGGGGGTTGGGGTTTTTATAATTTGGTGTGGTTTTATAATGGGTTGGAAGGGTTTTTTTAATAGTTGTGGTGGGGTTTTTATAATATTTTGGTGTGGTTTAAAAATTTGTGGTGGGGGTTTTAAATAATAGTTGTGGGTGTGGTTTATAATATTTTGGGGTTTTGTGGTTTAAAAATTTTTGTGGTTATAAAAAAGTTTGGGGGTTGGTTTATAATAGTTGTGGTTGTTTTTATCTTTTGTGGTTTTAATAGTTTGGCAGGGGTTTTTAATAATGGTTTTTGGGGGGTTTTTATAATAGTTGTGGTGTGGTTTAAAAATTTGGGGTTTGGGGTTTTATAATAGTTGTGGGTGGTTTAAATTTTGTGGTGTGGTTTATAACAGTTGTGTTGTTTATAACATTTTGGGGTTTTGGGGGTTTTTAAAATTTTGGGGTGGGTTTTTAAATTTGGGGTGGTTTAATTAGGTTGGGGGGGTTTATATTATTGGGTGGGGTTTTTTATAGTTTTTGGTTTAGGTTTTATAAAGTTGTGGTGGGGTTTTAATATTTGGTGGTTTTTTGTTTGTGGTTTTATAATAGTTGGGGGTTTTTTGGGGGTTTTATAACAGTTTTTGGGGTTGTTTAAAAATTGTGGGTGGGGGTTTATTTGGGGTGGGGTTTAAAAAGGGGTTGTGGATGGTTTAAAAATAGTTGTGGGGGTTTAAAATTAGTTTGGGGTGGTTTTAATAGTTGGGGTTTTTTTTTAAAAATTTTTTTGGTTTGGGGTTTAAAATTAGGGGGTGGTGGGTTTATTAGTTTGGGGGGTTTTTATTTTTTGGGGGGGGTTTTTTAAAAGTTGGGGTGTGGTTAATAAATTGGTGGGGGGGTTTTTAAGGGGGTGGGGTTTTAGTATTTGGGGGGGGGGTTTTTTGGGGGGGGGGGTTTTAAATTTTTGGGGGTGGGGTTTTAATTTGTTGGGGTTGGTTTATAAAGTTGTGGTATGGTTTATAATGTTGTGGTGTGGTTTAAAATAGTTGTTGTGGGGTTTTTTAATAGTTGTGGGGGGTTTTTTAATAGTTTTTGGGGGTGGTTTATAAATTTGGGGTTGTTTTTAAAAACATTTTGGGGTGGGGTTTAAAAAATTTGGGGTTGGTTTTAAATAATAGTTGGGGTGGGGGTTTTAAAAAATAGTTGGGGTTTGGGGGTTTTAATAATATTTGGGGTTTGGTTTTTGGGTTTTGGGATAAATTTTGGGGGTGGTTTTTTTTATTTTTGGTGGGGGTTTTAATAGTTTGGGGTTTTAAGGTGGTGGGGGGGTTTATTTTTTGGGGTTTGGGGTTTTTATAACATTTTTTTTTTTTAAAAAAATTTTGGGGGGGGGTTTATATTGGGGTTGGGGTTTTGTGGTTTTTAATTTTGGGGTTTTGTGTTTTTTTGTTGTGGGGGTTTTTGGTTTATAAGTTTGGTGGGGATTTTAAAAAAGGGTTTTTGGGGGGGTTTTTAATGGTTGGGGGGGGTTTTTTTGGGGGGGGGGGTGTTGAAAAAATTTGGGGGGGTGTATTTTTGTGGGGGGGGTTTTAATTTTTGGGGGGGGTTTGGGAAATATTTGGGGGGTTTGGGGGTTTTTTAGGGGGGGGGGGGGGGTTTTAATGGGGGGGGGTTTAAAATTTTTTGGGGTTTTTAAAGGGGGTGGTTTTTGGGGGGTTGGTGGGGTTTTTTGGGGTTTGGGTGGGTTTTTTGGTTGGGGGGGGTTTTTGGGGAGGGGGGGTTTGTTGTGGGGGGGGGGGGTTTTTTGGGGGGGGGGGGTTTTAAATATTGGGGGGGGGGGGGGTTTTTTTGGGGGTGGGGGGGTTTTTTGGGGGGTTTGGGGGTTTTTAAAAGGGGGGGGGGGGTTTTTAAAATTGGGGGGGGGGGGTTTTGTTTGGGGGGGGGGGTTTTATGGGGGGGGGGGTTTATTGGGGGGGGGGTTTTAAAAAGGGGGGGGGTTTTTTTGGGGTTTTATGGGGGGGGGGTTTTTAAATTTGTTGGGGTTTTGGGGGTGGGGGTTTTTTGTGTTTTGGTTTTATTTTGGGGGGGTTTTTTGGGGGGTTGGGGGGTTTTAGGGAATTGGGGTTGGGTTTATTTTTTGAAATAAAGGAAAAATATATTTTAAAAAGGGGTAATTAATTAAAAATTATATATAAAAAAAAAAAAAAACAAAAAAAAAAAAAGGGAAAAATTATTTTTAAGGTTGGTGAAGGGTGAAAAAGGGGTTGGGCGGGGAAATTTTAAGGGGAAGGGGGGATTTGGGTAATTGGGGGGGGGGGGGTTTGGGGGGTTTGGGTGGGGGTAATTGGGGGAAGGGTTTTTTAGGGGGGGGGTTTTTTGGGGTTGGGGTTTTTGGGGGGGTTAGGGGGGTAAGGGGGTGGGGAGGGGGGAAGGGGGGGGTAGGGTGTTTTTAATGGGGGGGGAGGTTTGGGGGAAGGGGTTGGGGGGGTTTTTGGGGTTAATGGGTGGGTTAAAGGGGAAAGGGGGGTGAAAAGGGGGGGGGTTTAAGGGTGGGGGGGGGTTGGGGTTTTTTAAGGGGTGGGGGTTGAGGGGTTTAAATTGGGGGGTTTGGGGGAGTGGGTTAAGGGGGGGGGTTGAGGGGGGGGTTTTTGGGGGGGGTTAAAGGTTTGTTTTAATGGGGGGGTTGTTGGGGGTTTAAGGGGTTTGGGGGTTTTAAGGGGGGGGGGAAAGGGGTTTTGGGGGGTTTTGGGGGAAGAAGGGGGGTTTTTGGGAGGGTTGGGGTGAAATGGGGGGGGTTTTAAGGAAAGGGGTTTTAAGGGGTAGGGGGGGAAAGTTTGTTAATGGGTGGGGGGGAAAATTTGTTTAAATTTGGGGGGTTTGGGGATGGGTGTTAAATGGGGGGTTGGAAGGTGTTACTTGGGGGGTTTTTGAGGAAGTTTTTAAATGGGGGGGGTTGGGGGGGAAGTGGTTTCATGGGGGGGTTTTGGGAAGTGGGACAAGTGAGGGGGAAATAATTTTAAATGGGGGGGTTTGGGAAGTGTTGTTTGGGGGGAAGGGTTTTTTAAAGGGGTTTTTAAGGAAAGGGAGTTGAGGTGGGAGGGTGGTACGTGGGGGGGAAAACGGGAGGGTGATTTTAAATTGGGTGAGGGGGGGAGGAGGGTGGTAGGGGGGTTTGGGGTGTGCGAGGGGGGGGTTTTACGGGGGGGTTGTACGGGGGGGTGGAAAGGGGGTGGTGTGAAAGGGGGGTTGGGGTACGTGGGTGATGTGGGGGGGAGGGTGAGTAGGGGGGGTGATGTAGGGGAGGGTGGTACGGGGTGATGTCGGGAGGGTGAGTAGGGGGTGAGGGTGCGGGAGGGTGGGGACGGGGGTGAGTGAGGGGGGGTGAGTACGTGGGGGGGTTTTACGGGGGGGGTGATTTTGTGGGTGAGTGGGGAGGGTGGAAAGTGGGTGAGTGTACGGGGGGGTACGGGGTGAGTGAAACGGGGGGTGAGAAAGTGGGTGAGGGACGGGAGGGGGGGGTTACGGGGGGGGTGAAAGGGGGGTTTAAAGTACGTGGGTGAGGGAAAGGGGGGTGTGGACGTGGGTGAGGGGTGCGGGAGGGTGGGGTCCCGGTGGTGTAGGGGAGGGGATTTTACGTGGGGTGTGCCGGGAGGGTGGTACGTGGGGGAGTGTGCGGGGAGGGGATTTCGTGGGTAGTGGGGAGGGGAGTACGGGGGGTAGTGTGGGGGAGGGGGGGGAAAAGGGGTGAGGGGGGAGGGTAAATACGGGGGGTTTGGGGTTTTGGGGAGGGTGATTTAGGGGGGTGATGAAACGGGGGGGTTGGGGATTTCCGGGGGAGTTTTTACGGGGGGTGAGTCGTGGGTGAGTGTTCGGGAGGGTGGTAGTGGGTGAGTTACGGGGGGGGTGGGTACGTGGGTGAGTGTACGGGAGGGTGAGAAAACGTGGTGGAGTGTACGGGGGGGTAAAGAAACGGGTGAGGGGTACGGGAGGGTGATACTGGGTGAGGGGACGGGAGGGGAGTACGTGGGGGGAGTGTCCGGGGGGGTTTGGTAGGGGGGTGAGTGTCGGGGGGGTGAGTACGGGGTAAAGGTGTACGGGGGGGGGGAGTACGTGGGTGATGTAGGGGAGGGTTGATTTTCTTGGGTGATGTCGGGAGGGTGAGGGGGGTTTTTAGGGGGTTTGAGTGACGGGAGGGGAGTCCCGTGGGTGTAGGGAGGGTAAAGGGTAATTTGGGGTGAGTGTACGGGGGGGTGAGTAGTGGGGGGAGTTTTGGGGGAGGGTGAGTACGTGGGTGGGAGTGAGGGAGGGGGAGAACTTGGGGTGAGTGTCGGGGTGGGGGGTACGTGGGGAGTGGGGAGGGTGGTACGGGGGGTGAGTGAAAGGGGGAGGGTGAGAAACGTGGGTGATGTCGGGAGGGTAAAGTCCCGTGGGTGGAGTGAACGGGAGGGTGAGTAGGGGGGGGGGGGGGGGGGGGGGGGGGGGGGGGGGGGGGGGGGGGGGGGGGGAGTGAGTGTAGGGGAGGGGGGAGTACGTGGTGTACGGGGGGGGAAATACGGGGGGTGAGTGTAGGGGAGGGGGGTTTTACGGGGGTGAGGTGTACGGGAGGGTGATACGGGGGGTGAGTTTTCGGGAGGGTGAGTAACGGGGGGTGAGTGTGGGCGGAGGGTGAGTCGTGGGGAGTGTAGGGGAGGGTGAGTACGTGGGGGAGTGTAGGGGGGGTTAAAAAGTCCCGGGGGTGAGTGACGGGAGGGTGATTTCGTGGGTAGTTTTGCGGGAGGGGTAGTACGTGGGTGGAGTGTGGGGGGAAGGGGGGAGTACGGGGGTTGAGGTAGGGGGAGAGGTTACGTGGGGAGTGAAAGGGGAGGGTGAGTGTGGGTGAGTGTACGGGAGGGTGAGTAGGGTGGGTTACCGGGGAGGTTATTCTGGAGGTTTATTCCGGGGACCCAACGCCCCCGCGGCCCGGTCCATGCCCCGGGCCCCCTCCCGATGGATCGGGGCCCTGACCAACAAAGGCCCGTTACTGCTGGCCCGCACGCAGTCCGACGTACAACCCACCCCGGGGGACCCGGAAACCGCTTTAGGTATCTGCCCACCCCCTCTTTTAAAGGCCCAGCCGGGGTTTTGGGGGAAATTTCCCCCAAAATTGCTTAAATGGGGGGGCTTTTGGAACGGGTTGGGGGGCCCCCGGACATTTTGGGTGTTTTTTCTTAGTGTACCTTGGCGCCCCCTACTTTTTTATTGGGGGGCATTTTGCTCGCCGGGCCCAGCCCTTTTACTTTCGTAGGGATGATTTTTTTGTGTGCAGATTTGGGACCTTTCCCTTTCCCCAAGTTTTTTCCAAGTGTAGTTTTTGATATATCTCTCCCTCCTGCTTTCCCCAACGAGTAAAAGTCAAGTGCTTCCAAGCTTTTCCCAAAGTATTTTAAAAGGGGCTTGAAAAAAATTTATACGTGCATTTAAAGGATCTCTGTCCCACTCTCTAGATCTGCGATTTCACCGCTTTGTATGGAGATTTTAAAAAAAGGGTAAAAGAGTATTCCAGCCTAGGAGAACAATTTTTTTTGGGAAAAGGATCTTCAGGGGTTTGGGGCATCTCTCTTTTTGGAAATTTTCTCATTTCCCCCCTTTCTTTTTTTTTTTGCCCCGTCAAACGGGGCACGTTGTGATTTTTTGAAATTGAGATCCTCAGACTTTTATACCCCCCGGTCCCTAAATTTTTTTTCCCGCTTTTTTGTAGGGGCCGGAGTCATTTAGTATACTTTTTTTTCTATTTAATCTCCCCCAAGTTTTCCATAACGGAGTTTTTGGGAAATTTTTGTCCTCTTTGAAAATCTTTTGTTTCCGTTGCCCAGGGGGAAAACTTTGTTTATTTTTTGGAGGAAAAACCGCGTCCTCAGCAGATGACAGCCTCTTGAAAGATCCTAGTTTACCCGCAAAGGATGATACGGTGTTGTGGTGTATTTTCTCGTTTTAAAGTCCCGATATGAGGATAAGGAATAAGATGGGGGGGCGGGGTACTGTGCCTTTTTGGAACAGAGCTCTTTACTTTTGGGTGAGTGTACGGGGGGGTGGTCGTGGGTGGTGGTTCGGGGGGGGTGAGTACGTGGGTGAGGGGTAAAGGGAGGGTGAGTAAATGGGTTTAGTTTTCGGGAGGGTGAAAATTTAATGGGTGAGGGTACGGGGGTGGTACGTGGGGGAGGGGTACGGGGGGGGGGGTACGTGGGTGAGTACGGAGGGGGAGTACGTGGGTGGGGTGAAAGGGAGGGTAGGACGTGGGTGAGTGTACGGGGGGGGGAGGGACGGGGGTGAGTGTGGGGGGAGGGTGAGTACGTGGGTGAGTGGTGCGGGAGGGGGAGTAAAATTTGGGGGAGTGTACGGGGGGGGTGTCGTGGGTGAGTGTACGGGGGGTTTTTAGTCGTGGGGGAGTGTGCGGGAAAGGGTGATACGTGGGGGAGTGGGACGGGAGGGGTGGGTACGTGGGGTGAGGGGCGGGGGGGGGGTGAGTAAAGGGGGGTGATGTTCGGGGAGGGTGAAATACGTGGGTGAATGTACGGGAGGGGGAGTAAGTGGGTGAAAAATACGGGGGGGTGAGTACGTGGGTGAGGGGTAAAGGGAGGGTGAAATACGTGGGGGGAGGGGTGGGGGGGAGGGTAAAAAAAGTGGGTGGGGGTGGGTAGGGGAGGGGGAGTACGTGGGGAGGGGACGGGAGGGGGAGTACGTGGGTATACGGGGGTGAGTACGTGGGTGAGTGTAAGGGGGGGGGGGGAGTACGTGGGTGAGTGTACGGGGGGTTTATACGTGGGGGAGTGTGCGGGAGGGGGGAGTTCGGGGGGGTGTGTACGGGAGGGGGGAGTTCGGGGGGAGGTTTCGGGAAAGGGTTTATTTTTTTGGGTGAGTGTAACGGGGGGGTGATACGTGGGGGAGGGTAAAACCCCGGGGGGTGGGAAAGTGGGGGTTGGGACGGGAGGGGGAGTAGTGGGTAGTGTAAGGGAGGGTGAGTAATGGTGAGTGTGCGGGGGGGGGGTGAGTTAAAGTGGGGGAGGTTTCGGAGGGTGGTAGTGGGGGAGTGTACGGGGAAGGGGGGAGGAAAAGTGGGGGAGTACGGGGGGGTGGGGGTACGGGGTGAGGGTACGGGGGGGTGAGTAGTGGGTGATGTACGGGGAAAGGGGGAGTACTTTGGGGAGTGTGCGGGGGGGTGAGTACGTGGGTGAGTGTACCCGGGGGGGTGAGTACGTGGGGGAGGGGTACGGGGGGTGAGTACTTTGGGGGGTTTTAGGGGGGTGATTCGTGGGTAGTACGGGAGGGGGGAGGGAAAGGGGGGTGGTGTACGGGGGGGAGGGCGGTGGGTGAGTGTACGGGGGGGGTGAGTAAGTGGGTGTGTTAACCCGGGGGGGTGAGGACGTGGGTGATGTGGGGGAGGGGGAGTCGTGGGTAGTGTACCCGGGGGGGTGAGTACGTGGGGGGGTGTACGGGGGGGTGAAATACGGGGGGGGATGTAGGGGGGGTGGGGTAAAGTGGGGGGAGTGGGGGAGGGGGAGTACTGGGTGGGGTGTTTCGGGAGGGGGGAAATACTTGGGGGATTTTACGGGAGGGTGAGTACGTGGGTGAGTGTACGGGGGGGGACGTGGGTGGGGGTACGGGAGGGGAGTACGTGGGTGATGTGCGGGAGGGTGAGTACGTGGGTGGTGACGGGAGGGGTGGGACGTGGGGGGAATGTACGGGAGGGGAGGGACGTGGGGGAAAGTACGGGGGGGGAGTTTTCGTGGGGAAAGTACGGGGAGGGTGAGTACGTGGGGGGAGGGGACAGGGGGGTGAATTGTGGGTGAGTTTACGGGAGGGGGGGTACGGGGTGAGTGTACGGGGGGTGAGTACGTGAGTGTACGGGGGGGTGATACGTGGTTTAGTGTTCGGGGGGGAAAAATGAGTACGTGGGGGAGGGACGGGAGGGTGGGGTCGTGGGTGAGGTGCGGGGGGGGGGTAGTGGGGAGTGTTTCGGGGGGGGTTTGGGACGTGGTTTGGGGGTTTTCGGGAGGGTGGGGTACGTGGGTGAGTGTCCGGGAGGGGGAGTAAGTGGTGGTGAGGGTAACGGGGTGATTTCGTGGGGAGTGTACGGGAGGGTGAGTACTGGGTGAGGGGCGGGAGGGTGGTAAATGGGTGATTTTACGGGGGGGGTGGTAAAGTGGGGAGTGTACGGGAGGGTGAGTTTGTGGGTGAGTCGTGGGTGAGTGTACGGAGGGGTGGAAATTTCGTGGGTGATGTACGGGAGGGGGGTAAAAGTGGGGGAGGTAAAGGGGGGTTTATTCGTGGGGTGAGTGTAAAGGGGGGGTGAGTCGTGGGGGAGTGTACGGGAGGGTGTACGGGGTGAGTGTTTCGGGGGGGGGTGATACGTGGGGGAGTGGACGGGGGGGTGAGTACGTGGGTGAGTGTACGGGAGGGTTTAGTACGTGGGGAGTACTTTGGGGGAGTGTACGGGGGGGTGGTAAAAAGGGGGGAGTGTACGGGGGGGTGAGTAGTGGGGGGAGTGTACGGGGGGGGGTGAGTTTCGGGGGTAGGGGTAGGGAAAGGGGGGTAAAAGGGGGGAGGTTTTTACGGGGGGGTGGTACGTGGGGAGTGTACGGGGAGGGTGGGGTTGGGGTGAGTGTACGGGGAGGGTGATACGTGGGTAGTGTACGGGAAAGGGGGAGTACGTGGGTGGTGTACGGGAGGGTGGTACGGGGGGGGGGGGGGGAGTGACGGGAGGGTGGTACTTTGGGGAAGTGTGGGGAGGGGTGAGACGGGGGGAGTGTAGGGGGGGTGGGGTTCGTGGGTGAGTGTACGGGAGGGTGAGTACGTGGGTGAGTGTACGGGAGGGTGAGTACGTGGGTGAGTGTACGGGAGGGTGAGTACGTGGGTGAGTGTACGGGAGGGTGAGTACGTGGGTGAGTGTACGGGAGGGTGAGTACCCTGGGTGAGTGTAGGGAGGGTGAGTACGTGGGGTGATGGAGGGAGGGGGAGTACGTTGGGGGAGGTACGGGGGGGGTGAGTTTTTTGGGTGAGTGGAAAGGGGGGGGGGGTTTCGGGGTGGTGTACGGGAGGGTGAGTACGTGGGGGAGGGACGGGGGGTGAGTACGTGGGTGAGTGGACGGGGGGGTGAGTACGTGGTGAGTGACGGGAGGGGGGTCGTGGGGGGAGGGGTGCGGGAGGGTTTATACAAAGGGTGAGTTTGCGGAAGGGTTTGGGAGGGGTGATGTGCGGGGGGGGTGAGTACGTGGGGTGAGTGTGGGAGGGGGAGTACGTGGGGTGAGTTTTACGGGGGGTGGTAAGGGGTGGTGACGGGGGGGTGAGTACGTGGGGGAGGTGCGGGGGGGTGAGTAAGTGGGTGAGTGTGGGGGGAGGGTGAGTACGTGGGTGGGTACTGGGTAGTGTGGGGAGGGTGTGTACGTGGGGGAGTGTGGGGAGGGTGGGGTACGTTAGTGAGTACGTGGGTAATGGAAAAAAATGAACAAAAAAGACAGACTTGAGGATTTTTTTTCTGTTTTTGACAGAAAAAATTTTCCCCCTAAACAAAAAAAAAAAAAGGGAAATGAATACCCCCGCTGCCAAGTGCCAATCAACCCAGACTGTGATGGCTAGATACGGCCCATCAACAAGGGGAAAACCCCCTCGAAACCAGTCACAGGTAAAAGGGCCCCCGTTGCCTTTAAAATATTTTCCCTCAACTATTAGAAGATAAATTGGGTTTAGGGAAGACAGAAATTAATTTTGCTTACCGCTACGATAATTTCCCCCTCCCCTTTCCCCCCCCCTCTCCTTCCATTCCCCTCCCCCATACTATCCCTCCCCTCCCTTCAATGACCTCCCACTTCCCCCACTCCCCTCAGGCTATTGTACAGGCTAAACTGGTTTTAATTAAAAGTTTTGAGACCCAGGTATTATGTTTTTTTGGGTGGTCAGTGGTGCCAACCTGGGCCAGCTACACATACCCGTCCACGGTGGCCCATGGTAGTGTCCTCCCCCATGGTAATTAAGAGTATTGTCCCGGTGCTTCGTCTGGTAACACTGCAGTCTCTTCACTGTGTCTTGACGTTTCCTTGTCTGTCTTCCTGTTTTTACCTCTCTCTCTCTCTCTCTCTCTCTCTCTCTCTCTCTCTCTCTCTCTCTCTCTCTCTCTCTCTCTCTCTCTCTTCTCTCCTCTTTCTCTCTCTCTCTCTCTCTCTCTCTCTCTCTCTCTCTCTCTCTCTCTCTCCCATCTTCATACCTTCCCCAAGAACACTAAACATTCCCAAACAACAACAACGATTACAATAATAATAATAATAATAATAATGCAAAAACGGCCATTAGTCTAACATGGGAAAATAACATTGTTTAAGCTCCTCAGTAAGTACTGTAGAACCAGACCAACAAGCACAACAAAGACAAAACAAAAGCAACACTGACCCACCACTTTTATGACTACATATATCAAGTAGGTCAAATTACATTTCTTGTCCCTTAAAGCTCTTCCCAACCTCTCCTTCACTCTCTCTCCCTTCTTTCATCTCTTCTTCTCCCCTC
>NC_069425.1:32104062-32131562 GCF_026875155.1 Cherax quadricarinatus
ATGAAGCATAAAGCCGTATAGTGCAGTATAATGAAGCATAAAGCTGTATAGTGCAGTATAATGAAGCATAAAGCCGTATAGTGCAGTATAATGAAGCATAAAGCCGTATAGTGCAGCATAATGAAGCATAAAGCAGTATAATGCAGCATGAAGCAGTATAGTGAAGTATAATGCACCATGAAGCAGTATAGTGCAGTATAAAGCAGCAAGATTGATGGACTAATTACATCTACTCGAGGCTGAGGAACCTATTACCTCAAACTATTTCTGATCCTCACCACTCTTTTTAAAGATACCCAAGTGTTGTACGTGTCAAATTTCTCAATATGATTTACAGTAATGTCCCGCCAAGTGGCATCCTGTGCTTATAAGAAAATTAAGAATATTAGTTGTTAGTCATGGGTGCCAATGCAACATATTGGCATCAGCAGACTAAAGGGGCACGTAAGTACCCCCTTCTTATAATTGTGTTGCAGAGGTCTAAACAAAGCTTAGACTTCTACAACACAATTGTTCTCAAAGATTTGTCAAGTTATACCGGACTTCAGCTTACGAAACATACAAAGTAAACGCGTTAGTAATTATGAATGTAGATTATAGGGAAAAAATGAACATGTTACTAGAAGACGGGGGTACTTACGTGCCCTTAAAGCAGAGCAGTTGTTAAAAATACACTTCACGTGGCGGGATTCACGGATTCAACTATGATGCGGGAAATCGTCGCCCGTAGCAACTAACTGCCACGAAAAGAAAGACTAACAACGCCGGTTATTACGACTTGAGTACAAAAAACTATGAGTATATATGAATTGACATTTAGATGAACGCCCCCCACCCCTCTAGTACAGTTCGGTACTCTGAACCAACAATAATTACAATAAACAACAAAAATGGATGACTTTACAGACAAGGCTCGACAGCACAAGGCCTCGGTCAGATGACTCAAGGCTCCAGCTGCGGGACTAACACCCGCGTCAAGAAACACTCGTCCTCTTTTTTGACAGTCTTAACCTAACCTAAGCTAAGGCGCATAATGTTCGAAGGCTCCAGTGTTCGTCTCCATGTGTACACAAACACACACACACATGACATAGCATCGAAACTCAAGTCTGACCCGAAACTGCTGTATAGTCACATTAGGAGGACGACAACAGTCAAAGACCAGGTGATCAGGTTGAGGAAAGAAGGTGGGGGAACTCAAGAGGTATGTGAGGAGCTCTAACACGAGATGTAAGGAAGTATTTACAGTGAAGACAGGAAGGACTCTGGGAAGACAGACCAGAGGGGGACACCATCAAGGAATATACCAACAAGTGTTGGGTGACATACACACAACTGAGGAGATTAAGAAGCTGCTAAGGGACCTTGATACCTCAAAGGCAATGGGACCAGAGAACATCTCTCCGTGGGTCTTTAGAGAGGGAGCAGAAATGCTGTGTGTGCCACTAACCACAGTCTTCAACACATCCCTTTAAACTGGGCAATTACCTGAGGTATGGAAGACAGCAAATGTAGTTCCCATTTTTAAAAAATGAGACAGAAAAGAGGCACTAAACTACAGACCAGTATCACTGACGTGTATAGTATGCAAAGTTATGGAGAAGATTATCAGGAGGAGAGTGGTGAAGCACCTGGAACGGAACAAGAGTATAAACGACAACCAGCACGGTCATGAAGGCAAATCCTGTGTCACAAACCTTCTGGAGTTTCATGATAAAGTAACAGAAGTAAGACACAAGAGAGAGGGGTGGGTTGATTGCATTTTCTTGGACTGCAAGAAGGCCTTCGACAAAGTTCCTCACGAGAGATTAGTGCAGAAGCTAGAGGATCAGGCGCGTATAACAGGAAGGGCACTGCAATAGATCAGAGAATACCTGACAGGGACGCAACAACGAGTTATGGTACGTGATGAAGTATCACAGTGGGCACCTGTGGCGAGCAGGGTCCCACAGGGGTCGGTCCTAGGACCAGTGCTATTTTTGGTATATGTGAATGACATAATGGAAGGAATAGACTCAGAAGTGTCATTGCTCGCAGATGATGTGAACTTAATGAGGACAATTAACTCAGATAAGGACCAGACAGGACTTCAAAGAGACCTGCACAGGCTACATGCCTGGTCCAGCAACTGGCTTCTCGAATTTAACCCCGCCAAATATGCAAAGTCATGAAGATCGGCGAAGGGCAAAGAAGACTGCAGACGGAGTATAGGCTAGGTGGCCAAAGACTGCAAACCTCGCTCAAGGAGAAAGATCTTGGGGAGAGTATAACACTGAGCACGTCTCCGCAGGCACACATCAACCAGATAACTGCTGCAGCATATGGGCGCCTGGAAAACCTGAGAATAGGGTTCGGATACCTTAGTAAGGTATCGTTCAAGACACTGTAGACTCTGTACGTCAGGCCCATACTGGAGTATGCAGCACCAGTTTGGAACCCACACCTGGTGAAGCACGTCAAGAAATTAGAGAAAGTGCAAAGGTTTGCGACAAGGTTAGTTCCAGAGCTAAGGGGAATGTCCTATGAAGAAAGGTTAAGGAAAATCGGCCTGACGACACTGGAAGACAGGAGGGTTGGGGAGACGTGATAACGACATACAAAATACTGCAAGGAATAGACAAGGTGGAGAGAGACAGGATGTTCCAGAGATGGGGCACAGAAACAAGGGGTCACACTTGGAAGTTGAAGACTCAGATGAGTCAAAGGGATGTTAGGAAGTATTTCTTCAGTCATAGAGTTGTCAGGGAGCGGAATAGTCTGGCAAGTGATGTAGTGGAGACAGGAACCATGCATAGCTTCAAGATGAGGTATCATAAAGCTCATGGAGCAGGGAGAGAGAAAACCTAGTAGCGTTCAGTGAAGAGGCGGGGCCAGGAGCCGAGTCTCGACCCCTGCAACCACAATTAGGTGAGTAGAATTAGGTGAGTACAGCTGTGGAGTATCCTGACAGATGTGCTCAGCGTGGGCGACTACAAGTGGTTTATGACTTGTGAGTTTACATGTTGAGGTGTGTACGCAGTATGGTGTTTGTGTGTGTGTAGGAAGAGGGAGAGATGGAAAACAAAGAAACTCGGGGCCAAGAGCTGTGAATTGACCCATGCAACCACAAATAGGTGAGTACAACGCACAACACCACCGACACACACACACACACACACACACACACACACACCTACTAACAAGCCTTCCCGTCACAAATCTCCTTAATATCATTCCTATTCACCAGTCCACATAATAATAGCATCGATTTCTCCGGACCGTCTGGATATCTGGCTACAACGTTGATGGATGCTGACGGCCGGATGAAAGGAATAGTGGCCGGATGATGTTTGTGGCTTCCGATTTTTTAACAAACATTTATTCAAAACAAATGGAGAGATAACAAGGAATTTTGCGAAGCTGGGGATGTACAGTGTTGATTGACGTTAGCATCTCTCTCTCTCTCTCTCTCTCTCTCTCTCACACACACACACACACACACACACACGACATGAACGACATGACGGAAGGAATAGACTCTGAGGTGTCCCTGTTTGCAGATGACGTGAAGTTGATGAGAAGAATTCACTCGATCGAAGACCAGGCAGAACTACAAAGGGATCTGGACAGGCTGCAGACCTGGTCCAGCAATTGGCTCCTGGAGTTCAATCCCACCAAGTGCAAAGTCATGAAGATTGGGGAAGGGCAAAGAAGGCCGCAGACGGAGTACAGTCTAGGGGGTCAGAGACTACAAACCTCACTCAAGGAAAAAGATCTTGGGGTGAGTATAACACCAGGCACATCTCCTGAAGCGCACATCAACCAAATAACTGCTGCAGCATATGGGCGCCTAGCAAACCTCAGAACAGCATTCCGACATCTTAATAAGGAATCATTCAGGACCCTGTAAACCGTGTACGTTAGGCCCATATTGGAGAATGCGGCACCAGTTTGGAACCCACACCTAGCCAAGCACGTGAAGAAACTAGAGAAAGTGCAAAGGTTTGCAACAAGACTAGTCCCAGAGCTAAGAGGTATGTCCTACGAGGAGAGGTTAAGGGAAATCAACCTGACGACACTGGAGGACAGGAGAGATAGGGGGGACATGATAACGACATACAAAATACTGAGAGGAATTGACAAGGTGGACAAAGACAGGATGTTCCAGAGATTGGACACAGTAACAAGGGGACACAGTTGGAAGCTGAAGACACAGATGAATCACAGGGATGTTAGGAAGTATTTCTTCAGCCACAGAGTAGTCAGTAAGTGGAATAGTTTGGGAAGCGATGTAGTGGAGGCAGGATCCATACATAGCTTTAAGCAGAGGTATGATAAAGCTCACGGCTCAGGGAGAGTGACCTAGTAGCGATCAGTGAAGAGGCGGGGCCAGGAGCTCGGACTCGACCCCCGCAACCTCAACTAGGTGAGTACAACTAGGTGAGTACACACACACACACACACACATGGCTGCAGACCTGGTCCAGCAATTGGCTCCTGGAGTTCAATCCCACCAAGTGCAAAGTTATGAAGATTGGGGAAGGGCAAAGAAGACCGCAGACGGAGTACAGTCTAGGGGCCCAGAGACTACAAACCTCACTCAAGGAAAAAGATCTTGGGGTGAGTATAACACCAGGCACATCTCCTGAAGCGCACATCAACCAAATAACTGCTGCAGTATATGGGAGCCTAGCAAACCTCAGAACAGCATTCCGACATCTTAATAAGGAATCATTCAGGACCCTGTACACCGTGTACGTTAGACCCATATTGGAGTATGCGGCACCAGTTTGGAACCCACACCTAGCCAAGCACGTAAAGAAACTAGAGAAAGTGCAAAGGTTTGCAAGAAGACTAGTCCCAGAGCTAAGAGGTATGTCCTACGAGGAGAGGTTAAGGGAAATCAACCTGACGACACTGGAGGACAGGAGAGATAGGGGGGACATGATAACGACATACAAAATACTGAGAGGAATTGACAAGGTGGACAAAGACAGGATGTTCCAGAGATTGGACACAGTAACAAGGGGACACAGTTGGAAGCTGAAGACACAGATGAATCACAGGGATGTTAGGAAGTATTTCTTCAGCCACAGAGTAGTCAGTAAGTGGAATAGTTTGGGAAGCGATGTAGTGGAGGCAGGATCCATACATAGCTTTAAGCAGAGGTATGATAAAGCTCACGGCTCTGGGAGAGTGACCTAGTAGCGATCAGTGAAGAGGCGGGGCCAGGAGCTCGGACTCGACCCCCGCAACCTCAACTAGGTGAGTACACACACACACACACACCTGTGACAAGCGGGGTTCCACAGGGGTCAGTCCTAGGACCTGTTCTGTTCTTGGTATATGTGAACGACATAACGGAAGGGTTAGACTCAGAAGTGTCCTTGTTTGCAGATGATGCGAAGTTAATGAGAAGAATCAAATCGGACGAGGATCAGGCAGGACTACAAAGAGACCTGGACAGGCTACAAGCCTGGTCCAGCAACTGGCTCCTTGAATTTAACCCTGCCAAATGCAAAGTCATGAAGATTGGGGAAGGGCAAAGAAGACCGCAGACACAATATAGTTTAGATGGCCAAAGACTGCAAACCTCACTCAAGGAAAAAGATCTGGGGGTGAGTATAACACCGAGCATATCTCCTGAGGCACACATCAATCAGATAACTGCTGCAGCATACGGGCGCCTGGCAAACCTACGGATAGCGTTCCGATACCTCAGTAAGGATTCGTTTAAGACTGTATACCATCTACGTCAGGCCCATACTGAAGTATGCAGCACCAGTTTGGAATCCACAACTAGTCAAGAACGTCAAGAAATTAGAGAAAGTGCAAAGGTTTGCAACAAGACTAGTCCCAGAGCTACAGGGATTGTCCTACGAAGAAAGGTTGAGGGAAATCGGCCTGACAACACTGGAGGACAGGAGGGTCAGGGGAGACATGATAACGACATATAAAATACTGCGCGGAATAGACAAGGTGGACAAAGACGGGATGTTCCAGAGAGGGGACACAGACACAAGAGGTCACAATTGGAAGTTGAAGACTCAGATGAATCAAAGGGATGTTAGGAAGTATTTCTTCAGTCATAGAGTAGTCAGGCCATGGAATAGCCTAGAAAGGGATGTAGTGGAGGCAGGAACCATACATAGTTTTAAGGCGAGGTATGATAGAGCTCATGGGGCAGGGAGAGAGAGGACCTAGTAGCAATCAGCGAAGAGGCGGGGCCAGGAGCTGTGACTCGACCCCTGCAACCACAAATAGGTGAGTACAAATAGGTGAGTACACACATGCACCCAAACACACACACACACACACACACACACACACACACACACAAACACACACACACACACATACACACATACAAGCTCGACGTAGCATAGTTGTGAGCGGAAACAGCCAGGGTAATTAGCATGTAAATAAGGCGACATTTGGTAACTATCACTTGTGCAGGCATACTCAGCAGGCATCAAGACAAGCTCGTGCATATGCTGCATGCATTCCAACAATGTTTACCTTAATTTTCCTTTAATCTATATAGTTAACACAGGAACAGTAGATGTGATAAATGGTGTAGAAAACCGACAGGTTGAAGAATGAGACACTTGTACAGCATATGGGACTCTTTGTTGAGGAAACGTTTCGTCAGCCAGTGGCTTCTTCAGTCCAATACAGAGAAGAACGGTGGAAAAAAGAGGAGTTTGAGGTAATCAGTCCATCAATGGACTGATTACCTCCATCGATTCCAGGCTGAGGGACTGATTACCTCAAACTCCTCTTTTTTCCACCGTTCTTCTCTGTACTTGACTGAAGAAGTCACTGGATGGCGAAACGTTTCCTCAACAAAGAGTCCCAAATGCTGTACAAGTGTCTCATTCTTCAAGAACAGTACAATATTAATATTATGAGTGGTACTGAGTGTCACTGATGGCGCTCTCTGCTGGGTCAGTTTACACTCACTTCTAATAACACGCCCTTCACCACCCTTTCATGCTTGCCAAGCGCTCTTGATCCCAGGAAATGGAGCCACCTTTCCATTCCTTGGATCAGACTTGATTACCTCCCATTTTTCAGGAGCTGTATGATTCCCTACGGGTTTAGCGCCTCCCCGTGAATATGATAATTATGCTAACAATGAGCAGTGTATTTTATTAAGTGAGAATTTCGTCACGAACCTGACGAGAAGGCTTATGTATGTCACCTGTGTGTGTGTGTGTGTGTGTGTGTGTGTGTGTGTGTGTGTGTGTGTGTGTGTGTGTGTGTGTGTGTGTGTTGTGTGTGTGTGTTTATCACACAGGTTTAACAGGGAGTTCATCTCTCTCTATGTGGTTCCAGGAGACCGAGCCCTACTTCCTGGCCCAAACTTCTTAACTGGCCAAGAAGAGGTTCACTCCCATCTAGTCTCGTGAGTCGTATCATACCTATCCTTAAATCTGTGCAATGGATCTGAGTCGAATATAACCAAAATATGTCTGCATCATGTATTATACATATTATTAGGAGAGTATAAATAATAAATCTCTGTGTTACAGTAATGCAGTTAGCGGCCTGACTACACCTGAATATCTCACTATGATAATAAGAGCATATCATACAAGCACATTTACGGAGCAACTTGCAATTAAAACAGATTGACATATGTTGTAGTGGCTAAGCTTAAGCTTGTCTATAACAACCTAAATTTGGTTAACTGTACAGTCAGTCTCATGGTTATTTTCTTTACCAATAACTGCGGAATACAGCTCGTACAATAACTTATGTCTTATTAGTGAATATAAGAGGTTTATAAATTTTAACTATGTATCTTTAATTTGCTTTGTAACATAAAATATAGATAAGATGGAATGTGAATAAGTTGATGTGAGGATAAGGTAGACGTGGTCAGGTACAGGTGGTGGGTGGGTCATTATATGCCTATTGAATATGCTTTGGTCATTAATACCAGAGAGGCTAAACTCTCATTGTAAAAACACTGATAGGCACCTACTGGTGTATATACACTGACAGATAACCTCTTATTGGTGTATATATACTGACAGATAAGTACTTATTGGTGTAGATATACTGACAGAAAAGCTCTTAATAATGAATATACACTGACAGATAAGCTCTTACTGGCGTATATACACTGACAGATAAGCTCTTATTGGTGTATATATAGACAGATAAGCTCTTAATGATGAATATACACTGACAGATAAGCTCTTACTGGTGTATATACACTGACAGATAAGCTGTTATTGGCGTATATACACTGACAGATAAGTACTTATTGGATACTTTGCCTCGTATATCTCTAGGAAGGGGTAAAGGACAAGAGATGGGGGGAAAGGGCTGAGAGAGAATGGAAAGGGGTATAGGGGACTGGGATAATTTGCATAATTACTGTTCCGCAAATTTCACACAGGACTGCACTCAAACCTAACCTTGGAAACTGTAAAAAAAAAATCGAAGGGATTCACGTACCACACACACACACACACACACACACACACACATTTAGGGATAAAAGGGAGTTATCAGGTGCATCATTTATTACAGAAGGCAACGATCAAAGTATCAGGTTAGATTAGGGTAATAAATGGTTGTCTCTCCAAATGATGAGTATTAGTACCTCCGATGTTCCTGGATATTGTATGTGTGCACTCACCTAATTGTGGTTGTAGGGGTTGAGACTCAGCTCCTGGCCCCGCCTCTTCACTAGGTCCTCTCTCTCTGCTCCCTGAGCTTTGTCATAGCTTGTCTTAAAGCTATGTATGGTTTCTGCCTCCATTACATCACTTGCTAGGCTACTCCACTTCCTGACGACTCTATGACTGAAGAAATACTTCCTAACATCCCTGACTCGTCTGAGTCTTCAGTTTACAATTGTGACCCCTTGTTTCTGTGTCCCCTCTTTGGAACATCCTGTCTCTGTCAACTTTATCTATTCCACGCAGTATTTTGTATGTCGTTATCATGTCTCCCCTGACCCTCCTGTCCTCCAGTGTCGTCAGGCTGATTTCCATCAACCTTTTGTGTGTGTGTGTGTGTGTGTGTGTGTGTGTAAATTACCATCCAGAAGGGACTGAATCCTATGCATCTGTAAGCAGGCGATGGACAAATGTTGAGAAGAATACGCATAGGAGAGGACAGTGAGCGCCTCCAGGAAGGTTCAGACAGGTTATAGAGGTCATCAAAACAAATAGCTGATGGATTTCAATCCAAATAAGTGCAAGGTTATGAAATTCGGTGAAGGGAGACCGGAGACAAGATATACAATTTGAGACGAGGAACTACAAATGTCGACAAAAGAAAAGAATTTCGGTGTACATATCACACAGACAATCGCTGGAGGACAATTGTATGAACTCGGCAGATTATGCGAGGGCAGCAAGTTTCACAATAACACGTAGGAAGAACTCAATCAGAAAAAAAAGCAATCATTACACCAAATTCGTCATGGGAAACAAACATTAACAACATCAATAAAAGCATAATAATACTAGCAGCATACACTAGACTAGCAGACACACCAGTAGTCTACAGAAATGTCGACAAAAACTCCCAGAGAAAAGCGATTTACCCACTATGGAACACATCCTGAGCAACATAGCATGAAGAGAAAGAGATGGCGGAACCAGCTGTGTCAGAGCACAGTGTAAGAAGTGAAAAACTCAGGGATTCCAATGTAAACATCGAGCAACATAACCAGTGGGTACGGGTGGGGTTAAACCACTGTGCAAGTAAGTGTAACGGAATAATCAGGATTCTAAACCGTATACACGATTTGGAAGGCAAATCAGTACGATGTGGAGAACAGGCAAGTAAGTTTTATCGACTCCTTCGCCAGCATCTACCCCCTACTTTGAGCCCAAAATTTAGATCCATGTACAGGTGGCAGACACTAAGAACTTACGAAGGTCTGAGATAAAACATAATGAGTCAATTTTAGAGAAACGCAACGGTAGGATTAGATAAATTTCACGAAGTCTGAGAAACATGAATGATTATGTTTCAGCATCGCCAACAGTTAGTTAAATCATATTCTCAGGAGAGCAGGAACAGAATGAAGCAATATCACATCGCACATCATCATCACACACAGCAGCAGCAGCTCAGCAGCAGAAAGAGCAACCACCACAGCAGCAGCAGCTCCAGCAGCAGAAAGAAGCAACACAGCAGCAGCAGCACTAACAGCAACACCAGCAGCAGCAGCACCAACAGCAACACCAGCACCAACAGCAACAACAGCACCAATAGCAACACCAGCAGCGGCAGCAACACCAGCAGCAGCACTGATAGCAACACCAGCAGCAGCAGCAGCACTAACAGCAACACCAGCAGCAGCAGCAGCAGCACTAACAGCAACACCTGCAGCAGCAGCAGCAGCACCAACAGCAACACCTGCAGCAGCAGTGCAATCACACGACTCAGGCGTCAAGGGAAGCGATCAAGTAATCAACAAGATAATATACGACCAAACACCATTATCTGGTTGTAACATGTCAAAAAGTTGCCACGTTTATTTAGTTTATTCGTCAAAACCCTTGTAGGTTATAAAATGTGGCAACATGTATTGAATGTCATAAAACAACTTATTTATATAATTTAATAATCAATATTTGTTTATTAACCCCAATGATTGCAATAAATTCATACACAGTATAATATATATATATATATATATATATATATATTATAATATATATATATATATATATATATATATATATATATGCAAGACAAGCCGCGGGGGGTGGAAATCTTTAGCTCAAGTACTTTCACACTTCTCAATGCGTCATCAGGAGCTATACAATGTTGCAAGGCTGCAACTGAAGGGGTGAAGTTTTCCCAGAATAGCGCATTGCGGGTCTGTCACTTGTTGCTGGCTCTCTGAGAGCTCTCTGTGAGAAATCACGAATGCGCTTGGAAATTCACAATTCTTTTCACAATGGTTGTTACAAAGCATTTATCTCAGGCCAGAGGAGATTCGAACCTACGAATATCGGGACAAAGTACGCAGTACTATGCACACCACACCTGACTAAACAATACTCTGAAGCCAAGCTAGGAATACTTTATCCCAAAGTTAGTCCGTTCGAATCTCTTTTGGCCTGAGATAAATGTTTGCAAATATTTCACTCTCCGTATATAGTGTCGTGCCGAATAGGGCAAGTGACGATTTGTGTATACAATAATTTTGCAAAAATCATTCTGAACCTAACGAAAAAAAATATATTTCATTGCGTTTATTAAATTATTGAAAACCTATATAAAATATATTTAGTTGGATTAGGCTAAATTACATTGCGCTTTTTATAATAAGGTTAGGTATGTTTCCTAATGTTCTTTAGGTACAAAATCATTAATTTTTATAACATAAATGGCAAAATATATCTTTAAATGTACAAGAGAAAATTTTAGAACGGACCTAATTTTCAATGAGTTCTTGCTAACTGACCAGTTTTACTTGTTCGGCACGATATATATATATATATATATATATATATATATATATATATATATATATATATTATATATATATATATATATATATATTATATATATATATATGGGGAAGTGGAACAGAATTCTTCTCCGTAAGCATGCGTGTCGTAATGAGGGACTAAAATGCCGGGCAAAGGTAGTATTTTCCTATTTCTCTGTAAATTAATTTTATACTAAATGTAAAAGTAAAGAGAAAATTTTGGTTTTTCCATTTTGGGCCAACCGCCTTGTGGATTACGGCACGATATGTTAAAAATAATATATATATATTATATATATATATATATTATATTATATATAATTATATATATATATATATATATATATATATATATTATATATATATATATATATATATGTTATGTGTTGATGTGTGTGTGTGTGTGTGTGTCGTGCCGAATAGGCAGAACTTGCATCTTGGCTTAAATAGCAATGTCATCTTGCCATATAGGACAAGCGAAAATTTGTGTATGCAATAATTTCGCCAAAATCATTCTGAACCTAGCGAAAAAAATGATATTTCACTTGTTTAGTAATTTAATTATTGTAAACAAATCTAAATATATTTAGTTGGGTTAGGCTAAAATAAATTGTCTTGTTATAATAAGGTTAGGTAAGTTTTCTAAGTTCTCTTTGGTGCAAAATATAAAAATTTTTACATCAACATTAATGAAAAAAATATATCTTTAAACCGTATAAGAGAAAATTTTAGAAAGGACATTAATTTTAAATGAGTTCTTGCTAATTGACCAGTTTTCATATTCGGCACGACATTATATTTATATAAATATTATAATATATATATATTATAATATATATAACACACACGGACACACACGGAGAGGTGGAAGAAGGGATAGAGCGGAGAAGTGGGAGGGAAAGCAGACGTGAGGGATGGAGAGGGGGAGGGAATCACAGTAAGATGATACACAGGCAAGCTTTGTCTTACCATCCCTGCATAAAATTAAGCAAAAATATAATCTTTATTATTTTCAGTCTTCCAATATCGAGGAAGAATCGACAAACAGCGCGTAATATCACTGTTATATTTACGAATGTCACAACACACGTCCTCCCTCCCTCCCTCACCTCTCTCCTTCATTTCTCCTTCCCTCCCGCTCCCTTCCCCTCTTACCTTATCTTCCTCCCTGCATTTACGCTACTCCCTCCATGCTGCGCCTTTCCTGAACAAAGGAGCAGCAGTAAACAAACTTCTTCAACAAGGTGTCAAGTCACGTAATGAAGGGTAAGCTTTTATTTTAACGTTTCGCTCAGTCTTTTGAAATCTTGATAACTCTCAAGCTTAAGTAACACTTATGAAGTGCTCTACGTTAAACATATTGGTTGGCTTAATACTCTTGTCACCAGTCTTCAACAAGGCGCTAAAAACAGAGCAACTGTCAAGATGGAAAACAGTGAATGTAACACTAGGACTGAAGCAAGGCGACAGACAGGTAGCGATGAACTACACAGCTAAATTCTTCATACTCATTATCTCATATAATGAAAAAATAATCAGAAGAATTGTGAAGCATCAAGGGATCAAAGGTTTAATAAAAGATAATGAGCATGGGATTATAGAAGGAATGTCCAGTCTTATGAACACGCTCTGGATGGACTGAAGCATCGACTTAACTTTCTTTTCTAAAGTGTAGGTTTCCTTGAATTTTTTTTTATAAAAGTGTGAGAGCGATAAATCAGCAAAGACAAGGGTGCATAGGCTGCATTTTCCTGGACTGTAAGATGGAGTTTGATAATTTATCACACTAGGAATTGATTTCCAGGCAGGGATACCGCGAAGGTGTTACAATGGATCACTGAGCAACTAAGGTGGACGTGTAACAACTAGGCTCTCTCACATGCACCAGTGCTGTCCCTCGTGTTGTAATGACATGCTAGAGATACTTTGATGTATAACGTGAAACTTGTGAGAATAAAAACAAGTGGAGAAAGCAGGACTTGACAAGACACATTAAACAGACTAGAGATAAATAGTTATTGGAAATCAACCACAGCATATGCAGAGTTATGAAGATCTGAGGAGAAAGAGAACCGGGAACACAGCCTACCAATTTCGAACAAGACGGACCCTGGAGTACAGCACCTCGCAGACTGTCGGGAGTACACGTTAACTAAATAGCGTTCGTCACAATCGAGCCTAGCCAACCCAAGAATGAAACCCATGAACCTTAACAAAGCGTAACTGATGACGCTATGCGACACAGATCAAACCTGAAAAAAGTTGACAACACTAGGCTGCACCCCACACCTGATCAAACAAAAAGAAACAAGAGAAGTCAAGAAATTCCCAAGTTCAAAAGGCTGACCTACATGGAGCAACTACAAGAACTGAACCTAATAGCCTTTACAGAAGGATTGGTAGAGACAATACGCAAATAAAAGACACTCGAGAAGACTACTACTTCAAAGATGTTAATTAAGACAGAAGATAGAAACAGAGTCCCCAGGGACGTCAAGAAATAATTATTCAACTTCACTGTGCTCAGGAAGTGCAACAACCTAGGTAAGAAATTGACCATACCACAGGTGGAGATAGAACCTGCTGTTAGAGAGTCGTGAAACTCCAGACGACGCGTTAGCCACTGGGCCAGCTGGCTACAGTAAGAGTCATCCAACTAGATATATTTATACATCATAGGAAGGTTAGCATAGGCAACAGTATGACCAGAAATGCAAGTTTTTACAGACGAATCTCCCGCCAGCGTAGCCATGACGAACTCTAGCTCAAGTCTCCTAAAAGCCGTCATCACGACTCACGGAATCGTAATGACACGATTGCAAACAAACCAAACAAATTGTATGGTTTGTTTGCAATCGTGTCATTACGATTTCGTAAGAAATTGATGAGTAAATTTATCCCATACATTGTTTTTGAAAAAAGGTATGACAGGCTGAAGACGATAAAGAATTACTGAAACCTATCACATATTGTTAACAGGCGGTGTCAGGAGTTGAGACTCTATCCCCTCAACCACACCTAGGCGAGTACAACTAATTAAAAAAACACACACACATAGATGACCTGAGGCTTAGTAGTTAGAACAGGAGGCTCAGTACCAAGTGTATCTCCTTAGCAAGGAGATTTATGGACAAGTCTCTGCACCTGCTGCCCATGTTCACGTAGAAGTAGGTACTTATGTGTTAGTCTACTGTTATGAGTAGCAATACGAGTGAAAAAAAAAAGCTGAAATGCGTAAAATCATCACACTACTACTACTACTAAGAAGAAGAAGAAGAAGAAGAAGAAGAAGAAGAAGGAAGAAGAAGAAGAAGAAGAAGAAGAAGAAGAAGAAGAAGAAGAAGAAGAA
This sequence comes from Cherax quadricarinatus, assembly GCF_026875155.1. Classification (NCBI taxonomy): domain Eukaryota; kingdom Metazoa; phylum Arthropoda; class Malacostraca; order Decapoda; family Parastacidae; genus Cherax; species Cherax quadricarinatus. The sequence continues at coordinate 32,118,864 of NC_069425.1, forward strand.
GAAGAAGAAGAAGAAGAAAGAAGAAGCAAGAGCAATAATAAAGCCCACCTTAACCCACAAACAACAGGCAACCAACAACACAACAAACAACACTGGAACTAACAACAACAACTAAAAAACACTCATAATAGTCCCACCGGAGGCCTCGCAATCATCGGCACCGTAGAACATAATGAAATCATTTGACAACAATAAGATCCGGGGTCTATCACTCCCTTTTGAACATAGGAGTCATGGACACAAAATATCCGTTCACTCACCCTCAAGTCCTGCCACTCCACTATACTGTCCTTTCTTCTAAGCTCTGTATTTCATAATGATCAAGGTCCCAGAACCGAAATGTTTTCTGATAAATATGTCAAAGTGTTTGTTTACACGTCTTTCTAAACCAAGTAGACCCACACAAACTAATATTTCCATTGAAAACATTACATTATCACCTGCTCCAGTAACACTACTGATAATTAACAACCATTTTTGGGTGTTTTTACAGTATATTCTTACCTTACGTGCCTGTTGGTGTTGTCCTCGCGTTTCTGCTCTTACCTGGAAAGAAGTGAAACATGGAGTAAATATATTTTACATTAAATAATGTTTATACAGTATGAGTGTGAAATGAAAACCTGCTAAATATTTTGCACTCTGGCAGGATTACAGATTTTTTATCTTTAATGAACATGTAAGCTCTACCTGGGGTTTAATTTGGATAAGTTTTGTTCAAATTCGATAAGTTTAGATTTAGAAAGGATATCAGAAGGTATTGGTTCTAAAATAGTAGTAGATGAGTAGAACGGTTTGCTTAGTAGAGCTACTGAAGCTAAAACCTTTGGTAGCTTCAAATTCAGGTTGGATAAATACACGAGTGAGAGGGGTTGGAATTAAATGGAACTTGCACATGAGTTAATAGGATTATTGATTGGGTAGCATTGAAAATGAGTTGGGAAATATTTTTGTTAGTTGGTTTGGGTTTGAGAAGGACTTGCCTAGTAAGGGCCAGTAGCCCTGCTTCAGTGTTCCTCCTTTCTTATATACCTGTGCAAGAATGGTATATAATACCGACAAGATGAAATTAAGACACATGTGCAACATCTGGGTATCTTTACTGTAGACGTTTCGCCATCCAGTGGCTTTATCAATACAAATTCCAGGACATAACTTGAAGACAGTAGAACTATATACAGAAGATGAGGTAATCAGTCCCCCAACCTTGGAGTAGGTGCGAAGAGCACCGTAGTCGTGGAGATTCTGAAGCAGAAGCAAGGAGCCTGGCGCTTATATACTAACGTCAGGTGGAAATGGGACGTGTAGCAGACGAGGGCATAGTCACTGGTAGGCGGGATTCCCTAGTGGAAGTAGGTCCTTCCCAAAGAGATGGGTTAGTGACTATGCCCTCGTCTGCTACACGTCCCATTTCCACCTGACGTTAGTATATAAGCGCCAGGCTCCTTGCTTCTGCTTCAGAATCTCCACGACTACGGTGCTCTTCGCACCTACTCCAAGGTTGAGGGACTGATTACCTCATCTTCTGTACATAGTTCTACTGTCTTCAAGTTATGTCCTGGAATTTGTATTCATAAAGCCACTGGATGGCGAAACGTCTACAGTAAAGATACCCAGATGTTGCACATGTGTATTATATACCTGAGGGCGTTCTGGGGGTCAACGCCCCCACAGCCCAGTCCAGGAGCAGGTAAATCGTACAAACTTTTACTTACATTCAGTATATACACATTTTTGACATACATTATTATTTTAAGTATCACATGTTTTTCAGAATTCTACAACACGCTACATATCATAAAAACCAAATAAAAACAGCCATAAGGGAGGAAAATGACATGATAGTAAAGCTGGGTAAGCAGCTGTGGCTTCTTTGTCGGCACTTGTACACTCACCTGTTATTTGTATGTCATGAAGTCTTAAACGTTTCTTAAAACGTTCAAGCCATCCACGACACTTGCCACGAAGGTTTCACTTTCAGCGCTAGAACCCTGTTTTTATCTTTAGATCTTTAAATAAACTTAAAAGCTTTCATTTGCATGGCCATTACAGAACAATGAGAGTTACGCCGATGCATATCCTCCATCCAGATACTTCAGTCTTTCCATTACTGGCTGAGAATTGATTTCTTTTTCTCATCAACGTTTTAAAGAAGCGACGTTGAACGAAACGACGTTAAGTGAGGACTTCCTGTATTTATACTTTCCTATGTGCTTTTTAATAGTTATTAATCCCGTACTATTTTGTTTTCCAGCCTAGCAGGGCAAGTCTGAGACCGGACTTTAGGGGAGATGATCTCCAGAACCACTTTCCTCATCCCTTCTCCAACCCTTACCTAATCCCCACCCTCCTCTTTGCCCACTCTCGCCCCCTTTCTCCATTCCTTCCCTCACCCACGCCCGTCAAACATTTCACCCCTCCCCCCACACCCCGGGTAAACTTATGACTTATTGATTTATTAATGTTTTCATAAAAGGTTTTCAACCATACGGAAATTGGCCAGATTGTGGATGGTTCGTCAGCGCTGGTTAAGACTTCCATTTATTTTTATTTTCCAATATTTCTGTACATAATAGTTTAGTATTTATGAAATTTAATTAATTTTCATTTTTTTTTTTTTTGCAGTTACATCCTGCATATTTTGTGAGTTACATATTCTTATAATCGTTAACTTCAAGCTGTTCTTTCTCATTTCCTTATTTTATACCTATATTACCTTTAATTTTATATTCCTTTATCACTTACATTTACCCAATTGTATTTTGTATATTTTTATCATTTCCCGATATATCTTAATTTTTTTTTTTTCAGATTTTGCCATTATCATCATTATACCACTCTCTTTCGTTAGGCTATTGCTCTTTCACTAAACTGTTTCAAGAATTCCACATCTAGATACCAAAACAAAGTTAAACACTATATAAGTAATGTTACATGGTTACTATCGAGCAGCAGACACCCTGTGCTACTTAAAGACCATTTTCTAGGGAACAACCTTCTTTAATACAACAAGTTCTAGATGTTTCCGATTCTCTATCTGAGAACTGCTAGTGCGTGAAATGAGGCAGCATCGCTTTCTGAATTCTACAGGAACCAAGCGTTCTTCACGGCAGACTCACACCTGAAGGAACATGAAAGGAGTTCACGCCTACTGAAGAATTCAAAGCCTTAAAGATCTCGCGTCGGTTCATACTGTAAACATGAAAGGTTATTGACAGATTGCCTAGTAATCCCAAGCCTTGGATTATTATTATTATTAACATGTGTAAATATCTATTATAAAAGTAAAAGCACTACCAGGTTATCTCCTAAAAGGCAGGAGGTAGCTGGGAAAATCTAAATCTAAAAAACCGGACCAAAAAAATCCAAGTTGTGTAAGTTATTTAGGTGGTGAGGAGGCTGGGCCGCGGAGGCCAAACACTCTGCCTGGTTGGATGATACCTGCAAGCCTCTCCTGCCTCGTGAAGGTGCAAATGTTGCAGTGAGTGAGGAGGCGGCGAAGCGTGAGGCTCCGTGTTTACCCCCACGCAAGACTAACAGCCTGGAAGGTGGCCAAGGCAAGCTTCCAGCCAGGCAACACTGACGGCAGGGAATCTGGGTGAGTGGCGGCAGTTTCCAGCGTTTGTTGCGCTTCTGCAAGACTATGATGCATGAAGGTGGTCACATTGATGTGCTCTCCAATGATGTGCCCTCCATTTTCATATTGATGTGCCATATTGAGGTACCCTCCATCATCATATTTATGTGCCCTCTACTGTCATATTGATGTGCTGTCTACTGTCATATTGATGTGCCCCTGCATTGTCATATTGATGTGTCCTCCACTGACACATTGATGTGTCCTCCACAGACACATTGATGTGTCCACTGCCATATTGATGTGCCCTCCACTGTCTTACTGATGTAATCTCGGTATAACACAGATGGTTTCATGAAGGGTGCAAGAGCTGCTGGTCGAGTCGGGGATTCTCTGCAAAAAACATGATTATCACAGTTGTGGCCTTCACTAACCTTCCCAGTAAGCAGCAGTCTCTGGCTGGGAACTTCTTGTGATCCTCTAGATTCTAGAGTCTAGAATAACTGGTAACGTGACAGGATCGTAATAATCTCAGGACTGGTGAACTGTGGGTTTGAATCTCGTTCACTTCACATAGATGCACAATGAAAGGCAGTAATATACTTCCACAAGATTGTCGGTGTAATTAGTCATATATTGTTGACAATATTATACTAATGGCAGTCTTATACGTATATGGCTCATACGTAACGATCTTACGAACAACAATTACAGCGCAACAAATGTCTTTCCTCGCCAGCCAAAAGCAACAGCTGTTGGGACGAGCTGCAACTGTTAAGAGAATACACAATAATCACAAGCCAACAACAGCAACCGGGGCCAGCTGCAGCTGTCATGAGAACTGGCAGAAATCACCCTTCAAGACCAACAGCCGGAGGCCAGCTACAGTTTTTACAAGACCACGCAGAAGTCCACCTTTAAATAATTCAGCCAAGTCATTTCCAAATATTGTCACCACCGTTCCATCGTGCAATTGCAAAGCCCATCTATTGCAACTGAAGTGCTTTTCTTCCAGGATATTTTGGGAGTGGGATATATTCAGGGGCCCTCCTTCTTATTCCAAGAATATTTTTCTTTGTGTGAAACAACTCACTCACCACATTAATATTCCGAAATATACGATGAAATCCATATCTTTCTTTAAATCTATATTTCTTGTGCATTTTCCTACGCTTGTTACTGAATATATTTATTAAAAAAATATAAAAACTTTTACTACAACATTTCTGTAGTAGAATGTTGCAATAATAATATAAATTTAAATCTGTAAGATTGTGGTAATAAGAGTACAAACTTTTTTTGTTTAAATCATCAAATGTGTACTTTTAATAAGTTTTGCTTCAGTATCTGACACATATTCCCCTAAATAATATTTATATAAAGAGATTTTTGAAGAGCTGAATCCACGTGAATCATTTAGGGCTAGTAGTAATAGTAGTAGTGGAAGCTCGATCCTCCATCTGCTAACTGCGAGCCAGACACTACCTAACTACAGTCACCTGGACGATACGAGGCAACCAGCATCACTAATAATAATAAACCTGATACATGCTCCCTTACATTGATGATTCGTAAGACACATATGCAACAGTTAGATATATTTATTCCGAAAAGTTTCGCCTACACAGTAGGTTTCTTCAGTCGAAGAGTTTTAGCAGAAGCAGTAGAGATGTGTAAACGATGTAATCAGTCCATCACCCTTAAAGACGTAGTTTTGAAGTGGTCAGTCCCTCAGCCTGGAGAAGAGTTTTGCTCCACAGTCTGGAACAGTGTGAAGTTTAAGCAGCAGTATGGAGACTTATATACTGTCGGAAGATGCGATGTAGCTCACTAGTAGAAGAAGGTAATCATCGAGAGGGACCTGCTCAGACCTGGGTGCTCCCAGGTCATCTTATGGATGCTGAGGGTACTCCCAGGTCATCTCATGGATGCTGAGGGTACTCCCAGGTTATCCCATGGATGCTGAGGGTACTCCCAGGTCATCTCATGGATGCTGCGGGTACTTCCAGGTCATCCCATGGATGCTGAGGGTACTCCCAGGTCATCTCATGGATGCTAAGGGTACTCCCAGGTCATCTCATGGATGCTGAGGGTACTCCCAGGTTATCCCATGGATGCTGAGGGTACTCCCAGGTCATCTCATGGATGCTGCGAGTACTCCCAGGTCATCTCATGGATGCTGCGAGTACTCCCAGGTCATCTCATGGATGCTGCGAGTACTCCCAGGTCATCTCATGGATGCTGCGGGTACTCCCAGGTCATCTCATGGATGTTGCGAGTACTCCCAGGTCATCCCATGGATGCTGCGGGTACTCCCAGGTCATCTCATGGACGCTGCGGGTACTCCCAGGTCATCTCATGGATGCTGCGAGTACTCCCAGGTCATCCCATGGATGCTGCAGGTACTCCCAGGTCATCTCATGGATGCTGCGAGTACTCCCAGGTCATTCCATGGATGCTGCGGGTACTCCCAGGTCATCTCTACAGGTACTTCCCAACAGCACAGTATCCATGGATGTCTGTCCATATTTTTTAATCTTCACTTATACATCCCATGTTTCTACTAATTTGCTGTCCATATAAAACGTTCTCTCTCTTCACTCCTCTTCTATTCCATCGCCTATAAATCGTCCACTTTTTTCTCATCCCCCTTTCATCGCCCTCTTGTCTAGCCATTCCCCAATCATCGCCTCTCATACCTGACATTCATCACCCTCTCCTCTTCCATCCCTATTCAACCCCTCCCCCTCTTCTCCTTCATCTCTCATATATCATTCTCACTTCCATTTAAAATTCATCACACCTCACTTCTTCCATCTCCCAATCATCACCCCTCCTTCCATCTCCCATTCATCACCCTCACTTCTTCCATCTCCCATTCATCACCCTCACTTCTTCCATCTCCCAATCATCACCCTCACTTCTTCCATCTCCCATTCATCACCCTCGCTTCTCTTGCCCAGGTGAAACGCTACACTTTTTTCCTGTGCAAATCCCAGAGCACTTAAAATCACTAGAATAGAATTTCTCGTATATATATATTATTTTTTTGGGCTATGACATTTAAAATTTTTCTGTAATTACATTGAAATTCAGATATTAATGTGCCTGGGAGCATGCATCATCTTCATATATATATATATATATATATATATATATATATATATATATATATATATATATATATCCTAGGTAGTAGGTTGGTAGACAGCAACCACCCAGGGAGGTACTACCGTCCTGCCAAGTGAGTGTAAAACAAAAGTCTGTAATTGTTGTACATGATGGTAGGATTGCTGGTGTCTTTTTTGTCTATTCATAAAATTCTACTTCTACTTACACTTAGGTCACACTACACATACATGTACAAGCATATATACACACACCCTCTGGTTTTCTTCTATTTTCTTTCTAATTTTGTTCTTGTTTATTTCCTTATTCTCCATGGGGAAGTGGAAGAGAATTCTTCCTCCGTAAGCCATGAGTGTAGTAAGAGGCGACTAAAATGCAGGGAGCAAGGGGCTAGTAACCCCTTCTCCTGTATATTACTAAATTAAAAAGGAGAACTTCAGTTTTTTCTTTTGGGCCACCCCCCTCAGTGGGAATACGGCTGGTACGTTGAAAGAAAGATATATATATATATATATATATATATATATATATATATATATATATATATATATATATATATATCCTAGGTAGTAGTTGGTAGACACAAACCACCCAGGGATGTATACCGTCCTGCCAAGTGAGTGTAAAACAAAAGTCTGTAATTGTGTACATGATGTAAGATTGCTGGTGTCTTTTTTCTGTCTCATAAACTACTTCTAATTACATTTAGGTCACACTACACATGCATGTACAAGCATATATTCACACAACCCTCTGAGTTTTCTTCCATTTTCTCACTAGTTCTTGTTTATTTCCTATCTCCATGGGAAAGTGGAAGAGAATTCTTCCTCCGTAAGCCATGAGTGTAGTAAGAGGCGACTAAAATGCAGGGAGCAAGGGGCTAGTAACTCCTTCTCCTGTATACATTAATAAAGTTAAAAAGAGTAACTTTTGTTTTTTCTTTTTGGGCCACCCTGCCTTGGTGGGAATTGGCCGGTCTGTTGAAAGAAATTTATATATATATATATATATATATATATATATATATATATATATATATATATATATATATATATATATATATAATATTTTATATTAAGATACGTTCTAAATTTATCTGGCGCCTCTTCATATTTTCGAAATGCTTTATAAGTCCATAAGCGGCTTTTCAGGATCATATTTTTTAAGAGGAGAGACTGCTGCTTCCTGTGACGCCGCCATCACTGCCACGAATTGATGGAATATATTATTGAGATTTAATATTATGCAGTGATGCGTCCGTGTGTGTGTGTGTGTGTGTGTGTGTGTGTGTGTGTGTGTGTGTGTGTGTGTGTGTGTGTGTGTGTGTGTGTGTGTGTACTCACCTTATTGTACTCACCTAGCTGAGGTTGCAGGGGTCGAGTCCAAGCTCCTGGCCCCGCCTCTTCACTGGTCGCTACTAGGTCACTCTCCCTGAACCGTGAGCTTTATTATACCTCTGCTTAAAGCTATGTATGGATCCTGCCTCCACTACATCGCTTCCCAAACTATTCCACTTCCTTACTACTCTGTGGCTGAAGAAATACTTCCTAACATCCCTGTGATTCATCTGTGTCTTCAACTTCCAACTGTGTCCCCTTGTTGCCGTGTCACATCTCTGGAACATCCTGTCTTTGTCCACCTTGTCAATTCCTCTCAGTATTTTGTATGTCGTTATCATGTCCCCCCTATCTCTCCTGTCCTCCAGTGTCGTCAGGTTGATTTCCCTTAACCTCTTCTTGTAGGACATACCCCTTAGCTCTGGGACTAGTCTTGTTGCAAACCTTTGCACTTTCTCTAGTTTCTTTACGTGCTTGGCTAGATGTGGGTTCCAAACTGGTGCCGCATACTCCAATATGGGTCTAACGTACACGGTGTACAGGGTCCTGAACGATTCCTTATTAAGATGTCGGAATGCTGTTCTGAGGTTTGCTAGGCGCCCATATGCTGCAGCAGTTATTTGGTTGATGTGCGCTTCAGATGTGCCTGGTGTTATACTCACCCCAAGATCTTTTTCCTTGAGTGAGATTTGTAGTCTCTGGCACTCTAGACTGTACTCCGTCTGCGGTCTTCTTTGCCCTTCCCCAATCTTCATGACTTTGCACTTGGTGGGGTTGAACTCCAGGAGCCAATTACTGGACCAGGTCTGCAGCCTGTCCAGATCCCTTTGTAGTTCTGCCTGGTCTTCGATCGTATGAATTCTTCTCATCAACTTCACGTCATCTGCAAACAGGGACACTTCGGAGTCTATTCCTTCCGTCATGTCGTTCACAAATATCAGAAACAGCACTGGTCCTAGGACTGACCCCTGTGGGACCCCGCTGGTCACAGGTGCCCACTCTGACACCTCGCCACGTACCATGACTCGCTGATGTCTTCCTGACAAGTATTCCCTGATCCATTGTAGTGCCTTCCCTATTATCCCTGCTTGGTCCTCCAGTTTTTGCACTAATCTCTTGTGTGGAACTGTGTCAAACGCCTTCTTGTAGTCCAAGAAAATGCAATCCACCCATCCCTCTCTCTCTTGTCTTACTGCTGTCACCATGTCATAGAACTCCAGTAGGTTTGTGACACAGGATTTCCCATCCCTGAATCCATGTTGGCTGCTGTTGATGAGATCATTCCTTTCTAGGTGTTCCACCACTCTTCTCATGATAATCTCCATGAATTTGCATACTATACATGTCAGTGACACTGGTCTGTAGTTTAGTGCTTCATGTCTATCTTCTTTTTTAAAGATTGGGACTACATTTCCTGTCTTCCATGCAATCTCCCTGTTTCGATAGATGTATTGAATATTGTTAGGGGTACACATAGCGCCTAAGCTCCCTCTCTCAGGATCCATGAAAGGATGTTATCTGGCCCCATTGCCTTTGAGGTATCTAGCTCACTCAGAAGCCTCTTCACTTCTTCCTCGGTTGTGTGCACTGTGTCCAGCACTTGGTGGTGTGCCCCACCTCTCCGTCTTTCTGGAGCCCCTTCTGTCTCCTCTGTGAACACTTCTTTGAATCTCTTGTTGAGTTCCTCACATACTTCACGGTCATTTCTTGTCGTCTCTCCTCATTCCTTCCTTAGCCTGATTACCTGGTCCTTGACTGTTGTTTTCCTCCTGATGTGGCTGTACAACAGTTTTGGGTCATATTTGGCTTTCGCTGCTATGTCATTTTCATATTGTCTTTGGGCCCCTTCTTATCTGTGCATATTCCTTTCTGGCTCTACGACTGCTCTCCTTATTCTCCTGGGCCTTTGCCTTCTATATTTTTTTCCATTCCCTAGCACACTTGGTTTTTTTGCCCCCCCTGCACCTTTGGGTGAACCAAGGGCTCCGTCCTGGCTTTTTCATTATTCCTGTTACCCTTGGGTGCAAACCTCCCCTCAGCCTCCTTGCACATTGTTGCTACATATTCCATTTATCTCATTAACTGGCTTCCCTGCCAGTTCTCTGTCCCACTGAAACCCGTGTAGGGAAATTTTCCCCATTCCCGTGTAGTACCCTTTCTTGTATTTGGGTTCATTCGTCCTGGGGCCCTTCCTGCTTCCCCCTCCACTTGTAGCTCTGTGTATTCGTAGCTTAAAACCACATGATCGCTGGCCCCAAGGGGGTCTTTCATATGTTATGTCCTCAATATCTGCACTACTCAAGGTGAATACTAAGTCCAGTCTTGCCGGTTCATCTTCTCCTCTCTCTCTTGTAGTGTCCCTTACGTGTTGATTTCCCTGAAGTTTTCCAGTACCACCTCCATCAAACATGTGTGTGTGGTGTGTGTGTGTGTGTGTGTGTGTGTGGTGTGTGTGTGTGTGTGTTAGTTACCATTTTGTGTGTGTATGTTAGTTAACATTTTGTCCTAGGCACATGTCAATTAGACACTAGGCCTGCTGTATATGCGAGTGTGTGTGTGGGGGGGGGCAGTGAGTCTGGTGTACCTTCCTGGTATTTGGTATTAAATACCGGTGTGTGTGTGTGTGTGTGTGTGTGTGTGTGTGTAAGGAGTGTTTGGTGTACCTTCCTGGTGTTTGGTATTAAATACCGTGGTTGTGTGTGTGTGTGTGTTGTGTGTGTGTGTGTGTGTGTGTGTGTGTGTTATATATTCATTATTAATATAACAAAACTTAGGTTTGCGTTGTCTAGTACTCTAGTATAATTTATGGTTTATGTTTTACAGCCAATTTAAATATATAACAATTTAAAATCTCTAAATTTTAAAAAAGACAATTTTTTCAAAGACACTTATAATAAAGGACAAATGCCTCGTCCAGTATTCTGAAGGATAATAATAAATGAAAAAATATATCATGACCAAACGCTTTCTGTGCACAACAGAACACAGCGAATATTTCTTGAACACTTAGAAATTTGCTGCGCTCGCTTGCTCTCTCTCTCTCTCTCTCTCTCTCTCTCTCTCTCTCTCTCTCTCTCTCTCTCATATCTTTTCATTTATGGGTTATGAGGACATCGCTGTCAATTTTGTTGACAGAAAGAGAAGATGTTGAGGCACTTACGAAGGCTGGCGTGGAAAGCATCCTGGCCGCTACCTCTGATTGCTTCTATTTCTGTCCTTCTCTCCTTCCTCTTTCTTTCTCTAATATCTCTCTCTTCCTCTCACTTTCTCACACACACACACACACACACACACACAAAGCTGACTCGTCCCCCGCAACCACAACTAGGTGAGTACACACACACACACCACAAACTATAAACAAGAGGCCAAATGTCTACAGACAAGTACCTTTGACAACTGGTAACTAACACAATTTATCGAGTTTCTGCCTTAATGTTTACTTCACAAGTTAGGTGCTGGCATTCTGTATCAGCTCAAGTGTAGACTTTCTTTAGCAGTGTATTTATTACAGATAATTTACAATTTTTTTTTTTGTAAATATTGCATTTAGAAATACATGTAAAGAACATGATGAAGGAAGCTATGAGGCAGAAGTTTCGATTAGCCAATTACTTTATTTCTCTAATGCTCATGTGTTGCGAGAACCGCCCCAAATTAGTCATTCGAGGAACGAATGACTTCTGATATGCTTGGAAAGGCTACGTACAGAGTGAGACTGTTGATGGCTGCCACTGGTGGGGGTATAATACCAGTCGTCCTGTTGTGTACGTACAACATTTGGGTCAAGTGTATCACACTGATAACATTTTATATTGTGCATACCACACCTCTGATATACCCTTGATGAGTTCCGAGAGTTTTTTCTATTTCCGGAGCCCGGCCATGGGCCAGGCTCGTCTGGCGTTTGCCTGGTCAACAAGGCTTTTGCTGCTGGTGGTCCGCAGCCCCACATATCTATCACAGCCTGGTTGATCTGGCATAATAGCAAAGTCAACGGCATCTGCCCTGTGTTAAAATGTTGCTGAAATAACAGATTTAACAATAATATAAGTAAATTAAACGATGAACCCGAAAAATGACAGATTTATTAAGGCCGGGTTACCTCAAGAAACAAGTAGACTTGTACAATCGTCTATTCTATCAAAAATAGAGATATCTGACATGGACTAAACCATTTAAAACAAAAATGGTTCATACTCAAGGTGAGAGACTTGTGCCCCAAAGAGAATTTTGCGACTATTGCTGTCGAGCAGGTGCCAGATGCACCTCAACGCTATAAGCTCTTGGCTGCCTTGCTTCTAAGATTTACTACGTGATTCTAGTCACTACAAAGTCGTATTTCACCCCTCAGATATAAAGTTCAGTATTAACATCATACTGTCAGAGACCATGAAAATTTGGATTGTCTCAGAAGCAAATATAAACTGCCATCGTTTTCCCCGGGTTGATATAACTGCAAGATGGTGATTGACATTCTTTAGAACGTGGGAATCCCCTGTCTTTCATATGAAATGTTAGATGCGGTTATCTTCACAGATCCGGGATTCTTAGACGAGTTGAAATAGAAAGTACCAGAAGTGGCCAGGAAAACTCCCATGTAGCACTCAGGAACTGACTGACTAGTTCACCGATTTCTTCATTAGTAGATCGTCA
>NC_069425.1:32134062-32141597 GCF_026875155.1 Cherax quadricarinatus
GACTTTGTAAATGATCAAAGTCGAACTGAAACGTCGTCGTAAGCTCCTCTCTTCCATGTGCGGGTTATTTGTATAACTCAGAGTAAAACGATTACTAACAAACCACGGAACGGGTGGAGCTGTTAACACTACTACTACTACTATTAATAATAATAATAAAAATAATAATAATAATAATAATAATATATAATCAGAATTTTGCTGAAGTTTATCAGAGAAAACTAATTATATAACCTGTGTAATTAAAACATTAGCGAGACTATGAGGTTCCATAATATACGCAAAGTTTTTTTTTTTTGTCTGCCGAGAGAAAGATGACAAGACTGGTCATTTATCATATTTACTGTGGCCGCTCTTAATTCTTTTACTTGATTTTTCACTCACAGATGTCTAAGAAAAGGTTTGATTATGATGAAGAGGAGGAGGAGGAGGAGGAGGAGAGGAAAGGAAGGTTGAGAAGGAAAGAGCTTAGGGAAAGGAGGAAGCAAAAGAGGAAACGTAGAGGAGGATAGCCTTAACTTTCTTTTCTTTTCCCAGGTTATAACCAGCTTTCATGTCTTCTCCCAGGATAGCCTCAGCATTCTTTTCTTTTCACAGGTTGTCCTCAACTTTCATATCTCCTCCCAGGGTAGCCTCAGCTATTCTTTTCCCAGGATATCCTCAGGTTTCATATCTTCTCCCAGGATACCCTCAACGTTCCTTTCTTGGAGTTTAGTCTGGCTATAATTAAGATGCCAGAAATAGGGAATTTTTTTCTTAATATAAGGGAATGTGTATATTACAGGAGCTTAATGGAGTTATGAGGGAATTAAAATTACCACGGCTTAAACATAAGCAGGGAAGGAGGGAGGGGCAGAAAAAAATGAGATGGAAGGGTTAGGAAGGGAGTGAGCCAGGAACGAGTAGGCAGAGATGGAAGAAAGGGTAGGGGAGGAAGCGGTTGGGCCGAAAGGAAGCAAGGAGAAGGAAGTGAGTGGGGAGAGGCAGGGACGATATAATGTTCAGAATATATGATAACAGTTAGGAGCAATTTAGTTATAATAAAAATTGGGGTTTTAATGGGCGAGCTGGAAGGGGAGAGGGAGAGAGAGAGAGAGAGAGAGAGAGAGAGAGAGAGAGAGAGAGAGAGAGAGAGAGAGAGAGAGAGAGAGAGAGAGAGAGAGAGAAATTTTATACCTTTATTGTGGACTCCATTATCCTCCTCTAAGCAGTAGTCAAAAAAATTAGAAGCTTATGGAAAGGTCCAGGGACTAGAGCTCAGCGTTCCTTTTGGTAAATAAGTTAAAGTGGTAATGAGTTATTTACAACGGACAGAGTTGCTATACTTGCACAGGATATATTTTACTTAGTTATTCTGTATGAAATATGTATTAATTTCCTGAACATTTGTAAAGGAATTATCTGCAAATTCTTGACTTTTCTCCCACTGAAGTACATAATCATGCAAAGTGCGAGAATAATTCTGAGGACAATGTGCCATCTAGGAGTGTGAAGTTGATGTGCAGCTTCACGCTGCCACTAACAGCTGCATCATCATCATCAGCAGCAGCAGCTCATCACAGCACGATTACTTATTTCCAGTGAATTAGCATGCTCTTGGACCTAGAAGATTATGAATGAATATTCGTCAATTATAAACATACATCCTGACTTTAAAGTTGATATAGAGTGCGAAATAAAATATGCTTTGGCAGCTAAATTTCAATCAAAATTGCCGACTTGAACCACCAGTTCCAAAAGTTCTACCGGAGGTGATCAGATGGAATTTGCATGATGCTGATATGAAGCGACGAACCTGCAAAAAAAAAATGTTGAAAGTAGCATAAAATACCGTTTCGCTTACACAGTAAGCTTCTTCAGTTAAACACAAAGGGAGAAGGTGTAGTAATGAAAAAGATGCAATCAGTCCGTCAACCTTGAAGTAAAAGTGTCTTAATATTCAAAAAAAAAAAAAAAATAAACATGGTCTGGAACGCTCTATTACATGTAGTGTGTTGTACAAGTTCAGCCAAAGCTACATGTGTTGCTTGTTGTTAATATTAACGCATATTAAGCACATAAGAACAGAGGAACACTACAGTAGGACTACTAGCCCAAACTAGCAAATTCCTTCTCTAAACCAACCATTCCCACGCACTCAATTGTCCAACCTTTTCTCAATGTTACCCAAGAATTAGCTTCAGTACCATAGGTACTAATCAAGCCCAAAATATATGGCACAAGCGCCGTGCCAACCACAAGTGCTTATCCTCCCCCCTTACGCACACGATCACACAGATACATATATTAATCGATTTTTTACTAATATTATAGAAATACACAAGATAATTAAATTCTGACTGCATCAGTACATTTTCACAGGAATTTGCACAAAAATTCATACTGAATAAAGGCATAATGAGGACAAGCTGTAAACAGACACGTAATACTGTGACGTCTTTATTGGTGCAGCGTTTCGCGCACCAGTGAGCATTACCAGACGTGACCACCAGTGAACATTACCAGACGTGACCACCAGTGAACATTACCAGACGTGACCACCAGTGAACATTACCAGACGTGACCACCAGTGAACATTACCAGACGTGACCACCAGTGAACATTACCAGACGTGACCACCAGTGAACATTACCAGACATGACCACCAGTGAACATTACCAGACGTGACAGAGTCATGACTGTCCCAAACGACTGTCTCACTGAAAGTGAGTCAAGAGGCAATATCCAGGTTTAAGTCTTGTTCTGGATGTTATCTCACTGTGATCCAATTTCATTCTTAGGGGGAAACGAGGAGTCAAATGTATATATCCACAGGTTAATTGATGCAGACAGGTGCCGCTGTTGACTTTTGGTAATATTGTGTATCTGGTACATTTGAAGGTTTTGTTATACTACTGCCACTAATACAACTACTCCTACCACTAGTGTTAAAACTATTACCACTAGTATTACAACTACTACCACTTATTACAACTACTACCACTAGTATTACAACTACTACTACCACTAGTATTACAATTACTACTACCACTAGTATTACAATTACTACTACTACCACAAGTATTGCAACTGCTACTACTACCACTAGTATAGCATTACAACTACTACTACCACTAGTATAGCATTACAACTACTACCACTAGTACAGCATTACAACTACTACTACCACTAGTATAGCATTACAACTACTACTACCACTAGTATAGCATCACAACTACTACTACCACTAGTATTACAATTACTACTACTACTACCACTAGTATTACAATTACTACTACTACTACCACTAGTATTACAACTACCACTAGTATTACAATTACTACTACTACTACTACCACTAGTATGACTACTACCACTAGTATTACAACTACCACTAGTATAGTATTACAACTACTACTACCACTAGTATTACAATTACTACTACTACTACCACTAGTATTACAACTACTACCACTAGTATTACAATTACTACCACTAGTATTACAATTACTACTACTACTACCACTAGTATTACAACTACTACCACTAGTATTACAATTACTACTACTACTACCACTAGTATTACAATTACTACTACTACTACCACTAGTATTATAACTACTACCACTAGTATTACTACTACTACCACTAGTATTACAACTACTACCACTAGTATTGCAACTACTACCACTAGTATTACAACTACTACCACTAGTATGACTACTACCACTAGTATTACAACTACTACCACTAGTATTACAACTACTACCACTAGTATTACAATTACTACTACTACTACTAGTATTACAACTACTACCACTAGTATTACAACTACTACCACTAGTATTACTACTACCACTAGTATTGCAACTACTACCACTAGTATTACAACTACTCCCAAACTAGAAATGACTACTACCAATATATTACAACTATACCACTAGTATTACAACTACAAACCACTAGTATTACAATTACTACTACTACCACTAGTATTACTACTACTACCACTAGTATTACAAATACTACCACTAGCATTACTACAACCACTAGTATTACAACTACTACCGCTAGTATTACAACTACTACCACTAGTATTACAACTACTACCACTAGTATTACAACTACTACCACTAGTATTACAATTACTACTACTACTACCACTAGTATTACAACTACTACCACTAGTATTACAATTACTACAACTACTACCACTAGTATTACAACTACTACCACTAGTATTACAATTACTACTACTAGTACCACTAGTATTACAACTACTACCACTAGTATTACAACTACTACCACTAGTATTACAACTACCACTAGCATTACAACTACTACCACTAGTATTACAACTACTACCACTAGTATTACAATTACTACTACCACTAGTATTACAACTACTACCGCTAGTATTACAACTACTACCACTAGTATTACAACTACTACCACTAGTATTACAATTACTACTACTGGTACCACTAGTATTACAACTACTACCATTAGTATTACAACTACTACCACTAGTATTACAACTACCACTAGCATTACAACTACCACTAGTATTACAACTACCACTAGTATTACAACTATCACTAGTATTACAACTACTACCACTAGTATTACAACTACTACCGCTAGTATTACAACTACCACTAGTATTACAACTACTACCACTAGTATTACAACTACTACCACTAGTATTACAACTACTACCACTAGTATTACAACTACTACCGCTAGTATTACAACTACTACCACTAGTATTACAACCACCACTAGTATTACAACTACTACCACTAGTATTACAGTTACTACTACTACTACTAGTATTATAACTACTACCACTAGTATTACAACTACTACCACTAGTATTACTACTACCATTAGTATTACAACTACTACCACTAGTATTGCAACTACCACTAGTATTACTACTACTACCACTAGTATTACAACTACTACCGCTAGTATTACAACTACCACTAGTATTACTACTACCACTAGTACAACTACTACCGCTAGTATTACAACTACTACCACTAGTATTACAACTACTACCGCTAGTATTACAACTATTACCACTAGTATTACTACTACCACTAGTATTACAACTACTACCACTAGTATTACAACTACTACCACTAGTATTACAACTACCACTAGTATTACAACTACTACCGCTAGTATTACAACTACTACCACTAGTATTACAACTACTACCACTAGTATTACAACTACTACCACTAGTATTACAACTACTACCACTAGTATTACAACTACTACCGCTAGTTTTAAACAATACTACCGCTAGTATTACAACTACTACCACTAGTTTTAAACAACTACTACCGCTAGTATTAACAACTACTACCACTAGTATTACAACTACTACCACTAGTATTACAACTACTACCGCTAGTATTACAACTACTACCACTAGTATTACAACTACTACCACTAGTATTACAACTACTACCGCTAGTATTACAACTACTACCACTAGTATTACAACTACTACCACTAGTATTACAACTACTACCCCTACTATTACAACTACCACTACTATTACAACTACTACCACTAGTATTACAACTACTACCACTAGTATTACAACTACTACCACTACTATTACAACTACTACCGCTAGTATTACAACTACCACTAGTATTGCAACTACCACTAGTATTACAACTACTAGTATAGTACAACTACTAGTATTACAACTACTACCGCTATTATTACAACTACTACCACTAGTATTACAACTACTACCACTAGTATTACAACTACTATCACTAGTATTACAACTACTGCCGCTAGTATTACAACTACTGCCGCTAGTATTACAACTACTACCGCTAGTATTACAACTACTACTACTAGTATTACAACTACTACCACTAGTATTACAACTACTACCGCTAGTATTACAACTATTACCACTAGAATTACAACTACTACCACTAGTATTACAACTACTACCACTAGTATTACAACTACTACCGCTATTATTACAACTACTACCACTAGTATTACAACTACTATCACTAGTATTACAACTACTACCACTAGTATTACAACTACTGCCGCTAGTATTACAACTACTACCACTAGTATTACAACTACCACTAGTATTACAACTACTACCACTAGTATTACAACTACCGCTAGTATTACAACTATTACCACTAGAATTACAACTACTACCGCTAGTATTACAACTACTACCACAAGTATTACAACTACTACCACTAGTATTACAACTACTACCGCTAGTATTACAACTACTACCACTAGTATTACAACTACTACCGCTAGTATTACAACTATTACCACTAGTATTACAACTACCACTAGTATTACAACTACTACCGCTAGTATTACAACTACTACCACTAGTATTATAACTACTACCACTAGTATTATAACTACTACTACTACTTCCACTAGTATTACAACTATTACTACTACCACTAGTATTACAACTACTACCACTGGTATTACAACTACTACTACTACCACTAGTATTACAACTACTACCACTAGTATTACAACTACTTCCACTAGTATTACAACTACTACCACTAGTATTACAACTACTACCACTAGTATTACAACTACTACCGCTAGTATTACAACTACTTCCACTAGTATTACAACTACTACCAGTAGTATTACAACTACTACCACTAGTATTACAACTACTTCCACTAATATTACAACTACTACCACTAGTATTACAACTACTACCACTAGTATTACAACTACTACCACTAGTATTACAACTACTACCACTAGTATTACAACTACCACCACTAGTATTACAACTACTACCACTAGTATTACAACTACCACTACTACCACTAGTGTTACAATACTACTACTACCACTAGTATTACGACTACTGCTGCTTCTATAGCGATTATATTGTGCCTTACACCTCACTCTGCGCCTATTTATACTCTCTGTGTCCATGTATTGTTTGTAATGGCTTGATAAAGCTCCTGGAGAGCGAAACGTTGCGACAATAAAATGTCACATTAGTTGCATTTGTGTCCTTTTACCTTGCATGTTGTTGGTAATTATTCCCACATTAATACAAATTTTCACCTGTTGTGAAAGTTTGTAGAAATGCTGGGCAAAGGGTGAAGCTGGTTTGCCTGAGCTTCCTGATGTTACTCATAAGAACATAAGAGAGAAGGAACACTGCAACAGGCCTACGGGCCCTATGCGAGGCAGGTCCAATTCCCCCCACCGGCTTAAGCCAATGCCTTGACCTAGTCAGGTCAGACACGTCACTTAAGGAGGAGCATGGCATCTGACACTAGTAGCACAAGCTTAGGTCCAATTCACTCCCCCCACACCACTCATGTATTTATCAAAACCATTTTTTAAAATTTCACAACTTTTTAGCCTCTATAATTTTTTCGGGATTTTGTTCCACTCGTCCCAACTTTATTCCCCCAACCAGTGTTTTCCCTATTCCTTCCTGAATCTAAATTTTTTCCAATTTAAAACCATGCTGCGAGTCCTAGTTAATATATTTTTTT
>NC_069425.1:32142097-32197097 GCF_026875155.1 Cherax quadricarinatus
TTAAGGGCTTATAAAGCTTGGAGAGCGAAACGTTGCGACAATAAAATGTCACATTAGTTGCATTTGTGTCCTTTTACCTTGCATGTTGTTGGTAATTATTCCCACATTAGTACAAATTTTCACCTGTTGTGAAAGTTTGTAGAAATTCTGGGAAAAGGTTGAAGCTGGTTTGCCTGAGCTTCCTGATGTTACTCATAAGAACATAAGAGAGAAGGAACACTGCAACAGGCCTACTGGCCTATGCGAGGCAGGTCCAATTCTCCCACCGGCTTAAGCCAATGCCTTGACCTAGTCAGGTCTGACACGTCACTTAGGGGAGGAGCATGGCATCTGACCTAGTAGCACAAGCTAGTCAGGTCCAACTCACATCCACCCACTCATGTATTTATCTAACCAATTTTTAAAACTACACAACGTTTTAGCCTCTATAACTGTATTCGGGAGTTTGTTCCACTCATCCACAACTTTATTACCCAACCAGTGCTTTCCTATTTCCTTCCTGAATCTGAATTTTTCCAATTTAAAACCATTGCTGCGAGTCCTATGTTAGATATATTTAGCACGCTATTTACGTCCCCTTCATTAATTCCTGTTTTCCATTTATACACCTCGATCATTATTTTTTTTTTTATTATCACACTGGCCGATTCCCACCAAGGCAGGGTGGCCCGAAAAAGAAAAACTTTCACCATCATTCACTCCATCACTGTCTTGCCAGAAGGGTGCTTTACACTACAGTTTTTAAACTGCAACATTAACACCCTTCCTTCAGAGTGCAGGCACTGTACTTCCCATCTCCAGGACTCAAGTCCGGCCTGCCGGTTTCCCTGAATCCCTTCATAAATGTTACTTTGCTCACACTCCAACAGCACGTCAAGTATTAAAAACCATTTGTCTCCATTCACTCCTATCAAACACGCTCCCGCATGCCTGCTGGAAGTCCAAGCCCCTCGCACACAAAACCTCCTTTACCCCCTCCCTCCAACCTTTCCTAGGCCGACCCCTACCCCGCCTTCCTTCCACTACAGACTGATACACTCTTGAAGTCATTCTGTTTCGCTCCATTCTCTCTACATGTCCGAACCACCTCAACAACCCTTCCTCAGCCCTCTGGACAACAGTTTTGTTAATCCCGCACCTCCTCCTAACTTCCAAACTACGAATTCTCTGCATTATATTCACACCACACATTGCCCTCAGACATGACATCTCCACTGCCTCCAGCCTTCTCCTCGCTGCAACATTCATCACCCACACTTCACACCCATATAAGATCATATCCCCCCTAATTCTACGCCTTTCGAGAGAGTGCAGATTCAGGGCCTTCAGTCTATCCTCATAGGGAAGATTTCTGATACATGGGATCAACTTTGTCATCCTCCTTTGTACGTTTTCCAGTGCACTTATATCCATTCTTTAATACGGTGACCAAAACATATGGGACGAAATTCATAAGGCGTCTAGATATGAAAATTTTGTGTAAATTGGAGATTTTAACTTTAGACAAATTGATTGGGACAATGTGATAGGAAATCTTGAGTCTAGTGACTTTCTTGATACAGTTCAAGACTGCATTTTAAAACAGTTTGTGACAGAACCAACTGTTTAGAGACGTTTGCCTTGCATTTAAAGACATTTGCATGTGTGAGACATTTACAGTGAATTTCTTGTGTACTCTAAGCCTTGTGTTTTCAGCGTAGACTCAGTGTTTCTTTGACTCATTATTTTTACATTATATTTTCAGTGTTATCGTTCATCTCTCATGTTTCACTTTTATATTTTTTATCTGTGTTTTTTTATGCTACTCTCTGCCTTTAGTATTATTTTGTAATGTTCAAGTGTATTCCTTATTTCTGTGAAGTATTTTGTTCCTTGCCCCAGTCATTCACTGCGTGTGAAGTAATTCATTCACTTTTTTTATAATTTTTCAGCATTGTATTCTCCAGTATTTGTCATTATTGTAATTCATGCAGTGTTATTCGCCCCAGTATACTAAATTATACATTTATTTCTATTTTTATCTTGTTTTTTTTTCGTATGCCAGCAGTGTCTCATTCCCTTGATCTTTTCGCAGACTTGTGTACCATTATTTTTGAACAATAAAATGGTATGAAATACCGACAGGTTGTTTAGGTAAGACACATATGCAACAGTTAGGTATCTTTATTTCGAAATTGTCTGGAATAATATGGAGTTGAAGTGATAGGATGGAGCCTTATATAGCGCCAGGAGGTGAGACGTAGGTCACTAGTAGAGTAAGAATGTAGACATTGAGAGGTCAGGTCCCTCTCAATGACTGGATTTGAGAGGGACCTGACCTCTCAATGTCTACATTCTTACTCTACTAGTGACCTACGTCTCACCTCCTGGTGCTATATAGGCTCCATCCTATCACTTCAACTCCATATTATTCCAGACAATGGAACAATATTCTTCTCCAGACTGAGGGACTGACCACCTCAAAACTTTAAGGGTGATGGACTGATTACATCGTCTTCAAGTATCTTCTGCTTCTATCAACTTTGCTGTACTCGACTGAAGAAGCCTACTGTGTAGGCGAAACGTTTCGAAATAAAGATACCTAACTGTTGCATATGTATCTTACCTAAACAACCATTATTTTTGCGAGCGCATCAGTCACAGCAAGATTTTGTTGTAAGAATATAATTGATAAATAAGTGTACAATCCTTGTTGTGTGTGCCCCGCCACTTGTAAGTGTTACACTTCCAGTTTTGTTTCTTTATTTTTATTCATATTTTTCATATTTCTTTGAACAAATTCACTCTTAGTGTAATTTTAATTTCTTTTTAACGTAAACTGTTTTCTTTTTCTCTGAGTATATTGTTTTGCTTAAATTACAATTAAGAGTTAAAGTGTTCAATCAGTCTTTCTTCACATTTTTATTTTATTATTTAACCTGCGTTTTCCCAGTGTAACTTTTATTGCTGCATCGATTATTTCTGCGTCTTATTTTGTTGCACTTGTTCTGCAGTGAATTATTTTCTTTTATTGATGTTTTTATGCATTATTCTCAGTTCATTATTGTTTGAGTCTCCTGTTTTTCATTTTATTATTTTTCCTGATATTGTCTTTGCATTATATTTTAATTTTGTTTATGCACTCTTAGAAAATATTTAAATTTCCCAGTTATCTCTCTTCACATACAATTTAGTGATTTTATTTTATACTTTTTACACTGATTTACAGTTTTATTAGTTAATTTCTTTATTAGCAAGAGTACAGACAGCTGAGATTCTTGAAAATTTGTGCACCTCGTACAAGATCTCTAAATCCACCATTGTTCCTCATCATCCTGCCAGCAATGGGTTAGCGGAACGAACCAATAAGTATTTGATGTTTTGAGAGCCACTATCAATCCCAATAGTGAAACTTGGGATGAAGTTATACCTGATGTGCAGTGTGCTATAAATTCTGCTTACACTCTTTCTATAGGTGACACTCCACATTATGCATTGTACGGTGTAGATAAACGCTTGCCTTATGAGTTGCTATATTCTAATCCGAAACCAAATTACAACCCTGATGATTTCATAGCAACTCGTACCAGCTTAGCTCAAAGCGTCTTTAGAAGAATCCGTGAAACACTTCATAAATCAGCAGCAGAATTTACAGAAGTCTCTAACACTCGAGCAAAGCCGTCCAAAATCAAAGTAGGTTCGAGAGTTATGCTGACTAACTTTAACAAAACGTCTGCAATGCCTAAGCTTGATCAAAAGTTTGTTGGTCCTTATCGAGTAGTTGAACATATCACTGGCAGTAAATATAAGGTTAGAGAAATTAGTACTGGTCAGTATAATTATTATTAAATCAAAAAGAAGCGCTAAGCCACAAGGGCTATACAGCATGGTCAGTATAAAGAATCGCATTTAGACCATATGAAGTTAGTATGTGATGATAATGATGTTCCAACCCAGACTAATGCGACAGACTCTGACAATCCTCCTGATCCTGTACTCTCTACCTCTGATACTCAGACAGATCAACCTGAATGTCGTTATTCCCTAAGTACACGACAGGTATTGAGAAATCCTCAAGTATCATCTGTAACTACCAATTCAGATTTGCCTCAAATACAGCATGAGTTAGCCAGTGCAACAGTTTGATCCAACCAGAGATGACACCCATTCTGCTATATGTCATTCTCACCCTAGCAGAGTTGGGGTTAAATGTAAATAACCTGTATAGATGAATAATTACAGTATCAACTTAAGTATTCAAGAACTCTTTTTTGTGTTCACGCTTCTCTCCGAATTCTGAGATTTAACAGTCTAGATTTGAGTGCACCGAATCTGCCTTTCTATTAAACACTTCTTTCTTCGTATATATTTCTTCCTCAGAATCCGTAGATCACATAAATACAGATCGATCGATCATTTTTTTTTATCACTTCTATTGTGTAATCCCAATGTTGAGTCTCATTCAGGAGTTGTGCTATATTATACCTTATAATGCATTACAGTTTCATTACAGTAAGTTTCATTATAGTCAATTATGTAAGCTTCCATTCCAATATTCTCCTTATGTTATAATGTTCAATTGTTGTGTACTTTGACATTGTATAGAATCAGCCCAAGCCGTACGCCTGCCGTCTCTAGTATTAGCTGTATGTCGGGACGACATACGTTAGCGTCGCTGAGCTCTCAGTGTTACCAGTAACCAGTTACCAGTAGATGACTCACTACCAACCGTCTGTGTGAATCACTGACTGTTATTCACGTTTCTGCTGACCATAGCATGTTTTTAAACACCGCTCACCCTCTAGGCACTGGTGGGTCAGTCTGAGATAGAGAGCAGAGAGAGGTAGGGCGGCTGATGGTGCTTCCCGTACTTTCCGTTATAATTATACGTACTAACCAGCTTACGTGAGTGTTTTTATCCCATCCACGTTATCGAACCCACATGACACAGAATGCTGCAGGCATTTCCTCTCTGGATCGCAACACTGAGTCTCTGATACAGGAAGCTGGTCGCCCTGTGGTCCTTGGTTTCTATGACGAGCTTTTCACCCAGCTCTTCGAGGAATTTTAGAGCACACCTGCCCCATGCTCTATATATATATATATATTATATATATATATATATATATTATATATATTTAATATAATATATATATATATACACACATGTATATACATGTATATATGTCGTGCCGAATATGTAAAACTTGCGATCTTGGCTTAAATATCAACGCTCATCTTGCCCCTAGAAGGTGCAAAATTTGATGCATAATTCGCAGAATCATTAACCTAAACGAAAAAGATATATTTCAGATTGTGTTTGTTTGAGTATTACAATTATTGTAAATCGAAAAGAGAATTTTAGAAGACTTAATTTATGTTCTGCTAATTTACCAGTTTTAACTATGATATATATATATATAATAATATATATATATATAAATAATAATAAAATATGATAGAAAATATACAAAAAATCGTGAAAAGCGAAAAGAGTGCAAAACAACCACTAGAGCTATTAAATGATGATCAGGTCATTCCGTATATGCAATCAACACATCAGAGCTTGCAGTGTATAGCAGAAAAACTAATCCAAGCAAACATATTCACGTCACGTTATTCGAGTACACAATCTTCCTCTGACGTGTCTACTTGACTCCGCCCCCCTTACTTCGCATATGCAACTCCCTAATGTTGATTGCAACATGAAAGGACCCCTAGAGCTGTCATTCACTCCCCCTAGCGTTCCCAACATCCAAGTCGACTACCGTGCGATAAAGTCTAAGGTACCAGGACAGTATTGTTTCACTGAGAGGACACAGCAACAAGTGGCCAATTTGTGAAACTCTTGAAACACAGGATGTTAGGAAGTATTTCTTCAGCCAAGAGTTGTCAGACCGCAACTCCTGGGAGTCATGTATGAAGCAGGTCCATACATAGCTCTAAAGAGATAATAAATTCATGGACAGGAAATAGTCCTATGAGCACCATTGATAGTAGCAGTGTCTGGGCTTGGCTGCCCCTGAAGACCAAACTAGGTGCGAAATACATATATATGCCTATAAATTATATATATATATATTATGTGTATATATTGTTTGTGTGTGTGTGTGTGTGTGTGTGTTGTGTTGGGTGTGTGGTGTGTGTGTGTTGTGCTAATAGGTAAAATTGCTCATTTGGCAAGAACTCATTTAAAATTAAGTCCTTTCTAAAAAGAACCTTAGAAAACTCACGCAACCTTATTATAACAAGCGCAATTTAATTTAGCCTAATCCAACTAAATATATTTTAGATACCTTTACAATAATTTAACAATAAACAAACACAATGAAATATATTTTTTCGTTAGCTTCATGATGATTTTTGCGAAATTATTGCGTACACAAATTTTCGCTTGCCTTATTCGGCAAGAAAAGCGTTGCTATTTAAGCCAAAAGCGCAAGTTTTACCTATTCTGCACGACATTTTATATATAAAAATATATATATATATATAATATATATATATAATATAATATATATATATATATATATATATATCTGCATTATGGATAAAATCTGTTTACACAAAAAAGTCCAAAATAGAAGAATTAGTTCACAGTCACCAGAAACACTACTGCCCTTCTGTAATTGGCACGGATGACTTCCTGTCCCACAGATAACCTTTGATGAAGCGCAGAAGCCATCCACCTCCATCCATTCCGGCGAGTTCACTTAGGATGACACGGCGGTTTGTAACATCAAAGGAAGCCTTAATATGAAGGAAAGTGGCAGGTGTTGTCAGTGTGCAGGTGATGAAGGTGGTGCAGGTGTTGTCAGTGTGCAGGTGATGAAGGTGGTGCAGGTGTTGTCAGTGGCAGGTGATGAAGTGCGTGCAGGTGTTGTCAGTGTGCAGGTGATGAAGGCGGTGCAGGTGTTGTCAGTGTGCAGGTGATGAAGGCGGTGCAGGTGTTGTCAGTGTGCAGGTGATGAAGGTGGTGCAGGTGTTGTCAGTGTGCAGGTGTTGTCAGTGTGCAGGTGAAAGAAGGTGGTGCAGGTGTTGTCAGTGTGCAAGTGTTATTGTGCAGGAAGGTGGGGCAGGTGTTGTCAGTTTGTAGGTGAGGAAGGTGAGGCTATAATGGTGCACACTTCTTATATTGTACAGTTTTGATTCGAGAGAGAGAGAGAGAGAGAGAGAGAGAGAGAGAGAGAGAGAGAGAGAGAGAGAGAGAGAGAGAGAGAGAGTGAGAGAGAGAGTGAGAGAGTCATCTGCGACTGCTTGACAGAGTAGAGAACAGAGCAAGACGTCTCATCTCTCGCATGGACCCATCCTGGATAGATCTGTCATTTCAGCAGAGCCTTCAACACAGGAGGGATGTGGGTGTGCTTACTGTTATGTACAAGGCCAATATTGTCAAAGTACCACACTTGGACCCACTTCGAGGACAGCGTGAAACAAGCTTTTATGCCACAAGACGGGCAGAAAGCAGCAACTTCACTCTGGCTGTACCCTTCTCCAGAACATCACTCCATCTGAGATCATACATACCCAGGATGACTCGAATATGGAACACATTCGTACAGCATAATGATGTCAACGAGATAAAGTCAGTTGATCAAATGAAAATGCTGGCCCACAGATGGCTGCAACTTCATCCTGTTCCCTACTTGTATGTCTCATAACAAAAATGCTTTCAAATGAGCTGATGTAGGTAACAGCTCTTAGCTTGCCAATAAAGTTAGGAATCCTTAACCTGTAAATTGCTTGTCAATAAAGCTAGGGATCCTTAACCTTGTCAAACCCTGTGTAAAAAAAAAAAAGTAAAATCGAGGAAAATACACGCAGGAAGACCGGAAACAGACAGGTATGCCGACCGACCGACCGACCGACACACACACACACACATAGGGTACCTTCGCCCTCACCCCAATAAATCCCAACATACAGAGTCCCCTGTACCCTAAACATACCCGAACTCTAAAAGACATCACACGCAAATATTCTATTCTCCCAGAATCCCTTCTCTCTTCCCCTCATCTTCCCTCCTCCCTCTTTCCCTTCATTCTTCACTCCACAAATTTCATTTCCCGTGTATATGGAAAAGGTCATCCCAAGGGATGGTAAATCCTTCGTGGAATGCTTGACGATTTCCTCATGGTGCTGCTGTAATCTGCCAGCTCAGACATACACATTCCATGACTTGATGCAGGAAGCCAATCCTGCGTGAAGGAATATATTCGAGAAACAGCTGGCTTTTGTTACTATGTTACTAAGAAGAACACTGCCCCATGTATTCAATTGTATTAAATATAAAAACCTAAACTCACTCAGTTTCTCTCTCTCCCTCTATTTCATCTATCTCTCATCACCACTATTACTATTCCCTGATTACAATAAGTCCCACCCAGTCTCCTTTTCTCCCTGCCCCATCGCCTCCCTCCATCGTTCTTTTTCTTTCCTCCCTCCCATCTCCTTTTTTCTCTTTACCTTATCTTCCCTCTCTCCACTCACTCATCTCTCTCTCTCTCGTATCTCTTCCCTTCTTTCCCTCCCTTCCCTCTCTCTTTGACTAAGCATTTAACGCGGCCCACGCCTCCCCTTGTTAATATTAGGGTTGTTTAGCTTTCATTTGAGGATGCAGTTTGGTGGGTAATTACATGGTGTTCGGCTTGAGCCGGTCTGGGGAGAAGCAGGAGCAGGGGACACGCGGTGCAGGTTGAGCCGGTCTGGGGAGAAGCAGTAGCAGGGGACACGAGGTGCAGGTTGAGCTGGTCTGGGGAGAAGCAGGAGCAGGGGACACGCGGTGCAGGTTGAGCCGGTCTGGGGAGAAGCAGGAGCAGGGGACACGAGGTGCAGGTTGAGCTGGTCTGGGGAGAAGCAGGAGCAGGGGACACGCGGTGCAGGTTGAGCTGGTCATGGGGAGAAGCAGGAGCAGGGACACGCGGTGCAGGTTGAGCCGGTCTGGGGAGAAGCAGGAGCAGGGGACATGCGGTGCAAGAACTAACAGAAAGAAGGAGGACGAGGCTGGAGACAGATGAAGCGAAGAGGAGAGGAAGGGAAGAGGATTGAAGAAAGAGTAAGGAAGTAGAGAAGAAAGGAGAGAGCAGGAGGTACAGAAAAAATACAGGGGAAATTGAAGGAAGGAGGGGAGAAAAGGTGCATACGTTGATAGTGTGGAATAGTTATACCTGGAGGGTGTTCAGGGGGTCAACGCCCCCATGGTCCGGTCTATGACCAGGCCTCGCAGTGGATCACGGCCTGATCAACCAGGCTGTTACTGCCGGCCGCACGGAAACCGATGTAGACCCATAGCCCGACTGGTCAGGTACTGACAGCTTGGAGGCAGCTGAAAAATCTGGGACCCCCTGACACTTATTGTGTTGTCTCTTTTGTGTACTCATGGCACTCCTGCTTTTTACTGGAGGGATTTTACACCGCCTGCCACGATGGTAATTCCCGAGTCAATAAGTGAGCGTAGAATGTTGAACGATAGGCTGATCACCCTCCTGAAGTCTCCCAGCAAGAGAAGTTTGGAGCAAAGGGTAGCAGGTGGTAAGGGTAGAGTTTTCTTTGTTAATTTAAATGGAAGCTTACGTCCCGCTTTACTTTCATCTAATATTACACTTTAGAAACTGTTCTCTTCCTTCCTCGTGATGATAGCCCCTCACGGTAACCTCTTGTTAACAGAGTGCCACGTTTCCTGCACTGATTCCAATTTTCTCCTTCCTATCTTTGTGTCCACTAATTCTAAACTCCCTTCCTCCTGTCCGCGCGCGCGCGCGCGTGTGTGTGTGTGTGTGTGTGTGTGTGTGTGTGTGTGTGTGTGTGTGTGTGTGTGTGTGTGTGTGTGTACTCACATAATTCACCTAATTGTTGATGCTGGGGTCGAGACTCAGCTCCTGGCCCCGCCTCTTCACTTAACGCTACTAGGTCCCCTCTCCCCGCTCCATGAGTTTTATCATACCTCGTCTTAAAGCTATGTATGGTTCCCGCCTCCACTACCTCACTTGCTAGACTATTCCAATTCCTGACTACTCTATGACTGAAGAAATACTTCCTAACATCCATTTGACTCATCTGAGTCTTCATCTTCCAAGTGTGACCCCTTGTGTCCCATCTCCGGAACATCCTGTCTCTGTCCACCTTGTCTGTTCCACGCAGTATTTTGTATGTCGTTATCATGTCTTTCCTAACCCTCTTGTCCTCCAGTGTCGTCAGGCCGATTTCCCTTAACGTTTCTTCGTAGGACATTCCCCATAGCTCTGGGACGAACCTTTTCGCAAACCTTTGCACTTTCTCTAATTTCTTGACGTGCTTGATCAATTGTGGGTTCCAAACTGGTGCTGCATACTCCAGTATGAGCCTGACGTACACGGTGTACAGTGTCTTGAACGATTCCTTACTAAGGTATCCGAACGCTATTCTCAGGTTTTCCAGGCGCCCATATGCTGCAGCAGTTATCTGGTTGATGTGTGCCTCCGGAGACGTGCTCGGTGTTATACTCTCCCCAAGATCTTTCTCCTTGAGCGAGGTTTGCAGTCTTTGGCCACCTAGCCTATACTCCGTCTGCGGTCTTCTTTGCCCTTCGCCGATCTTCATGACTTTGCATATTTGGCGGGCTTAAATTCGAGAAGCCAGTTGCTGGACCAGGTGTCCAGCCTGTGCAGGTCTCTTTGAAGTGCTGCCTGGTCCTCATCTGATTTAATTCTCATTAACTTCACATCTGCCAACAGGGACACTTCTGAGTCTATCCCTTCCATCATGTCATTCACACATACCAACCCCTGTGTGACCCCGCTCTTCACAGGTGCCCACTGTGACACCTCATCACGTACCATGACTCGTTGTTGCATCCCTGTCAGGTATTCTCTGATCCATTACAGTGTCCTTCCTCTTATACGTGCCTGATCCTCAGTCTAGCTTCTGCACTAATCTCTCGTGAGGAACTGTGTCGAAGGCCTTCTTGCAGTCCAAGAAAATGCAATCAACCCACCCCTCTCTCTCGTGTCTTACTTCTGTTACTTTATCATAAAACTCCAGAAGGTTTGTGACACAGGATTTGCCTTCCATGAATCCGTGCTGGTTTGTGTTTATACTCTTGTTCCGTTCCAGGTGCTCCACCACTCTCCTCCTGATAATCTTCTCCGTGACTTTGCATACTATACACGTCAGTGACACTAGTCTATAGTTTAGTGACTCTTTTCTGTCTCCTCTTTTAAAAATGGGAACTACATTTGCCGTATTCCATACCTCAGGTAGTTGTCCAGTTTCAAGGGATATGTTGAAGATTGTGGTTAGTGGCACACAGCGTTTCTGCTCCCTCTCTAAGGACCCACGGGGAGATGTTCTCTGGTCCCATTGCCTTTGAGGTATCAAGGTCCCTTAGCAGCTTCTTCATCTCCTCAGTTGTATGTCACCCAACACTTGCTGGTATATTCCTTGATGGTGTCCCCCTCTGTTCTGTCTTCCCAGAGTCCTTCCTGTCTTCACTGCAAATACTTCCTTACATCTCGTGTTGAGCTCCTCACATACCTCTTGAGTTCCCCTACCTTCTTTCCTCAGCCTGATCACCTGGTCTTTGACTGTTGTCTTCCTCCTCATCTGGTTATACAGCAGTTTCGGGTCAGACTTGACTTTCGATACTATGTCGTTTTCGTACTGTCGCTGGGCCTCCCTCCTTATCTGTGCATAAGCGTTTCTGGCTCTTCGACTGATCTCCTTATTTTCCTGAGTCCTTTGCCAACTGTGTACCTTTTCCATTCTCTGTTGCACTTAGTTTTTGCCTCCCTACACCTACGGGTAAACCAAGGACTCGTTCTGGTCTTCCCATTATTTCTGTTGCCCTTGGGAACAAACCTTTCCTCTGCCTCCTTGCATTTTTGTTACATATTCTATCACTTCGTTTACTGACTTTCCTACCAGTTCTCTGTCCGTGAACCTCCTGCAGGAAGTTCCTCATACCTGTGTAATCCCCCCTTTTATAGTCTGGCTTTTTAAATTAGTTATTGCTAATTAGCAATAACTCATTTAAAATTAAGCCCTTTCTAAAATTTTCTCTTATACATTTAAAGATATATTTTTTTTTCATTTATATTAATATAAAAATGAATGATTTTGTACCAAAAGATCATTAGGAAACTTACATAACCTTATTATAACAAGCGCAATTTAATTTAGCCTAATCCAAGTAAATATATTTTATAGAAGTTTAGAATACTTTAGTAATAAACAAACACAATGAAATAATTTTTTTTTCGTTAGGTTCAGAATGATTTTTGCGAAATTATTGCGCACACAGATTTTTGCTTGCCTCAGCAAGAAGAGCGTTGCTATTTAAGCCAAAATCTCAAGTTTTATCTATTCGGCACGTAAATATATATATATATATATATATATATATATAATATAATATATATATATATATATATATAAAATATATATATATATATATATGATGGGGTCCACCTCGGGTGTAAATTGTGGGACCCACAGCCTCGGAGAAGTGCATAAAAAGGCTTCAAGGAAGAATATTTGGATTTCTTCCTGAAGCCGTTTGAATATTCCACTTCCCCTACCATATATATATATTATAGTATATACTGTTGGGAAGTTGTGGCTTTCCCCCCTCCCAATCAGAGAAAGGGGACGTCCAATACAGGGAGGGTATTATATGTCTTTCACCTCTCCCTTTACCTCCCCTTCCTACTATTCCTCCTCTCTCTCCCAATCTCCCTTCTCAAATTCTCGTCTGATCTCCGGGTTGTCCGACATAACGAGATAGGTCAGAAGGGAATTTTTTAGGGGGTTGGGAGATGTGGGGGGAGGGAAGGAAAGCGCCCTAATGTTTGAATAGTTTATTGGCTCTTCAGGGGAAAGAAAGTTCTAATGTTTAACTAGGTTCTTGGTTCCTTGGCTGGGGGTAGGGGGTAGGGTGCTAATATTGAATTAGACCCTGACTTTTTTTTAGGGGGGGGGTATGAATGTCTTAGTGTTTGACTAGATTCTTGGGTCTTTGAGGGGAGGAGAGCTTTCTAGTATTTGACTAGACTCCTTGAGACCACAGAAAAGTTTGCATGGGGTCAACAGCCCCCGGCTTCCACCATGGAGGGAGGGAGGGAGGGAGGGAGGGAGGGAGGGAAGGAGGGCCAGGGTTGGACAGGTGAAGCAGGAAAAAAAATAGAAGGGTTTAGGCGGTGGACTGGAGAAATTTGACAGGTGGGAGTGATGGGTTTGTATGTTGGAAGGGAGTGGTTGTTAAGGTGGGAGGGAGTAGTTAGTGAGATGAAAGGGAGGGGTGCGTGAGCTGGGATGGGGAAGATAATCAGACAAGTGTAGACGTTGTTACTGCTATATTAGTGCTGAGCAATAAGTATTTCTTGCAGTACAGTTTGTATGGCGATGCCAGTGACATAAATGAAAGTTGTGTGGACAGTAACAGGGTCAACATGTAGGCTGCATCTCCATACTGTCTTGTGTACATGAACTATATGAAGTAATTAATGTATGAAGTGAACATTATTTTTTGCGATGTAACTATCCCCAGCGTGGGGGGGGGGGGTCTGATAAACACCCATCGTTACCTCCGTAATGGTATTTTTTATTGCGCTACCGCTCACGAGATAATATACATTTACTTTTGATGAGATTCGAGAGTTACACTCCTGGAGCCCGGCCACGGGC
Source organism: Cherax quadricarinatus (assembly GCF_026875155.1). Taxonomy (NCBI): domain Eukaryota; kingdom Metazoa; phylum Arthropoda; class Malacostraca; order Decapoda; family Parastacidae; genus Cherax; species Cherax quadricarinatus. Next base: position 32,155,736 of record NC_069425.1, read on the forward strand.
CAGGCTTGTTTGGTGCTTGCCTGGTTAACCAGGCTGTTGCCGTTGGTGGCCCGCAGCCCCATATATCAATCACAGTCCGGTTGCTTTCGTTTATTATGCATGGGGTGCACAATTAACAAGCGTGGAAGGGCAAGTGATAAGCCGTAATCATACATTTCTCACGCAAACTCTGACAAAGGTCTTCGTCATATAGCGACCCTTTCAGTAGTGCTGTTGACATCACAACTCTGATTATCCGGGCTATAGTGCCTAGTCTGCAATGCGTGCGGCTAGCACCAACAGCTTTACTGATTATGTTATGAACCAATAGCTCCTGTCAATGACTTAATCGAGATAAATCTTTAAGTGCTAATCAGTTAAAGAATTTTCCCCTCTCCACAGATTTTATCAAATTTGTTCTAATTATGTTTTTCTCTCTTTCATATTCCCTTCCACGTAAGCCTCTTCGCTAATCGGCTCATGTACAACTAACGCGACATTTAATTGTAGCATCAGTTGCACTTGTGTCCTTTTATCTAACATGATGTCGGTAATTCCAGCATTATTACAAGCCTCTTCACACCTAATGTCAAGGACCAGGTGGGGGACACCTAGTGACACAATTTGCTCCGAGCAGCGGTGTCACTGTCCTCCAGCTAGGTCCGTGGACCTGGCTCTGGACATTCAAGCAGCGATGTCACTGTCCTCCAGCTAGGCTCCGTGGACCTAGCTCTGGACATCCAAGCAGCGGTGTCACTGCCCTCCAACTAGGCTCCGTGGACCTGGCTCTGGGCATCCAAGCAACGATGTCACTGTCCTACAGCTAGGCTCCGTGGACCTGGCTCTGGACATTCGACTATTACCTACATTTTAACATTTTCCTTGCAAGTATTCACCCTCACCCCTTACTTCATCCATTCTCTCACATTCCTCCGCCTCTCCTTCCTTACTTCCACTCTCGCCTCTTACACTCCCTCACATTCCTCTCCCCTACCCACTCTAATCTTCCCTTACCCCTTTCATCTCGCCCCTACCAGACAGAGGAACCTCCCCTCACTCCCCTCTACATTAGTGCCTCCACTAGGGGGGAGGAACGTCTGGCTAGTGTCCTGGTCTCCACCAGGTGGCAATACATAGTGCATGGCCAAAGTGCTCTAATTAGTGAATGAGAGAGAGAGAGAGAGAGAGAGAGAGAGAGAGAGAGAGAGAGAGAGAGAGAGAGAGAGAGAGAGAGAGAGAGAGAGAGAGAGAGAGAGAGAGAGAGAATTATATATGGGAAACAAAAGAAGAGAAACGAAAGGAGGAAGTACTGTACAATAAAAGTGAACATAAAGAGCACTGACGAAGATGAGAAACGGAAATAAATATGGAATAGGAAGAAAAAGAATAAGACACAAAAGAGAAAGGAAAGGGAGGTTTTTACTGTCAGGAAAAACGTCAGAGGCGCTGATGACGAGACATATTACTGCTTACTGGAGCTGTGTTTGTATTACGGTACAGCCATTAGTGTCCAGTCAATAATAGAGATAATTTCATATGGTAATTATATTTTGCATGCCAAGAGGAGGAAACAGATCACAGAACTAGTGGGGGATCGAACCCAGGGCAAGCGAGTCTTAAAACTGGCAGGTCAGTGTGCTAACCCTCCTGCAATTGGTCTGTAATCGTGTTATTACGATTTCGTGAGTGAAGATGGAAGAAAGTTTGCTTAATATCTTTGTAATGTACCTCATACCTATCCTGTGGGCCGTAGTCAAAGGATTACAGAGGTACATAATGGGTCCAGGAACTGGACCTCAACATTACAGAGGTACATTATGGGTCCAGGAACTGGACCTCAACATTACAGAGGTACATAATGGGTCCAGGAACTGGACCGCAAAGTTTTAATAGCTGAACATGTTACAGTGGTAATGAACTATTTACATGTTCATATCCGGTCAGATGGAGGAAACATGTGGTAGTGGAAGGAGCAACCCGGGAGTGTTAACTCTGGACAAACAACTGGCTGAGACCTTCACTAAACTAGAAAATACTAAACAGCAGAAGAAAACTATAATAAGTCTATTAAGCTAAAAAAAAAGAGTCACAGACAGGAGATACTACGTTACAAACCAGGTGTCAGGCATCTCGTGCAAGATGATGAATAAAATAATAAGGAAGACAATTTTAGAGCCTCTGACACAAGAGAAGATGAGCTGACTGTGTGTCTCGAAAAGAAAAAATATTTCAGCTTAACAACCTTGCTAGCAGGTATGTAAACACACACACACACACACACACACACACACACACACACACAGTCCTTCAACAGAGGTCAGAATGGGACTAAGAGACACTGTGTTAAATTCTCACTGAATATTCAAAATAAACTTTGTCTCTTTTCATTTTTTTCCCCTTTATCCCTCTTACTTTTCTTCCCATTTCTTTTCTCTTTTCTTCACCTACCTTTCATTTATCTTCTCTATCTCTTTCTCCTCTTTTCTTTTTTCTTTGTAAATCTCTCCTCTTCATCGCTTGCACTCCACACATACTGTTTCTAGTCTACACTTTCTGCATTAAGATTCACAAATTCCTCCTCGATATCCTTCTCTTAGTCTTCCTCCTACTCCTCGTCCTACTACTACTCCTACCAATAAGAAGTCAAGGAAGAAGGGGTCGGCACACCACACAGTTAAATCGTTGATTCATGTTCTATTAGGCTGGACAGCTCAACTAAAGACCAATTAGTATGACAAGTGACAGTGAAAGGGCAGGGATGCAGCGAGACTCCCAACACTTTACTGATTTAATACGCAAATATGTTAATTGGCTTTAAAGTCCTACTACTCAACACAATCACACAATCACCTCCAAGAATTATCACCAGGTTCCTTTATCTTTACTTTTGCTGATACCCAGACACTCAGAGGTATAAACTTACTGACATTCAGACATCCTAGGAGCAAACTTCTTTTTTTATCAGACTCATTAAGGAGAGCTAAAGATTTAAAAAAATGACCACATTAACTAAGGTCTATGTAACATTACACGACACGAGAATACCGATAAAATATATTGATAAAGACACACAAGCGACAACACGAACCTATACTGAAAATAACGTTTCAGTAAGTAAGTAAGTAAGTAAGTTTATTCAGGTAAACACAAATACAGTTACATAGAATTATCATACATAGCAGCATATGTGTAGAGAACCTAGGATAACCCAAAAAAGTCAGACAGAGTGACTTATTTCCATTGGGGTCCTTTCGCTTTCATAGTAGGCTTTTTCCAGTCCTGATAAATCCTACTGTGAGAGAGAGAGAGAGAGAGAGAGAGAGAGAGACTGAGAGAGAGAGTAAGACGAGATGAGAGAGAGAGAGTAGATGAGAGAGAGAGAGAGAGAGAGACTGGTACAAGGTCAAACAACTGGACCATTTAAATAACTCGTCGCCTGGAGGGGCTGGTCAACAATAAGACACTTACAAATTCTTTACAAATACAAGAATTGTGGTTGTATAACAAATCTAAATAAAATTAATAACCCAGAGGGAATTCATTAACACTGACATCAAAATTACACAATAAATGTGAAGAGTTAGATGAATAATAATAATAGTAAAACGTTTATTGTGAATAAAACTTATAATCGAAATAAAAATATAATGATGAACTTTAAATAGCTACAGAATAAACTCTGGGAAGGAAGTGTTACTTTGATTACTGATGAAAAATATGGGAAGATGGGGAGGAGAGGAGAGAGGGGAGAAGAAGAGGACGGAGAAGAAGAGGACGGAGAAGAAGAGGACGGAGAAGAAGAGGGAGAAGAGGAGGGAGAAGAGGAGGGAGAAGAGGAGGAGGGAGAAGAGGAGGGAGAAGAGAAGGAGGGAGAAGAGGAGGAGGCAGAAGAGAAGGAGGGAGAAGAGAAGGAGGGAGAAGAGAAGGAGGGAGAAGAGGGGGAGGAAGGAGAGGGGGAAACAAAGGGAGGAAATGGAAGAGGGGAGAGCGGCCATGACACAACGAACTGGTAGACAGAGGTGAAACAAAAGATAACATAGAAACTAACGGACTAAACAGAGTTTAAGATAATAAAGCAGAAGGCTCTCTCCCCACCGTACACTCCTTCTGGTCACAGCAACATTATTATTATTATTATTAAACACAAGCGTTAAACCTATGTAGGCCAGACAGCAGAGTTTAGACTAAACACTTCTACTGCTGCTGTTAAACGGTTTTCATGTTAAAGTATTTGTGAAGTTAACTCTAGTGAGATGTAAGACAGACACACGTACAACTGTTAGATATCTTTATTCCGAAACGTTTCGCCGAAACAGTAGGCTTCTTCAGTCGCGTGCAGAGGCAGCAGAAGCAGTCGAGATGTGAAGACCATGTAATCAGTCCCTCACCCTCGAAGACGTAGTTTTGAGGTGGTCAGTCACCTCAGCCTGGAGAAGAATTTGCTCCACAGTCTGGAAGAGTGTGAAGCTGAAGCAACAGTGTGGTGACTTATATACTGTCCAAGGTGAGGAGCAGACAATCTTGACAGGAGAGGTGAGGAGTGAGGTATTGACGAGTGTGGGTGAAATACAGGTGTGTGAAGCCTCGCATCATCGCAATATCAACAATAAATTCTGACTAGAACGAGTATTAGGTATCCCCAAAGGTAAACCTTTTAAGACCTTAGATCATAAAGGATCAAAAATGGTTATAATAATAATCATTAATTTTCAAATGGGGTGGACCACTAAATCAGCGGAAGGCCTCAGTCAAATGACCAAAAGACCCAGTGGCGGGTCATCACATGACTAAGACTCGCGTCAGGAAACACTTGTCCTGTTTCCCGACAAACCTTACCTAACCTTCCAGACCTTGCCTGATTATTTTTCTTCCTCCAAGTTTTCGATTTTATTTCGAGCATACCTTGAGAATGCATCATCAAATTGGCTTCAAATTTTCGACGCTTGTGTACGGTAACGAGGACCAAATTCTTGCAGCAATCGGCATTTTCACGTGTCCTAGGACTCAGCATCCTTTAATGGCTGGAATATCTTCCAAAACCCTCCGTGGTGTACCTTCAAACCTTCAAAAAAGTGATTAAAAATCCGACGACGGCGGAGAGTGAGATTCCGCTTCGAAATCTCATCACTTATGTATCCTATTTAAAAGAATATTGATGTATTTAATAGTGTTGATGTCATTTTGACATTTTTAAACCTAGAAATGGTATAATATTATTTTGCCTTATTGCATTATTTTGCCTTGATGCTGAGAGGCTCTAAATCCAAGGAACTAGACCTATCTTCCCCTTGCTTGAATCGAATTTGAATGCCTCCGATTCCACAGGTGCTATATTATTCCTGCAGATTTAGCGCTTCCTCGGATTAAAATGTAACAGCTGCGAAGGGCATCAGTCTTCAATGGGTGATCCCCTCAGGGAAGGTTCCTTGATGTTGGTGAGGGGCTCTTGATTTAGGGAATTGGATCTGTGCTCCAGTTCCCCAAATTAAGCCTGAATACCTTCCACATCCCCCCCCCCAGGCGCTGTATAATCTTCCGGGTTTAGCGCTTCCCCCTTGATTATAATAATAATAATTCAATGGGTGATGCATCGTATGAAATGGATGTATTGTTTCATGGGTTTCACCTGTGAAGGCACAAATTTTGTTGGATTCTGTGCAATAACTAGAAAATATATAAATAAGGGGCACGTAAGTACCCCCGTCTTATGTGTTCATTTTTCCACTATAATCTACCTTGTCCCTAATTACTATCGCATTTGCTTTGCCTGCCTCGTAAGATGAAATTTAGAATCTTTCCTTAATTCATGGTATAACTTAACAAATTTTTGAGGACAATTATTTTGCAGAGGTTTGAGCTTTGCTCAGACCTCTGCAACACAAATGTCCTCAAAGTACATATATTCTTCACTGTCCTGCAATGTATATATTTTCTTTACTATCCTGGAACCTGTCCACTTCCTTTAATATTGTCAACAGTACAGTCCTTGAATTGAAACAACAGTACTGTAACTCTACAAACCAGATACTTCATCCATCAGTGTCGTCATATTTTTCACCCCACCTTCCCTCATAGATGCGTTATGTTGATATCAACAATAAGAACAAAGTCAATTAAAAAACTCCCTTCTAGTTAGAGCCATAATGAGCTGAGCGAGCCTAAAGCTTCTCATTATAATGCTAATGAGGCTATTTGCTTCTTGATCTCCTGATGGATCGTTTCAATTTACGGTGGTCCCTTTTCAGCATCATGGTACGGATGTTTGCGGACACAACATTAGGTTTAGCCAAGAGTCGCTAGGGATTTACACAGCTTAACAGTTTTACTGTACAAAACTCCACAATTCGGAAAGGAAACCGTTTTGCTCCTGGGTTGAAACTTTGACCTGGCCTGTGACTCCCTCTCCTAACTTTATTCATTCCCCATATATGACATGCTCTACCTCTCAATATTTTCCTTCCTCGTCCTCCCTTTCGTTCAATCCCACTCTTATTCGCCTTCACTTACACATCCTACCTGTCAAATTCTTCTTTTTCTAAAAAAATAATAATATTATTATTATTATTATAATCAAGGGGGAAGCGCTAAACCCGGAGGATTATACAGCGCCTGGGGGGGGATGTGGAAGGCATTCAGGCTTAATTCGGGGAACTGGAGCACAGATCCAATTCCCTAAATCAAGAGCCCCTCACCAACATCAAGGAACCTTCCTTGAGGGGTAAAAAATTAATACTAATCTTACATGTTAGACTTAGTTTTTAACTGTAGATGGTCTGCAATAAACGATCATGTCTGCTCAACTTGGCCACAAAAAATTAATGTAATCTATATCCTTTTCTATCTCACAACTGTTTTGTATTTTAGTTATTCTAATAAAGTGGCCTTCAGTGTCATCTACATAAAACTCTGACAGTAACTGAGGAATGATATGGTGACATCGACAAGATATGGAAAAAGACACTTATGTAGAGTTCAGGACACTCACGACATTTCCTATAATAAATGTCCTGAAGTGTATATGTGTCCTTTTTTCCAGACATTAACCTCGCTTTATCCCTTCTCTCTCTCTCTCAATGAACCTGAAGTCCAATATTCAATTTCACACCCCTTTTCTCTTAATTATGTTGCGGATATATGGGATTTACATAAGTATTATACTTGTTTAAATATATCCTCTGTACTTGCTCTGCCTGTACAGGTTATGATGTGAATGTGAAGCATCACCAGCCACTGCTTGGACGTGTCTCTCTCTCCGCTTATGATCGACCATGTCCATCAAATATAACAATGGCATCCTCATGCGCTGGTTCCATCTCTCCCTTTTAGCTGATTGTGTAATTTCCGAGCCGATGCTTCCAGTATCTCACGGAAGCCAAAGGAATGTTATCCGACCTATCCCCGTCAATTACAAAGATGTGGATATTCCGAAAGAGGAGGAGGAAGAGGAGAAAGATAAGCAAGAGGAGAAAGAAGAGCAACATAAACGTCAGCAGGAGAAATAGAAGCAGTATAAATATCATAAATAGCACCATAAGCAGGAGAAACAGCAGCAGCAGCAGAAACGGCAGCAGCAGCAGAACCAGCAACAATAAGAAGAATAGCAGTAGCAGCAAGAATAGTCTAATGGAGAGGAGGAGAAGAACAGGAAATATAATGACATAAAACAGCAGCAAAAGCAACAGCAGGAATTCTGAGCGAAATGAATGGGAAAGAAGGAAACAAAAGAGGCGCACTGCCGCTCTCGTAACGTGTCTAAGGTGAAGGCTAAACAATGTTCCAATAACACTACCTCTTCACCAACCTAAATTTACACTCTCGTAAAAAAAAGTAGTAGTTACAAGCCTGTTTTTTTTCCTTCGTGTTTCTGCATGACCCAGACGGGTCTAGCGCGTTTCTGAATCATAATAATAAATACATAGTCAAATTAAACCTACGTATCACTATAACTGCCTTCTAAGACATAAGCTGTCTCCTACCAAGGTAAGAAGACATAAAAAAGGAATCATTTATCATTACAGCTTAATGACTCTCCGAACTGCAACTTTAACCCTCCCCCTCATCCCTCCTTCAAAGTTCTGTACTTTCCACCTCCAAGCTAACTCGTTTCCTCTAAATCCTTTCACAAATGTTATTTTCCTAACACTCCAACAAGTCAAGTCTAAATATTAAAGTCACTTGTCTCCACTCGCTTCGATCAAACAGGCTCACACAAGGATGCTGGATGGTCAAGCCCCAAAACCTCTTATACCACATGCCCTACCTCTAACCCTTCCTGGGACCCCCCCTACCCTCCTTCCTATATTCATATACAGTTTAGGTGATAATATATAATATACAAAAAAAAATCGATAAGCTTTGAAACGAAAGCAACAACAAAAGTAAGCCTTGTTTTTTGAAGAACAAGTGTTGCAACACCGTGGCCGGAACAATTCACAACTAACCCACAAGTTTAAGACCTGTATTGGATAATGGCCCATAACTAACAGAAACGTTGTCCAATTTCCATCTCCAATTTGTGGGTTAGTTGTTAAGGCTTTTTTTTTTTTTTTTTTTTTTTTGCAAATCTGTGCTACGAATGTACGGTAGTACTATGTAAACATTATTATTATTAATTATTATTATTATTATTATTATTATCAGCAGCAGTAAAGACAGCACCTGGGCACATTTGTGAATTGTTACAGGAGATGATGCAGGACGTGAAGTTGTAATTTGAGGTGTTCAGTCCCTCATCCTTGACAGGTGTTCAGTCCCTCATCCTTGACAGGTGTTCAGTCCCTCATCCTTGACAGGTGTTCAGTCCCTCATCCTTGACAGGTGTTCAGTCCCCTCACCCCCTTGACAGGTTTTTCAGGTCCCTCATCCTTGACAGGCGTTCAGTCCCTCATTCTTGACAGGTGTTCAGTCCCTCATCCTTGACAGGTGTTCAGTCCCTCATCCTTGACAGGTGTTCAGTCCCTCATCCTTGACAGGCGTTCAGTCCCTCATTCTTGACAGGTGTTCAGTCCCTCATCCTTGACAGGTGTTCAATCCCTTATCCTTGACAGGTGTTCAGTCCCTCATCCTTGACAGGTATTCAGTCCCTCATCCTTCACAGGTATTCAGTCCCTTATCCTTGACAGGTGTTCAGTCCCTCATCCTTGACAGGTGTTCAGTCCCTCATCCTTGACAGGTGTTCAGTCCCCTCATCCTTGATAGGTGTTCAGTCCCTCATCCTTCACAGGTATTCAGTCCCTTATCATTGACAAGTGTTCAGTCCCTCATCCTTGACAGGTGTTCAGTCCCTCATCCTTGATAGGTGTTCAGTCTCTCAGCCTTGACAGGTATTCAGTCCCTCATCCTTGACAGGTATTCAGTCCCTCATCCTTGACAGGTATTCAGTCCCTCATCCTTGACAGGTATTCAGTCCCTCATCCTTCACAGGTATTCAGTCCCTCATCCTTCACAGGTGTTCAGTCCCTCATCCTTGATAGGTGTTCAGTCTCTCAGCCTTGACAGGTGTTCAGTCTCTCAGCCTTGACAGGTATTCAGTCCCTCATCCTTGACAGGTATTCAGTCCCTCATCCTTGACAGGTATTCAGTCCCTCATCCTTGACAGGTATTCAGTCCCTCATCCTTCACAGGTATTCAGTCCCCTCATCCCTTCACAGGTTTTTCGGGTCCCTCATCCTTGATAGGTGTTCAGTCTCTCACCCTTGACAGGTGTTCAGCCCCTTAGCCTTGACAGGTATTCAGTCCCTCAGCCTTGATAGGTGTTCAGTCCCTCAGCCTTGACATGTATTCAGTCCCTCAGCCTTGACAGGTATTCAGTCCCTCAGCCTTGACAGGTGTTCAGTCCCTCAGCCTTGACAGGTGTTCAGTCCCTCAGCCTTGACAGGTATTCAGTCCCTCAGCCTTGACAGGTGTTCAGTCCCTCAGCCTTGACAGGTGGTCAGTTCCTCAACCTTGACAGGTGTTCAGTCCCTCAGCCTTGACAGGTGTTCAGTCCCTCAGCCTTGACAGGTGTTCAGTCCCTCAGCCTTGACAGGTGTTCAGTCCCTCAGCCTTGACAGGTGGTCAGTTCCTCAACCTTGACAGGTGGTCAGTTCCTCAACCTTGACAGGTGGTCAGTTCCTCAACCTTGACAGGTGGTCAGTTTCCTCAACCTTGACAGGTGGTCAGTTCCTCAACCTTGACAGGTGGTCAGTTCCTCAACCTTGACAGGTGGTCAGTTCCTCAACCTTGACAGGTGGTCATTTCCTCAACCTTGACAGGTGGTCATTCCTCAACCTTGACAGGTGGTCAGTTCCTCAACCTTGACAGGTGGTCATTTCCTCAACCTTGACAGGTGGTCAGTTCCTCAACCTTGACAGGTGGTCAGTTCCTCAACCTTGACAGGTGGTCAGTTCCTCAACCTTGACAGGTGGTCAGTTCCTCAACCTTGACAGGTGGTCAGTTCCTCAACCTTGACAGGTGGTCAGTTCCTCAACCTTGACAGGTGGTCAGTTCCTCAACCTTGACAGGTGGTCATTCCTCAACCTTGACAGGTGGTCATTTCCTCAACCTTGACAGGTGTCAGTTCCTCAACCTTGACAGGTGGTCAGTTCCTCAACCTTGACAGGTGGTCAGTTCCTCAACCTTGACAGTGGTCAGTTCCTCAACCTTTGACAGGTGGTCAGTTCCTCAACCTTGACAGGTGGTCAGTTCCTCAAACCTTGACAGGTGGTCAGTCCCTCAACCTTGACAGGTGGTCAGTTCCTCAACCTTGACAGGTGGTCAGTTCCTCAACCTTGACAGGTGGTCAGTCCCTCAACCTAGACAGGTGGTCAGTTCCTCAACCTTGACAGGTGGTCAGTTCCTCAACCTTGACAGGTGGTCAGTTCCTCAACCTTGACAGGTGGTCAGTTCCTCAACCTTGACAGGTGGTCAGTTCCTCAACCTTGACAGGTGGTCAGTTCCTCAACCTTGGTGAATCTTAAGTAGGATGGAGACTTGTATATTGGAGAAAATACTACTACTAATAATAATAATAATACACTATTATTATAGTAATTTTCACTATAATAATTTTTAAAATTATCTTATTGTCCGATGCCATTTTCAACTATTATACAAGTTGGTTCAGTCTGAACAATAAATTCATGAAGCCATTTTTCACTTCAGTTGTCATACATCATCCGTACTTAATTTATTCTTAAATATAACAGTCCACATTTTACTCCAACTCTTCTTTCCATACCCCCGTACCCTTTCCTTCCATACCCCCTACCCCTTCTTTCCATAACCCCTACATCTTCTTTCCATACCAGCTACTCCTTATTCCATACCCCCTACCCCTTCTTTCCATACCTCCACCCCTTCTGTATATACCTCCTACCCCTTCTGTCCATATCCCTACCCCTTCTGTATATACCCCTACCCCTTCTTTCCATACCCCTACCCCTTCTTTCCATACCCCTTCTTTATATACTCCCTACCCCTTCTTACCCCCCCTCACCAAACATATTTACCCCACCAGCTTCCATGGAACTAACTATAAAATTCCTGTCAAAATCCCTACGCCTCTGGAGGTAAACAAAAACAAAAGAGCAGAGCGGTGCGTATTTCTTCAAGGTGGTGATGGAGGAGGAGGAGGAGGAGAGGAGGAGGAGGAGGTGATGGAGGAGGAGGAGACGAAGAGGAGAGGTGAAGCATGGTGATGTGCTCAGACGGAAAGGTTTCGAGCGAGAGAGTTTCGCCCAGTCAATATTTCTTATTAAGATACAGTGTTTGTCTCACTGTTTGTTAACGGAGGATCAAGCCTTCACCACTCCTTCTGCTCAATAACATCCATAGGGTTTAGCGCTTCTTATAAATAAATATGAAATTTAGTTCACACAAAGAGGTTTAATAACACACAAAAGCAGACTTATTTACACACACACACACACACACACACACACACACACACACACACACACACACACACACACACACACACACACACACACACACAGGCCTGACAACACTGGAGGACAGCAGGGTCAGGGGAGACATGATAACGACATACAAAACACTGCGTGGAATAGACAAGATGGACAGACAGAATGTTCCAGAGATGGGACACAGAAACAATAGGTCACACTTGGAAGTTGAAGACTCAGATGAGTCAAAGGGATGTTAGGAAGTATTTCTTCAGTCATAGGGTAGTCAGGAAGTGGAATAGTCTGGCGAGTGATGTAGTGGAGGCAGGAACTATACATAGTTTTAAGAAGAGATAACATAAAGCTCATGGAGCAGGGAGAGGACCTAGTGGCGTTCAGTGAAGAGGCGGGGCCAGGAGCTGAGTCTCGACCCCTGCAACCACATTTAGGTGAGTACACAGATACATGCACACAGATGCACGGCACGCACACCAACACGGAGCTCCTCCCACACGCACACACACACACACACACACCACACACACACACACACACACACACACACACACACACACACACACACACACACATCCAAACACAGATTCACAAAGAATTAGGCTGCCGCATCCCAACACAAAAAACAGACCTACTCACAAACACAAGCCTCCCTCCCTCCCTCTCCTCTCTCTCTCTCTCTCTCTCTCCTCTCTCATCTCTCATCTCTCTCTCTCTCTCTTCCCTCAAACAGGAGGAGGAGGAGGAACCTGTTACTTGAATCTGGAACGTAACCCGGAATTTAATATCCGACTTGCTGGCTCCGTCTATCGACCCGCGTGGCAACTCGTTAATTCCAGGTTTGGTATTCACCTGCTCGCAGTTTTATTTTTCAGAATCGTATTTCCGAATTTTATATATGATTCAATCGTCATTTAAAAATAAAAGCAAAAAGTTTTACGACTGCCGTTACGGGTTGCGCTGCTAGGGTAAGTGGGAGTCCTGGGTGATAATAGCATTCCAGGTGGTATTGAATTGCAGATCTTAGCGAGGCCCCTCCCCCTTCCTTCACGTGTCCTGTCACCGGGAGAAGCTACTCACATCAACAGCTAGACTGCTGTATGCTTCACTATGCCGGCTCCTGTTCTCGGATCAAAGGCATAAAAGTGACAAGTTGATGAAGTAAACACATGAACAACACCTGGGTGCATGTGCTGTCAGTTTCTGTTCGTGATTGCACATTTGTAGTTACAGAAGCAGAGCTATTTTTGTGGTGTCCCGTCTTCAGCGCTCAGTTACCTCACGTCCTTGATCAGGGTGGAGCTCCGTGCTTGGGCAAGACACTAGACCATGTGTTTAACATATGCAGTGTATGAAATCGTAAAGGAATCTTGAAGACTAGACGTAGAATTCATCCTAGGCTGTATTACACGTCTAGTCTTCCATCTTCTCCATTTACATGTCAATGCATTTGTTTGGTTTTTAATTATCGTACCACATTTGGAGATTCTCCGATAGGTTGTATCTGCCATCTTCTGTTCTTACCCACTTCATAATTTTACATCAGGAAGCACTCATGACTCGAACACTGCTGGCAAGTCACTCCCTGTGGCAGGTGACGAAAGCAATAAGCGGGAGCTTCCATCGGCTGCAGTTAATCCAGCTGTCTGTTTAGTGTCTGCTTAGTTGTCTTGAATACGACGTTCACAAAACCACCTTCATGTATGCCATCTTGTCAGACTGGAAAAATGGTTAGTTATTGCTTGCTAGGAAGTGTGAGCCATCCTTATTTGGGCAAATGGTTCAGAAAACTGACAGATTGACAAATTAGACACATGTGCAACACTTGAGTATCTTTAATGAGGAAACGTTTCGCCACACAGTGGCTTCATCAGTCCTATAGGACTGATGAAGCCACTGTGTGGAGAAACGTTTCCTCAATAAAGATAGTCAAGTGTTGCACATGTGTCTCATTTATCATCCTTATTTGGGGTACTAACTAGGTGTCTGACATTTCAGAGAGAAAGGTTGATGGTCTGAGCGAGGTTACTTTGCTTTACTAGGAACAGCCCAGTCCATCACACCCTCTCCTGCCTCGGAAAGGTTAATACCATACCACACCATAGGTATCCCGTAGTTCGATTGTTAGCGTACTTAGCACACACACTGAGGTCCGTGGTTCGATCCTCGGTACGTATGAAAACATCAGGATGTGTTTCTTTAAGATACCTGTTGTCCATGTTCACCTATCAGTAAAATAGGTACCCGGGTATTAGTCGACTGGTGTGGTTCGCATCCTGGGAAGAAAACTTACCTAATTTGGCCGAAATGTTCTGCATAACAAGGGACTTTCTATAAAGCAGTAACTCAATGGTGTCAGCTAGGACTGTATACCTTGTACATGTATCTGTAGAAATTAAGAGTATTAATATATTATACCAGATCTGTCTTCTGTATGGCAGTGGTAGGATGTAGGATCTCTTAAAAACTCTATTCACAAATAGGTTTAACTTGTACCTGAACTTTGTACATAGTTGTAAATTGTCTGCACAGTGTTCATGACGGTGGGAAGTTAAGCCAAACCTTATTCGACTGTGTATACTTTATTACTGATTGATCCTTGAGTCTTTAACATTGTTGTAATGTATGACCTGGTAGTGCATGGTGAGTACTGGTGTTTGTGATACTCCCTCACCCTCAACACTCCCTCCCTCACCCTCAACACTCCCTCCCTCACCCTCAACACTCCCTCCCTCACCCTCAACACTCCCTCCCTCACCCTCAACACTCCCTCACCCTCAACACTCCCTCCCTCACCCTCAACACTCCCTCACCCTCAACACTCCTCCCCCCACTCCAACACTCCCTCCCTCACCCTCAACACTCCCTCCCTCACCCTCAACACTCCCTCCCCCACCCTCAACACTCCCTCACCCCCCAACACTTTCCCCCACCCTCCACTCCCTCCTCACTCTCACACTTTTCCCCCCTCACCCTCAAAACTCCCCCCCCTCACCCTCAACACCCCCCCTCACCCTCAAAACCTCCCTCCCTCACCCTCAAAACCCCCCCTCACCCCAACACTCCCCCCTCACCCTCAACACCCCCTCCCTCACCCTCAACACCCCCTCCCTCACCCTCAACCTCCCTCACCCAACACTCCCCTCCCTCACCCCCCAACACTCCGTCACCCTAACACTCCCTCCCTCACTCTCAACACATCCCTCCCTCCCCTCAACATCCCCTCCCTCACCCTCAACACTTCCCTCCCTCACCCTCAACACTCCTCCCTCACCTCAACACTCCCTCACCCTCAACACTCCCCCTCACCCCAACACTCCCTCCCTCACCCTCAACACTCCTCCCTCACCCTCAACACCCCCTCCCTCACCCCAACAACCCCCTCCCTCACCCCAACAACCCCCCTCCTCACCCCAACACCCCCTCCCTCACCCTCAACACTCCCTCACCCTCAAACACCCTCCCTCACCCTCAACACTCCCTCCTCACCCTCACACTCCCCTCACCCCAACACTTTTCCCCCCTCCCCCCCAACACCCCCTCCCTCACCCCAAACACCCCCTCCCTCAACCCCAACACTCCCCCCTCACCCCAACACTCCCTCCCTCACCCCCAACACTCCCCTCCCTCACCCCCCAACACTCCCTCCCTCACCCTCAACACTCCCCCCTCACCCTCAACACCCCTCCGTCACCCTCAACACCCCTCCCTCACCCCCAAAACTCCCTCCCTCACCCTCAACACCCTCCCCACCTCAACCTCCCTCCCTCACCCCCCAACACTCCTCCCTCACCCCCAACACTCCCCCCCACCCTCAACACACCCCCTCCCCACCCTCAACACTCCCTCCCTCACCCTCAACACTCCCTCCCTCACCCTCAACACTCCCTCCCTCACCCTCAACACCCCTCCCCACACCCTCAACACTCCCTCCCTCACCCTCAAACTCCCTCCCTCACCGTCAACACTCCCTCCCTCACCGTCAACACTCCCCTTTCCCCCACCGCAACACCCCCCTCCCTCACCCTCAACACTCCCTCACCCTCAACACTTTTCCTCCCTCAAACCCCCAACACTCCCCCCCTCACCCTCAACACTCCCCCTCACCCTCAACATCCCTCCCCACCCTCAACACTCCCTCCGTCACCCTCAACACTCCTCCCTCACCCCCAACACTCCCTCCCTCACCCTCCCAAACCCCCTCCTCACCCCAACACCCCTCCCTCACCCCCCAACACTCCCCCCTCACCCCCCAACACTCCCTCCCTCACCCACAACACTCCCTCCCTCACCCTCAACACTCCCTCCCTCAACCTCAACACTCCCTCCCTCACCCTCAACACTCCTCCCTCAAACCCTCAAAACTCCCTCCCTCACCCCAACACTCCTCCCTCACCCTCAAAACTCCCTTTCCCCCACCCTCAACACTCCCCTCCCCACCGTCAACACTCCCTCCCTCACCGTCAACACCCCTTCCCTCACCGTCAACACCCCCCTCCCTCACCCTCAACACCCCCACCCTCAACACTCCCTCCCTCACCCTCAACACTCCCTCCCTCACCCCAACACTCCCTCCCTCACCCAACACCCCCTCCCTCACCCCAGCACTCCCCTCCCTCACCCCCAACACTCCCTCCCTCACCCTCACACTCCCTCCCCTCACCTCAACACTTTCCCTCACCCTCAACAACTCCCTCCCTCCCCCCCAAAAACTCCTCCCTCACCCTCAAAACTCCCTCCCTCACCCTCAAACACTCCCTCCCTCACCCCCAACACTCCCCCCTCACCCCCAACACTCCCTCCCTCACCTCAACACCCTCCCACCTCAACCCCTCCCTCCCTCACCCTCAACACTCCCTCCCTCACCCTCAACACTCCCTCCCTCACCCTCAACACTCCCTCCCTCACCCTCAACCCCTCCCCCCCACCCTCAACACTCCCTCCCCCCAAACCCCCAACACTCCCTCCCTCACCCTCAACACTCCCTCCCTCACCCTCAACACTCCCTCCCTCACCCTCAACACCCCTCCCTCACCCTCAACACTCCCTCCCCTCACCGTCAACACTCCTTCCCTCACCGTCAACACTCCCTCCCTCACCCTCAACACTCCCTCCCCAAACCCTCACACACTCCCTCCCTCACCCCCCAAACACTCCCTCCCTCACCGTCAACACTTCCCTCCCTCACCCCCAACACTCCCTCCCTACCCTCAACACTCCCCCCCTCACCCTCAACACTCCCTCCCTCACCGTCAACACACCCCTCCCTCACCCTCAACACTCCTCCCTCACCGTCAACACTCCCTCCCTCACCCTCAACACTCCCTCCCTCACCCTCAACACTCCCTCCCTCACCCTCAACACTCCCTCACCGTAAACACTCCCTCCCTCACCCCCCAACACTCCCTCCCTCACCCTCAACACTCCCTCCCTCACCCTCAACACTCCCTCCCTCACCGTCAACACTCCCTCCCTCACCCTCAACACTCCCTCCCTCACCCTCAACACTCCCTCCCTCACCCTCAACACTCCCTCCCTCACCGTCAACACTCCCTCCCTCACCGTCAACACTCCCTCCCTCACCGTCAACACTCCCTCCCTCACCCTCAACACTCCCTCCCTCACCCGTCAACACTCCCTCCCTCACCCCAACACTCCCTCCCTCACCTACGGTTTGTAAACCATCTCCATAATTTTCCTTTCTGTCTGCTCACAATTTCGTCATTCCTTCCCCGGGCTACCGACTTGTAAACTCCCTCCTTAGTTTACACTCTCTCTCTCTTCGCTCCCTTTGTCTCTTCTATCACTTCCTCTCCCTCCCTCTCTCCTAGGTTTTCCTCCCTCTCCCCCTTCATCCGTCTCTCCATCCTTCCTCTCCTTCTCTATCTTCCTCATACATTGAACAAGTTAATAAAGTTAAACACCACCTATTGCGTCTCCAACACTTCTCCTTTCTCGATTTACTCTTCACACTTCCTCTTCTCTCTCTCCTCTCTCTCTCTCTTTTATAATCCTTCATTTTTCTTTACTTTCCATTTCCCTTCCTCCTTCCCAACAACACAATTCAGCACTTTCATCATGCGCTTTACGGAAAGAGAGAGAGAGAGAGAGAGAGAGAGAGAGAGAGAGAGAGAGAGAGAGAGAGAGAGAGAGAGAGAGAGAGAGAGAGAGAGAGAGAGAGAGAGAGAGAGAGACATTTCTAGAATAACTTAGCCTGAAACATGTTCGTGCAGAGTACAAACATTAATGAAATACAGTCAATTGACCAAATATGTCTCTGGGTCCACAGCTCTCCAACCTTCAACCTGTTCCCTATGTAATAAAGTAATGCTAGGGAAGGCTTTTGTATGAGCAAAGTTAGGTGACAACTCTTGGCTTGTAAATATAGTTAGGAACTCTCAACCTAACCCAGCAAAAAGCACTGCGTGCTGTGAGACTGACAGCTCCGAGGACAGCGAGAAGTGAGCTTCAATACCACAAGACGGACAGCAAGCAGCAACTTCACTCTGGCTGCAATCTTCCCCAGAACATCACATCATCTGATGTGGCATGCAAAGAGTACGTAACCTTTATTCGGCGCATGTACACACTCTCATTTACAAGCTATCTCCCCCAACCAGCGAACCAGGTGACTGAGGGTTGACGATGGGGCCCCGTCGTTCAACCAGTACCCAGGTTCCAGCCAATGAGAAGATGGTTTTGGCAATCGCAGAGGTTATGTGGGTACCACTCTCCTGTCTGCCCTTGTCATTTCCATTCTAGAGCTGGTCGAAGTACGGTCTGCTCTCTAGTGGCTTCTATTCTGCCTTGTGCTGTATAGCCCTTGTGGCTTAGCGCTTCTTTTTGATTATAATAATAATAATAATATTCTGCCTTGCTTACAGTGAAGTGCACTAATACCTATTGCTGTATATAGTGTACATACTTCTGTTCTAAATTGGTGAAGGATAATATAAGTCAAAAGTTTTTCTGCTGTGTTTATTTTGCCCCCCTTTACACCCAGGATAACAGGCCATTTGGACTCCTGGGTTGTAATATCTGAGATCATTCATTCCTAGGATGACTCGCGCCTGGAACACTTTCGTGCAGCATAGCAACGAAATAGTCAGTTGATCAAATGAAATCCCTGGCCCACAGATGGCTCAAACTTCATCCTGTTCCCTATTTGTATGTCCCATAACAAAAATGCTTTCAAACAGCTGATCCAGGTAACAGCTCTTAGCTTGTAAAACCCCCATTATATATATATATATATATATAATATATATATATATATAATATATATATATATATATATATATATATATAACACATACATACATATAAAAGTAAAGATGTGAAGGCCTGTTTCCCCTACCCTAACAGTCTAGCCAGACCTCAGAAAAAAAAAAAACGAACTCCAGCCAGACGTCAAATTTCATTATTCCTAGAAATTCCAAAACTCGTCAAATTATACCTGTGACCAGATATTCCATAATGGTATTGCTCCTGGAATGTACGGGGAGGTGGGGGTCCGTCCAGAGAGTGGGGTGGTGCGGCGGGAGAGGGGGGGGTTGTGTGGCAAGGAAAGGTAAGGCCCGAAGGCGAGGGGGTGTGGTGCTGTTGGTATGGGGGGGGGTTGATTGTTTCATGGTAATACGTTATGGTTGTGGTGATAGTGAAATGAGAAACGCTGGATGTGGTGACTGTGTTGAAGATATTCATACTGTACGGGTCTGTGTAGTGGTGGTAGCTAGGTTGGTTGTAGTGTGTGGTGAGCTAGTGGTTGTAGTGGTGGTAGCTAGTGGTTTATGTAGTATGTGGTGTAGCTAGTGGTTGTGTGTGGTAGCTAGTGGTGTAGTGTGTAGCTAGTGGTTGTAGTGGTGGTGACTAGTGTTATAGCATTTATACTTGGAATGAACAGGAAACGCGTCTACAAGTTTTCTTAACCCCTTCCTCTTCCCAATAAACCTCCTCCTTCCCATGCTTGCCTTTGCACTTGCCCGACTCTCTCTCTCTCTCTCTCACCTGCTTTTACCTCCTACATAAACTTAGTCTTGGGTAAGTAATGTGGGTGTTCTTGAACTACTTAAAATGCTGTAAACTCCTTAGGATGTAAGAACACCACTAAGAAATAATTAAGGTCTTAAAAGCTTATGAAAACTTCCGTAAGTTACCAGACTAATTTAAAACCCATGAAACTAGGGAATCCTCAGGCCACTTTAAAGCCCCTCGAACTTAGAATTTTTTTTAAATAAAAGTAAATTCATTACAATATTTCAACCATAATTATATATATATATATATATATATATATATATATATATATATATATATATATATATATATATATATATTTTCTTTCAACACACCGGCCGTATCCCACCGAGGCAGGGTGGCTCAAACAGAAAAACGAAAGTTTCTCTTATTAAATTTAGTAATTTATACAGAAGGGGTTACTAGCCCCTTGCTTCCGGCATTTTATTCGCCTCTTACGACACGCATGGTTTACGGAGGAAGAATTCTGTTCCACTTCCCCATTTAGAATATATATATATATATATATGTCGTGCCGAATATGTAAAACTGGTCAATTAGCAAGAACTCATTTAAAATTAAGTCCTTTCAAAAATTTTCTCTTATACGTTTCAAGATATTTTTTTCTTTAATGTTGATTAAAAATTTATAATTTTGCACCAAAAGGAACTTAGAAAACTTACCTAACCTTATTATAACAAGAACAATTTATTTTAGCCTAACCCAACTAAATATATTTTAGATTTGTTTACAATAATTTAATACTAAACACAGTGAAATATATTTTTATCGTTAGGTTCAGAATGATTTTGGCGAAATTATTGCATACACAAATTTTCACTTGTCCTATATGGCAAGATGACCGTTGCTATTTAAGCCAAGATCGCAAGTTCTGCCTATTCGGCACGACATATATATATATATATATATATATATATATATATATATATATATATATATATATATATATATATATATT
This sequence comes from Cherax quadricarinatus, assembly GCF_026875155.1. NCBI lineage: Eukaryota > Metazoa > Arthropoda > Malacostraca > Decapoda > Parastacidae > Cherax > Cherax quadricarinatus. Next base: position 32,176,607 of record NC_069425.1, read on the forward strand.
TAATATATATATTTGTTTCCGATAAATCACTGCCCCCGCGGGCCGATCTCAGACCAGATCTGAACTGGGAAGGTAATATTACAAGAATAAAACTATTAGCAAATGCAAAAGAATGTAAAGAGTGTTATGAATACAAGCGAAGGTTTGTAATATGTATTTACTTGTTATGAGAGAGTAGCGAAAGATCAGCAGTCTTGCCCGAGTGCAAAACTTTTAACAGGCTTGTATTTCACACTCGTATGACAAGACGGTAGTGATCCCCTGAACCTTATTACAAAAGTCACTCACAAATAATATAAGTAAACAATTCTAAAGAATATAAATGTATATCATTGTGGTTCGCCTCAGTAACGGGTACCTTTCTATTTACTGGTTTTTTTTTGAAACAGAGAAGACTAACCCTAATTATTTTATTATTAATATTTTATTGGTGAGGCAGCGCTAAGTCTGCAGAGGGTATACAGTGCCTGGTGAAACAAGTTAACATGATCGATCCGTGTCATTAATCCTTAATATAGTATTAAAAGTTATTCTTGACTGGTGGGAATGGTGTGACTTGCGATGACCCTCTGATACAACAGGCTTTAACTAATTCAGCAACCAAGCGTGTCATGACGAATAAGGGAAAACAGATAAAAAATTATATCGCATTCACTTAGCATTTGGCGGCGTTTGTGACGCGAGTCACGGCCCATAAACACGTTACTAAGTCAGTAATTCCACAAGCTATATTCACACGACCCAATCACGGGAATGAAATTCCAATACATCGCAGGGTTCCATGTTAGCCCACTTTATACAGAGTCTTTGATTTGGTTGGTTTCTCATGGCATAAAAGCATTATACATAGGGTCATTATGGACTTGCATATCAACGGTACACTAAACATTTCACGATTTTTGTAATCCCTTAAAACTGGGATTAAGTGACCCTCATAATATACAGAATCATGTGAAGTGACATTGTTGCTGTGTTTATAGGGTTGCAGCTACAAAGGACAACTTTACATTTAGGATAGTCTATGGAACCTTATAACAAATTATTCATTTACTGTACACTTTAGAACATTATACACGATTTTGGTTTTATGCACTGTTGAAACCTTATAAACGAGCGACTTATATTCACCGTACACTCAAGGTAAGAGATGCCTTGATGCTGGTGAAGGGCTCTTGATCCCAAGAAACTGGAGCTACCTTCTTACCCTTCCTCGGATCGATGCTGACTGTTACTCATTCGTCTGGAGTTGTGTGACCACTGCAGGCTTAGCGATTCTCAAAAAGTGTAATAATTTGCATCAATATTATCCTGGATCAGTATCATAGGTACATGTAATGATACCCAAGTGTTGCACCTGAGTCTTACTCATCATCCTGGATCAAAATCATAGGTACGTGTAATGACACACCCAAGCGTTATACCTGCATCTTACACATCGGCCAGCATCAGTTTACATTACAAGATTCCTCCCGTTCACTCATTCATTCCTTCACATTCTTTCCACTCCATTCACTTAAATTTACAGCCTCAGTTCTCCCCTTGCTATAGCTTGAACATCCCTACTACATTATGTTCAACCTCCTGCTGTGTTAATGACCTCAGCAGCGTCAAGGAACAATCTAATAAACAGAATAGTAAAACAGTCTAGCAAGTAAACGGTTAAGAAAGACTAAAGTACACTGGGTCAGATGGTTAACGACAGTGTGACTGTGATAACTTGAATTTTGTTAGCTCCTCTGGTGCCCACTGATATGTAAATATATGTATATATGTAAGTATGTATGTATGTATGTATGTATGCGATGGCAGGATGGATAGATTATACACATCGTAAGACTGAAGATGTGTGTGCATACAAACTTTCTACATGCGTGTTAATTTACATGTAACCTAGCGCGCGCACGGACACACACACACACACACACACACACACACACACACACACACACACACACACACACACACACACACACACACACACACACACACACACACACACACACGCTAGCCTTGCATCCTAGCAAAGAAATGAAGAATCGACCGAATACTAGAAAGACAAGATTAGATTGTGTCGCCGAAGAAGCTAGTGCACGCCATATCCATCCTGTGGAGGGTAGCGCAAGCCATATGGATACATAAAAGGAGGACCCCACAAGGGGTTATATCTGGAAATATACTATTACTGACTTGACTGTTGCAAGAAAATTTAGAAAGTTTGCTTAGTATGTCTGGTATCTTATTACCATTAATAAGATATCTTGACAGATCACGTAGGTTATTATACTATCTCTAAATTCCTCAATATGTTGACCATTATGAGCACACTGTTGAAGAAAGTGATCATAATGATGACCACATATTTGGCAATGAGTCTGATCATCATCTGTGAGTGGCCAGAAGTACTTTAAACCAAAGACCACTATAGTACAAGAAAAAGCTGTATAGTAAATGAAAGACCAACACAGCATGAGAAGGATCACTAGAGTACAAGAAAGATCACTACAGTACAAGAAAGATCACTAGAGTACAGAAAGATACACAGTACAGAAGATCACTACAGTACAAGAAAGATCACTAGAGTACAAGAAAGATCACTACAGTACAAGAAAGTTCACTACAGTACAAGAAAGATCACTACAGTACAAGAAAGATCACTACAGTACAAGAAAGATCACTACAGTACAAGAAAGATCACTACAGTACAAGAAAGATCATTACAGTACAAGAAAGATCACTACAGTACAAGAAAGATCACTACAGTACAAGAAATCACTACAGTACAAAAAGATTATACAGTGCAAAAAGATCACTACAGTACAAGAAAACAACTACAGTACAGAATCTACAGTACAAGAAGTCACTACTACAAAAGATCACTACAGACAGAAAATCACTACAGTACAAAAATCACTACAGTCCATAAAGATCCTACGTCACGAAAGATCATACAGTGCAAAATGATCACTACAGTGACAAAAGATCACATACGTGCAAGAAAGCAACAGTACGAGAGAGATCATAGTAAAGAAGATATTCATGTACAGAGTCACTGTACAAAAGATCATTACAGTCATAATCACTACAGTACAAGAAGATATCTTGCAAAGATCACTTCATGCAGAAATGTCATACAGTACAAGAAGATCATACAGCTACAGAACGATACTCATGTTCAAATAGTCATCAGTACAAGAAAGATCACTACAGTGCAAGAAGATCATACAGTACAAGAAAGATCATTACATGCTAAGAGATACCAGTACAAGTTATCACTACATTACAGAAAGTCTTCAGGCAGAAGTCTACTACAAAAGTCTACGTGCAAGAGCTCCTACAGTGCAAGAAGATTATACGTGCAAGAAAGGGATCATTTAACAAGTCCTACGCTACAGATCTTAACTACTTACAAACAATTACACAGTTACAACAAGTCAACTACTCAGAAAACAACTGTTATAGTTGCTCAGTATAGAAACACTCTACATAATCACCACCACTTAAACACCACCTGAACCACACTAAAAATTGCCACTATGCAAAAACCACAGTTGTTGCCGCCAGGAGAGAGGAGAGAGAGAGAGAGAGAGAGAGAGAGAGAGAGAGAGAGAGAGAGAGAGAGAGAGAGAGAGAGAGAGCGAGAGAGAGAGCGAGAGAGAGGAGACGAGAGAGAGCGAGAGAGAGAGAGAGAGAGAGAGAGAGATAGGAGAGAAGAGAGAGAGAGAGAGGAGAGAGAGAGAGAGAGAGAGAGAGAGAGAGGAGAGAGAGAGGGAGAGAGAGAGAGAGAGAGAGAGAGATTCAATGCCCTCGCTCACTTCAAGACATCTCATACATACACCACCAGTAAATATCTTGCAAATGCTTCATATCTTCTCAGAAATGTCGTGCAACAATGCAGTAGATAACAGCCATTAGAACCGATCTTGTTTTTTTATACACCTGAATCCCGGAGCAGGTCAGTCAAGGTGTCTGCTTTGTATGTTTTCACCTAATTCTTAGCTGTGTTTGCAGGGGTCGAGTCTTAGCTCCTGGGTCTGCCTCTTGTGCTCGTCTAGTTGTGTTTGTAGGGGGTCGATTTACAGCTCCTGGCTCCGTCTTTTAACTCTTATCAACCGCATTCACTGTTTTCGAGTGCCCAGTCATATCTACTCCTGAAGCTGTGTATAGTGCTGGCCTCCACCTCTTCATCCAGTGTTCCACTTGATCAGCACCTGAACACTGAAAAATCAGGAATTCTCTTATTTGTAGACGTTTCGCCATCCAGTGGCTTTATCAATATATATTCAAGGACATAATTAGAAGACAGCAGAACTAGTATATACAAAAGATGAGGTAATCAGTCCCTCATCCAAGGCTGACTACTGACTGCCTCATCTTTTGTATACAGTTCTACTGTCTTCCAATTATGTCCTCGTATGTGTATTGATAAAGCCACTGGATGGTGAAACGTCGACAATAAAGAGACCCAGATGTTGCACATGTGGCTAACTTTCATTTAGTCGGTATTGTATACCATTCATGGACTACTTCATTTCTGGTTGAAATTTCTTTTAAGTTTTGTGTTTCATGACTTGAACTCCTCCTGGTTGGTGTCTCCCTCGAGTCGCAAGTGAAGGAGAGTGACCTAGTAGCGACCAGTGAAGAGGCGGGGCCAGGATCTGTGAAGCGACCCCTGCAATCACAATTAGGTGATTACACACACGTGTGCTCATCTAGCAGTGGTTGCAGGGGTCGATTCACAGCTCCTGGCCCCGCTTCCTCACTGGTCGCTAATAGATCACTCTCCCTTCTCCGTGAGCTTTATCATACCTGTTCTTAAAGCTATGTATGGACTCTGCCTCTACTACATCACTCTCCAGACTGTTCCACTTCCTGACAACTCTATGACTGAAGACATACTTCCTAACATCCCTGCGACTCAACTGAGTCATCAACTTCCAATTGTGACCCTTAGTTGCTGTGTCCCATCTCTGGAACATCCTGTCTGTCCACGTTATCGATTCCTCTCAGTATTTTATATGTCGTTATCATGTCCCCACTATCCCTCCTGTCCTCCAGTGTTGTCAGGTCGAATTCTCTTAACCTCTCCTCGTAGGACATACCTCTTAGCTCCAGGACGTGCTTTTCCAGGTGTGGATTCCAAACTGGTGCTGCATATTACAGTATGGGCCTGACGTACACGGTGTGCAGAGTCTTGAACGATTCCTTACTGAGATGTCGGAATGCTATTCTCAGGTTTACTAGGCGTTCATACGCTGCAGCAGTTATTTGGTTGATGTGCACCTCAGGAGATGTGCTCGGTATTATACTCACCCCAAGATCCTCTTCCTTGAGTGAGGTTTGTAGTCTCTGTTCCCCTAGATTGCACTCTGTCTGCTATCTTCTTTGCCCTTCCCCGAACGTCATGACTTTGCAATTGGTGGGGTAGAACTCCAGCAGCCAGTTTCTGGACCAAGCCTGCAGCCTGTTCAGATCCCTTTTAGTCCTGCCTGGTCCTCCTCCGATTGAATTCTCCTCATTAACTTCACATCGTCTGGAAAAAGGGACACTTCTGAATCTATTCCTTCCGTCATGTAATACACACACACACACACACACACACACCTAATTGTACTCACATAATTGTGGTTGCAGGGGTCGCTTCACAGCTCCTGGCCCCGCCTCTACACTGGTCGCTACTAGGCCACTCTCCCTGCTCCATGAGCTTCATCATACCTCTTCTTAAAGCTATGTATTGATCCTGCCTCCACTATGTATGTGTGTATGTATGTATGTATATATATATATATATATATATATATATATTATATATATATATATATATATATATATATATATATATATTTTATTATGTGTGTGTGTGTGTGTGTGTTGTGTTAACCACATAACATTATTATTCTTTAGGTTCTCATGCGACTCTTGTTGCAATTTCGTTCCTGTGTAAATAATCAACGAAAAAATTCGTTCTAAAAACTTAGCCATAAAATATTATTACAGACCTTTACAAAAGTCAACAACAACAAAAAATAAAAGAGCGAGATTTTGTAAACGCAAAAGGACACAAAAAAATAAAAATAAAAACAAACTATTAATAAAAGTAATACAACAATTTACCCAGTGTTTTAAACATGATATAACATCGTACCTTGACATCTCGATCTTCTCCCTTATTACAACTTTCGGTCATACCCGTGTGAACACATCCACCATAACAAACGAGTTCCACACACAAAACACACACGCCACCACCACACAGCACAACACACCCGCAACCACAACATACAACTCTCATCTAAGATGTAAGGCAGTGGAATGCCTAGAAATGGACGTAGTGAGGCAGGAATTACACAGTTTTTTAGACGATGGTTGATAAAGCCATGGAGCGGGGAGAGAGGGCCTGTGCAACCGGTGAAAGCGGGCCAGATGGTAGACGTGATCCGCCTGCAACCACATAGGTGAGTTCACACTATCACACACAACACCACACCACAGCACACACACACACCACACTCATCACACAGCACAGAGAGACCATTATAAACTCTATCCTTTCCGGACAGAACTATGAGTTCACCCTGATAACACAACAATTCGTAGGTCAACGTAGGTTAAACAATCGAATACTCTCAGCAGGCCTTATCAAAGCGTATTTAAAATCTAATTTCCCAAAGTTCTTTCTGCTGATTGGTCTCAACAGCCGTCCTGTGGCTGCACTTGACCTAGATGTCCATCACAGCCGTGATCTACTAATCGAAATGTGAATCCGGTTTTCTCCTTCCCAAATTTCTATACTGATGTCTGTTGACTGAAAGGCTCTTATCCTAGGAATTAAGCAACCCTTTATTTTCTCATTTCTAAAGCGCTGTATGACCTTTATGCATTCAGCGCTTTCCTTTCCATATAATAATAATAATAATAAATATAATAATAATAATAATAAACTCATTCACCTGTGGATCAACGTCTGAGGTTACAACCAGTTCTCATGCCACCTCCCACAACTGTCTCACCACCTCCCACAACTGTCTCATCACCTCCCACAACTGTCTCACCACCTCCCACAACTGTCTCATCACCTCCCACAACTGTCTCATCACCTCCCACAACTGTCTCATCACCTCCCACAACTGTCTCATCACCTCCCACAACTGTCTCACCACCTCCCACAACTGTCTCACCACCTCCCACAACTGTCTATCATCCCACACTTCCACTCACACTCATGTCTCATCACTCCCACAACTGTCTCATCACCTCCCACAACTGTCTCACACCTCCCACAACTGTCTCACCACCTCCACAACTCTGTCTCACACACACTCACCCACAACTGTCTCATCACCTCCCACAACTGTCTCACCACCTCCCACAACTGTCTCACACCTCCCACAACTGTCTCATCCACCTCACCCACAATGTCAATCCCATGTCTCACACCTCCCACAACTCCTGTCTCACCACCTCCACAATCTGTCTCACACCTCCCACAATCCTGTCTACCACCTCCACAACTACCTGTCTCACGCCTCCCACAACTGTCTCACCACCTCCACAACTGTCTCTCACCTCCCACAACTGTCTCATCCTCCCACAACTGTCTCACTCAACCTCCCACACATCTGTCTCATTCACCTCCACAACTCCTGTCTCACCACCTCCCACAAACTCGTCTCACACCTCCCACAACTGTCTCACCACTCCCACAACTCGTCTCATCACCTCCCACAATCTGTCTCATCACCTCCCACAACTCTGTCTCACACCTCCCACAACTGTCTCATCCACCTCCACAACTCTGTCTCACCACCTCCCACAACTGTCTCTCATCACCTCCACAACTGTCTCATCCCTCCAACTGTTCACCTCCACAACTGTCTCATCACCTCCCACAACTCCTGTCTCATCCCTCCCACAACTGTTCATCACCTCCCACAACTGTCTCATCACCTCCACAACTCCTGTCTCACACCTCCCACAACTCTGTCTCACCACCTCCCACAACTCTGTCTCACCACCTCCCACAACTCCTGTCTCACTCACACTTCTCACACTCAAACTCTGTCTCATCACCTCCCACAACTGTCTCATCACCTCCCACAACTCGTCTCACACCTCCCACAACTGTCTATCAACCTCCACAACTGTCTCATCCACCTCCCACAACTGTCTCATCACCTCCACAATCCTGTCTCACCCTCCCACAACTGTCTCACACCTCCCAATCTGTCTCCACTCACCACAATCCTGTCTCATCACCTCCCAAATGTCTCACCACCTCCCACAACCTGTCTCATCACCTCCCACAACTGTCTCACCACCTCCATCAACTCATGTCTCACCTCCCACAATCTGTCTCACCACCTCCCCACAACTGTCTCACACCTCCCACAACTCGTCTCACACCTCCACAACTCTGTCTCACCCTCCCACAACTCTCACACCTCCCACAACTGTCTCATCACCTCCCACAACCTGTCTACTAAATGTCTCACCTCCACAACTCCTGTCTCACACCTCCCACAATCTGTCTCATCACCTCCCACAACCTGTCTCATCGCCTCCCACAATCTGTCTCATCACCTCCCACACTGTCTCATCACCTCCCACAACTTGTCTCATCCACCCTCCCCTACAATCTGTCTCATCGCCTCCCACAATCCTGTCTCATCCACCTCCCACAACTCCTGTCTCATCACCTCCCACAACTCCTTCTCACCACCTCCCACAATCCTGTCTCACCACCTCCCACAACTCCTGTCTCCACCTCCAACTCTCACCTCCACAACTCCTGTCTCACACCTCCACAACTCTGTCTCATCACCTCCACAACTGTCTCATCCCTCACTCAACTGTCTCATCCCTCCCACAACTGTCTCACCCTCCCACAACTGTCTCACACCTCCCAAATCTGTCTCATCCACCTCCCACAACTCGTCTCATCCACCTCCCACAAACTCCTGTTCATCCCTCCACAACTCTGTCTCATCACCTCCCACAACTCTGTCTCATCACCTCCCACAACTGTCTCACCCTCCCACAACTGTCTCCCACTCCCACAACTGTCTCACACCTCCACAACTCTGTCTCATCCCTCCCACAACTGTCTCATCTCCTCCCACAACTGTCTCATCCTCCCACAACTGTCATCATCCACAACCTCCACACTCCAAATCCTGTTCATCACCTCCAAACTGTCTCATCCCACAATACTGTCTCATCGCCTCCCACAACTCTGTCTCATCGCCTCCCAACAACTCCTGTCTCATCGCCTCCCACAATCTGTCTCATCCTCCCACAACTCTGTCTCATCGCCTCCCACAACTCTGTCTCATCACTCCCACAACTCCTATCTCCATCAGCCTCCCACAACTCCTGTCTCATCCCTCCACAACTGTCTCACCTCCACAACTCGTCTCATCCTCCCACAACTGTCTCATCGCCTCCCACAACTCCTGTCTCATCACCTCCACAACTTGTCTCACCTCACAACTGTCTCACACCCCCACAACTCGTCTCACCACTCCCAATCTGTCTCATCGCCTCCCACAACTCCTGTCTCATCGCCTCCCACACTCTGTTCTGCTCCCACAACTGTCTCATCCCTCCCACAACTCCTGTCTCATCGCTCACAACTGTTCATCCTCCACAATCCTGCATCCCTCACATGTTCATCCTCCCACAACTCCTGTCTCATCCTACAACGCCTCCCCACAACTCCTGTCTCATCCCTCCCACAACTCCGTCTCATCGCCTCCCACAACTCCTGTCTCATCGCCTCCCACAACTCCTGTCTCATCACCTCCCACAACTCCTGTCTCATCGCCTCCCACAACTGTCTCTCGCTCCAAACTCTGTCTCACGCCCCACAACTCCTGTCTCATGCTCCAACTGCATCCCACAAACTCCCTGTCCTCATCCCTCCCACAACTCCTGTCTCATCGCCCTCCCACAACTCCTGTCTCATCACCTCCCACAACTCCTGTCTCATCGCCTCCCACAACTCCTGTCTCATCGCCTCCCACAACTCCTGTCTCATCGCCTCCCACAACTCCTGTCTCATCGCCTCCCACAACTCCTGTCTCATCGCCTCCCACAACTCCTGTCTCATCACTCCAACTCTGTCTCACCTCCCACAACTCCTGTCTCACCTCCCACAACTCCTGTCTCATCACTCCAAATCCTGTTCACCCTCCCACATCCTGTCTCATCACCTCCCACAACTTTGTTCTTCATCCGCCCCACAACTCCGTCTCACACCTCACCACAACTCCGTCTCACCACCTCCCACAACTCCTGTTCACCGCCCCACAATTCTGTATCACCTCCCCACAACTCCCGTCTCACCACCTCCCACAACTCCTGTCTCACCACCTCCCACAACTCCTGTCTCACCACCTCCCACAACTTTTTCTCTTCTCACCGTCCCACAACTCCTGTTATCCACCTCCCACAACTCCGTCTCACCACCTCACCACAACTCCCGTCTCACCACCTCCCACAACTCCTGTATCACCTCCCCACAACTCCTGTCTCACCACCTCCCACAACTCCTGTCTCACACCTCCCACAACTTGTCTCTCACCTCCCAAATCCGTCTCACCACCTCCCACAACTCCTGTCTTCACCCTCCCACAACTCTGTATCACCCCCACAACTCCTGTTCACCACCTCCCACAACTCCTGTCTCACCCCACAACTCTGTCACCTCCCACAACTCCTGTCTCACCACCTCCCACAACTCCTGTCTCATCACCTCCACAACTCCTGTATCACCTCCCACAACTCCGTCTCACTCACCTCCCACAACTCCTGTCTCACCACCTCCCACAAACTCCTGTCTCATCACCTCCCACAACTCCCGTCTCACCACTCCCACAACTCCTGTCTCACCGCCTCCCACAACTCCTGTCTCACCCTCCCACAACTCCTGTCTCATCACCTCCCACAACTCCTGTCTCACCACCTCCCACAACTCCTGTCTCACCACCTCCCACAACTCCTGTCTCATCACCTCCCACAACTCCTGTCTCATCGCCTCCCACAACTCCTGTCATCGCCTCCCACAACTCCTTCTCATCACCTCCCACAACTCCTTCTCATCACTTCCACAACTTGTTCTACCTCCACAGCTCCTCTCACCTCCCCACAACTCCTGTCTCATCCCTCCCACAACTCCTGTCTCATCCCTCCCACAACTCCTGTCTCATCCCTCCCACAACTCCTGTCTCATCACCTCCCACAGCTCCTGTCTCATCACCTCCCACAGCTCCTTCTCATCACCTCCCACAGCTCCTGTCTCATCACCTCCCACAGCTCCTGTCTCATCACCCCACAGCTCCTTCTCATCACCTCCCACAACTCCTGTCTCATCACCTCCCCAAACTCCTGTCTCATCACCTCCCACAACTCCTGTCTCATCACCTCCCACAACTCCTCTCTCATCACCTCCCACAGCTCCTCTCTCATCACCTCCCACAGCTCCTCTCTCATCACCTCCCACAGCTCCTCTCTCATCACCTCCCACAGCTCCTCTCTCATCACCTCCCACAGCTCCTCTCATCCTCCCACAACTCCTGTCTCTCACCTCCCACACTCCTGTCTCATCACCTCCCACAACTCCTGTCTCATCACCTCCCACAACTCCTGTCTCATCACCTCCCACAATCTCTGTCTCATCCACCTCCCACAACTCCCTGTCTCATCACCCCCACAGCTCCTTCTCATCACCTCCCACTCCTGCTTCATCACCTCCCACAACTCCTGTCTCATCACCTCCCACAACTCCTGTCTCATCACCTCCCACAACTCCTGTCTCATCACCTCCCACAACTCCTGTCTCATCACCTCCCACAACTCCTGTCTCATCACCTCCCACAACTCTGTCTCTACTCCCACAACTCCGTCCACAACTCCCAACCTGTCTCATCACTCCCACAACTCCTGTCTCATACCTCCCCACAACTCCTGTCTCATCACCTCCCACAACTCCGTCTCACTACCTCCCACAACCCTTGTCTCATCACCTCCCCACAACTGTCTCACTACTCCCAAACTCCTTCTCATCACTCCACAACTCCTGTCTCATCAACCTCCCCACAACTGTCTCACTACTCCCCACAACTCCTGTTCATCACCTCCCCACAACTGTCTCACTACCTCCCCACAACTCCTGTCTCATCACCTCCCACAACTCTGTCTCATCACCTCCCACAATCTGTCTCATCACCTCCCACAACTCCTGTCTCATCACCTCCCACAACTCCTGTCTCATCACCTCCCACAACTCCGTCTCATCACCTCCCACACTCTCTCATCACCTCCACAACTCCTGTCTCATCACCTCCACAATCCTGTCTCATCACCTCCCACAACTCCTGTCTCATCACTCCAACTCTGTTCATCACTCCCAACTCCTGTCTCATCACCTCCCACAACTCCTGTCTCACTACCTCCCCACAACTCCTGTCTCATCACCTCCCACAAGTGTCTCACTACCTCCCCACAACTCCTGTCTCATCACCTCCCCACAACTCCTGTCTCATCGCCTCCCCACAACTGTCTCACTACCTCCCCACAACTCCTGTCTCATCACCTCCCCACAACTGTCTCACTACCTCCCCACAACTCCTGTCTCATCACCTCCCACAGCTCCTGCCTCACCACCTCCCACAGCACCTGCCTTAGAGGCCTCAACAGTACATAAGAAAACTCCGAGAGGCAGGGTATATGCCCCGACTCTCTCATACTTGCACTTGACAGACAAATACATACATCACATAGCTGTATCATACATCACATCGCTGTATCATACATCACAGCGCTGTATCATACATCACAGCGCTGTATCATACATCGCAGCACTATCATACACCACAGCACTGTATCATACATCACAGCACTGTATCATATCACGGCACTGTATCATACATTAAGGCACTGTATCATACATCACAGCACTGTATCACACATCACAGCACTGTATCATACAGCATGGCAGTGTATCATACATCACGGCACTGTACTATACATCACAGCACTGTATCATACATCACAGCACTGTATCATACATCACAGCACTGTAATCATCACAGCACTGTTATCATACATCACGGCACTGTATTATACACGATCTTGTATCACACATCACAGCACTGTTCATACAGCATGGCAGTGTATCATACATCACGGCACTGTACTATACATCACAGCACTGTATCATACATCACAGCACTGTATCATACATCACAGCACTGTATCATACATCACGGCACTGTATTATACATCACATCACTGTATCACACATCACAGCACTGTTTACCTGGAGTTTACCTGGAGAGAGTTCCAGGGGTCAACGCCCCCGCGGTCCGGTCTGTGACCAGGCCTCCTGGTGGATCAGAGCCTGATCAACCAGGCTGTTGCTGCTGGCTGCACGCAAACCAACGGACGAGCCACAGCCCGGCTGGTCAGGAACGGACTTTAGGTGCTTGTCCAGTGCCAGCTTGAAAACTGCCAGGGGTCTGTTGGTAATCCCCCTTATGTATGTTGGGAGGCAGTTGAACAGTCTCGGGCCCTGACACTTATTGTATGGTCTCTTAACGTGCTAGTGACACCCCTGCTTTTCATTGGGGAGATGTTCCATCGTCTGCCAAGTCTTTTGCTTTCGTAGTGAGTGATTTTCGTGTGCAAGTTCGGTACTAGTCCCTCTAGGATTTTCCAGGTGTATATAATCATGTATCTCTCCCTCCTGCGTTCCAGGGAATACAGTTTTAGGAACCTCAAGCGCTCCCAGTAATTGAGGTGTTTTATCTCCGTTATGCGGCCGTGAAGGTTCTCTGTACATTTTCTAGGTCAGCAATTTCACCTGCTTGAAAGGTGCTGTTAGTGTGCAGCAATATTCCAGCCTAGATAGAACAAGTGACCTGAAGAGTGTCATCATGGGCTTGGCCTCCTAGTTTTGAAGGTTCTCATTATCCACCCTGTCATTTTTTAGCAGATGCGATTGATACAGTGTTATGGTCCTTGAAGGTAAGATCCTCCGACATGATCACTCCCAGGTCTTTGACGTTGGTGTTTCGCTCTATTTTGTGGCCAGAATTTTTGTACTCTGATGAAAATTTAATTTCCTCGTGTTTACCATATCTGAGTAATTGAAATTTCTCATCGTTGAACTTCATATTGTTTTCTGCAGCCCACTGAAAGATTCGGTTGATGTCCTCCTGGAGCCTTGCAGTGTCTGCAATGGAAGACACTGTCATGCAGATTCGGGTGTCATCTGCAAAGGAAGACACGGTGCTGTGGCTGACATCCTTGTCTATGTCGGATATGAGGATGAGGAACAAGATGGGAGCGAGTACTGTGCCTTATGGAACAGAGCTTTCACCGTAGCTGCCTCGGACTTTACTCTGTTGACGACTACTCTCTGTGTTCTGTTAGTGAGGAAATTATAGATCCATCGACCGACTTTTCCTGTTATTCCTTTAGCACGCATTTTGTGCGCTATTACGCCATGGTCACACTTGTCGAAGGCTTTTGCAAAGTCTGTATATAATACATCTGCATTCTTTTTGTCTTCTAGTGCATTTAGGACCTTGTCGTAGTGATCCAATAGTTGAGACAGACAGGAGCGACCTGTTCTAAACCCATGTTGCCCTGGGTTGTGTAACTGATGGGTTTCTAGATGGGTGGTGATCTTGCTTCTTAGGACCCTTTCAAAGATTTTTATGATATGGGATGTTAGTGCTATCGGTCTGTAGTTCTTTGCTGTTGCTTTACTGCCCCCTTTGTGGAGTGGGGCTATGTCTGTTGATTTTAGTAACTATGGGACGACCCCGTGTCCATGCTCCCTCTCCATAGGATGGAAAAGGCTCGTGATAGGGGCTTCTTGCAGTTCTTGATGAACACGGAGTTCCATGAGTCTGGCCTGGGGCAGAGTGCATGGGCATGTCATTTATCGCCTGTTCGAAGTCATTTGGCGTCAGGATAACATCGGATAGGCTTGTGTTAACCAAATTTTGGGCTCTCTCATAAAAAATTCATTTTGATCTTCGACTCTCAGTCTGGTTAGCGGCTTGCTAAAAACTGAGTCATATTGGGACTTGAGTAGCTCACTCATTTCCTTGCTGTCATCTGTGTAGGACCCATCTTGTTTAAGTAGGGGCCCAATACTGGACGTTGTTCTCGACTTTGATTTGGCATAGGAGAAGAAATACTTTGGGTTTCTTTCGATTTCATTTATGGCTTTTAGTTCTTCCCGCGATTCCTGACTCCTATAAGATTCCTTTAGCTTGAGTTCGATGCTTGCTATTTCTCTGACCGGTGTCTCCCTACGCATTTCAGATATATTGACCTCTTTTAGCCGCTCTGTTATTCTTTTCCGTCGCCTGTAAAGGGAGCGCCTGTCTCTTTCTATTTTACATCTACTCCTCCTTTTTCTTAGAGGAATAAGCCTTGTGCATACATCGAGTGCCACCAAGTTAATCTGTTCTAGGCAAAAGTTGGGGTCTGTGTTGCTTAGTATATCTTCCCAGCTTATATCGGTTAGGACTTGGTTTACTTGGTCCCACTTTTGGTGAATGCTCCCTCGTGACTAGTCTCATTATGTCGGTCTGGGGCTCTGCGCATACATGTCTGAACCTCAATTATGTTGTGATCTGAGTATATTGTGTGATATGGTGACATTTCTTATCAGATCATCATTGTTAGTGAAGATGAGGTCTAGTGTATTCTCCAGTCTAGTAGGCTCTATTATTTGCTGGTTTAAATTGAATTTTGTGCAGAGATTTAAAAGCTCGTGTGAGTGTGAGTTTTCATCAGAGCTGCCTCCTGGTGTTATTACTGCAACAATATTATTTGCTATATTCCTCCATTTTAGGTGCTTTAAGTTGAAATCCCCCAGGAGCAAGATGTTGGGTGCAGGAGCTGGAAGATTTTCCAGACAGTGGTCAATTTTTAACAGCTGTTCCTAGAATTGCTGGGATGTTGCATCCGGAGGCTTGTAGACTACCACAATGACTAGGTTTTGGTTCTCGACCTTTACTGCTAAAACTTCCACTACATCATTTGAGGCATTTAGCGGTTCTGTGCAAACAAGTGACTCTGCAATGTACATCATGGCACTGTATCATACATCACGGCACTGTATCATACATCACGTCACTGTATTATACATCACAGCACTGTATCATACATCACGGCACTGTATCATACATCACGGCACTGTATCATACATCACGGCACTGTATTATACATCACAGCACTGTATCATACATCACAGCACTGCATCATACATCACAGCACTGTATCATACATCACAGCACTATCATAAATAACAGCACTGCATCATACATCACAGCACTGTATCATAAATAACAGCACTGTATTATAAATAACAGCACTGTATTATAAATAACAGCACTATCACAAATAACAGCACTATCATAAATAACAGCACTGTATCATACATCACAGCACTATCACACATAAAAGCACTATCATAATCACAGCACTGTATCATACATCACAGCACTGCATCATACATCACAGCACTGTATCATACATCACAGCACTATCATAAATAACAGCACTGCATCATACATCACAGCACTGTATCATAAATAACAGCACTGTATTATAAATAACAGCACTGTATTATAAATAACAGCACTATCATAAATAACAGCACTATCATAAATAACAGCACTGTATCATACATCACAGCACTATCACACATAAAAGCACTATCATAATCACAGCACTGTATCATACATCACAGCACTGTGTCACACATCACAGCACTGTATCATACATCACAGCACTGTATCACACATCACAGCACTGTATCACACATCACAGCACTATCACACATCACAGCACTATCACACATCACAGCACAGTGTCACACATCACAGCACAGTGTCACACATCACAGCACTGTATCATACATCACAGCACTGTATCATACATCACAGCACAGTGTCACACATCACAGCACTGTATCACACATCACAGCACTGTATCATACATCACAGCACTGTATCATGCATCACAGCACTGTATCATGCATCACAGCACTGTATCATGCATCACAGCACTGTATCATGCATCACAGCACTGTATCATGCATCACAGCACTGCATCATACATCACAGCACTGCATCATACATCACAGCACTGTATCATGCATCACAGCACTGTATCATACATCACAGCACTGTATCATGCATCACAGCACTGTATCATGCATCACAGCACTGTATCATGCATCACAGCACTGTATCATGCATCACAGCACTGCATCATACATCACAGCACTGTATCATGCATCACAGCACTGTATCATACATCACAGCACTGTATCATACATCACAGCACTGTATCACACATCACAGCACTGTATCATACATCACAGCACTGTATCATACATCACAGCACTGTATCATGCATCACAGCACTGTATCATACATCACAGCACTGTATCATGCATCACAATGTTTAAAAAAATTCGACTCTTCCATTTTTCAAATCCTCTCCGTTATTTTAGGTTAAATTATTTAAAATTAAATTACCTCACGTTAGTCTGGTGAGGTTACGTAAACTACAAAAACGTGAATTAAATAAAAACAAAAACGAAAACAAAAAAAAAGCAAATAAAAATAGCGGCCGACATACAAATGACAACGAGGCGGCATAATTATAACCATTAATTTTTAAAGGGGTGGACCGGTAAGCCAGCTGAAGGTCTCGGTTAGATGACCAAAAGCTTCAGCTGCGGGTTATCAATATGACTAAGACCCGCGTCAGGAAACACTTGTCCTGTTTCCTGGCAAACCCTACCTAACCTAACCTAACCTAACCTACCTAACCTAACCTAACCTAACCTAACCTAACCTAACCTAACGAGGCGACAAAGGAAAAACAGGAAACATTCAGTTCTGGAACTTTATCACCCGTTGTGCGAGAGTGGGGTTGCTTGGTTAATGGGGGTTTGAAGCCTATCGCCTACAAGAGGATCAATGAAGTGTAATAATCGATATATTTTAGCTAAAAACTGAACTATATAAAAAAAAAGTCTCAAACTAAGGCTGCATGTTACCTATTCCCCATCAATCAAGAATACTTTTATCCCTAAAATTGAGGTTAGAGTAAACACTAGATGTATTTACACTGAGAGATATATACCTCTCGGTGTATACATCTTGGGTGTTGCATGACAGTCCTAGACTCTTCATGGGAGTGACATCCATGGATGACACAGCAAAATCCTCATCCCACGCCAAGCATCTTTCAGTGGACCACTGACAACTATATGATGGCCACACACTTCATTATGAAAGCACACAAAGACTAAAGCAATGGAAAACTAGTAGAACTAAACAGTTCACGAGGACTGTAAGAGCCTTAAGTAAATCATATCGGATGATCTGATGTTCAATCAAACAACACAATGACTATCATAGCCGCAACGACAGTGATAACCTGGATAACAAGAAGGTTCAAGACAAGAGATGCCAAGATAATGGTGATACTCTAAATCATTTGGAGTTTACTGAATATAACACTGCTGTACGTTACAGCTCTTTAATCCTGGAGAAATTGCAGCTCTGGAGGGCAGGCAAGAATGCATCATAATTTACGCCCGGAGATTACTATAGTAACTTGTTTAAGATCTGCACATTGAAATAACCGATTAGGACAGCGGGAGGCTAGTTACACTGTGCAACTTAATAGCCACTTTAGAAAGATGAGCCGTAAGTATACACTAAAGGGATAATGCAATAAGCACGAATGGTTCAAAGGTGTTCAACACCCTACCTTCAAACACACAGGTAGAAAGGATTATCAACAAACCACTAACTGTTGATGGATCAGACCATTAAAACCAGGAGGTCTGGTCCGAGACCGCACAGCAGGGGCAGTGACCCCCGGAAGCGACTCGAGGTAAGATCCCACCAACAACGTCCCCCCTTACATCTCCCTCCCCCACACCTCCTGGTATCATCATAATGCATATTGCTTGTTAGATTCAACTTTAAAAAAATAAGAAATTATTTATTTCAGACAGGCGCCAGAGAATTGATGGAATTATTCACCTAGCACATCATCCTGCCTCACCTCCCCCACCTTACCACCACTAAATTCCTGATCCCCCTCCTCACCATTCCAACCTCTCCCTCCCAAGCACCCCCACCCCCTTTCCTTATTTATATTAAACAAACTTGGGTACGACTGCATTGTGCTGCTATCCTTTTCTACGTGACAGCTGCACAGAAGGAAAGCTATGTTTACCTGTCACACTCCGTCACGCAGGATGGAGTTAAATAATACATAAATGTAATGATGTTTGTCAGCCTGAGATAGGAGACTTCAGAAGGACGATGAGGATATTGTCAGGTTTTCTACACTGAGCTCACCCCACAGCATCCAACACCTCACCATGCTCATATCACCCACGACTCCCAGAAACCTTGCGGTTGGGAATGTGTTTTCATGCTGGATGGGGAGTCTGTCCCATTAAAATATTTGTGGAAGTCCGATGAGTATGCAGAGTAGATATTTGCATATCCGAGAAATACATACTGTGGAAATGTGTGAATGATTTCTTTCAGGTAAAAGTGTCTTTGTTAAACCGTTTTGAGACTCGTTTACCATATTATGGACCTGAAGACAACTTGAAACTAAATCCGCGTTGGTGGTGGCGATGCTTTGTTTTTCAGGACACAGGACAATTATCTCTCGACAAAAGTGTCTGTCAGATAACCCATTAAGTAAAGTATCCGCTGATCTACTGAAACCAGGTTTCCACAATATTTTTATAATATAAGATCACTATACAGAAGAGTTGTAAGATAATGGCAAGTTCATCCGCTTTTAATGATTCCAAAACACTGTTCTTCTTTGAGGTTAGGCTGAGAGGGCGCTAATTAGAAGCTAACAGGTTGAGATCTCTTGCTTGTAAACAGATAGCTCACTGGTCCTCTTCTACTATGGCATAACACTTGTTTGTAAATTAATTAATTACGAGATTACCTCATGGTCGGAGTGTTCTCTGCATTCTTTAAGAATCATTGAAAGAGACCTATGAGGACCCGAGGACTTGCTTCGTTTTGTTTTAATTTCTCAAGGTTTTAAATACATGTTAATAGCTCTACTTTCTCAAAACCATGTCTACTAGTTTAATCACACACATGCAAAAGCACGCTTGAGCATGGTAAAGCTCAAGCACATAGAAATCTCTACAGATGACCAATTAAAGGTTAAGATTCAGGATCAGAAGCAGTCTCAACCTCCTCTAAACCCAACTCGGCGAGTACATGCACACTAAAACAAAACTCACCTCCACTCCAATCAAGACCAACAAAGAAGAAAAACATAATAAAAACGGAAAAATTGCCAATTGAGAAAGAATTTACGAGCAGCAAGCGTGGACTAGGCAAGATCCTGTCGATTCACTCGCCCATATATCGTAAGACCTGCGTGACGATGGCACCTGTGTGGC